>CM052809.1:102005694-102139468 GCA_028533885.1 Nasua narica
CCCCGGGGGGGGGGGGGGGGGGTGCTCTTTGGTTTAGATGTACCACGTGGGAGGTGGGAACCTAGGACGGAGGGACATTAGAGGTGCCTCTTCTCTCTTGTTTTTCCTCCCTGGTGAGTGTGTGTACTCTTTGTAAACCTGGGGAGTCAGTTAACAGGTGAGACCACTGCTTTATGGATCCCACCCTCATCTCCAAAGAGCCCAACAGAAGCCCTGCCCATTTCCTGCCAGCCCTTCTAAGCCTGAAGGGAGAAGGTGTAGGTGATACTTTGTGCCCCAGTGGGTGGGTGGAGAGGTTTTCCCCAGCATCTTGAACTGGAAGCTGCGCTGCCCTAGAGCCCTGGGAAGTCCTCAAGCCTGGCTGTCCCGTACTGGGAGTGCTGGCCAGCTTATCCTGAAACCTCACGCACTTATCCCTGACCCCAGTGCCCTCCTAACCGCTTCCACGCCCTTGGTCACTGCTCCCGCTGCCCACTGCCCGCCTTGGGGACCTCACCACAGCAAACAAGCAGATGGAGGAAAGGCGCGAGATTATTAGGAAGGTAGAGGAATTTTCCATTAATAATAACAACAAGAATAATAATGCTTCTCCTGTTGGCACAGCACCGACCAGTCTACCAAGCGCATTCACACCTGTGATCTCTCGGCCTGGCAGTGGTTGGAACCCTGGTGTTCCGATTTCCAGCCTTAGACAATGCCCCCACACGTCCAAGCAGGCCACTTCTTCGCAGACACATGACTTTAAAGTGTCTGGGCCTCTTTTTAAGCAGGGCCTCCCTCAAGGGCTGCTATCTTCTCTCACGTCAAGGTACACATGCCCTCTCCAATCTCTGAAACTTTTATCAAACACACTCAACTCCTGAAAAAGCGTGGCAGCAAGAAGGGGCCTCGCAGAGACCATCAACGCAACTTTGTCACTAGTCCAGAGAGGTAGAGGGATTGCGTGAAGGTCACACAGCCTGGGAAAGGCAGAGCCCGGACTCAGACACCCACGCGCACACGGGGGTGGGGGGAGGGCACGCACGCCTGTCCCTCCTTTCAGTGCCCTAGGCAGCTGCAAACTCGGGCCCCCAGGGGTGTCTCCAGGGCTCACGGTGGGGGCTTCACACGTCCCGGTGTTTGGGAGTGTACCTGCCAACCCCATCTTTCCCTTCCAGAGGGGAATGGGGTGGGAGGAGCTCGCTGTCCTCAGGAATCCCGTGGGGGCATTCTTTCATAAAGTTGACTCCGAGGGTATGAAACTGTGTGTAACAAGAGGCCACTCGGCCCCGGGACGCGAGGGACTAATCTCCACCCGGGGCTGGCCCGGCGGCCCGAGGCACCTGTCCACCCTGTCCCGGGCCTCCCACCCCCGACCCCGCGCCAGCTCTGACCCCTCCTCAGTCCCCCACCCCTCTCCCTCCTCTTCTTCCTCTCGGGCCCCTGGATCGCCCTTCTCTCCCTCCCCGCCCCGCGCGGCAGCTAGTGCGGGCGCCACGGCTCCTCTTACCCCGGCCTTGGTCCATGGCGCCGGCGGCGGTCCCCTGGACGCGCGGAGCAGGGCTCAGCGGCTCCGGCGGGGCTGGCGGCGGTCGGCGCTGCGCTGTCCGGCCCGGCCCCGCGGGAGCGCCCTCCGCGCGCGTCCCCTCCCCCAGACAGGATGCCCGCCCGGCGCACACCACCCCCCCCCCTCCGCCCGCGCGCGCCCGCCCCTCCACGCCGCTCCCGGAATAGACCCGAAGCACGCCTCGCCCCCTGGGCGGCCGGCCGGCCGGTGTCCCGGGTCCCGCACACGCCCGCGCCACGCCCTGCCTCGCACACGCCCCCGCGCCGCGCGGGGACCCTGCCTCGCGCACGCCGCGGCGGCGGCCCTGGGGACCCACTGCCAGGTTCACGCGCTCTCGCTCTCGCGCGGCCCATCCTCGCCTGGCTCCACTTGGCTCGGCTGCGGGTGGGGGGCTTACTATCGCACCTTCCAGCCCATTCCATCTGCACACTGCCCAGACTGTTAGAACGTGTCCCCCCTTCCCGCCCATCCCCAGTGGAATCAAAACCTCTCCCTGCAGCTGCCCCTCATTTCCCGACTTGGGGTTTGTGGTCTCTATCGGACAGGTCTTGCTTGAGCACTTTCTAGTGCAGAGAGCGGACAGGGCACTAGGCTGGTGCACTGTCAATAAGGGCGGGAGAGAGGAGTGGAATAATCTCCAAAAATAAGATCGTGAAAGACAAGGACAGAGACAGTTAAAAGGTGGGCAGAGCTTGGGATACTTCCAACTTCCGAGAGTCTTTGTTTATTAACAGGTGAAGAAATATCAAAACGGAGCGGTACAACGGAGTCAAGTGAATACTTTCAGCATACTTTTGTATGCTAGTGCAATATAATTGTGCTCTTTCCAAAAATAATTGCAGCATGTAGAAAAAATACTCCCGTGGCCAGTGTGGCTGGCCCAGGAATGGAATTTAAGTTTAAACGTGAATGAAGAATGTCAACTTCTTTCATCCTCTTAGTGTCTTTCTGTGAAAACAAGCCCAACGCATTTATAGACAGTATTAAATGTCTAAATTTTTAAGACCATTTATATATAATGTGAAATCCAAGCCCAGTTGTCCTTCCTCCTGGAGATGGGCCGAGTCTTCTGTTTTCAGTTGTGACTAGGGAACTCCTTTGACTTAGAACATCCTGGCATTGGGAACATCTTATGCAAAGGCAGAGAGAGGAGGAACAGCTTGGGAAATGGAATCCTGTATTTTCCTGGACTGGGAGTCTTTTCTCCATTGTTTTTATGGGCAAGTTGCAATTAGTGCTGTCTTCCAAAAAGTGTGTGTGTTGTTTGTAGTGTGTGTGCGTGAACACGCAGAGGAAATGCGGTGTACTGAAGAAAACAATAGGATTTGAGTCTGAAAACTTGTGTGTGAGGTCTTGCTCTACAAAGTGAGTAAGACTTGCTTGCTCATTTGTGCTTGAGGAGACCTCTTATTGACCTCCTAGGGCTGTTGAGAGGGCAAATGAAATGATGATACAAACCCACTTTATAAACCATAAATAGCTATAAAAATGTGAGCCGTTATTATTTTCTAAGTTCCTCTTTGTTCCTGCCTACTTTTCCAATTTGAAAAGGTCAATTTAAATTCTAAAGCAGACAACCAACAATTTACAAGTGGATTAAGTTCCCCAAGTTCACTGTTGGAACTCTGAAACCCTTGAAAACAAGGCTGTAAATGGCAGTTAAGTTCTCAGGCCAGCCCATTAATACTTTTAAAAACATAATATTTTGGGACGCCTGGGTGGCTCAGTTGGTTAAGCCACCGCCTTCAGCTCAGGTCATGATCCCGGGGTCCTGGGATCGAGTCCTGCATCAAGCTCCTTGCTCGGCGGGGAGCCTGCTTCTCTCTCTGCCTCTGCCTCTCTGCCTGCTTGTGCTCTCTCTGACATAAAAATAAAAACTTAAAAAAACATAATATTTCACTTGAAAGAATAAAATAATATAAAATATAACAATTGCAAAGACAGATGGAGGCTTTGGTAGATTTTTAAAAGAAATTTCAGATACTTTCAAGGAGTTTGGAGGTTCCTCAGAGAATTGGAACAGAAAAGTCAAAAGGGATAAGGAGAATTTATATGGATCTGTGGAATAACTTATAAAGTAGGATTAACTGAGCTGTGGACCGGGGGAAATGTATAAATGGGAGAACACTGTTGGTGCACAGTTCTGCAAGGGATTAACCAAAAGAAGTGGCTGTGGAGGCTGGTGTTTCTGGTTTAGATAATTACTCATAATGCCCACTGGGTGGCACTGTTGACTAAATTGACTACAGCTTGGTTGCTTGGGCTCCCCCGCAAGGAATAAATCTATTTTTCTGTCCTTTTTATTTAATGGGGCCCATTGAAAAGACACCACATTTCATAGGTCCACTTAGGAATATGTGTTGCATTCTCTGCAAGTTACTGTAGGGAGAACTAAAACGAAGTAGGAAGGGGCTCTGTCCTGAAGGAATCTACAGTCTAGCAGAGAAGATCAATATGTACAAAATGAATAAGTTACAAATTATTATGTGAAAAGGACTAGAGAAGAGATATAATGCTCTTCGAGTTCATCAAGACAACGCAAGAACTTCCTGCCAATCACGGAGACAGTACTGAATGGCGGACATTTGGGTGCACCCACAGTGGGGACATTACATGACAGGCAGAGGAAACAGTGGGAGCAGAGCCACAGAGATGGAAGATAGGACGTCTGGTTTCGCGTGATTGGGGGGTGTTGGGTGGTAAGCGCTGGAGAAGGACTGGGACGGAGGTTGTAGATGCTCTGTTTCCTCCTTCCCTTCCCATGTCTCTGCATGAGTGCGTCCCTCAGAGAGGATTTTTTTTTTTTTTTGCTCTGTACTAGGTTTGCCTGTTGCTGTCTAAAGAGTTCTGTGTGGACAGCTCTGGACTCTGTAAAAAGATAACCAATTTGATCCCGATCCCTTTGAACAATAGCAGGAAGAAAGCTTTCAATTCCCTCGTGCTCCCAGTCTTGTGAAAATAAATGATACTCCCCAAGTCTCATTCTCAGCTTATCAGGTGGAGCTGGGAAGCCCTGGGAAAGAAAACTTTGGAGGCTAAAGATTCTGCATTTCAGCGAAAGAAACATACTCTCGTCTTCTACCTTGTCACCTTGCCTCTAGGTCCATTTGCACCACGGCTACCAAAGTGAACTTTCCACGACCCCCATCAGATCCCCCGTAAAAATATGTGTTGGCCCCCCTCTGCCCTCAGTGTAGAGTCCAAATTCCTTATTATAGGGTTTGGGGTGCCTTCTTCACTGACCCCCTTTCTCAGCGCAAACAAGCAGCTCAGGAGACCCTGGGAAGAGTCAGAAAAACCACAGGTCTGGCGTTCGGACCTGGGTTCTTGAACTGAGTCTGTTGCTTTGTGAATCTCAGTTCTTCCGTTGGGTTGTCAATGTTTGATTTCCTACTTGCTTCTCTCCTTGCCTCTTCCTGGTCCCCCGGATTGCAAGCAGCATGAGGGAGGGTGTTGTGTCTTACTCCCCACTAGACTCCTACAGCCTAGTGCAGCACTGGGCCAGGGTGAGTGATGGGAAGTGCCAAGGAGTGAGTCCGGGAATAATTGCTCGAGGGCTCCTGGGCTTCTTCGAATGCACGTGTCCCAGAGGGAGCCCTTGATCCTCTGTGAGCGTCTGCTCACTTATTTTTAGGGGGAAATGAGACTGCCTTGAGGTGTTCGGCAAGCCGTGTGTCTCTGCGTCCAGCCTTCCTGCATGCTGCTGGGGGCGGGCCGCCCAGCCCACTGGGCTTCTCCTTGACCAGGGGGCCCCTCTCCCCGGCTCCTTTGTGCAGAGTGAGCTGCAGAGCCCCCTGCTCAAGTGTCTGCCCAGGGCTGGTGGCGGGATGAAAACTTCTCTTGTTCCGCTCGGCACAATGTTGCCATTATGGCCCCTTCCCAGGGAAATGACACATGTCTGCTATCCACCCCCGGCCCCGGAAAGCAGATAGAGATCTGGGTGACGGCTGCTGGGAGAAAGAGAACGAGTTTCATGGCTGAAAACCTGTTCTTTGGTCACGCCTTCAGGTTCCTGTTCCCCAGGCACGGGGCTCCTACCTGTACCCGGGCCACCGGGCTCGGCTTCAGTGGTGAACGGAGCCCAGAGCGCAGGTTGTGCCTGGAGGAAAAGAGCTTTTGTTTTTATGCCCAAAGGCTGTATGAAGCCTGTCCGCTCTCCCCAGGTCCCTTCTCAAAAACGAGAGCACCCTTGGCTCCTTACGTGAGGCTCCCACCCTGAAATGCCTGAAAGGCCAGCCAAGGGGAGGATCGTGTGTGAGGGGCCGAGGGGGCGCTGGGGTCCATGGCAAAGGAGAGCCCTGTTGTGTCCTCGGAAAGGCCAGTAGCCAGCTGCGTGGGCCCGTGTAGGCCCGGAGAGGCCACCTTTTTAGACTTTTCTGGAAAACCCAGAAATTCAGATTTTAGCATAAAATCTCTTGATTTAAAAAGGTTGGTAATGAATTGCAGTTGCTTGAAAACACTGCCAGATGGTCCACAGCAACCTTTTTGGAAACTTGAGGGAGAGTGTGGCCTCACGAAGACTTCCAGGAGTCTGTCCTGCTGAGTGCGTCCACCCCGATGGCCCGAGGTGAGGTTCAGCCCCCAACATTGGCGCAAGGGCTGCCTCTCTTCTGAAAGACTGCGCTGTGTGCCCCGTCTTCACGTCCGTGCTGCGGGGCGAGACCAGGCTGCAGAAGTCCCAAGGGAATTTCTGAATCCCGGAACCAGAAAAACTTCAGAGCAGAGAGGAACCGGAAATGTTAGCTGGGATGGTCTCTTGCATGGTCAGTTAAGGAACTACAACCCAAAGCACACAAGGCCCAAGAGGCAGGGCCAGGAGCGGTTTCCAGGACTCCAGACGTGACATCACGGGAGCCACACTCGTGCCCCATAACTGTCGTTCTCTGCCATTTGTGAGACACACTGGGGAAGAGCAAGATCAAAGGCATGATCTTCAACCTCTCTGAACCCTCGATGACTCACCTAAAAATTGTCTAAAAATCGGGGGCTGGCAACAGCTTCCTCACACGGGACTTGTGAGTCTTCAGAGTGACTGTGTGTGTAGCGAGCCTGGCGCCTGGCCTGGCCCAGGGGAGGTGTCCTCCACACTCAGCTCGCTCTCTGTCGAGGGAGGGAGTTGTTGTCCAGTGGCCAAGTTCATGGGCTTTGGGGTGAGACATCTCTGAGTTCAGGTTCAGGCTCTGCTATGTCCAACTGTGAAACCTTGAACGAATTACCTATCGAGAGCTCAGTTTCCTCATCTGTAAAAGGAGGGGAAAAGAAGTCCCCAGAGGATTAAATGAGATCAGTCAGGGGCCCAATCCAGGGCCTGCCACATTGTCATGGTGAGTTACTCTTGTAATCAACACGGGTTTCCTCCGCGGAGGTGGTCAGATGCACCTGGAAAGCCAGGGGATCCTGAAATCGCAGCCACACGCCCAGGCCGCCCCCTGCAGGGGGGCTTATGTAAATCTGCTCATTGGAAATGTAATAGATTCCGCCAGATTCTTGGCCTTCCCTGCAAGAACACGTCGTATTCTTAAACAGGAGGCTGACAGGGCTTCCAGCTACTGTTACGCACAGGGTCTGCGAAGGGGTAGAATTTTGTGTGTCTATTTTAAAAAGTTAAACAGTGCTGCTCTTTTGTCCAAAGGACAAATTGCTCGGGACAGTTTCTCTCGGGCCGGGTGGGTAAGACCCTGTCTGTGAGTTAGACAGACAATAAATTCTTTAAGAAGAATCCATGAGAAGGCGTGGGAGACGTCACTCCGGACTCCCCTGTGAAGGTTAATTTTCTCTAGGAGCCAGGCATATTGGTCACCACTCCTCTGGTGGCAAAGTGACCGAATCACACCTCAAGCCAGCTGAAACCGAAAAAGGACTTCATTCATTCAGAGGGTACGTGGGCAGCTGAAGGGATGAGGCTGGCAAACAGAGCCATCTCCGCTTTGTCTCCAGCCCCTGACTCGGCCTTCCTCTGCTCGATCTTCACCTTCAGGTGGCCTGCCCAGCCTGTGGCCGAGGAGGTCCCGCAGGAAGGCCTGCTCGAGTTTAGAGGGACAGAGATTCCAGCGGAGAGTCCTGCCTCTTTCCCTGCAGTTCCAGCACAGGCCAGAGGGGGCACTGTAGTCTGGGTAAACTGCCTGTTGCAGGAAAGCGGGAGATGCGGGGAGGTCAGGAGGCCCCTTGCCCCGCGGCCAGTACTGAACCTGCAGGACACCATTCCGCCCTTGCCGCCCTGTGAAGTGCTGTCATTCCTATTTTGCAAGCGGGGCGGGGGGCTTAAACAATGGAAGTTTATTTTCTCACAGCTCTGGAGGCTGGAAGGCCAAGCTCAAGGTGCTAACCAAGTTGGTGTCCTCTGAGGCCACCGTCCTGCTGCCTCTTCACATGGGCTTTCCTCTGTCACCTGGTGTCTCTGTGTGTCCCAATCTCCTGTTCTTATAGGGTTACCGGGCTAACTGGAGTTGGGCCTGCCCTAGTTGTTTCATTTAAAGGCCCTACTTCTAAATACAGACACATTCTGAGGTACTGGGGGGTAAGGCTTCAACATAGGAATTTTGGGGTGACACAATGCAGCCCACAACCCACGTCTGGTAAATGGGGAGGCTGAGAGTAGCGGGAGTAGTACTGAGAGTAGTACTCAGGGAGGCTCGATGTCCCTGCTGCAGCTCATGATGGCGCCCATGAAGGCAAAGTCTCTACAGCCCGGGGCGCAGGGAAGGGACTGTATCCAAGGAACACCGTTCAGGACCCGGGAACCTCCTGCCAGCACGACCCCCGGGAAGCAGCCAGCAGTACAAGAAGCTTGGCTGGCTCTCTGAGGCGGGCTGGGGTCAGTCAGGCCCTGCTTGATTGTCAAAGTAGCCTGTGGTTTCTTCTCTGTGTGGCATCTTCAGATTGCTTTCCCTTTGGCTCCTCAAAGCCCAGTCATCCTGAAGGAACTGAGGGAATACACATCTCCTCCCCGCCCACTTCTGTCAGACAGAGCAATGCCTCCCAACGTGTGGAATTCAGACTCTTGGTGGGAATGTGGGATGGTTTAGGTGTTACACAGACCACCGTATTTGAAGCGTTACCAATTTATTTGCATTTGTATTAAAAGCATATCACTGGTCCTTGTAAATCTATACTTTCATTGATATTGCTTTAAAATAGAGATAGCAGGTATGAGTCAATGGAAAGAAAAATATCAGGTAAATAGCATTAAATAATACAGAATCTGATGACAATTGAGAATGTTGTGTTTGCGCAACTGAAATTTGGGAAACACCTTTGGTCATGGGCACAGATGTCCCTTTACTTTTGACCCAATTCATCTGAACACTTGGCCCTAATTTGCCCTGAGGACTAACCTTGTGAGTGTGTGTGTGTGTGAGAGAGAGAGAGAGACAGTAGGCCTTTGGTTTCTCTCGCCTGTGCTCCTCTGCCCGTCATCTTGGACCAGGCCAGGCGAAGAGGCAGGGGGGCTCCTGGGTGGTAAGGAGCCCCAGTCTTCATAGCTTCAGGATTTTATTTATGGAGAGTCTCACCCAGGGCTCTTTGAATGGCTTGGCCCCAGCTCATATAAGTAGGTGTTTATCATTGTGGAGGCAAGATTTTGAGCACCTTGAAGTCTGATGTGAAATGAAACGTTAAATACACGGGGTATTCGCAGAGTTGGTATAGTTTGGTGAAGTTCATTACTCTGGATTTTAGCAGTGCTTTCCCCTCCCTGAATTTCAAGCACTTCTCCACGTGTGGCTCTGCTCCGCGGCCAGCTGCAGCTGCTGACCCCTTCCACAGCTAGCCCCACGTTTCTGCTCCAGTGGCCTGGTGAGGATGATGAGGCCCGGTGCCGGCGAGCAGCTGCTTGTCCGCCTCTGGTCAGATGCTGGGGGGGGTGGGGGCTGCTTCCGTGGCTGTGGCCACCGTATTGACTAAGCTCTCGCATTCTGTGATATCTGCGCCCTCCCCCTTATGTTCTGCTTTATTAATGTGAGGTTGCCCCCCAGTGGTTCAATAAGGTCATGTGCAGGGAGAAAAGATTCCTTTCTCCAACTTCAGAAAGCCGGCACCAAGGTATTGGCATTTGTTCTAAAAGGAAGATGGTTTAGAGCAGCACTTCCCCAACCTCGCTGTGTCTGTGAATCACTGGCAGGCTCAGTAAAACACAGATGTGGATCGAGTAGGTCAGGGGCGGGGCCTGAGATTCGGCATTTCTCACAAACTCCCAAGGGGACTCCACGGTGGCTGGTTCGAGACCACACTCCAAGGAACAAGGCTCAGAGCAATTTTCCCTGCATCTGGTGGGTTAGCAACTGCAGTGCCATCCAGACGATGTCCACAAAGACTGAAAGAATGAGACGCATTAAGTCTCCCTGCATGTTCTGGACCCTGCCTGCCTTCCTGCTACTCTTCCTCCTCCTCCCCTCTCTCCTCCCCCCACAAAACTGAGCCACCCAGGTCCCCCTCCCCTCTTCCAATCTCATTCTCCCCTTCACTCACTCCTTTCTGTCTTCTCTGGAGCATTCAATTCCTCAAATACACCAAATTCTCACCAACCACAGTGCCTTTGCACATGCTGTCTCTGTGCTTGGTGTGCTCCCACCCCTACTTTTCCCTTGCGTACTTCATCCTTCAGTGAGCGTGTGAAGCCAGTCCCTTTCTGCTCCTCTCTCTGGTACTCCATTTGTTGTCTGTGCAGCTGTTATCTTTGTGTGTCATCTCCTTTTCTGTTACTTACCTACAGTCTGTTCCCTCCTCTAAACCAGAACTACATGAGAGCTCACACTACCTTACACCCTGCTGGATCTTCAGTGCTCCTGCATCCTGCCAGATGCTCAGTAAGTATTTGCTGGGTGTGTGTGTAGGCAGGGAGCAAAGGAGCATTCTTTAATGCCCTTTCGTACATTTGAGCCACCTGGCTGGAGGGGCCGTGGTGGGGATAATTATTAGAAGAATCATATGATGAGGGGTCAGGAAAGGAGATAGTCTTAAGCCACATCTCATCTTCAGAGATGTCAGAAGTGAGATAAGTGTTTATCTTAGGATAGAAATAGGACATACAGTAGAAATAGAGTAAGTCTCACATTTCTTAGAGTTATGTCCAAATAGTTTAGGAAACTTTGGATTAAACAAAGGTACTGTAGAGCTTTGTGGGACGTTTTGGCCATGTACATTGTGGGTCTCTAAGGGCAGGGACAATAACTGTGGCAGGGTCACTGTGATTCACTTATCCAGGGGCCCTTCCTTGTCTTCTTGTCTCTTTTCTTTCTCAGCACAGCACTTGCCACCCACTATCGAGGCTCAAAATGCCTAATACTCAACTTCCCAGCCTTCTGTGCAAGCAAGGGCATGAATATGCTCCCTAGCTCTGCTGGTGGGACCTGAGAAGTCTACTGAGGACTTCTGGGATAGTTTTCTGATTAAAAGAGACACATAAAGGAAAATTACTTTCCTGCATTTTGATGTGGTGGTGTGAAGACATGATGCCTGGAGCCACAGCACCCTTTTTGTAAACATAAGGGGTCCTATCTCAGGACAAAAGCCACTGTACCAAAGACGGCGGAGTGGAGAGATGTGGAGAACCTGGGCTCTCGATGGCATCATTGAACCGCTGAATTGATTAGCCCTGCACTTGGATTTCTAGTTGTGCAGGACAATAGGGACTCTCATTGTTTAAGTCACTTTTAAGAAGGTGTCCTTACTTGCATCCAAAAGCATCCTAACTGATAAGAGGGGCTAAGCTAGTCTCTCTAAACCCAAACAGGCTGGAGTTGGCTTCTGGCTCCATCACAGTAATTATAAGTCCTCTTGAAAGCTGTTTTCTCATCTGTGAGATATAAATAATTATTGTTATTTTCTCCCTCTCGGGTTGTTACAAAGGCTGACATGACACGATGGGTGCAGCCTTCAGTGTAGACCTTGGCACACTGTCAGTACTTACTAAGGAACTACTGTTATTATTGTTAGTTTCGGGATCACAGAACCATATTTGTTGGCATATCCTCCACCATCTTGCAGAAACCCACGTTCTGCAGGACATACTCTGGGTGATGCTTACCTTGTCAAATTTTCTTAATTTACAGAAGGAGAAACTGAGGCCAGGAGAGAGCTGCTCTCTAGATTCTTTTATTTTGGAAAATGTGCACGGTTTCAGCCTTTTCCCATGTCACGCGTTTCCACTCACACCAGAAACAACAGAAGGACGCAGGTCTGGGTTGAAATTATGTGCTTTTATGGGAAACAAAAATACCCAACAACAATAACAAAAGCCCTTCATCTTGCCAAGTTCTCAACCGGTGATAATGAGGCAGTTTCAATGATTGCGTCTGGCTGGGGACATTTCTAAAGGGTCAGGACAGTTGAAAGACACTGGCCAAAAAGAGAATTGCAGAGGGGATTGATGTTTTAAATGACAGTATATTAGACCTCCTTCTGGCCCCTCACCCTATCGCCCTTTCAAGTTACAGTCTCCTCTCAGTTTATAAAGATCCTTCCTGAACTTTGCTCAAATGCGATCTCTTCCAGAAAGTTCCTTGCTCTGCACCCACTTGCATGTGCTCTCTCGGTACTTCCACAAACACGTTCTCATGCCGTCTCCGTTGCTTCCTGCCTTACATCCATCGTGTGTGAGTCCCTGCCCGACACCCAATGTTAGCAGGCTCGCCCCCCAGTCCAGAGCCTGTGTTGATCATCTCAGTGTCCCCACCTCCCTCCCCACTCCGTGCTCAAGATACAAGAGGTGCTCAGCATCAGCAGGGACTGAGTGAGGGTTCGCTGGATTGGAGTCGGTTCTCTATTTCCCAGGTCACGTCACCAGCCTCTTGAGTCATAATGGTTATTTCCACTTCTTCGTCTTCCCTCCGTGACCTCAAAACGATCTACATCAAGGCATCTCCAGGAAGGAAAGGACCCCACCACTCATCACCAACAGGGGGGCGGGGGTCAGAGGCTTGGGGAAGGGAGGAGAGAAGTTAACATCAAGCTTTCATCCCTGTTCAAGAAGGCAAGAGGTCAGGAAAGGCCGCCACTGGGGAAATCCAGGGTGATCATGAGCACTGTTGGCAAATGCTTCATTTTGGAATTTCGTAAGCAGCCATTCTTCCAGAGGTTTCCCCTGTGAAACATGGCCAACTTTGCAGTGGGAGCCAGTGACCGGCGAGGGACTGGTTCGGTTGCCCTTCTCGCCCAGGGACCTACAGGCGTAGACCAGGAAGCTTCCTTTGGGACACGGCCTGTATCAGGTTTGGAGCGGTGTCAGAGGTTGTGCAGGTGCTCGGTCGGAGCTGTGATGGGGAAGTTAGCCCTGCGGTGTGTTAAGTTGTCAGGCACATAGATCGTAGTAAGGCCGAAGAATGCGGGCTGTGGTAACGGGCCTCTCCTCCGAAGGGGGAAGGGTCGGGAGGTGCTGGGAGCAGTGAGGGGAGAGCAGGGTTGCCAGGGGTCCTGCCGCTCCAGTTCTAACAGGCGCCATGCTCTGGCTCCTGCGGCCAGCTCCCACGCCTTCTCCTCGTCTCCGCTTCGGGGCCAGGCAGAGGGGCCAGTTGGAAGTGGTGGAGGGAAGGGAAGTGCCTTTCCTTCTCCTACCGCGAGACTTGGACAAGGGGGAGGTTAGGACCAAGGGCAGGAGGAGGAGGACCGAGTTGCGGCAGAGAGGCCAAGGCCCGAGCCCCTTCTGTTTCCTGCTGGAGTGAGTAGCTCCAAGGCCCACACGGCTAAGGGCATCCCCCCCAGAGAGCACCGAACTCCTGACTGGGGGAGATGGGAAAATTCTTCGCGGGCTCTCCAAGGTGCTCGGTGACTTTGGGAGATCGCCGTGGATCCTCCCGTGGGAGGGCCCCTCTGGGGCCAGTAAGGTGTGGAAACTGCCTGCTCAGAGTCCACCCCGGAGCCTGGGGAAAAAGCCGAAAAGCAGAGAGAAGAGAGACTTCTTCAGGCACCTCCTTTAGGAAAGAGAGTTGGACCTTGGGGGACTCAGGTTAGGACAGATGTTTCAGTATAAAAAGGATCCCCAGTAAAAGGATGGGAGTCTCCTCAAATCCCTTCCCGAACCCCAGAGCACGTAGAAAAGAGAAAGTAAGGAGCATAAAAATATCTCGATGATGTGGGCTTGCCTGACAGTACAGAAAAGCAAGTCTCATGGCTGGCAGTGTGTCCCGTTACACAAGAGAGGGTTATACGGAGCTTCAGTATAGAGATTTTACATATATCTTTATATAAATGCATATATATTTATAGAGCCTCTGCCTAGAACAGCCGGGCTTGCTTCTTCAGTTCATTCCTCTTCCAGAGGGCCAGCCGGTCAAACTCGGAGATGGTCATGCCGAAGACCTGGTAGAACTCCTCCTGGGACAGGTGGCGCTGAAAGGAGGTGGGAGGGGACAGAGAGGGAACAGCTTGAGGACGACAGGTGGAGACTGGGGGCAGGTGCAGGCAGAAGCGGCCCCTGTGTGTTTCCTCTGGGTGTGCTGTGCTTGGCACAGGCCCGCAGACGTGTGGGACGAGTAGTTGTTGAATGCAAGACTGTGCATGAATGTTTCCCGGCGGGGAGGGGGGGCTCTTCAGCTGGTCTGCAGGGGCCGCTCCTAACCAAGACTCAGGTGGGAATTTGGCTTCACCTAAGTGCCTCTCAACGCGTCTTGGCTGACCTCACCTGTCTGCATCCTGCTTTTTGCA
This sequence comes from Nasua narica, assembly GCA_028533885.1. Taxonomy (NCBI): domain Eukaryota; kingdom Metazoa; phylum Chordata; class Mammalia; order Carnivora; family Procyonidae; genus Nasua; species Nasua narica. Next base: position 102,019,880 of record CM052809.1, read on the forward strand.
TTCTGTGCCCCAGAGTGTGCATGAATTAATAGGATTCTTCCTAACTTTGGGAGTAAAAGGGGGGCGTGGCCAAGACTTTAGGGTGTACTTCCTCTTACTATTTTTTACAAACGAGCTGGGAGGCTATTCCTCAGGCCAGTCAATGAAAAAAAAAAAACGAACAAACTGCTGTTCCTATTTTCCACCCACTGAAATGTCCTTTCATATCTATCTTACCTGAAAACAAATATGCCATATAATGAAACATTGTTCTGTGTCCCTTGGCAGGTTTTCCCCCTCCTTTCTGCCTGCCCTCTGCTTGCCCTTCCAAACAGCCTTGAAGGTTGATACATTGTCAAAAGCTTTCAGTTAGAAATATATGGCACCTGAAATGTGGCAAAATGTTAACAATTCCTACATTTAGGCTGAGGGTAGATGGATGTTCATTTCCCTCTTCTTGCAACTTTTCTGGAGGTCTGAACTTTTTCAAAATAAAAATTTAACTTCTGTTTGAAAAGAGATATGTAGGGTATATATCCCCCCTGAAAACCTACTGGAATCCCTGAGATGACCTGTTAGTAAAAATCATGTTAGCTGATTGAATATTGAAGGAGATTCCCTGAGGATTAGGTATATGGCCACACCATAATAAGCCACTTCTCTGGCGTATGCGAACTAATATTTTGGCCACATTTCCGGATCTTGAAGCAAAAATAACTTTGATACTTTTTTTTTTTTAACTTTGATACTTTTGATAGATATCATTGGTTGCTGGTGGCTTTGAGCTGCTTTTTCAATACCTAACAACGTTCAGTTGCCCCAGCAATTCCTTGCATTGCATTTCTGCCATGCCCATGATTGTATGGTCGCTCCCATTTTTTCATTTAATCATTCCAAGCCCTCGGAAAACTGGACATTATTTCTATCTAATTACAAGATGAGAAAACCAAAAGTCAAAGAGTTAAAATTACTAACTAGACCAAGAGGGAGGGAGGGAGCCTGGGTAAGTAGCAGAGCTAAGCCCAAAGGCCAGGCCTTCTGCTTGCAAACACAGTGCACTCTGGCTGCCCCCTTGGGCAATCCCATTAAAAATTCATAAACAAGTCTTTCTATTAAGAAAAATTTCAAAAATACTCAAAGGGGAGAAAATAGCACAATGTACACCCATGCCCATTACCCAGATCCAATAGTTATCAAGAGTCTGTTATATTTCTTTCACCTATTGTATTTTGCTGAAGTATTTCAAAGCACACTTCAGACATTGTATCATTTCCTGCCTCCCTGGGGCCATATGTGTTTCCCCCAGAGATAGCGAAACATACTGGATATTTTCTTAGGTAACCATGAGGACACCAGCAAACCTAAAAACAACTGACATTAAGTCCTCACAATTACCTAATACCTGCCCATAATAAGATGCCCCTAATTGTCTCAAAAATGTCTTTTTATAATTCGGCTGTTTGAATAAGGCTTCAAACAGCATCCACATATCACATTTGGTTGTTGGACCCCTTTAGCCTCTGCCAGGCCAGACAGCGCCTTCCTTCCTTTGTCCATGCTGTCGCCTTGTCTATATTTGTCTCACTTGCACTCAAGCGAGGGCTGAGAAATGCTGTGGATACGGGGGAGCTCTCTTCTCAGCTCCTTTCATGGTGAAGACTGAGGGGGACTGTCAGTCTTGTTTGTTCTTTTTTTGTTGGAGGGAGACGGTTACTACTGATTCTCTAGCTCATTTTCTCTGCTATGCCCAAAAATCTTTTCCGTGAGTTCCAATGCCAAGGAATGGCCGACTCAACTTGAGTGCAGTATCCGCTGTAGAACATCCTGGAGGAGATGGAGGCTCCTTGGGAAGGGCCAGCTGGAGCCTCCTTTCTCTTGGGAGTTTAAAGCACATAATACCAGCGCTTTAAAGCCAGGCAGATATGGGTGTGTGACTTTGGACAAGTTACTTTACCCCACTGAGCCTCGATTTCCTCTTCCGGAAAGTGGGAACATCCTAGCACCTGCCTCCTGGATACCGTGAGGGGGAGTGAGATAGTGCGGGTCGTGGACCGTGGCCCACACTCGGGAAGCACTCAGCTGCTGTTCACTGTCCCTCCTGCAACCGTCTCTTCGTGTGTCTGTCACATGGTGGAGTCTGGTCCTCATTTCCTTTGATTTCATCTCCTCCGCCTCCTCTTCCCTGTGCTATGTGACCCAGCCACACTCACCACTTGCTGTCCTCACCTGTGTTAGGGCCTTCGCAGTGGCTGTTCCCTCCTCCTGGGATGCTCTTCCTCCTTACATAAGCATGGCTAACTCCCTTTCTTATTTTGAGTCTTTGTTCGGTCAGGTATGCAGCGAGATCAGCTTTGATCACCTGATTTAACACTGCCACTTACCTCTCCCTCTAGCCTCCAATTCTCTGCTCTCCTTTTACTTCTTCCCTTAGCCCTATTAGTTTCCATGTTCTAGATTACTTATTTATTATTTGTGTCCTTTAGGGGTCTCTTCTCAAGTGAGAATGCAGCTCACTTTGTTCACTGATACACCGCAAGCTCCTAGAACAGGACCTGGTCTCTATGATAGACTTCCAATACATATATTTTGGGTGAATGACAATCTACACTCTGAGCTCCTTGAGGAGGTCTTCAGTCCCCTCCTTGAACTGACACAGGGGGCTAGGGCAGTGTTTGTAACCCTGTGGTCTCAGCTCAAGCTCCTTGTTAGACATCCCTGGGAGCCTCTGAAAAATACCAGTCAGTGCCTGAGCTCCTTTCCCAGATTGCCATTTCATTGCTCTAGGCTGAGGTGCAGTACTGGTATTTTTAAGCAGCTTCTGATTCTTAGGGTAAGTTGTGCTTCCCTGGCCAGAGCTTCTGGGAGCCCTGGAGGATATAAGAGGGTAGTTGGTCCTCCAGGATGAACCAGGTTTCCATCCTTCCATGCTGGCTCCACTGAGCTGTCCGGGAGCTGTCCCCTTCAGCACCGGCAGCTACTCACTCTCACTGCTCGACAGTAAGGGAGGCCCTTGTTATAAATGTGGGGATAAGCACCCACTGGCTAGGCTGCTAGCCCAGCCTGCTCGAGCTGGAAGGACTCACAGAGCTTCCTGGCTTGCTCATATTCGCTTCCTTCTGCCCAACCCTTTATTCTGGACAAACTCTCAGCAGCCAGGTGGACGGTGGTTGATATGCTCATCCCAGGGGGTGGAGGTTTCTTTTAGAAACCTGCATTCGGGGCGCCTGGGTGGCTCAGTTGGTTGGGCGACTGCCTCCAGCTCAGGTCATGATCCTTGAGTTCCGGGATCGAGTCCCACATCGGGCTCCCAGCTCCACGGGGAGTCTGCTTCTGCCTCTGGCCTTCTCTCCTCTCATGCTCTCACTTTCTGTCTCTCAAATAAATAAATAAAATCTTTAAAAAAAAAAAAAAAGAAAGAAACCTGCATTCGATTCCATGAACATTTTCCAATACTTCCCCTGGCTCAGGCCTCATGGTAGAGAACTGACCATCTTTGTCAGACAGAGGAAATGGATAGCTCGGTGCTCTGATACAAAGGAAGGGGGAGAGGTGCTTGATCTCCACTCCCGAGACAGGACTGGGGGGCGGGGACGGACTGGAGGAAGGGTGAGGGACACATCCTGGGAAGAAGGTCTGGGGGGTTCTGGGACACAAGCATCACTATAGGGGGGCCCTGAGGAATGAGGAGGCTGGCAAGATGGGAAGGAGGGGAGGGCATTCTAAGAAAGGGAGAGGCAGGGAGAGGCATGGTAGAAAGGGCAGAGTGTGCTCTAGGATCAGGGGTCCAGGGACTGGAACTCCAGGCCAAGTGGAACAGACTGCTAGAAAGCCGGATGCTATGCTCAGCCCTGCCTCTGTGCTTGATTGATGCTGTCCCGCTCATCATGATGCTCTCCTTCCCCTCTCCGCCCACTCAAACCTGCTCCTTCGAAGTCCATGCACCTAGGACACCGCCAGACTCTGTGCCAAGGGCTCTGTGGGTAGCGTCTCATTTATTTCCACTGGCAACTTGAAGGAACACAACTGCCCCTCTCCACAGTGGGAAAAACTAAGGTTTGGAGAGATTGTTACTTGGCTAAGCTGGCTGCCTAGGAATGACAGGACCAGGGCTGGACCTGGAGTCTGATGCAAGACTACCTTATGCTTTTATCTTCTACACAGAGCTGACTCCCCCGTGCTCTCCGGGAGGAGCACCGGGTTTCTGTACCATCCTGCAGAAAACCAGTGCTGTGTTTCTCATGAACCAGACTGCAGGCCCCCGCGGGCAGGGACTAAATCTAGCTCTTGTCTGAAGACTGCAGATGCATGGGGTGGGGACAGACCGTAGCTGTGCACCACAGACACTAATCGAATTGAGAAGGCAGCACAGCGCTGTTCAGTCTTAAGCTAAAGACACCAGGTTGGCATCGCTGCTTTTTTCCACAAGCTACGTGGAAAGCTCTTCATTCTACTGGACGTCCCGAGGTGGGTGACATCAGGCAACTTCTGGAATCCCTTCAAACCCAAAGGCTCCTGCTCAGTTTTCTAGACTCACCTCTAAACGCGTCCGGTCCACATCCTTGGGCAGCCGATTTCTTCCTCTCGTGGTCACCAGCAGCAGCTCATAAGGGTAGATCTGAGGAGAGAGGACAGGGTCAGGGTGGGGTGCCAGGCTGGCTGACAGTGGTGGGCTTGTCCCTCCGGCCACATTTTGTGCCTGGGTGCCCTCTTCTCCCTAGACAGGGCCAGAGATGAAAGTCTGAAGGAAGGGCTGTGTCCATTCTCCTTAGAGTTGCCTGGCGGCCTCAAGGCACCTTCTCCCCAAAGGCAAAACCCAAGTCCCCTAATACTGCTAGGAAGGAGTTTGGTGGCATTTGACATTAACGTGGCATAAGGCCTCGTAATTGTAAATGTCTAATGTCTGGTGATCGGCAAGCTTCCAGAAAGTCTCTGAGGCCCAGGGGGAATTGTCTGATTTTAGTGGGCAAGAGAGATAGGGCAGAATTCAGGGAAAGGAGGCGAAAGAGGGGCTGGAAATGCTGGTCTGAAGAGGACCCTTGAGGTTATTTTTTTGATTGTGCTGTCATCTTCCTGCTGGGTCCCAATGTAGCAGCATCTAGGGTCTCTGAGACCCCCAGAGTCTCTGTATCTCCTTTACCTTGTACTCTGCAGAGAGAAAAGAGAGACACACAAAATGGAAATACATTGGTTTTTGCTTTGCACCATGACACTAGCCTCAGTCTTAAGAGACTCTGTCCTTGTTGAATTCCCCCTGAACCGAGGCTGGTAAGAGCACACTGGATGGCTGGAAAGAGGGGTCGGGCTGATCCCGAGATAGGGTTTTAGAACGAAAATGACTTTCGAGATAACTAGAATAGAAATAAGAAGAAGCTGAGGTTGTGAAGCACTTGGGCAAGGTCCGCTAGCCTCCGGAGGAATCCTCCAGTGTTTTGATGCGGGCTTGTCCTTCTGCCTGAGCCAGCTCGTAGGCGCTGGTGGGGAGGCCGGCGGGGGAGCGTCCCTGGCAGAGAGCATGAAGCCCATGGAACATTTGCTGGGAACAATGTGCATTTGGCTCTGAGTGTTTCCCTCCCCCCGGGGCTGGCAGGCAACTCTAGCTCAGCAGCGACGCTGCAATGGCTCCGGGAACCTAGATGGGACAGATGGCCTGGAGATCACCCAAGGCCACGGACTTGAGAGGATGAGGGAAGAGGAGGGGAAAAGGGAGGGAATGGGAAGTGAAAGAGAGTGTGGGAACTTGGGGTTTGGACAGAGCCCAGTTTGGGCCAGAATCTGTAGGGACCACGGGGGGAAGGTCAAGCCACAGCTACGAGCAGTGCACTCAAAGCTGCTGGGGGCCCCGGGGGAGGCCGGCACTCACCTCGCATGCCCCAGTTGACGGCGTTCATGCTGTCATAGTGGAAGAGGTCTGCGCTGGGCGTCTGCAGGGGAGACAGAGCCAGGGCCGGCCTGAGCAAGCTCACGGCTGCCTCCCGGAAGCACTCCCTCACCTCCCAAACATGGTCCCGGAGCGGGGTGGACACGTCCCTTGTCAAACTGCCTCGGTCTCAAGTCAGGGTGACCTAACTCATGGCCACATCCCCGGCGCCTAGGGGTGGCATGCAGTAGGCACTCGATATGTATTCATTTCTTGGTGAACTACATTTCATGCTTTGTTTTGTTGCTCTAATACCACTCTTCCTATGAAAACTGCCCTGGCATGTCTATTTAAAATTGCAAGGGGCGCCTGGGTGGCTCAATTGATTAAGTGTCTGCCTTCGGCTCAGGTCATGATCCCAGAGTCCCGGAATGGAGCCCCACATCAGGCTCCCTGCTCAGCAGGGAATCTGCTACCCCCTCTCCCTCTGCCCCTCCTCCCTGCTCGTGCTCTTTCTCACTCCAATAAATAAACAAAGTCTTTAAAAATAAATAAAGAAAATTGCAAGTTGCCCCCTCCCCAAACGGCCAGTCCCTTTATCCTGCTCAACGTTTTCCTTTTTTTTCCCTAGCACGTTATTACCTTCTACATTCTCTCTAGTGTGACTCGCATACTCTTCACTACCTGCTTTCTGTTTCTCTCTATAAGAACAGAAGCTCCAAGGGGCAGGGGTCACCAAGGTATTCCAAGTCCCCGGTGTATATGAAAGCTTTCAATAAACGTCTGTTGCATGAGCCAAAGTCATGTCTAGGCTCTGAGTGTGTGGAGCTAATGCCGGCATTGCCAACATCGTGGGAGCGACGTCCCAGCACAGCCTCTCTTACCCTGTGCAGCCCGTTCCTTCGGTAGGCAGGCAGGGAGGCGGATTTGGAGATGAGGGGGTCTGAAAAGAAACAGCCAAACAATTCCCAGGAGCCCCAAGCCAGGGGTCCCTGTCCCGGAGGCCATCTGGCTGCACATGGCCAGTATTGTTCCCCGACCCCGTGGGAAAGTGAGAAGGGACGGAGGCCACTGGCTCCCCCCACCCCACTCTACAGACGCGCAACTGACCATCTGAGGGATGCCCCACCCCCGGGAGAACTCCAGGCCCGCCTGAAGCCCATGCGTGCCGGCTTCTGGCCTCGCCCTGCCCACATCTACGCTCCTGTGATGAACCCCCGTGTCCTGGCCACAGGTGGCTTTGGACAAAGGCCCTGGATTTGGAGTTGAGCTCAGAGCCCAGACAGGCGGGCTCCCAGGAGGGTGGAGGAGGCGCATGTTCTCTCTCTCTGGGATCTACTGGGTATGGCAACCCTGGTTCCAGGACCAAAGATGGGGGCCTAGATCTGACAAACACAATGGGGGGGACCCTTTGAGATCAGGACTGTGTTGGGACATCTCAGCTACAGGGGACCTGCGACCAGCTTGGCTCTGGCTGTCACAGGACGCGACAGGCCGAAGGGAGGGCAGACGGAACGTACCGCTGTCAGCCAGGTAGTGGGACCGAGGGGCTGCAAGAGAGAAAAGCCAGAGATCAGCATTGAGGGGGACAGACGGACATAGTGGAAAGTTCATGGGGACAAAGGGACACGGCTCCCATTCCTGGGCTACCCTAGCTGGTGGAGAGGAGGGGCCTCCTTCACTACCTCCTTTCTCACTGGTCAGTTTCCAGCTGCTGCATCCTCTCTCCCCCGCCCGCACCTGGAGCAAAGCAAAGCAAAGCAGGTCCTCTGTGATATTTGCTGCACAGATGCCATGGAACAGAGCTGGACTTTGAGCCGCCTCGTGCACTGCCCAGAGCTCAGAGCCAGGGGCTGAAAACAGTGCCCCTCGGTGGTCAAACAGGGAAACAGGCTCACCAATTTACCCTTGCTCCGCCATCAGTTGATACCCAACTTCTATACGTTACTTAATCATGATTTAGTTTTCTCAGAGTAAAATAGAGAGGGATGGTGATCCCTTTATAGGATTATCGTGAAGAATATATGAGACATAATATCATAAGGTATTGACACAGTGCCTGACAACGTACAAAACCTTCAATAAAACTGGCTTTATCATCTTCACCATCACCATCATCTTCCGTCACACCTAAAGTCAAGGTACACTATGGTAAAGAGGGCAACGCTATGGCCTTGGAGTCTCTCTGACTCGGGCCTCATCCTGGCTCTGTCATTTACCAGCTTATTGACCTTGGGCAAGTAGTAAGCTCAGGTCTCTCATCGATAAAGTAGGTGATAATAATCTCTCTACATTGCCAGTCTTTGTGAGGACCAAGAGTGATAAGGATTATCCATCAAGTATTGAGTTGAGATAGGATTTCCCAGCAAAACTGACTCCCACAGGGATAAGAAAAGGAGGGAAGCATGTGTTTGTTCAGAAACAGGGAGAAGTTTACAATAAGAGGGTCTCTGGGCAGAGTGCTTGCTCCAAGCTTCTGCTTGTTTGCCTCCTGTGCTGGGGGGCTCACTACCTCAAGAGCCAGTCCCTTATAACTTTGAGCCATTTAGACTATCAGAAGACATTTTTCTTTGCAGTGAACCTGACTACAAGTCACAGCTTTCAGATACCCCAAAGAAACAAGGGCCTGCTCATGGCACAATATGGTCTTACTTAGTGCCTGATACAGCACCTCACCAAGTCTGTATGCTAGACCTGGGCGAGGCCATAGGAATTCAGATTCTTTGAGCGAGTTCAGAGGAAGTGCCCCCAGCCCGGCAGACTCTAGGTGGTGCTTACAGCCATTGAGGGACATCTCATAGCCAGCTGTGTGCAGGGCCTCCCGGCTACTGGTGGAGCTCCGGGGCGGGGTCCAGGGATCCGCGTAGGAGCTGGACCGGGCCTTCATCTCCTCCTTCAGAATCAGGCGGCCGATTCCGCTCTGGAGCTGGGCGTGAGGGAGGAGCGAGATGAAGTGGGAAGGAAGCAGAGAACATGAAACAGAACAGGCTGGGGGCAAAGGCTGTGTGGCCAGATTCCGGGGACCTCTGTCACGTTCCCCTTCCCAGCGTCCCTCCCTCCCCGCCACCTCACAGCCTCCTTTAGGTCTTCGTCTCCCTTCCACAAGTGGTCCTGTGGGCTGGGGAGGGGGAGGTGGGTCTGGCGGAGGGCACCGAAGCCGGCGCGGCCCACAGCAGGTGGGTGGAAGGTTCCACCTGGGCCAGGGAGGGCCTTCCTTGGGGATCCAGCTGTTGCTGGCACCCACCTTTCTCAAAACATTTTTTATTGAGGTGAGATCCACATCAGATGTAATTAACCACTTCAAAGTAAACACTTCAGCGGCATTTAGTACAACCAACACCTCTGTCTCGTTCCAAACAGCTTAACCCCCCCTCCCCTCCAAGACCCAGGACCGAGTAAGCGGTCATTCCCTCTCTCTCTCCCCTCCCAGGCCCTGGTAGTCACCAGTCTGTGTCTGGGTTTGTAGATTTATCTATTCTACACATCTTGTATAAGTGGAATCATTCAATATGTGGGCTTTTGTGTCTGGCTTCTCTCCCTCAACATAAAGTCTTTGAGGTCCGTCCACACTGTGGCCTATATCAGTCCTTCATTCCTTTTTATGTCTGGGTAACAGTCCATTGTATGGATGCACTGCGTTTCGCTTCTCCATTTGTGAGTGGGTGGACATTTGGGTGCTTCCCCCTTTTGGCCCTTGTGACTACTGCTGCTGGGAAGATCAGGGACACGTGCTTGTTTGAGGCCTGGTTTTCAATTCTTCTGGGTAAATCCCCAGGAGTGCAATTGCTGGGGCATAGGGTAGTTCTGTGTTTAGCTTTCTGAGGTCCCTCCAAACTGTTCTCCCAGGTGGCTACCCATTTTCCACTCCTACCAGCGGTGTATGAAAGCTGTAGGCAGCCACTTTTCAGGACAGGAAAATCTGCATGAGCATGAGGCCAATGTGGCAGTGAGCCAGCCCAGGAGAAGAGAGAGACAGCTTTCCTATGGCAGTTTGCTGAGCAGCTGGATCCAGCCATACCTGAAACTCCTCCTACTGTTTGACTTTTTGGTTATGCAAAGCTACATGTTTCTTTTTTCTACCATAAGTGGGTTTGAATTTGGTTTCTGTAACAAGCAAATGATCATCAGACTCTCAGTAACTCACCGTCTAGGCATCTCGTCCAGGATGAAGCTTGCTCACCTTGTGCATGCTGCGGTCAAAGTCCTCTTCCTCTCCTCCAGACGAGAACCTTCTGGCTCGGGGCGCTGCCAAAAGACAACTAGGATCAGCTCCCATGTGTGCTCTCCATTCAGCCTGCCCCCAGCAGAGGGCACAAAGGGATGCTGAGCCTCTGCAGACGGGGGTTTCCTTTCTAGCCGAGTGGCCTGAGTGAGTGTACTTTGGGGAACTGCCCCTTTGCTGGGGGCTGCCTGTATGGGGAGGCCCAGCAGCCCTTCCCATTCTTGGGCATGAGGAGCAGGCGAAACTGCCAAAACACAGCTCAGAAGCCTCGATGTTGGGATTTCCACTGCTGCCAATGGGAGAGAGAAGTCCTCTTTCTGTCCCAGGTAAGGCAGAAGCCTAGATGGGCTGGAGCTCATCTTGCCATGAGTGGGGCAGGGACAGCCTGAAAATAGAGCCACCCCAGCGACACCATGTCTACTTTGGGGTGTAGCTGTGCTTGTGTCTTAGCTCCTTCTCCAAATGCAGAATTTTTTGAGGGCAAGGAAGAGACCATCTCTGAGCTCCTATGAAGCTTTGCTCAGAATGGACATTCAATTAGGAAATCAGGTTGTGTACTGAACGAAAAAGGAGCTTGATGGAATTGCACCCCCACGCTTGAAAGAAACAGCTCGAGATGCCCGACTGGGTGGGATGGGCCCCAAGGACCATGAAGATCTCATCAGGGTGCCTACGAGAGTCTTCTATCTCACACAAACTGCCTTTTCTATCTTCCAAACCGCTTTCCACCCCACAAAGTGATGTCTTAAACCCCCACACCTGATCCTGTGACCTCAGTGGCTTCCTACTGTTTAGGAGAGAAACCCAAATCCTTGCTTCAGTGCACAAGCCTCATGGGATCTGGCCCCTCACCCCCCACCTACTTCCCTCCCTCTCTGACTCCTGGTTAAGCTGACAGGCTTTCCTTTCCTCCAAGGGAACCTGCCCTCCCATCTGGGGTCTTTGCAGACGTGATTCTATATTCTGCTGGCCCGCCTCTGCCCCACTCTTCCTGGGACAGCTGAGTCTCCGCTTTGAGAAGGTTTCAGCACATGTCAGGCTGGACAGCATGCCCCTGCCATTGTCTTCCACCTCCTGTGTGTCACCTCCTTCCTGTACATCACTTTCCTCTCCAGCCAAAACCTAGGTCTCCTCCACAAGAGCAACGACCTGGTCTATTTTGCTTCCTAGCGACTCACTGGAGCCCAAGGCTGGCCCTCAGTACATGTTTGCTGAATAAATCAATCAGCAATCATGGAAGGAGGGCGCTGCTGTCCTAACCCTGTGTCCCCGGCACGGGTGACAGGGCTCTGGTCCAGTCTCCTCTGTGGGGCATGTTACCTTTGGGGGACCCATGGTAGGTCCAGTACTCAGACTCTGCAGCATAGTAGGGGTCTGGTGAGTAGGCTGGACTATACTTGGAGGCCTGGCTGATGTCTTCACTTGTTTTGCTCTTGGTCGCTGTTGAGAGATCACCTGCAAAGGAAACAAAGAAAGAGCTTCAGGGAAGCAGAGTGTCTTAGAAGAGCGTGCTGAACCCTTTTTACCTGCCTTGGCCAGGCTCCAGCCTGGGGAATGAGGACACTTTGGGGCCAGGGTCTGGGACACGGAGCAGCAGAGCTGGAAAAGCCCCGAGGCCCAGCCCCCCATGGTACAGCCGGGACTCTGGATGCCAGAGAGGGGAAGGGGCTTGCTGAAGAGCACACACCAAGTGGACCAGATGTGGAAGAGACCCCAGCTCAGGGCTCCTGCTACCATATCCCGGGGACTCCCACGTCTGCTCCCAAATGAATGCTAAGGCCATGGCTCCTCCTAGTAAGATTAGATGGGTCCCAGGTGATCCCATGCCCTTACCTTCCTCAGCCTCTAAAGGCCTGCCTCGTCTGGGATTTGAGCCATACCTAGGGTGGGAATTGCCACGGAGAGCCCTGCGGCCTCTCAGCTCTCCCCTCACACTGAAATGCCAAACCTGGCCTGGGGAGACCATACGGCCCAAAGAAAGGAGCACTGGACAGGGAATCAACAACTCTGTAACACTGGGCACATCCCACCCCTCCCTGCCTCAGTTTCCTCATCTGGAAGTATCTGAACTGGTCTGCTGGGTCAGGTGCCACCCAGCTTCACGCTTCCACGACACAGACCATCAGACCTACTGCAGACACGGAACCTTCCAGGGCAGCGACTCTAGCCCCGCCCGAAGCCTGGCAAGAGGCTGACTAGGGCCGAGAGAGGGCTGGGGTGACAAGCGGGCACCTGACATTTCCCAGAAGGGACAGTCCCACATCCTGAGCAGTCAGAGCAGCAAAGGGACCCAGGGTCGGCCCTCTGCCAGCTCCAGCCTGTGCGCTCTCCCCCAGCAGCACCGGCTTCCAAAGCTTCCAGAGCCTGCAAATTCTCTTAGACCTGGGTCTTGGGTGGTCCCTCCCACCCCGATGGATGCCATTTAGCCTTTCCATGGGCCCGCTTATCCACGCAATCTACCTCGCCCCCAAACTCCTCCGGAGCCTGCTCGGCTGCTTCCCCTCAGAGCCCATCTGGAAAATTCCCACACAGTCCTGAGGCGTAGGAGACCTGGGGGGCTTCTCCTGGACAAACTGGCTTTGTCAGGGTCGGTACCTTTCTGTGGCCCCTCGGGGCGCATGGCTTGTTCCCCACAGCCACACGGAGATACGCACGTGAGCACAGACTCACCTGGAGCCCAGCCCGGGCCCCTCTGAAACCGAGGACGTTTGTCTAAATTGTCAGGTCTGAAGCCAGAACCATCATTTATATTGGTAGGGCCGCCCCACCAGCCCAGGGAGCTCAGATCCCAGTACTGGGCTGTTTCCTCCCATGTTTCTGCGCTTCTCTGATTGTGTGCTCCCCTCGGTTACCCAGGTAGCCTGAAGGCGTGGGAGGGTGACACAGGGTAGCAGCCGCCCCTCTGTGCCCTCCAAAGGGTGTGCTTTGTTCACTGAGGCTCAGTAAGTGCATTTGCAAGAAGGAGCAGGGGTTCTCGGTGTCGCCTGACTTGGTGCTTCTCATATGGAGTGCAGGTAGGAATTGTGAATGAGGCCAGTTACCAAGTAGAATCCTAGCTCACACTCCCAGTATTTTAATAAGAAAGTCTAGGGCAGGGGAGGGGCCAGGGCACCTGCTTTTTAAATAAGTCTCTCAGGTACAGAAGGGGTCTACAGACCATTCTCGAAGAAGCATTGGACCAACGAATGAATGAATGTAAGGATGAAGGCGCCCTTAGCTGAAGCCCGGCTCCTTTCTCATCCACCTCTCCTCCCCAAGCCTTCATGTACTCTCGGGACACTGTGACTGAGAATTGCTTAGAGCAGTGGTTTCGAAGCCAGGCCGGGCTTTGGAGTCACCCAGAGAAACTGTTACAAGCACAAAATTGCGATTCGGTATATGTGGGGTGGGGCGCAGGAATCTGTATGCATCGCACATGGTTCTCACGACCGTCAAAGTTTGAGCAGTTACGCCTGGGGGTGCTCCCAGGGGTCCGAGCATTTGACAAACGTTGATCTGCCCGTGGAATTTAGGACACCAGACAGCAGGGAAGGGGCATTGGAAGGGAGGTGGGGAAACACTTAGGGGACACGAGGCCTTCTTTGCTCCTCTGAAGTGACACCAAACGCCTCCCCAGCGTCACTTCAAGTGATTGAGGCATAGCCGCCAAGAAAGTCAGGATTGCAGCCCTGTGCCGTGTCCCTGCTGGTGACCCTTGGACACAGACGGCTGCACTGACGCTGGCTGCCGGCCCCGCCCCCTGTCTGGCCACGCCCACTCTGCCCAGACCGTACCATGCCGTTTGTAGATCGGGGGTTTCCGGTAGATGTTACTTTCTCCAGCTGCCAGGCAGACAAGGAAGGGACGGACCATGGGGAGGAGAGAGAGAGGAACAGAGAGAGAGGAGGAAGGAGACAGGAGTTGGTCAGCTGATCTCAGAAAGAGAGGCAGTCAGCATCTTTCCCGAGGGTTCACCATCTTTCCCTGGTGGGAAATGGTAGACATGCTCTTCCAAAACTCAACTTCCCACCTCAACCCGTAAGGTTCCAAAAGAGGTGAGGAGAGAGGAATGGATGGCTTCTAGCGGTGCTGAGGAAGGGAATCGGGCTTGAATGGCGGGCATGCAGGCACGAGGTGGCGCTCGCTCAGCAGGACCCCATGCACGAAGGTGCCCCCTGCCTCCACCCAGCAGCCACGCCTCATTCCACATGGAAGTCCCCAGAATGCTGCAGCCGCCCCTTCAGCATGATCTGCCTCCCACTCCCTCAAAAACAGACAGGATGGGACCTTTCTGGGGGCAGTTGAGAAAGGTATAGATGAAACAGCAGGATGAGCTCCGGGGGAAAAGTCAGTGGGGAGTAAAATTCTGAGCTTGGAGTTGGGAGACTGGGTTCCAGGTCCCGCTCTGCTGAACTCAGGGTGAGACCCCGTCGAAATTATCTACAGTGTCACCTAGCCCCTGCCTTCCTCTTCTCTCCTATCACTCCCCCTCCAGCTCACCACTTCCGGCCACGCCGGACTGCTACCAGTCCTTTGCCCTTGCTCTGCCTTCTGCCCAGGATGTTTGCCCAGAATCTTCATTTGGCCGGCTCCTTATCTTTCTGCCTCAATGTCGCCTCCTCCAAGAAGCCCTTCCTGACCACCCTACCTCACCCAGCCTCCCCCACCCCAGTCACTCTATCACATGCCCCGTTTTATTATGTTTACTGCCCATATCGTTTACCTGAAATTACCCTTTTACTTGTTTGTGTACTCATTTATTAACTTTCTCCCCACATATAAACACCATGAAGGCAGGGATCTGGGCTAGTTTGAGCACATTTGCAGCCTCAGGGCCCAGAACAGTGCCTGAGTGTATAGGGAGAACAGAAAGGCTCAGGGAATTTAAGGAACTGGCTCAAGGTCGCAGGCTTCCACAGGGTGGAACAGGGATTCAAGAGTTTGGATGCAAAAGCGCGTGACTTTCAGCATGCGGTTACCGCCTCATCCCATCAAGGCCCTTCTCTGGCTGCTCCCTGGCGGGCTTGCTCAGGGCTGGCTGTGTCAAGTGGCTGGACTAAAGCCCACGGGCGTGTCGGGGCTGCGGGGTGGGTTCGTGTGGGGGACTGGTCAGGGAGGGCCCCAGGGAGCGGCTTCTCCTGGCCGCCGGGGTCGGCGCCCAGAGACCCCACTTAGCATGCCCCCATGCCGGGAATTGCAGGCTGGCAGCCTACCTGGGATGTGAAAGTGCTTGGGAGCCTGGTAAGAGGTCGGAGTGGAGGACCTCACATCTAACTGGCTATGGTATGGAGAGCTCCGGCCACTCTCGGGCCCTGGAGCGCGCAGGCAGTGGTCCCCAGAGAGAACGGAGGCACAGAGAAAACAGGCATTACCGCGGTGGCAGTTAAGGCAGCAGTGACGTGGTGACAGCAGGGATGGCAGGGAGGGGCTGTGCTTTCATGCACGGCATCTGCAGATACAAGCTCGACCTTCTTTTCTGGCCTCACCCCAAAGCCAGAGTTCGGAGGTGGTAAGCGTCCACTCCACCGGGCTTCAGGAAGGTGTCTTTGGACCTCTTGGTTCCCCTCCACCCCCCTCGATTGCCTCTTTCCTCCACCCAAGCGCCTGCTTCCTCCCTGACCTCAAAGCAGCTGTGTCTGGGCCTCTGGCCCTCTGGATGGACAGGCCAAAGGACAAGGACAGAGGAGTCTTCTTCCCGCCAGGGCTGCTGGGCTACCCGCCACTCTCCTCTCCCGGCCCCTTACTGCCCACCTCCCTGTCGCTTCTCAACTCCATGTGCCCCTTCTCTCCCGGCCAGGGGCACGGCAGTTAGGCCTGGCTGGGCATCTGGGTGGTGGAGGGCCATGCCGTGGTGGAGATCCTGGGGGGAGCCCAGGGCTGTCTCTGCAGCGGGCGACAGCCAGCCACTGCGTGGTCCCCCAGGTTCTTCCTGTGCCTTTGGGGCCTTCCCCCTTCCTTACCGGAGCGGTAGTAGTGGTGAGGCGAGCGGGAAAACGTGGGGGACATGCCCTGCCGGCTGTAGGTGGGAGAGTCGATGTATCCTGGGCTGGAGGCCCTTCTCTGTCGGAGGTCCAGGTTCTCGTAGATGTCCTGGGGGAGGAAGTGAGCCGGGAGCCAGGCTGGCAATTAAGCAGGCCTGTGGCCCAAGTGTCTAGCAGGCAAGTGGGGGAGTGAGGTGGAATCCAGGATTCTGGGGGGCTGAGGATCCAGAATTCATGGTGCTGCCCTTCCGAATGCCGAGGCCCCCTCCCTCCGTTGCACACCTAGCTCGAGGAAAGCTTCAGACAAGTTTGGGGCCTTCGCCCATCACTCACAGTCTATTGAATAGAACCTGGGGGTCAAGGATCCCAGGAACATCAGGAAGGCTCCCTTTGGGTAGAAGAGGCACTTCCTCTACCGTTTATGCCACAGCTATTTCCTCCAGGTCATGCTCCTAAGCCTCCCGTCTGTGGCTTGGTTGGGGAGCACCCTGGGGTGCTGGGCGGGGGGAGTGAAACCGGGGGTCTGCTCGGTCAGCCTAAAGGGACACGATTATATAAAAGGTCTCCCCAAGCTAACTCAATTACCTGGGAGTAGGGAGATAATGTTCCCAGCGACTTAGGAGTGAAGAGTTGGAAGGCCGTCGTAGAAGGAGCGGAGAGAGAGGAGGGAGAGAGGAAGAGGGGTTAGGTAGCGGAGCGCAGAGCGGGCCAGCAGCTGCTCCCGGGCCTCCCTCCCCAGGCAGCAGTCGGGCCGAGTGCACTGGAACACCAGCAGTGCCGACCCGTAGTGGCGAACCCTGAGATCATGCCCTTCATCTACCAATGGGAAACCGAGGCCCAGACAGGGAGCCGGGTGGCGTGGGGCCTTTCGGGTACAATGTGGTAAGGTCTTCACTTGGACCCATGCTTCTCCACCAAAGCTCAGAGCCATTTCATGATCCTGCCCTGTCTCTATCAGTTCGTGACCGCTCTGTGGTTCATGAGGACAACGTGCAGGGCTGGGGACCCAAAGGTTACGCCAACCGAGGGCCGGGCTGCTGCCATCAATGTGGGAGTTGGGCCAGTGGGCGGTGCGGCGGGCTAGAGATGGAACATTCCGTCTGCAGAGGGCAGTGGCTGCTCGGCCCCCGAGACCCCTGCCCCATGTTACCACCTCTCCTTAGGTTTCCAAAACAAGTCAGAAATGCAGGTTCTTATGTGAAATCTCTATATGTTTAAATGTTGGCAACTAATTTACATTTTTGAAAAGATACTTAGTGAAACAAAACAAATCTGGGAGTTGGCTTTGGCCTGTGGGCCCAGTGTGCCGTTTCTGGCTTCAGGAGCATCAGTCTCTACCTGGCCCCCCTCCTTGGTCTATTTCAGGGGCCAGAGCCCCGAGACTCTCAGCACTGGGCTCTCCAACCAAATGAACCCGAATTCCTTTAGAAAGGAAGGGGACAGTGGTGGAATGGGGACAAGAGCCTGGGTCCCTGCTCCCCAGGGCAGGGCTCCTTCTTTCAACAGTCTCTGCTCAGGGGCCCTGAATGGGGTTAGGACTCACCTGCGACACAGCCTGCCAGGGCCTTCAGGGTAATGGTCACCTACCAGAGGTGACCAGAGAGTTCTCCAGAGAACGTTTTCTCTTGCCCAGCCACCATTGAGTCCTTTCAAAAGCCATCTGCTGCTGAGTTCTTAAAAATTATCTCTTGCTTTGAGCATAGGGGCTTAAGGCCAGGTGCAAAACCCAGAAAACCAGTCTACCAGGGATTTCAAACCTAAGTGGCCACGGAGGCTGTCAGGGATGAAAGCCGTGGGGCGCGTATAAAATTACTCCACTAGGAGAAAAACAGTAATTCAAGTGATGAGTGGTCACAGGTTTGCGGTTTCAATGCTGGGGTTCTCAGGTGGGGGGTGGAAGCTGGGGAGAACTGGGGATCCCATGCCCTGCTTATAGGAGGCGCTGCATCTCCCCCTCCAAATAGTGGAAATCCACCTGCTCTGATTTTCCAAGAAAAGCAGGATTTTTTGGATGAAATCACTCGATTTTTAATGTCGACTTTAAATTCCTGTTTAAAAGACTGCGGGGGCCGACACTGTGGAGGCCAAAGTGTGTGTGATGGGGCCTCCTCTCCCCCACCGGCCCCAGAGAGAGGGGCGAGACGCTGTACCTCTCCATAACCACATCTCTCCAGCATCTCGTCAGATGTGTATCTGGAATGAGGCTCGTAGGCGATGAGGTCGGGGCGTTGTACCTCGTAGATGGACTTAACCTTGGGGAGAGCTGCCAGGTCTTTGTAATTTAGGATCTCATTATCCACTTTAGCCTGGGGAAGAGGAGAGGTGCAGGAAAGAGGCAGAGAGATAAGAGGGAAGGGAGAGGAAACAAAAACCAGGCACAGGGGGAACAAGCTTCTCCAGTTTCCACTAAACACAGAATATGAGGATGGAAGATGCACAGAATATTAGAATCAAGCAGGTCTTAGAGGCCCTCCCTTCCAAGGGGGCTCCCACTGGTTGAGCGCATTTTACGTGTGAGGCCCTGCGCCTTGCAGGAATTGTCTCCTACAAGTGTCCTGATGGCTCTGTGAAGTCAGCGTCAACGTGGGTTAGAGTCTGTCTGAACTACCCAGCCTTGGTGGGGACTGCCTTCCGACCCCACGCGGACATCCTCACTCACAGCTCCTTGAAGGTGATGGTAAAGACAGAATTAATCACAGAGAATGAAAACCGAGCTCACATTTGGTGAGCACTTATGAGGAGCCACACTCTGACGTCCCTGGCGGGGATTAACTCCCTTAGCTCGTACAACTCACAATGCTGCTAGCAGGCGCTAATACTGTCTTCTTTTCTGAATAAGGAAACAGGCGAGGTCGATGAACTTGCCCGAGGTTACACAACTAAGAAGTAGCAAAATCAGAATTCAAGCCCAGCCCGTCTCGCCTGAGGGCCCGCCTTCCCAGCAGCCGCTGCTGGCTTCGCAGGGCGGGGGGCTCACTGGCTCACAGCCGGCAGAGGGCTGCCCTCAGAAAGCAGGCCCTGCAGTGACTGAGACAAGGCCCTGGCTACTACCTGACCTTGGCTGAGTCCGGCCCTCTAGAACAGCCTGGACTGAGAGACAGCTTCCCCTTGTGTGGGACAGAGCACTTCTCGTGGCTCCCGAAGCCCTGGCCTTCCCATGTCGGCACCCTCCAGCTGCTCCCTCTGTGCCTGGCTTCTGCTGTGGCCAACCGGGATCTGTGCCCCAGAACTACGGTGACTTGCAAGGTCCTGACGTGAGAGAGACTGAGAGGCCACTCGACAGAGACCCCAAGGAAACCTTATTATCCAAATAACATTCTTCCAGTGCCTGGGGACCCAGGTGAGTCTCAAGGCCAAAACTATCGTACAAAGACCACCTTTCAGAAAGCCCTTACGGGCATTGCTATTCAAAACATAATCCAAGGCCCTTCCACCATTCTGTCCCCGTCCCAGCCGGCGGCTGTTTGGGCACTGTGATGCTCATTCTCCATTGCCCCTAGATCCACCCTCCGTTCCTCCTCACCCTGCTTTGGGCTCCGAGGCCCCATGGACGGCGTCAGAGGCTCCCTGGCTTTCAGCTGGGCTGGGCCAGTGGGGCGCAGACTAGGGGTTCCACAGAGAGATGCCGTCGCCTAGCGCTGGCCTGGCGTCAGCGGCCGTGGTGGGCACGGCTCCCATCCGGGGCTGCCTTTCACAGCTCTAGCGCTCGCTGGACATTCTCCTCAGGCCTAGGGTGGTGACAGCTCCTGCTGTTGTAGACCCTGGATGCCGCATGATGTCTTGTGGGTCCCCTGACCCTGCCTACCCTTCTGTAAACGGTCCCTTCACAAAACCGGCCTCACTAAGACCCTTGGAAGGGTGCCGTCTCATTTCAGCCAGAGCCTGCCCGGGGTGAGGCATCACGTCTGTACCAATTTGGGGAACCTTATTAGGATGGTCCCCTTGCTGAAGTAACGGCTGCCTTTTGTCGTGGGATGTTAGGTGTTGACCTTGAGAGCTCTTGGCATCCCACAAACTTGTCTTGACCCATCAGTATTTATCTCAGAGCTTCAGTCCAAACCTCAACAATACTATATTTATATTTCCTCTTCTAGCCGCTGTGTTCATGGGGTTAGAAATGAGCCTCGGTTCTGGAGGCACCGTGGCTGAACAGAGGCTTCCCGACATAATTAGCCAGGAAGGAAGGAAGAGAACACGGGGAGCGGGCCGAAGTCAGACCTCCCGAAGGTGATTCTAGCAGTCAGTGGGGGGTGGGGCAAAGTTTGAAAGAACTGCCCCCTCCAGGTTCATTGAGAATTCTGTTTTAATCCCAAACCTCAGCGTTTATGAGAATCAGACTAACATTCTCTCTCTGCCTGTTAGAGCGTGTCCCGAATGCGGTCGGATGGCTTCGTTCCTGACTTTGGAAGCCAAGTGTGGAATGTCTGATTGACAACACGGCCCGCGTGCCATGCGCGGTCACTACCGGGAGACGTTAGAGCAGGCGAGAAAGGAGAGCACGAGAGGGAGACACGTGCCTCGGCCAGCACGCCCGGGCAGCTGAGCTCGGTGGGCGAGCCCCAGCTGGACGGCCCAATGGCAGGGGTCCCCGGCTGCTCTACGGGGCTGACCCTCAGAGGGGCAACTCTGTGATCTCTCCCCAGGACTCCGGAGAACAGCATTCATCATTGGGGCTAACCCGTTTCACAAAGGTTAGTGAGCCTCCTCAGGAGCAGGGAAGACCAGCCAGGGATTAAAGGCATTAGAGAACTGCCCTATCTATCTATCATCGATCATCTAGCTCTATCTCCCAAGTTTGCATATCCTGGTAACTCTCCTGGAGACATGCTCACTTTGTTAATAACCTTCTCGCAGTGTAGGCCCTGAAATGTAGCTCATTAATCCTGCTGTGTCTGGCCCCATTCAGAGCACTGGGGCGGAGGGGTGGGGGGGAACTAATCGTCTGTCGGCTTCTGGACAGGAATCTTCAATGAAGACGGCCTGGGATCAAAGAGCTTGCTTCTGTGGGCGCCGCAAGGCAGCATTGACTGCATGGAAGTTGCTGTCAGTGATAACTCATGTCTGATTTTCATTTGAACGGAGGAAGAAAGGAAAGGAAACAGCCCCATTAGTGGGCATTATCCAGGGATCAAGAGGAAACTGGACGTGGATTGGGGGTAAAATAAGAATGAGCGATGGTGGCCAGGGCCTGCCCAGGGCTGGCTGGCTTGGAGACTAGATCTAGAACTTCTGAGAGCCGTCTTCCTGCTCTAGACCATGCCCCTCCCTCCACCCCCCAACTTTGGTCTTCTTGGTCTTTCTGACTTGGGGGCTTGGGGAAGGCTGGAACCGTCCACGGTCAGATGGCTCGTCTCTTTGGCTCATCTCTGTCCTCCGGCTCTGCCTCCCTCACCTGCTTTAACCTACTTCTATTTCTCTCTCAGGTCTGGGCTTAAATGTTTCTTCCTCAGGACTCTTCTTCCGGGTGGCCCTAGACGGCTTGTCCCTCTCTCCCTCTGCAGCACCATCAGAGCACCCTGCACTTCTTCCTAGCACTGCCCGGAACTGTGACTGCTTCTCCGGGGGGCAGTGTAGTCACGGTCATGAGGACAGCCATCAGGTTGGCGAGGTTCACCCCCGTTTCCCAGCATAGAAGCCAGAACTTAGCCCAGAGGAGACACTTAGCACACGTTTGTTGAATGAATGAATGAATGAATGAATGAGTGGATGAATGGATGAATGATATATCTGTCATGAATATACTGAATGATATATCAGTCATCTGCCTCTACTCCTGTCCTTTCTGCTATGTCTCTGCAGATGACGAGTGTCTCTGTTTCAATGTCTCTGAGGACGCGGGCTCAGATACCCGCTTGTGCTTGCCTCCTTATCACACACCCCAATCTCTACACCAACCTCCCCCTCACTCCCCACTCTGAATACCACTCTGACCCCTGATTTTTGTCCCACTCTTACTTAGCTCGCTTAAGCAATGGGGAGGGAGGCACACTGTGCTGGTTTCAGAGCTCACCAGGGGCTCTTCTGTCTTTGACTTTCCTGTGCTCCTGCTGAACTTGACCTTATTCCCCTGCCTCTGTGTTTCCCAGGCCCTGCGCTCCATGCGGGCAGGGTCCGCATCCTCCCTGTGCCCTGCGTGTCTCAGGACCTACCACAGAGACTCTAGCACGTGACGGGCGCGCACGAGACGTGACTTGGATGAAAACCTGACAGCTGTCTTTGGCAGTCCTTAGAAACTCTTTAGATACCAGACCCGCGGATAAGAAAGGCCTCTGGGGGGCTGGGAAGCAATACATACGCAGATGACTCGGTTGGGTGACCCAATGCTGGATCCCGGGGGTGAGATGGAAGTTTCGGACGTCCGCCTATGCTGTGGGAGAGACGAGACAGAAGGAGTGAGAAGCCGCACCTCCAGCCTGTGGGGAGGGCAGGACAGGCGGGGAGGAAGAAGGCAGCTCTGCAGGGAACAGCGACGACACGATTAAATACCCTTGCCGGCTTTCTGTACTTTCTCTTTATTTTCTGCCTTTGTAATCAATGTCTGAGTATGAACGAAACGGGAGATGCGCAGGACTTCAGGCTGTTGCACAGAATTTGGATTCGTGGTTTTTTTTTTTATATTTGTAATTGACCTTTTAGACAGGCATTTATTCATGAAACTTTCATTTGAGGTTATCCTGCCAATAATGTATTTACTTAAACTGAATAAAATTGGTTGGGACTCATTCCTTAGCAGTTTGTTTATGAAAAATGTAAAAGCAGGTTCCCCTTCTTGTAATTTGCATAAACTACTGATTCTTCACAGTGTATCCGTTGCGAATTGGCATCAGCCTAAGTGATAAGCTTAAAAAATCTTTCCCTGAACAGTGGCAATGAGACGTTAAGGGCTCCCTCGGCAGAAGGGGGGGCTATGTCAGCCTTCACGCAAGCCGCGAGAGTGATGGCCTGTTGGAGTCACTACATCAAAAACTAATGATTTACTGTATGGGGACGAACATACATTAAAAAAAAATTATGGAATAACCATTAAAAAAACAAAACAACAACAACAACAAAAACAGACCGGGAACTAAGAGCCCCTGTTGAACTACGTGATTTCAGAGATCCCAGATTCGCCATCTGTAACATGAAGGGGCTGGTCTGAGGGACTGGGACATTGCCTGCCAGATGTCTCAGGCCACAATTTAGAATGAAAGCATTCCACCTGGGGCCCTACAGCGTCTCCCAAACTGTGCCTTGTAGACTGGTGGTGACTCTGGCGGGATGAATTTAGGGGGAGGATTTGATGACACTGAGTCGCAGGATGGGAGAGTAAAACGTAAAACTGTATTTCATTCATCCCGGTCACATCAAGGAGGAGGTCTTAACTTAGTGCTGATGTATTTCAGCAACTGTCTCCGCAATTGTTCATTTCCCATTTTTTTTTTTTTTTAACAAAGAGAGTAGATGCAACGCCATCCAGCTGGAATTTCTAAGATTTGTTTTTAAGAAACATTTCATTTTCGTTGAATGTGTTTTATGGTTACTTTCTATTTATAGTAAGTAATACTGGTTTTCCACTTGGCAATATCAAGTTTTATTTTAAAATAAGTTCCTTTAAGTGAAGAGCAGTGGGTTGGTTTCAAGAAGAATATCAGGTCTATAATGATACAGGCAGTGCACAGATGTGGCTTGTAGAAGGACAACTGAATTTGAGAAATGCCACCGAAAAAGGTGGACATTGAGGAAAGAAAGGGCAATTAGGTCTTTTTACATCTTAAATGGAGAGCACTTGGAAGTAATGGGGGGGGAGGGGAAGAAAAAACCTCATGGCTCAAACCAAATTATACATCAATAGACCAGTTCTTTGGCAAAAGGTGGAGGCACTTCTGACGTCATCAAGTGCCTGTCCCCAGCAGGCACCCCGCTTTCTCCCCCAATAGCATCAAGGACTCAGGAGCCGGGCTCCTCCCTACAGTTCTTGGATCAAAAACCCAGATTCACAGGACTTCTTGGGACTAGTCAGAGCACGGTAGTGCAGAGGGAGGCAAGACCGCAGGTGGCCCGGCGCGTGCCTGGGGACACTGGCTGTGCTTCCGCCTGCTGCATCACTGTGGGCTCACCACCACCCTCTTTAGACTGTGAATTTCTCACCAGCAAAGAGAAGATACAATGCCTTCCACCATCTGATCCGCGGGGTTAAAGGAAGCAAATCAGACAGTGGCTGTGAAGATGCTTTATAAACTGTCCCTTGCCCTTATCAATGCAATTCTTCCTAATTAATGACGTGAGGCTGGGGAAAACCCCCAGCGTGTCTGCTTCAAAGAGGCCACCATCTTGGGGAGCAACACTAAGGAGAAGGCCTGGCCCCAGCAATGCTAAAATCTCACATTTTACAGTTTTCAAAGTGCTCTCACATCCCATGTCTTTACCCCCTCAAATGCCCCATGAGGCAGGTGTTATCAGGAAGGAAATCTAATGATGCGGGCGCGCATCTAGGAGGGCGCATATTAAGGAAAGACCCTCTCCTAAAGCACAGAGCCCCCAACAGGTGGCAAAAAGTGTGGTCTGGTATTACTACCAGCTTGCTTACCTTTAACTTCTTCTCTGCCCGGGCTGCCTGTTTGCAGATGGGGTGCCAAACCTCAGAACCTAAGGGGAACAACAAAATAACAAAGGCTCAGACCTTCCACCCCTTGAACTCTCTCGCCGCCCCTCACCTCCCTTTACTCTGTCGGCAGTGCACCTGCCCTACACATCAGCCAGGAGGACCCCCTGGGGAACCAGGCTCCTGGTTGGTCCACCGATCGGCCACTTCCGCTCTTTCTACCTGTCCAAATCCTACCCATTCCTCAAGGTCCAGGTCTCACACGGTATCTTCTTACAAACTTTCTTACCTGCCAGCTGGGAGTGACTTCTCTCTTTGCTGCAGTCCATAGTTCTTGGTAACTTTCCTAACACATATGACATCAAATCACAGTGGCCTGTGCATTCAGGGCCCTCACTAAATTAAAAGCTCCTCCGGACAGGGCTGAGCTTTATTCATTGCTGGCTCTCCTGCAGCAGGCAGCCTGGGATCTTGCTCTCGGCAGAGGCCCCATCCATGTTTGCGGGGCGAACAGATGAGTGGATGATTGGCAGTGAGTGACACGTAGCAGGTGGCCGGTGAATATTTGTTGAATGAATGAATGGCAGTGGAGGTGAAATAAAGTGACCGACCATGGTGACCTCCAACCTTCCTTTCTCTTCAAAGACCTCGGACGGGGTAGAAGAGCTAGCGCCCGGAAGGGGGGGCAGGGCCATGATGTGGAGTGGGCTTCAGAGCGCTATCTTGCCCTGTTAATCCCTAAGAGGCTCCAGACTGCATATTTAGTATATTGCAAATGCCTGCATTTTATTGCATGGGGAACTGTCCAGTTGGCCAACCCCAAACTCGAGAGGCCAACTTGGAAAGGCATGAACAACAGGTGGCTGGTCACATGTCGAGAAGAAGCCCCAAATACTACACATTCCCCAAAGAAGAAACAGGTGTCCTGGATTAGAAGGAAAAGTAGGAACATATTATCCCTCTGGTGCCATTGCTCTTATTACCAGCCCGAAAAGGAAGGGAGCCAGCAAATGGCTGGATTCCTGAGCACCCAGATGGCATTTGTTTGTCTGACTTTGTTTTTAGGATACACTTTCCATTATGGTTTGTTGCCTGGAAGCCCAGCACGGACATGCTGGCCAAGCGACGGGGTGGGGGGGTGGGGTGGGGTAAAGTTGACAAATTAGCCCCCAAAATGTGAGGGAGAGAGGATAAGGCCCAAGGTAAGGAGCCTGGGATCTTGTTTTTGGAGCCTGGATTCTTGCCTCGGCTTGGGCCCTACCACATTCTCTCTTCTCTCCCCGTTTCTTCATCGGTACATAACGATGACGTGGGATTTGGACGGTGTTGGAGATTGTCTTCATCTCCAAACTTTCAATTCTAGGCCCAGTTTGTCACTTATGAGATAGATAGGGATCTTTCAGTTTCGTTTGCTGATTTTTTTGTGAGTTCCTAGTAATCCAACAGTTTAATTCTTGCTAACGTAAGGTGCAATGGCTCTTGGAGCCCAGTAGAGGGACTCCGGGTCTGCGGCTCCAGGGAGCCTGGGTGTGTCTGCTCCCGAGGGGTGGGGGTCGGGGGGCTTGCTTTGGGGAGTTATTAGAGCGTTTCCGGGTTCCGGGATGCTGTTGAATCCACTAGGAGTTGTTTATCCCCGTGGCTCTGGCAGGAAGCATATGTCGCAGGTCACTGTAGGAAATGGGTGAGGGGCATACGGATGTCTAAGAAGGTCATGAAATGAAGGGAAAGAGGCATATGAAGGGACAGGGTCTGGCAGAAGTCCTCATGGGGGGCAATGATGAGTTAAGAGGGGAGGTCAGACTCGATGGTCTATCCACGCCACTCACATAATCTATTCTGAAATAGAGCTGAGCCGCAAACGACTTCAGCACTCAGCTCACAGGAAAGCAGGTTTTTAGAAGAAATGCGGGGGGAAAATCAAAAGGGAGAAAGGAAATATCATTAGAGATGGAAAGAAATCAGAAGTTTGGGGGTTGGCAGGATAGCATCTAAACTAAAGAGGGAAGGAATTTCTTGGTTGTGAGCAACAGACTCGGGTAAATTACGGTAAGAAAAGCTGCTCTGTTCATGAAGACCCCTAGGAAGTGGTGGCGGGCTGAGCTTTTGCCACTGGCCACTAGCTCAACGACCTGACACAGATAGACAGACAGCATCCAGAGGGAAGAAGGTCGTTACTCTCTTCCATGGGCTTTCTCCCCACAGCTTAAAACAGTACCTGGCTCACGTGTGTTTCATAAAGACATAAATGAATGACCAGTTGGATCCCACCTCTCTATTTTATTTTAGCTTTTCTTTTTCTTTTTTTAAAAAATATTTTATTTATTTGAGCGAGAGAGCGAGAATCTCAAGCAGACTCTGCACTAGCACTGAGCCCGATGTGGGGCTTGATCTCACGACCATGAGATCATGACCGAAGGTGAAACTGAGTCTGATGCTTAACGGAATGAGCTGCCCAGGTGCCCCCCCCTCTGTCTTTTAAAATGAGACACAGGATGAAAAGCATGCAGAGGATAATGGTAACCAGGATGGAGAGGGGGCCCAAAATTAGGCTGTAAGTGAAGGTTTTCACTGTGGAGAAGAGAAAACTTAGCAGAATGGTGAACAAGAGTTTTGAGTATTTTAATGCCTCTCTGCGGGAAGAGCAATGAACTCATTCTGCATGTCTTGTAACACAGAACAAGGACCAAGCGCAGAAGTTTCAGGAAAAGAAAATTCAATGTCTGAGGACTGAATGGGTCCATTCTGAGAGTGAGCTCCCTGTCCCTGGAAGTATGTAAGTACACATTGGGTGGACACATGCTCAGCAAAGATATTGTAGAGGAGACATATAATGAGTTAGTTACACTAATGGATGTTTACTCTCCCTCCCAACCCTTGGGGAGTCTGTGTTTTCATTTTCACAGATTTCTCTGTATAGAAAAAATGATTTGCCCCTATCCAATGAATTAGACTGGAGTGTAAGTTCTGTCAGGAGCGGGATTCGCATCTGTCTTATCTGTAGATACAGCTGCAGGGACTGCAGATTCTCAATAAATACTCATGGAGTGAATGAATAAGACAAAAGAAACACATTATTCTATTTTAGGCCAGTTGAGTTCTCCAAGCTGGGCTCCAAGATTTGGACAAGCAGTACAACCTAGACTCTGATTCGACAGCCACAATTCCAGAGTGAGTTTCTATTAGAGTATTCACTGGCCTGGGCTTTGCCTGAGTGGGAGCTGTGACCCAGTTGTCCAGAAACCTGGTAAAACGCAGATTCCCGGGCTCCCGTGAGGCCCCGGAAGTCAGCTCCTGGAGGCGGGGCCTGAGACTTTGTGATACTAACAAACTCCCGGTGACTTAGGATTCCAAAGTGGAAAATCACAGGGGTGAAGATTTGTTGACACTCTGACTCCATTCCTTTGGAATGTGATGGGATAAAGAACCAGTTGTATAAGATAGAGGAATGTTTTAACTTCTTGTAGAAAGTTAACACCTTTTGCTAGTTAGACTCCTGGTTCCATGAGTCATAGACTCTCGTGGAGACTGTCCCAGACAGTCCAGGTCCTGCGGTTAAAACCTCCTGTAAAAGTTATGGAGCGAAAGGATTAGCTATTTCCTTGTCAGCTGACTCAGAGACCGGGATTGGAATCTCCAAAGCTGTCCCTCGGCTGGTGGTAAGGCTCTTCTTAATTCCCAGAGATAATCAGCCTTATCTCTCCGACTGGTCACGGCACACACCACATTTTGGGTTATTCTTTTGGGTTACTTAACGTTTGGGGACCCACCCATCTCTCTGCAGGACCTTGAAATTCAAATTCAATTTGCCAAACTTCTTTTTTTTTTTTTTTCCGCATGAGTGGAGATTTTATGGCTGAAGCCAGACCCGGTCCCACAGTCTTCCAGACCACCCAGCCAGGGTTACAAACACAGCAAAGACTGAACCCAGTGCACCCCAAGGTTCTATTTGCCCAGCACAGCATTTTTCGTTTTTTGGTCTCTGAATGCTTTTCGACCCAGCAGGCGGCCAGGGACCCTCCCTGCTGTCTGTCTCCCGGCCCCTCTCATCCATTTCAGCAGGCATTTGGGTTTTCAAGCCTGGATCCCAGCCAGGGTGTTTTCTCATAGCAGGTTTCTTCCCCGGATTTCTCTTGACCATAGCAGGGTAAGGCTCTTCAAAGTTCTGCCTGTGTGTCAGTGGCACAGCCTCTGTGACGCAGACTTGCGAGGATCTTGGAATGACTCTTTAAAAATCCCTGCCTGGACACACAGACGTGCTGCATCCACATAGTGGAATAGCATTCAGCCATAAAAAGGAAGGAAACACATTATGCTATGCTAAGTGAAAGAAGCCAGACATAAAAGCCTATGTATTGTAGGATTCCATCTATATGAAATTTCCCAAATAGGTAAACTATAGAGACAGATGGCAAATTCGTAGTTGCCAGGCTCTAGGGGGAGGGGGAATGGGAAGCGTTTAGTGGGTATGTGTTTCCTTTTGGGGTGAAAATCCTTTGTAACTAGATAGAAGAGGTCTTTGTACAGCACTGTGAATATCCTAAAAGTTACTGAATTGTACAGTGTAAAATGGTTAACCTTTTAACCTTGAACCAGAAACCCCCCTCTCCCTGCCCCTAGCAGGTGGACAGCTTCTGTAGACCACAGGATACTCGGCTCTTCGTTTATTACTACAGGGTCCCAAACTTAGCAACAGGGAGACGAGTGAGCCCTTCTGTTGAATCTGACACACAGTAACAGTTGGGTATAACAGTATCATCTTCAGTATAATCACGGTCCCGGGAAGTCTTTACTGTGTATTGGGCAATCTATGCCTTATTTGTCGTAGTGTTCTTCTGGGGTCTCAATGCCAGTTACATCACTTCTTACCTGCATCGTCTCGAGCAAGTCAGTTACCTCTCTGTGTCTCAGTCTCCCCGCAGATAAAATGGGGATGATGAAAGTATGTGGCTCAGAGGTCTGTTGAGAGCTTCAGTGAGTTCGTATTCGCAGAGCACGTAGCACAAAGTCTGTTGGCGCTGGCACTATGCGAGTAAGTGTCGGCCGTTGTGATTATCATCGTCTACCCTGCCCTACCTAAAAAAATCTCTTCGCCAGGATCCAGTCTGGGGAAGGGGAAAGGAATACTGGAGAGACCTGAGGGCCGGGGCGTAGTGTTTACTCTTCTACTCCTGGGATCCTTGGCCCAGGGGGGAGCGAGGGGCGAGCAGCAAGCATGGGGCTGTCTGTGTGGGTGGAGTCGGCGAACAGAAGCCGGGCTTGGCTGCCAGCACACCCCTCTGGGAGCCTGGGCTTGGGCCCAGGGATGAGGGCAGCTCAGGAGACGTGCAAAAGCCTCGCTTTGCCTGGCGCTGAGAGGATCAAGTGGGCTTGAAGCTTAATAAAGAGGTGGAGGGAGAAAGTACTCAGCTCCCAGGAAGCTGGTTAGCACGCAGGCTAAGAGGCAGGACGAGGGAAGGAGTGTGGCAGCAGCCAGGTGCGGAGGCTTACGGGAAATGCTAACTGCTGATCGTAGTAAGAGTCAGGCCGGCAACTAAACTGCAAGGAGTGCTTACTATGTGTCACCCACTACGCTTTCTTGTTATCGTTAGTATGATAACTAATATTTAGAAGGTGCCTATGCCAGGCCTTACGCTACATACTTCAGAAGAGTAATACTTAAGTCAAGGCTCACCACGATAACTAACATTTACTAACCGCAGAGGCTAAGCCCTATGCTAAGCGTTATTAACAATGACGGTCATGTCGACGATAGCCAGCATTTTTGAGCGCACGGCGTCATGGGGAATGGCCCTTCCTACATTCCCGGAGGTTTGCATGAGCTCAGACGGGCAGACCT
The DNA here is from genome assembly GCA_028533885.1 of Nasua narica. Taxonomy (NCBI): domain Eukaryota; kingdom Metazoa; phylum Chordata; class Mammalia; order Carnivora; family Procyonidae; genus Nasua; species Nasua narica. Next base: position 102,050,318 of record CM052809.1, read on the forward strand.
GGCAGGGCCAGGCTGAGCCTTCATCATGCGTTCGCTCACTTAATCCCACAGCCTGGCGAGGTGGGCCTAATGCCATCCCTATTTTCAAATGGGGACATTGGGGTATCTCGTTCTGTCCAGCACGTTCTCCTCGCCCTGGCCTGGGTATGCACGTGAGACCGAGTTAGTCTCTGCAGAGTCCCTCCGGGACCTCCCTGCTGAACTTGACATGGAATACTGCCCCTCTGGGTCCACAGAGCCCTCCCTCCCCAACCCGGAGCAGCCACACGCTGAAGGAAGCAAGGAGCAGAACCACCTGACCCTTGCGGGCTCCTCAACCCCATCGTGTTGCTTCTGGATGCTTCTCAGTGCTGTGAGATGATCAATCCCTTTTTACCTAATGTTGTTTCTGCCGCCTAAAAAGTCCAGACTAATGAAACATTTCATTGAGCGAATACCCGAGTATCTGACAAGTTCTTGACTTGCCCAGTGGGCAATTTTGTTTCCCAGGAAATAGAGGAAGCAGCCAGGGAAATTGCTACGCGGGACCTAATTCTGACCAACGGGGACAAATTGGCTGGCAAAGTAGACGTGACATGTAACTGGTGAGAGAATGGCCACATCGTCTCGAGTTTAAGGTTACCAGAGAGAAGAAGCATGTTGCAAACAGACTTTAAAATATCGACTTTAAGCCACTACGCTATAATGTTTCCTATAGGATTCAAGATGTTTGGTAACCCTAAAAGTCTAAAAAAAATATCGCAGCTCATCCAAAATGAAAATGTAGTCTATTTAAAGGGAAATACACTTTAGTAGATTCAGACGTTAGGAGATATCAATTTAGTACAGTAACAGGATATGTTTGAAGAGTCTAAAATTATGTAGCAGGATTGGGGAAACATGAGATTTAAAGTTTTGAAGCATTACTCCTACAAGCTAAGCTGTCAGTAGAGAGATCCAATTTAATATAACAATGCTAAACTACTAGCTTATAGCAACCGATAGTACGTTGGTGCCTTTTAAAGTGTGGTTTGATGAGACACGTAGATTACGACTGAGGGCTGGTGTTCTACCGGCCATAATAACGGGGGGCACCTGCCTTGAACATCTGTTTGCTCCATGCACTTCTTTTAAGGTACTTGCCAGAGGAAAGAGGAGTCTTCGCTATATGTCAGTGACGTCCCCAGCTGTGCCAGAAATACACACCTCCCGGTACCAGGACCTTCTATCATCTGAACTAAAAAAAAATGTGATCTGAAATAGACTCCATTCTAGAAGGGAAGGTTTTGGGGTAATTACTGAAGCAAGCTTTCAGGGCCCTGTTTTGGATTTGTGTTAACACAGAACTGAGGCTCCTGACTTGATGTTGGGCCCTGGACACATCCTGAAAATTTGAGCAAAGCTATAGACCCTCTCCTTCGAGAAATACACCTACATGTAAACTTTGCTGAGTAATTTCTAGGAGATTCATTGGATTCAGAAGGCCAACTCCAAACTACAGGTTGAGAATTCTGAAAATAGGGGCGCCTGGGCGGTTCAGTCAGTTCAGTGTCTCACTTCAGCTCAGGTCGTGATCTCAGGGTCCTGGGAGTGAGCCCCGAGTTTGAGTCCAGCTTCCTGCTCAGCGGGGGAGTCTGCTTGTCCCTCTTCCTCTCCTCCTCCCTCTGCTCTCTCTCTCTCTCTCTCTCACTCCAATAAATAAACAAATAAAATCTTTAAAAAGAAAAGAATTCTGAAAATAAATAGGAGAAACTGCCTTATGCAAAGCCTGGGAAGATAGGCCAGCTAACCCGGGCCCAGGGACATAACCCAGCTAAATGTTCTTGTTCCCTGCATGGGGGATGTTCATGGCTTTCAACTCGCAGGGCTGTTGGGAGGATCAAATGGGAGACCGCATTTAGAACTCAGTGCAGTGCTTGGCACAGTTCTCCACGAATATCAGTCGATGGCCTATTATTATTATTAGCAGGGCCTACAATTTGTTACATTTCTTCCTTCAGCAAAGCCAGGTTTGCCAGGACTTCCTGCCTGTGTAGTTAACCATACAAATGATAACAAGAGACCCGTTTAAAACGGTGCAGCCGAGCGGCGGGGTTCCCAGCGTCCTTCTCTCTCAGACCCTCAGAGCACGGGTGTGTGCAGCACACGAGACAGAGAACAAGGTCTGTGCAGACGAGAATAAGGTCTGTCTCTCGTTTTCCCCGGGTCCAGGCATTTTGAGAATAAACCCAGAATCTATCTCATGAACCACATTTTCGGTTTAGTGGAACTGCTGCCGACCCAGCAGCTGTAAGCTTTGTGGTTTCGGCGTGTTTTGCCTGAACCTGCAGCACCTTGGCCATTATTCTGCTGCACGAGATCAACGACGTGATTTCCTGGTGAAGCCCACATGAAGGATTTGGACAACAAACAGATTAGAAACCTGGCATCTTTACAGAAACAGTTAAAAGACTGAATGCACAACAGGACTTAAATAGAAGAAAACTTGTTTTGGTCTCCCGGAGGGGGGCCCCCCAGAAGTTCTCTCTACAGACGTCAGCCTTCTCCCAATTAGAGCTCATCAGAAAGCCACCACACCGTAATTAAAACACAAACAAACTGACCCAACAACCTCCCGAGGCCGGCTGCCAGTGCCTCGTTGTGTCCCTATAGAACTGAAGGGACTGGGTTTCTAAACGTTGCAACCTTCCTAATGCTTGCGCGCGCACCCCTCCCTCTCCCTGTCTCTCTCTCGTATGTCGCTTCTGCACGGGGCGCTTAGCCCCTTGGCGTTCAGTCTCTGATATTCCTGAGGACCTTGTGGAGCACACATGCTGTCTGTAGGCAGGAGGGGGTGTGGGCCTGCCTCAGTTTCTCCACCACACGATGCTTCCTCCCGCAGCGGCCTTTGCACCTGCTTTCCCTCCGCCTCCACCAACTTTCCTCCCCTCTTCACCCTCCCACCTCCTACTCATTTCCAAGATCTTGGCTTGAAATGGTCCTACTTCAGCAGGGCCTCCTCTGACCTCCCAGATCAGGAGCCTTCTAAGCACACTCCCATTGCTCCCCAACTTTCCCTCCTCTGCATTTATCACAGCTCATTGTTACATTTACGTTTCTATTTGATTAAAGTCACCCTCCCCTCCCAAGAGCGAACCCCGCCGAGGAAGCAAGCACTCCTGCTTCGTTCACGTCTGAGCACCCAGCACATGGCAGAGAACCTGGCACATAGCATGGCCCCGGTTGGAGTGTATGGACAAGAGAGAATAATTATTCTCATTTTGCAGGTGAAGGAAGATACCTAGAGAAGGAAGTCATTTCTCAAGGTCGCAGCCGTGCTGGTGCTTGAACCCAGGAGTCCTGGCTCTCCTCACTTCTGTGCTGCCTGCAAGGACAGTTTTCTTGCCATTTCTGGGGAATATCATTCTGAGGCCTGGTACCCCCACCCAGGGAGGGCGTCCAAGACAATCAGAGGCCTGGCTGTCAGGGGTAGCAGAACCCCCAGGTGGCTGCCATCCCCTAAGACACCCACAGCCCGAGTCAGCATGACTCCAGCATGGGAAGGCCTGGGCCCCCTTGCCGTACAATCACACAGCATCGCTTGAGGCAGGTCCTTGAATGCCCTGCAATTACTCCCACTCTCCTAGGAGCCAGGAGGGTAGGAATGGAGATAATTAAGGAGGAGGGTGACAGGCCCTTCTTCATCACCCAGAATATCTCCCACCTCCCGCAGGCATCTCTCTTCGGTTTGATTGTGCATTCTCTCGGATGATCACCAAGCTGTTCACCTCATCACTTAACCCTTTCAGCGTTCTGTGAAGTTCTGGCCAGAAGCAAGGCTTAGAGATTCTGATACATGAGGACGTGAGCTCCGTGAGGGCAGTGAACTTGTCAGACCCTCTGGCCGCTACACCTCCAGTTGTTAAGGGAGCACTGGGCACACAGGCAGTGCTCAATAGATATTCGTTGAATGAATGAATGAACTAAAAGCTGTCCAGGTGTCACAAACCTACCATATCTTGTAGGGACTGTTATTAGCCTATTTCACAGGCTAGGTAACTGAGGTTCAGTGTTAAGAGACTTGTCCAAGGTCAAAAACTTGGTAAGCAGTGCCGCCAGCATCCAAGGCATCAAATGGGGAGATGGGGGTTGGGAATTCGGGCGGGGAAGATAAAGATGTTGATTATTCTAGAGATGTGAGTGAGAGAATAGTTTCAACACTAGGAAATGTGTTTACCGGGAAAGGGAGAGAGGAATACCATGCAACGAATTTCCAAACTAAGTGCACGTTCCAGATTCCATCGGTGGTCGTGGTCCACAGAGACCTCATGCGGGGTGCTGACACTCAGGGGGACTTCCCCGCACATAACCCAGCGTTCTGCAGCAGGAAGCGCTAGAGATCAGTGCTGATGGAACAGGAAGGTCCAGCCCTTGTTGGGACCTAAGTAGCAGGCAGGAGTAAGGTGGAAAGAGCCCCAGGGTGGGCTTCATAAAGTCAGTCTACCCCTACATGCTCCACCTTTCTCTGGGCCTCACAGCTCCCATCTATACAACGAGGGTCGTTACTACTAGTCTAGGGTGCCCTCTGGGACCCTTCGATCTCCAGTACCTGTCTCACTGTACATGTAAGTAGGTTGTTGTAAACTCACAGCATCTTAGAAATAGACACCTAGTCCAATCCGGCCGAGAATTCCTGCTCCAGCATGCCCAGTAGGAGGTATGAGATGCTCTTGACTATCTCTGGGCCAGTGGTTCTCAACCGAGAACAATTTGGCCCCCCCTCCACCCACCCACCCAGGGCAGATGTCCAGGATGCTTTTTGTTGTCACAACCGGAAGGAGTACGTTATTGGGATCCAGTGGGTAAAGGCCAAGTATGCTACTAAATGCCGTGCAAGGCCTAGGACAACAGTCCCTACACCAAAGATGTCTCTGGCCCGAAGTGTCAACAGTGTGAAGGTTGAGAAACCCTGCTCTAGGCAAATGTGGACGAAGGGCCGTCCAGTGGCTGCTCAAACATCTGGGGATGACGAATCACCCAGCTAGCCAACTCAGCGGCCAACAACGACCACCTGTCGAGTGAGGGCTTAGTGGGGTCAATGTCAGGAGCAACGTCAGGAGCTTCTCCCGGAGAAGGCCAAGGGCTCCGCCACCAGCTGGAGGGGAGTGTGGGGCTGGAGGGAAGGGGGGAGTGTGTTAAGTTGTGGGCGGGGTCGGGCATACCTGACGGGGTCATGAAGTTCTTAGCGACCCCGCCAGGCCGAGAATGGTAGGATTGCCAGAGGAGGGCATTGGGAGACCGGAGCGGGCCAGCAGGCAGGAGAGCGAAGAGCCACAACAAGGACGAAGCGGGGAATGAGTTCAACGTCCCCCGCTGCCTCCCGACCAGCCTCCGGTTTCACCTCCACCTGCGCCCCCGCTACGGGTCTCCAATGCCTGCCTGCCGTTTCTTTACCCGCCTCAGAGCCTGGTGGATTCTGTCCCCTCAGGGGGTGATTCTTAGCCCACCCATCCTTCGTCCGGGCTCCTGGCCCTCCCTCAGGGCATCTTCCCCGATGCCCACCCCACACATTAAGGGCTCTCAGAGCCCCATACCTCCCCCCCTTCATGAAGCTTATGGCGATGGCCGGTTAGCTGTGGGATTCCTGACTGCGGGTCCCCGCACGGGGCTGGGGCTGGAGCTCACTGGGACCCTGGGGGCAGAGCCCGCACACGGTAGCATCTCAGGAAATGGTTGTTGAGGAGACAGAGAAGCAATTGCAGGCGGGCTCTAGCAGCCGAGATGTTGGGCTTATTCAGGGCTAGAAGTAGAAAGGCAGTCTGAGACCTCAGTGAGAGGGTGCCTACAGTGGCGGGCAGCCAGGGGCCCTGAAGACAGGGATCCGCCGAGAACATGACGAGATCCTGGAAGGATGGACTGGGCCGAGGCTGGAGCATAGAACAGAGCCTGGGGACTGACTGGGACAGACTTGCAAGAAGCCTGGGGACAGAGGCTGGGTCCCGGGAGGGGGCAGAGGGGGACCAGTCCCTCTTGGATTCTTGCAGACTGCTGGTTCCCTTCCATTCCTTTTGGTGTGCCCCGAGAGTCGGCGGGAGCCCCAAGCAGCCTGCTGTGGCGCTCTGAGTTGTGGGGGGCGGGCGAGGGAGGCGGGGGAGAGGCTGTGATGCTGCAGATGTCCCACAGCACAGCCTCTGTGAGGTTCTCTGACCCCTCGGCCTGGTTCCGCTCCCACCCCCGTCCCGGGGCCGAGCCAGGAGAGTCTGCTCAGAGCACTGCCAGGGAAGCAGGCCAGCTGAGCAGCGGGCGGAGGTGCACAGGGACAGAAGGCAGATTACATGTCACTTCACATTAGCCACACCCGCAACTCTCGAAAACCACCCAGAGAGGGGCGAATTAACTGCAATCTGAGGACAAGCCAAAAACAAAGAGAACAACGAAATGAAGGAGATGGCCTCTCCTATACAGACGTGGGAGGATAGGGATGCCTTCCAGAAGGTCCGATTTGCTTACCAGTGAGGTACATCTCCTCTCCTTCCGTGAACATCTGGTGACAGCGGACACACCGGGCACAAGTTGGGTGGTAGTGCTTCCCTCCTGCCTGTGGAAATAATGAGGGGAAAAGGAGGTCAGAACCGGGGCTGCTGTCCACGGGGCAGGTCGGGTTTGACCATCCTCTAGGCACGTTAGCATTGTTGGTGTCTTCATGACCCTAAGGTTGGTTGGGAGTTTACCCAGGGGAGTCCAGAACCATCTAAAAGCCCACCCAGGAAGCTTGGTGATTCCATGCCATGGGTCCCTGAAGGCAGTTCAAGGAACTTCCCTGGACACCTGCACTTCTATTTTGGCAGTGGAAGGACCCCTCAGAGGCCACTGGTCCCACCTCCTCATTTCTAGATGAAAGAACAATCTTGCTTGGAGGACATCCCAATACCTTCCCCAAGAATGGGGCCCTTACCACTAGCGGTACCCGAGTGACTCTGAGTTGTACAGGGACCTGGGATTTAGTAACATTGGACCAATGGAGAAAAGTACCTCTTTTTCAACCCTCTTCCAATTCTTCCATTTAAAAAAAAAATTAATTTATTTAGGTAATCTCTGCACCCAACATGGGGCTTGAATTCACAATCCTGAGATCAAGTCATATGCTTTTCTAACTGAGTTGGCCGGATTGAGAGTACCAGTTTGGTGCTACTGTGTCTTTAACATCTGTCTGAAACTTACTAACCTACCTTTTTAAGAATGAGAAGACGTTTGAGGCTTGGAGCCTCCATAAGCAGTAGAATCCAGTTAGAGCTATCTATATCAATATCGATATCGATATCGATATCGATATAGATTCAGTTAGATAGATAGATATTGGTTATATATATATATATATATATATATATATATATATATATCACCAAATATAGATATAAACATAGATACAGATATAGAATTTTTTTTTGGTCACTGGCAATATAGGAAGTGATCTTGGTTTTCCTCTTACATTTTATTTATTTATTTATTTATTTATTATTTGTAAGTGAGCCAACTTAAAGCCAATGAAAGTATTAGGTAAGAATGAACATACAAGGTCCATAGACACGGCAAAACTTCTGAGAGTGGTACATGAAGGACAGGCTTTCAGGGCTCAGTGGACAAAGAATGGGCCCCCCAAAGGCAGGACCTGCTGGGGAGTTTCTGACCCTGAGACTCCAGGCCTGTGACGGCTGCACCCTAGTGTCTCTGCCCCATCCCCCAGCTCACCCCAGTCTGGTTTTGGTAAGCCCCCTTGACTCTCCCCACTTTCCTTTCCTCCAACTGCTTCAAATAGAAATGGAAATAATTTGCAGCTGCAAATTCTTCTATGGGGGAAGAAAGAGCCTCAGAGAAGGTTATGCCTCTAGGTGTCACTGGAAACCAGTAGCAATATTGGCCCAGGGAGGGCAGGTCACGGGAGGCGGGGTGCAGGTCCCCATGTAGCGTTCACTTGCGTGCTGACTATTCTGATACTACAGTCCCAGCCTAGAGGACTTGGTACGGAGGGTCCTTCAGTGGTGGTTCCTGACTCTCCATATGGAGGAGCTCAGCTCATATGGGGTGGGAAGGCGGGGCTTGTTTTAAAGGTACACTTGACCCTTGAACAACATGGTTTGAACCGTGTAGGTCCATTTACAGGTGAGTATATTTTTCAACAAATACAGCATTGTAAATGTATTTTCTTTTCCTTCTGATTTTCTTAATAGCATTTTGTTCTCCCTAGCTTACTTTATCGTAAGAATAACGTATATAATACAGACATCACACAAATACATGTTAATCGGTGTATATGTGATGGGTGAGGTTTCCAGTCAATAGAGGACTATTAGTAGTTAAGTTTCTGGGGAGTCAAAAGGTACACGGATTTTCAACTGTGTGGGGTCAGTGCTCCTAACCCCGTGTTGTTTAAGAGTCAAGTGTATATTTGGCATGTTAGGGCAAGGTTAATTTGGGGGGATATGCCTGCGGGAAATTAATAGATATTGGAAGAGTGTTAAAGGCCCCTTCCTAGGCCATCACCGGGCGGGATGCTAATGAGTTCCTTTTCCAGTTCAAAAATTATAATTGAATAATGCCGAAGGCTTATTTCTGAATCTTTTTTGGGGGGTAGTGGATGGGTAGGCATGGGCCTCCCTATTCTGGGGCTACCTTATTTATTCTAAAAACTTAGCAAGAATGAAGAAATGGCAGATTTTTCAAAATGGAAAAAAAATCTCCAACGTTCCTTATTTCCATCTGGTTTGTGTGGCTCCCAGCAACGATGAAATGCCCTTTTCATCATCAAAGCAAACTGTGCTCAAACTTTGGAAGGGGCCTGCTATTTTCCCAAGCCGGTGTGTCATCGGACTGCGTCTCTCCTACCATGACAAGGATAATCGGTTTAATTAGTAGCCTCTTCCTACTCTGTGTCTCTTTATCATTTCAATTATAGACCTGTTTTCCAGGGAGGCAACAGCGCCTTGGCAAAACTGAAGCTTGGCATCTTCCTAAATGTCGCGCCCCATCACCCCACCCGGGCTGAGAGACGCTGCGTACCATCACAGCGACAACTTGGAAGCAACCTGAGGGAGGGAGGCTGCCAGACCAGCTGGCACCAGATTAAGGGAAACCAAGTCAGTGAGGTTAAGATGGGACAATCTGTCTGTTAAGAAATCAAAATCGGGGCGCCCGGGTGGCTCAGTGGGTTAAGGCCTCTCTGCCTTTGGCTCAGGTCGTGATCTCAGGGTCCTGGGATCGAGCCCCGCATCGGGCTCTCTGCTCAGCAGGGAGCCTGCTTCCCCTCTCCCTCTCCCTGCCTGCCTCTCTGCCTGCTTGTGGTCTCTCTCGCTCTGTCAAATAAATAAATAAAATCTCTAAAAAAAAAAAAAAAGAAAAGAAACCGAAATCAAGAAAATAGTGCAGAAAAACGGGGCATACCGGAGAGGACTGAGAACCAAAGCAAGGTCAGGAGGGGCGGTACTGAGCAGTGTGGCTCTCCTTGGAGAGGACACAGACAAGGAAGGAAGGAGTGTGAGTGTCATTGAGCACTTGAGCTCTGTCACTGAGGAAGGGCTAGGGGGGTGGCCTAGGGAGGGAATGGGAAAGGGGAAATAGAATTTAACTACGTACTATTGTGTTGCCGCAAATGCCCTGGGCCCTGTAGTGGGCAAGTGTTATTTTTGCCTGGCCAATATCCTTCCCTCTTCTTCCAGAAACAGCACCAGGGCTTACCCGGGGCTTACCCGGTGGGGACTACCTATTCCCCACACCAGCCCATGTGGTTAAATAGGGCTGACCCCACCAATCAGTGTATTCCAACTCCATGGTCATAGTTACTGGATTGGAGACAGGTCTGAAATTGTCCAGTGAGAACCAGTCCAGGCTGAGCTATGGGAAAAAAGAAGCTCTCCTTCCTTTGGGGACACTGTCTGATAGGATGGGAGTCTGAAGCGACTGGTATCCAACTCTCCCATCATGAAGGAGAGCCTTCCTGAGAATAAAGCCAACACAGGACAAAGTGGAGCCAGGAAGGCAGGATACTCCAAATGCATTAATGTGAGCCCTGGATCCAGCTGTGCCTGAAGCAAGCCCTCCGCCTGGGCATTTTATTATGGGAGCTGATAAATTTTTTTTGGCCTGAGCCATTTCAGTATAATTTCTACACTTGTAACCAAAAAAATCCTGACTACCTGTAAAGGTACTTCTGTATGTATTCTTTACTCTCACATGACTACCCTACTCACAAGACATCTGACACTAGATGTGTGTGTGTTGGGGGGGATTTCTACACCAAGCAATTCTCTGAGACACCAGCTGGGTGTCCTACAGCTTACCTCAGTTCTGACACTACCTGGAACGTCAGACCTCATAGGTTAAGGGCTCGGTCTCACAAGGCTGCCCCTCCCCCACTTCAGATGCCCATCCCAAGTCCCAGGTTGTCACTTGTGCTTCTAAGTGACTGGCTACAAATTGGGGTTCCCATGACCCCCAAGTTGGGTTTGATAATTCACTAGAATAGCTCACAGAACTCAGGGAAACACATTTACCTACGATAAAGGATAGAGATGAGCATCCAGCTGGAGGAGATTCATAGGACAAGGTATGTGAGAAGAGGCTCGAAGCTTCCATGCCCCCTCCCAACGCACCACTGTCCCAGAACCTCCATAGGTTCAGCAAGCCAGAAGCTCTCCAGATCCCATCCTTTGGGGACCATTACAGAGGCTTCATCACAGAGGCATGACCCCCATTACCTCAGTTTCTAGCCTGGTCTTTCCCCCGCTGGAGGATGGGACGTGGGGCTGGAAGTTTCCAAGCTTCCAACCATGGCTTGTTCTTCCTGGTGATCAGCCCCATCCTGAAGCTCTCCAGGAGCCCATCCAGTCGCCTCACTAACAATAGACACTCCTATCACCCACCCAGGAAATTCCAGGAGATTTAGGAACTCTGTGTCAGGAGCCAGGGTCAAAGACAGATTAGAACAAAAGATGCTCCTGGTGCTCTTAACACTCAGGAAATTGCAACGGTTTTGGGAGCCTTGTGCCAGGAACTGGGCAGAGACCGATAGATTTACTTTCTAGTATTTCACACTAACATATCCATGCGAAGTTGAATGACAGAAGAATTCACCATGATAGAGAAAGACTCTAAGTCTCAGAGAAAGTGACTTGCTTCTGGTTTCACGGCTAGAAGTGGTAAAATTGGAATCCAAATCTGTTTCACTCCAACCATGTATCTCATGACATCGTGCGACCTCAAAGACCCCCCCAAGTGGCAGAGAGCTGTGGGCACATGTTATGGGATAGAGGAATCTGGAGTTCTAGATTTTAGCTCCTGCTTTACCAGAAGCACCGTGTATGACCTTGGAATAACATCACAGGTCTTAGAGCTCGCTATTCTCATCTGTAAAATGAGGAGGGTTAACTAGTTGATGGCTAAGAGTCTCTTCCAGCTCTAAGCAAAAAAAAATCAATAAGTCCACGATGCTAATGGAGCCTCGTACAAATGGAATCAATCGAAAGCTGGTTACAACAGCAGCCCGAGAAGAGGCTCCTATGATGCTAAACACAATAACACAAGGGAGAAGACAGCCACCGCAGACAGAGTTTCAAAGCAGCTTGGAAATGCTGGGATGAATTTCCGTCTGCAGCCCTGCATGTGATCCAAATTTCCTCCTTTTCCAAAGAAAAGTCTGCTTTGGGGTGCCTGGGTGGCTCAGTCCATTGGGCGTTTGCCTTGGGGTCGGATCATGATCCCAGAGTCCCAGGATCAAGTCCACCAAGCCCTGCCTCGGGCTCCCTGCTCAGCAGGGGGTCTGCTTCTCCCTCTGCCCATCCCCCCTGCTCATGCTCTCTCTTTCTCTCACTCTCTCAAATAAATAAATAAAATCTTAGAAAAAATAAGTCTGTTTTTATGACCTCTCATCCTACGGACCCTCCACCCCACCACAGTGTAGATGCCTCTCCCCTCTAATCCTGCAGACGTGGAACTGTCTGGAAGGTCTCCCCCCGCCCCCCCCCCCCCACAGCTTTTCCTCAGCCCACATAGTCCTCAACTGCGCCACAGAGTCGGACCTACGCTGGCGGACCTCGCCCTCCTTTCTGAAGCGCTGTCCTCTTGGGGCCTGGCCCCCGTTCTCCCCCCACGGCCCTGACTGCTCTTGCTCTTTCTCTGACTTCTCCCCAGTCTCCTGTGCCACCTGGTTCCCAGGGCTGCCCTCAGCCCACTCCTCCCTCCGTCCTCTCCCTCTGCCTCCCTCTCTTTCTCTCTCTCCGTTTCCCTCTCTCAGTCCCGCTGACTCCCCTGGTGCTGACTCTTATTCAAACCCTAACCCTTCTGAGATCATTCCTTCCACGGCCGAGCTGTGTCCTGAGCTCTGCTCCACATCTCTGACTGCCTTCCTGAAACCTTCCCGGCATTTCAATGGCAACCCGTCCCCGATGGAACTCTGTGTTTCTGCCCAGATCAGCTTCTTTCCCTGTTGCCCCCAGCTCCACAAGGGACAGCGCCAGACTTCCCCTCTTCCAGGCTTGATGCTTTGGTACAACTTCTGACTTCTTTTCCTTCAATCCTCAAGTCTACCGGGAGCCCCGCCGCAAAGCCGCGGGGATCCCAGTGCCATCACGCGGGAGGCAGGTGGGTTCTCCGTCTGCTGTCGCTACAGGTCTCGAGTCCTGCCCGCGGTGTCATGGCCTCCTTGCCGGTCTCCCACTTCCAGTTTCCTTCCTCCGAAGGTGACCCGTGTCCCTCATGTTATCCCCCTCTGAGGAGCAGCTCTACGCGGGTTACTCATGCTGTCTTTCCACAACTCCTGTTGCCCAGGGAATCCCATACGAACCTCTCACCCTGGCATGGGGCCCTGGGAAACTGGGCCAACACCTTAGCTGTGACCCTGTATCTTGCTTTCTCCTCCACGCTGTACTCCAATGGCTCCCTGGGAAGCTTTAATGGTTTATCAGCTCTGTGCCTTTACCTTATTCTCTCTGACTCCCTACAATCTTACCACGTTGCTCCTCGGTTTAAAACTCTCCAATACCTTTCCGTTGCACTTACTACAAAATCCAAACTCTTAAGCAGCTACAAAGCCCTATGGGGTATGCCCAGTGTGCTAGACCATACTCCTTGAGCCCCAGTTTACAGAATTCAGTCACACTGGCTTTTTTCTCTGTTCCCTGAAGGGTTCAAGCTTTATTCTTCCTCTAGCGCATGGCCAGTCTCCTTCTTATCCTCGGGGCTCAGCTTCGGTGCATCTCCTGGGGCTCCTCCATCCCTGGTTACGACATTCTCTCCTGCTGGGCCCAGATGTGGCTGCGGAATCCTTCTTAACACAGTGCTGACTGCAGCACTGTGACCACCACTGCCTGGCCAGCTTCGACACATTAACGAGCCTGCCCGTAGGAGCTGCCCCAGTCTGCCGTCCCTCAGCCACCGCCAGAAGGGAGGCAAAGACACTCACCCCGAACCTGAGCCTGAGTTAGCAGTTGAGTCAATATCCGAACCCAGTTGTTCCTGGTCTTAGGCTATTGTTCGTCTGTTGCACCAAACTCTTTCCTGTTTTTAATTCCTCAAGGTGGGAGGTCCCAAAGCATAGGAAGACAGCTTTCTGGGCCCACAGGGTGTGGAAGGAAGGCCTGGAAGGGCAGCAGACAGGGGGCCAGGGCAGGGGCTCAGCAAAGGGGCTGTAGGTCGCCTGTCAGTGGCAGAGTGAGCCGGTCATCAGAGGCAGGGGCGAGCAGTTGTCATGGCGATGGACCAGCCAGGGAGCAAACTGCCGGGCGAGCTGGTTCTCTGATCAGCACCTTACCAAATGCTTCCAAAATTATAAATGGCTTCCATCCTTTTGCGGGGCTGGGGAAAAAACCATTAACGGCCCCTCCCTGGTAATCCGTCTGGGTCTGAGCCCAGAGAAGCCACCGATATTCCCAGCACAGTGTTTTTGGAACCAGGAATAATTTTGGCCGGCTTTTCATTTTCGGGGAGGCCGCAGAGGCAAAGTTATCTGCCCAGGTCACAGAGTCAACTGAGCTGAGGTCGTGGCAGCCGGAGAGGGGGAGGCCACCGAAGGAGGCGTCCTCGGTGACGACCTTGTGGAGCCATAGGGCATCCTGCACAAATACCTTCACAGTTCCTTGAAGCCACTCACCTCCAAGACCCTGCCGCTGATGTATCGGTCACAAGTCTCGCATTTGATGCCGAACTGGGAGTGGTAGTCGGACTCGCAGTATGGAACGCCATCCCTGCAGGAGGAAATGCACACAGGGAGAGGAAGTGAGGGGGTGACCCATGGGGGCGGTCACAGGCAAGTTCCCAGACCTGCAGCCAGTGGTGACTGGACCGAGATTAGAAACACTGGGGGAGCTTGTTAGAAAGGCAAACTCCCCAGATACCCCTCAGATCCATGGAGTCAGAGCACCCCTGGGAAGGGGGCCCAGGAATCTACCTCTTGGCAAACTCCCCAAGTGCACCGGGGAACCTCTGGTCCAGGCCGCTGGCCACAGGGGTCCCTTTTCTATTCCCCTTCTTTCTATTTCTCTCCCACAGGTTCTCCAGGCCTACTTTCTTCTCTTCATCTCCAAGGGCTCCTTTTAAAATGTATTTTTAAAATGTATGAAGTTTTATTTTATTTAGAATAAGTAGTATTTGCACTGGCACCTTACAAAGGCATAAAGGGAGAAGTCTTCTCCCTCCTCCCAGCCCTTTCCAGGAGGTCACCAATGGGGTCAATTTTGGGGCATAGCCTTCAGGGCTCCTCATCTGATAAAAAAATTGTACCTGTAGTGAGAGAATCATCTGACGGGGCTTCCAGGTCAGGAGGTAAGAGGAACCTACCTTAACCACTTCCGCTGTGCTTCATTTTTTGCCCGCGCTTCTAGCTTATCAGGCCGTGATAAGATTACCGTGAATTATTCTTACACTGCCCCCTGCTACTAACAGCCGGACACCGATGGCTCGGTGTGTGGCGGGCCCTCCAACGATGTTTCACACAGATTATTTCATCGAATCCCTATGGCAACCCTGGGAGGTCACAACTCTCCGTCTCCCCCTATCGTGTTGATGAGAAAACTCAACCCAGGAGACCTGTAGCTGGATTCAAACCCAGGCACTCGGATTCCTCCCCCAGGTGGTCATGCGGCCTGAAGGACACAGCCGCCATGTGGCCCGGGGCTCAGGCTCAGGGCCCGGCCTGTCGTGAGCACACAGCAAACGGCCGCCGGAGAACCTCCCATGATGGCGGAGAGGGGTCTTTGAGGACGACACGGAGGTAGCTGGGGGCATCAGACAGCTCACTCCAGCTCTGGGCCCTGCCTGGCTCTAAGGACCGGATGTGACAGCAGGCTCTGCTGTGCTAATGAGTCTCTGAGGAGACAGGGTCGACTCCCCCACTTGCGGGGGTAACAGAACTGGCTGACACAGAGACGCCTGAAGGACAGGCAAGCCCTTGTTTCATCTCCAAGTGCTGGGATTGCTGGAGCCCCCCTGCGCGGCAGGGAGTGTGTGTTCTCCTGCAGGGGAGGGCCCAGCGAGGGCCGGCGGTCAGGCTGTTGTCTGAAGGCTTCTCCCACCCCTGCCAACCCTTCCGCCCTCCGTGGGTGTGGGAGGGTGACTCGGCAGGGGGAGAGAGTCATCGGTCAGGAGGCAGGTACAAGGAGCCAGCAAAATTTGTGCATGCATGCCAATCCTGCCTTGTTTGGACCCGCGGGTCGGGAGGAGGCCTTGGGGAATTTGAAATAGCCATGATTCCAAAAAGAGGGAGATGGTCCAGTTAGTATTCACTAGACACTGATGAGGATGATGTCTGAGCCTTGGCACCACCTTGTGAGGTAGGTCTTCTTATCTCTGTTTTTATAAACGGGGAAACAGACTCGGAAGGGTTAAGTTCCTTGCCAAGGTCACGCAGGCCGAGCTGCTAATCCAGGCGTCCATCCCGGAGGCGGTGTCCCTCTGCGCCTGCCACTGTGCCAGCAGCCAGAAGAGGACCCCGTGCCAGGCCGCAGAGGCCTTAGGAGGGTGGGGCAAGGGGGGCTTGGCCTTCTTAAAAGGAGCTCTGTACAAACCCGACACTCCTGACTGAGGCTCATGGACTCAAGGACTCCAGGCCGGCGACTCAGTGAGGGCACTTCTTACTTGGCAGGCACAGAGCAAGACGCCAGCCTCCTACGAGCATGGCCTTCAAAGCTCTCGGTGCCATCACCTCAGCTCCCCTCTGCAGCCTGGGACTGTGTTGCACCTGTGTACCCGTCTGAGCTCCGGCAAACAAGATGGGTGCGGCAGGCACCGGCCCGCCTTTGCCCAGGCTGGGCGTTCCACCTGCAAGCTTTCCTTCTTTGCGTTTCCAAATCTTACCCTCATTTCCAAAGTCTAGCTCAAAAAGTGCTATCTTCCATGAAGCTCTCCCAGATTCCAGATTTCACTGGAAATCTGCTAGTTAGAAGTGCTCCTTTCTTTCTCGGAATATTCACAGACCGTCACTTGGACCTCTGACCCAGACAGAGGGTCAGAGTGCTGTCTGGCGGCATCCGTGTCCCCTTTCTGTCCACAGCCTCGCCTGGCTTTCCTTTGGGGGCTACTCCTTCCCACTCAGTCACTGTGGCTCACCATGGGCTGCTCTCTGGCACTAGGAGTCACATCCTCCTGGTGAGTGGTGGGTCAGGAGTGGGAGTGAGACCCAAGGGAGACAACCGAGAGAGACCCAGAGACAACCGTGGGACTCTTGCCGGGGTCCTTGGGAAAGGGGCTTCTGTCTCTCTGCCGGGCTTGCTACCCTGGAAGAACGATACCCTGGAGATGCCACTGATCATCTTTGCTACTCTTGGGGGAGGGCTTGTTTGAGATTAAGTCCAACACAGAGGAAGGGAGATCTGGGGCGGGGGTAGTGGGGAGAGAGAGAGGGAGAAAGAGAGACTTCCACAGTGCCAGTAACATCGTTAAGCCCCTGGATTCAGCGGTGCTGGAAGTCAGTAAGCCTCTGGCCTTCCCATTTCTGAGTCAATAAACTAATTTTTGCTTAAGTGGGTTTGAATTGGGTTTTCTGTCGCCTATGACCTAAAGGGTCTGAAAGAATCCAACTCTTGAGCTCCCTATCACCTAACTCCTGGTGCCATAATTCTTTAAGTATCTAGTTTATCTCCCTTGTTAGACTACAGCTCTCCTGACGGCAAAACCAGGACACGCTATGGCTTTATGTGCTCGCCATGTCCTGGTGGGTCAGCCCGCGGCTCCGCAGGGTCTGGGTCAGATGGGTCAGCGCTGTGACGGGCCGTGGGCATCATTTCTTTTTGGTGCTTGAGTTTGGGAATGTGGTGGTCCCGGGGTCACGGGGGCGGTGCAGCCCCTGGGGGTAGGGCCCTCTCTGCTGATAGCTTCCCGAGTCCCTTGTATCTCACCTCAATTCAATTAATTCAACAACTGTGTCCTTGGTGGGGGATGGGCATCGCGCTAACGACAGCCACGGGTAAAACAGAGGCCCCGCCTCCTCGAGGACAGACATTAAATATCATCATGGAGCAAGTTACTTACTTCCTCAAGCCTCAGCTTTGACAGCTTTTAAAATGGGGACGGACGCCTGGGGGTGGGGGGAGTCGTGGGGTTTAATTCTATAGCCCATCCACGGCCATTAGCATACCCTTTGTATGTCATCAACCCTTGGTGAACGGGAGCTGGGCTTATGGTCATTATCAGAAGGTTAACACGGATGAGAGGACGATTGCAAATGGTGTGAACCTGTGTGAAGGGAACAAACCCCACGGGGGCGGGGGCTGGGGCTGGGGGAGCGGAGGTGGCAGGGACGGCAGGAGAGCCCCAGAGAGCAGGCAGGGGAGGAGCGAAGGCCTGGAGGGGCGAGAAGAGCAGCCCAGGCAGAGGAAGCAGCTCCCAAGGGCCCAGGGGTCGGGGGGCTCTTCTTTGTGGCTGTGGGCATGTGTCTGTGGAGGGAAGTGGAGGGAGGTGGCCCAGGAGCTTCAGGCGAGGGCGCCCTGGGGCAGGCCGTTGGAATGCCGTGGGGATGGGGGAGACACCCACTTGCTGATGTACTCCCCGGTGAGGATCACGCTGCACGTCTGGCACTTGAAGCAGCTGACGTGCCATTGCTTGTCCAGCGCCAGGAGCGACTGGCCGTGCTTGATCTCCTCCTTGCACCCAGCGCAGTCTGCAAAGACAAGAGGACGCCACTGAGCAGAGCATCCCGGGGCCCCTGACCTCCGCTGTCGTCTCAGTCCCAGGGAAGGAAACCCCTCCCTGAAACGCGGCTTTCCCACAGCAGCTCAACCTTGGCCCTGGCACCTGCCTGGAGCTCTACCACGTGGAAGCGAAGGCCTCGGAGCCTGGGCCACTGAACAGGAGGACTGGATGTGAGGGAGGAAGACAGACATGCTAGGATTCCTCCAGAAAGTTCTCTGTCATCCCGACCACTCTTCATCCCTCACAGACGGACCGTGCCCCGCATCTAGCCTGCCCTCAGACAGCTGACTAAGCACGCCAGTGTCCGTGGCCTGGGCACCTGTCGCTTCAGGGCACCCGGGGGTCTGCAGGCCTACTGCAGATCCCCAAGCAGAGTCAGGTCCGAGCAGCACTGCTCCAGGGGCTAAGATCAGTGTCTAGTTTTTCCTACTCCTGGGCTATATGCTCCATAAGGACCCTGGCTGTGTTTTGTGCTTAAATCCATTTCTCTTGCCTAGTGCTGTGCTCAACGCGTAGTAGCAACTCAGATTGCATTTGCGGGATGAGCCTGAAGGGGAGGTCCTCAGAGTACCCAGGGGAAGCACAGAGCTCCCCGTGCCTGCCCCCGCCCCAGCAGCCTTACAGTATGCGGAACCTTCTCCCCGAGGACTAGAGACTCTGGTAAGACCGTCCCCACACAGAGGGGTGTTCTCGCTCCCCATCCTCATCACCCTGGAACGCGCGCCAGGGCCCCAGAACGTGGGGGCCGGGCCTCTGCCTATTGCTCAATCCCGGCCTAGGGAGGGGCAGGAAAAGGAGCCAGCGTCTAAGGTACTTGGGAGATGCTGGGAATTCAGGCCTCCTCGACCGGATGGCCCACTCTGGAGGAGGAAAGGGTCATGGGACAAAGTTTACCAGAGGACAAGCCTCTCTCTATTGGCACCACCAGACAGACACGTACTTCGGAGCAGTGGGGAGGAGAGAAACTGCAGATCCAGTTGGGGGAGGCTGGCTGGAAGCCCTCGGGTCCAGCTGGAAGCCAGGCTTGGGAAAGAAGATGATGCGGCCTGTCGAGGAAGAGGGTGTACCCAGCCGACTGCGGGGTGGGGGGGGTCTGGGCCCTGATGAGGTGCCTGGACGAGGCAGTTCCCACAGCTCCCGCCTCTTGGTTCCCTAGTGCCTTCCTAACATCCCTTAGCATAGGCTGGGGGTCGGAGGGGCTCCGATTGCAAAATGCTTCAAGCCCCAGGCCTTCAGATGGGGGCTGGGAGAACAGCTTTGGGATTTCTTTTCCTTCCTCACTCCAGTGGAAAAAGTCCACCCACCTGCACCCCAATAATCGCAGGCCTAAAAATGTAATCATTTAGAGATGTCAGGCACCCCCCCTTCTATAGACATGAATCGCTCATGCTCAGCATAGAAGAACCTGAGGGCTCGGGGTCAAATACTGGACCTTGCAAACTGAACTTGTGTCTGCTGGCCTCCTTGATAGAGTTTAATAATTTCACAGGGGCTCAGAGTTCACAGAACCCTTGGTCACAGTCCCGCCTAATGTAGGAATCTACAGCATTCTGGACAGGCAGGCACCGGCCTCTGGTTAATTGCCTCCAGGGGTGGGAGGCTCACCCCCTTTGGAGGAAGCCCAGTTTGCCTCTGGACAGGCAAAATTGTTACGAGTGCCTTATTTTTGTTCATTTTAATTTTTAAAAATAAGTATCATATAGAGGTTTATTCTTTTTTGTTTTGTTTTATGACTCCGTTTTTAATTTCTTTTCTGATTCTTTAATTGAAGTATAATTGACACACAACGTTACATCATTCTTGGGCGTACAACATAGTGATTCAACAATTCTACACCTTATGCTGTGTCAGCACGAGTGCAGCGCCCATCTGTCCCCACACACCGCTATTACCGTATCACTGACCATGGTCCCCATGCTGTGCCTTTCATCCCCATCACCTACCCATTGCACAACTGCAAGGCTGTGCCTCCCACTCCCCTCCACTGACTCTGCTCATCTCCCAACCCATGCCCTCCTCTCTGGAACCACCTATATTCTCTGTATCTATGGGACTGTTTCTGCTTTTTTTAATGTTTGTTTTTATTTTTTAGATTCCACATATAAATGAGACCATATGGCACTTATCTTTCTCTGTCTGACTTATTTCACTTAGCATAATACCCTCTAGGTCCACGCACGTTGTTGCAAATGGCAAGATTTCATTCTTTTTAGTGACCGAGCACTATTCCGGGGTATATATCTGTCACACTTTATCCATTCATCAATCAATGGATACTTGGGGCACTTCCATATCTCGGTTATTGTAAACAACTGCAACCAACATAAGGGTCCATATACCTTTTTAAATCAGTGTTTTTGTTTTCTTTGGGAAAATACCCAACAGTGGAATTACTGGATTATATGGTATTTCTATTTTTAGTTTTTTGAGGAACCTTCATACTGTTTCCCATACGGGCTGCACCAATCCACATCCTCACCAACACTTGTCATTTCTTGTCCTGACCACTTTTTTTTTTTTTTTTTTCGGAGAGAGGGAGAGTGAGAGAGCATATGAGTTGGGGGGGGGGGGTTGAGGGGTAGGGGGAGACAGAGAGAGAATCCCAAGCAAGCTCCATGCTGGGTGTGGGATTTGATCTCACAATCCTGAGATCATGGCCTGAGCTGAAATGAAGGGTCATACCTTAACCAACAGAGCCACCCAGGTGCCCCATGACTGCTTTCCTTATATGGAGCTGAGAGCTGACTCCTTGTGATGCCCCTTATTTTGTGCCATAAGACTAACCTACCTCCTTTGCCTCTTGACATTTCCTTCAAATATTTAAAGGCAACTGCAGTTTCTCTCTTTCCCTCCTTCCTTACCCTTCACTTTTCCTTGGTTGATGTGGTCATCCACTGATCGACTTCCCATGTCCACTCGGTGGACCTGGTATGGTAGGGCCAACAACACAGTTCCCTACCTTGCCAATACGTCTCATGTGAACATCCACATCCCTTGGTGGCTACATTCTAGTAAGGAGTCCCATCTCCCTAAGTTGCGGTGATGTGTCTGGGACGGACGTGGCACCTCGAGTTAAAATTCAGGAGGCCATACAGGGTAGTGGTTAGCGGCTGGGCTGGGAGGACAGAGTGAACGGTGAGAGGCGGGCTGAGGGCACAGTCCCAGCTCCCTCGCTTACTAGTTGCGTGACCGCGAAGCCCCGGCTTCCCCGTCTGAACGTCTTCCTTACAGCACTGGTGCGAAGGTGCACTTCATCAGGGCTGTAAGGACTCAACACACCAGCTCAGCGAATGGTCGCTGTCATCTTATGTCACGGTCTTGTGCTTTTGACCCGTATTCCCTGTGCACTGTCCTGTCTCTGATCTGAGGCCAGGAGAGGATTCCTGTTGCTGGGAAGGCCCACAGACTCCTCCTGAGGATCCTGGGATGCCTCCTCCACATGGTTTTTCTTTTCATTGTGCTGGCCTCAGATTGATCGAGACCCTTTTCTCCTTCCTCCCCCTCCTCCTCTCGGCCTTGACCACTGGTGGAGCTTCAGGCACTGCTCAGGAGCCCGGGAGTCTGGCGTCACAAACAGGCACAGTCAGGAGAGCGACCCCCTGGCCCGGGGTTGTGTGCAGCCAGCTGTCCGCGCCGCGTGCCCCCTTCTTCCGAAATTACAACCGTCAGCTGGCAGAAAGTATGAGGCCTCCACCTGCTCCCCAAAATCCCTCAGTTTACTGAGGTCCCTAGAGACTGCAGGCAGCCATTTTTAGCTTTTCTTGACTGTGTCATACATTCCATCTAGATCAATGAAAACGAGTGGGTTTCGTGAGGGATAGCAGGCGCCCTTCCTTGATTTAGATAACGAATCCAGGAAGACAGGACCCTTCCCCATTAGCCGGTCAGGTCTCTGGTGTAGGGTGTGAAGGGAAGAGGCCCCAGGGCCGGACTGCCTGGGCCTACATTCCAGTTCCATTCCTTACTATTTGTGTGACTCTGGGCACATCTTTATACTCTTTGGGTCTCAGTTTTCTCATCTATAAAACAATTAGTTTTCTCTCCCTCATAGAACTATAATGAGATATTACGTAGAGAAAACTTAGTGCATTGCCTGATAATAGTAAGTCGATCGATGTTGGTAGTGGTGACGGTGGTGATGGTGGTATTGGTGCTGGTAGTGATGGTGGTGACAGTTGTGATGGTGATGGTGGTGGTGGTGACGGTGACAGTTGTGATGGTGACGGTGGTGGTGGCGGTGATGGTGACAGTTGTGATGGTGATGGTGCTGGTAGTGATGGTGACAGTTGTGATGGTAATGGTGTTAGTGATGGTGGTGACAGTTGTGATGGTGACAGTGTTGGTGATGGTGACAGTTGTGATGGTGATGGTGGTGGTGGTGACGGTGACAGTTGTGATGGTGATGGTGTTAGTGATGGTGGTGACAGTTGTGATGGTGACAGTGTTGGTGATGGTGACAGTTGTGATGGTGACGGTGGTGGTGGTGACGGTGACAGTTGTGATGGTGACGGTGGTGGTGATGGTAGTGACAGTTGTGATGGTGACGGTGGTGGTGATGGTGGTGACAGTTGTGATGGTGACGGTGGTGGTGGTGATGGTGACAGTTGTGATGGTGATGGTGTTGGTAGTGATGGTGACAGTTGTGATGGTGACGGTGTTAGTGATGGTGGTGACAGTTGTGATGGTGACGGTGTTGGTAGTGATGGTGACAGTTGTGATGGTGACGGTGGTGGTGGTGACGGTGACAGTTGTGATGGTGACGGTGTTGGTAGTGATGGTGACAGTTGTGATGGTGACGGTGGTGGTGGTGACGGTGACAGTTGTGATGTGATGCTGATGTTGCTACCGCTGCTGACTCCTCTTAGTGAGAATGGTGAGGAAACACTTCTTATTTTTGTAAAAAGTAACACGATTCTCCTGAGTATTCTTCTTGATCTCTTTTGAGTAGATAACTACTCCTGCTGTTCCAGTATATCTTTATTCACCCTCCAGGGATGTAGGTCACACCCCTGGAGATCAAAAATACATCAGGTTTCTCCTCCTTCTTTTTCTTTTCCAATGATACATTCTTCATTTCAGTCCTCTTGAATCTGGGTTTGCTTCCTTCTAACCTTTGGGACTCAGCAGACGTCCCGCATCCCCTTTAGTTCCCTGCAGCATGGACAGTGACCACCTTTGGGAGAAAACACTTCTGTGAAACGTGTTCCCTGTAGATCCATAGCTCACGGTCCTTGCTTTGAGAGCGACAAGATGAGCCACGATGCTAGGTCCTCCCCCTGGAGACGGCTTTGGCACTTGCTTCTCATTATTCACTCTTCTTCACCTTCCTCTGCTTTTGGACTCGCAGAACTATGGTGGAGACATTTAGCACCTCCCCTCAAGGATGCGCGCCCAGGATTCCCGCGCTCAGCCCAGGAACTCTCCCAGCTCTCCAAGGTCCCTGATGTGCGTAGTCACGCAGTTCGAACCAAGAGAAGTAACAGATTCCGGAATTGGATTCTCTCTTTGGTGTGCTTTCCAGATTAAATCTCCGAGTCTGCAGCATCTTCACTTTATACTTAGAGAGCATTTTACACACCAGGGCGTACGCTAGTCTGGCTCCTGGATACCAATACATTTGCTTTCCATAGAGCTGGATAAATGGAGCCCCAGCAAGGCTGGCCCCAGCCTGCCTCTCTCTACGGCCTCACACGCCGTCCTGCTGGTCTCTGGGCGCCGTCGCGGCATCAGTCACAGGGCCGCAGTCCGGCATCCCAGGCCTCCAGGCCTGCTGTCATTCTGCACGAGGCTTTCAAGGAATCATGAAAGAGAACAGTGTGTGCACTCAGCCGCCTTGAGATGGGAACCTGCTGAGACCAGCAAACTTCTTGGATGTCACCAAGGACACCGAAGGAAGTGCTCCACGCGTTCTGTGAGCAGATCTGATTAGGTCGGGAGGAAGGAAAGGCGAGGAAGGAGGCCCTCCCATCGTCTTTCTCCCCAGCTCACCACACCAGGCGGGCTCTGATGGAGCCCCTCGGGGCCCAGCCCTGCCGACTCGGAGTGTTCTGTGCTCACCCTCTCCACAGGATCTGACTCTGTCGGCGCCTGAGCCCGCACACCGGCAGCTAATGGGTTTTCATTGATCCTGCCATGGAGGCCAGTGGCGGAGTCCTGTAATGGGAAAGAACCCCACAGCCTAGCGTGGCTTGTGGCAGGCCTGGGGGCCTGCGCCTCGTGTGTGTCGGCACCTGCCATCAGCAGCCCGACAAGGGCATCTGGGAACAGTGACTTAGACATCTTACCACTAGGCACACTTGAGTGGAATGGATGTTCCACGAATTCGAATGACTGTTTCGAGGTACACTCCTGAGCCTCAGTTTCCCACCAAATCCACAGTTTGGTGATGAAACATAACATTTACTCTGGTAGATGTTCCCCTCATCTTTAAATTTTGGTTCTCAGTCTTAGAAGCAGCAAATGCATCACCCAGAAAGCTTATTAAGAATGCAGACTTCTAGGGGCACCTGGGTGGCTCAGTTGGTTGGGCGACTGCCTTTGGCTCAGGTCATGATCCTGGAGTCCCGGGATCGAGTCCCGCATCGGGCTCCCAGCGCCATGGGGAGTCTGCTTCTCCCTCTGACCTTCTCCTCTGTCATGTTCTCTCTCTCTCTCTCAAATAAATATTTAAAAAAAAAAAAAAGAATGCAGACTTCTAGGGGCGCCTGGGTGGCTCTGTGGGTTAAAGCCTCTGCCTTCGGCTCAGGTCATGACTCAGGGTCCTGGGATCGAGCCTCGCATCGGGCTCTCCGCTCAGCAGGGAGCCTGCTTCCCCTTCTCTCTCTGCCTGTGTCTCTGCCTACTTGTGATCTTTCCTCTCTGTCAAATAAATAAATGAAATCTTAAAAAAAAAAAAGAATGTAGACTTCTAGGTCCTTTCTTAGAAGTCCGAAGTGGGGGGCGCCTGGCGGCTCAGTGGGTTAAGTGTCTGCCTTTGACTCAGGTCCTGATCTCAGTCAGGGGTCTGGGGTCGAGCCCGGCGTTGGGGCTCCGTGCTCAGCAGGGAGTCTACTTCTCTGCTTCTCCCTCTGCCCCTCCCTGCCCCGCTCGTGCTCTCTCTCTCTCTCTTGCTCTCTCTCTGTCAAGTAAATAAATAAAATCTTTAAAAAAAAGACTAAAAAATTTTTTTAAAAAAGAAGTCCAGAGTGGGCCTAAAAATCTGTATGTTTCGCAGTTACGCAGTGAAGCTGACGCAAGGTTCCCCGGGACACTAGCCCATCCCTTGTGGTTTGCTCCCATATTTATCCTTTTTAAGATGTGCCTGTGTGTACTTTTGAGTGGCATTTGTAGAAATTGAGAACCGCCGGTGGGTGCCCTGGGGAACATGGATCCGGAGGGAAGATAAGATGGGGAGCCTGGCTCGTCCCGGAGGAGCCCCACCCAAGTGGCCAGACACAGTACAGGCTGTCACCATCTAGCCAGCGGCCTGCTTTCCCTGCATTTCTGCTTCAGGAGCGGGTGAGTCTGGGCCGAATGCCAACTGGGTCAGGCTTCAGGAGTTCTCCAGGGTGGAAACCTCCCCCACTTCCCTCCGGGCCTGCAGGAAAGGATGACGGAGCTAGGACAGGGAGCCCTAGGACGCGTGGCCCGCAGACAGGGAGGTGCCGGGGACGGGGGGGAAGGGGGAGCACTCACGGCTTGGTCCGCGGATCTTGATGGGCTTACTGCTGGTCATGGACTGGGAGCATGTCTGACACACGCATTCCTTCCCGCTGAAGGTCACCTTGTCTCCAATGGGGAAAGGCTTCCTGCAAGGGAGATGAAAGAGAAATTCAACACTTCTCTAGAGGGATTCCGTGTCTATTGGTGAGCTGACAGAAGATGGGCTCAGAGCTCGTTGGTACCATGCGCAGCCTGCCTTCTAGTAGACCAGGGAAATTCAAGTGCTGCTCGCGGTGCCAGATTGGCTGAACCATTCAGTTGGGACCACGACTGGAACTGGAGGCCCACTTGGATCGTTGATATCATTTTAACCCCGGGCCAATCACGACAGTTAGTGAAGCTTACATTTCTCATCTGTGAACGAACTGCTTAATAATTCCTCCCAGAGTTGCCCCTCCTTCCCGGAAAGACTTTTTCCATCCCAACCTCCCCTATCTCCAAATATCAAGAAGAACTCATTCAACTCCTAAATTCACCCAAATGTCGTCCTCTCACTATCCAGGACATTCAGAAATCCACAAATAACCTCTTCCTCTGCTCTGCGTTTGCGCAGTTTGGGTTTCAGAGTTCAGAGGTCTCAAACGTGTCTGTGTCCTGCCTCCCTAAACAAAGTAAACTGTAGTCGAGTCCCTGGCAGCGTCGAGCCCATTGTTCGGCTGCTCGCATGCATGATATGTGGGAGAGCCGGCTACACAGATGCTCAGTGCGGCCCCGGACATGAGCTTCCGGGGGCTCCGCTGCCCTTGTATTTGCAACGTGGCACATGACAGGGAGTGCTGGGGTGAGCTGGGGGAGCTGGGTTCGTATCGAGGCCCAGGCACTGACTTGTGGTAAAGGGCACAGCATGACGCAGGGGAGGCACTGCTTCTGTAAGGGGCTGGACAAAAACTTCAGTTTAAACCGTATGGACCCGAGGCGCCTGGGTGGCTCAGTTGGTTAAGCAACTGCGTTTGGATCAGGTCATGATCTCGGGGTTCTGGGATCAAGTCCCGCATCAGGCTCCCTGCCCAGCGAGGAGCCTGTTTCTCCTTCCACTCTCCCTGCTTGTGCTTTCTCTCTCTCTCTCTCAAATAAATAGATACATTCTTAAAGAAAAATAAACCATATGTACCCTACTGTGCTAACCTCCAGTGGGTCTGGGATTCTGGGACCCGGGGCCCAGGTTTTAGGAGATGGATGAATGAATAAATGCCATTGGGTGATTTTATTTTCTTGTACATTGTGTCATCAGTCTCGGCAGGGACCCTAACCTGTAACTAACAGGTAGTTATTTTATGGGGAGAATAATTAATCTATAAATTCCTTTCCTAATTAAAAAAGGCATACATTTATTCCAAACCATGTTTCAATGTATGATTTAATCAAAACAGTCCATTAAATTTTAATGTATTTGCGGGCAAGGCTGAGGGCTCCTTTATTTTTTGTGTCTCCTTAATGTGGTGCTCGGCACAGTGGACCCTTCACATACGCCTGCTAAGGTAACACGGAACCGGGGTGCAGGGCATGAGGGGGAGGGAAGGGGGAGCTTCCCATTGCCTACCAGCTTGCCTGAGGGGCTAGATGGCTGTCCTATGATAATGACAAGAACGGCAAAAGCAGACATGATTATGTGCCCGTCACTGAGCTACAGTCTTTGCAGATGCCATCTCATTCTTCATGAAAACCCAACGACGCTGGGATGGTTTTGACGCCCACTTTACTGATGAAGAAGCCGAGGCTTACAGAGAGGGGATCCCTTGTCAGGGTCATGGAGGAAGGCTACAAACAGATATCTCTACACTACATGTGGCTGAGAGGTGGGAGCTGGTCCAGATGCCCAGCTTGCAAAATGGGTTCAGGGTAGTCGGTAGTTCGTCTGAGGACTCCTGATGGGAAATGGGAGGCTGAGGGTGGGGACTCAGGTCCTCGCTCTGTCTGGATCTCTAGGCAAACTAGCATTTCGCATGAGATCATCTCTGACAGACAGGATTCGGCTGCAGTCAGATCGCCCCACCCAGGGAGCCTAGAAATCCAAGCGTCCAGCTCCGTAAGCCCCCAGACCGCCAAGGGGCTCAGACAGAGGGGCCCGGCCTCCCCCACCCGCTCACCTGCACAAGCTGCACACGAAGCACTTGGGGTGGTAGGTGCGGCCCAGGGCGGAGATGACCTCGCCAGTGATGAAGTCCCTACAGCTGTCGCAGCGGGTGCCGTAGAGCTGCTGGTAGTCCTGGGTGCAGATGTACTCCTGGTTCTTGAAGAAGAAGCCCGACTGGGCCAGGCCGCAGCCACACACTGCGGGGCACAAGGAGACGATCGAGGGCAGGCTGAGTCCAGGGCGGGTCGGCCACATGACGTTCTCGCGGGGGACAAGGCGGGCATTTGACTTGGTCATGAATGGCCCCAAAATGGTGGCACATTGGACCTCGTGGGGCTAGTGTTCCTTAAAGTGTTTCCTGAAGACCACTTACATTGGAATCAACCACTGGCTCCTTAAGGGGCTGATGCCCAGGCCTGAATCAGACCCCCCTGGGGGCCAGGGCCCAGGCATTTGCATTTTCACACACTTCCCTGCTGATTCAGATGAGACCACTGAGGTTGTACCCTCCTCTCCGGGCATGGATGGAGGTTTAGGGCTGTGTGGCTCACGCAAGGCCATACCGGTGGTGTCATGAATTGGATAAGATCAGTTAAAATGTCCCTCGGCACTTTCTCTGTGTATGATTCTGTGTTCGGTGAAGACAATTTAGGATGGCAATGGGATGAGTAGTTTGAGGTTTATAATCATAAAAGGTTGGTCTGTTCCCAGGCAAGAATGATAAAACGTGATCCCTGAACTGTGAAGAGCTAACAGCATATGCCAGAAGATGACCTTATAGAACATACTACATGGGCAACAGGCCATGGGCTGCTGTGGGCAGCAAGTGCGGGGAGTGGGGAGGAAAAGGGAGCACTGTCAGTGGGGGAGGGATCCTGGCAGGCTTCTTGGAGGAGGTGGCACTAAAGTTGAATCCTGAAGGCAGAAAATGAGCTAAAGCACACAAGCAGGAAGTTGCAAGTGCTATCTGTGTGGAGGCGGGGTATTTTTAGTGAGTGGAGGGCAGTAATACAGGAAGATATTGACAGGCCAGTTGGAGGAGGGCCTGAGTCCAGCTTCAGAAGTTTAGGCTTTGTGGGATATTGAGAAGCCATGGATGGTTTTTCTCCCATTTTTTCAAAACTTAAAAAATATTTTGAAACTCTCTGACATAAACAAAAGAAGAGAGAAGGTTATAATGATGTCCTGTCAGCCAGTTGCAAAAATGAACATTTGCGTTGATAGCTTTTGCATAAACAGGCAACGTATGTCATAAGGTCTTATGGGATATCCTTGTGGACAACATGAAGAGCTTTAGGACCAATAATAGAGGAGTAGGTGGAGGTAATTATAGGTACTTGAATGACTGAATCATGTGGGACTCCTACCTCCAAAGGACTTAGAAACGTGGGAAGTGAGATTTCCCTCTGAGGGTTAAGTTATGAAATCAACACCTAATGGGAAGAGCAGAAAGAGGCAAAGTTTCTTCCAAGAGATCGAATGGCTCTCAGGGCCACCAGAACTGCCGAGCGTATTTATCTGGCTAAAGCAGGGGTGGTCAGCCAAGAAGGGGCTGGCCAGCCATCAAAGGAAGGCCATTGGGGAGCCCATTCCAACCCTGTGACCAGCCCCTTGTTCTGAGTCTGCGTTCGCTAAGTGACTTATAGTTTGACTTACTACGTAGACCTCTGGGAGAGAAGCAGCTGGTCAGGGCAAAACGAACTAGTATGGAGAAAGACAGCTCTTGTTTCCATTAATAAAAGGGCATTCTGATTTTATACATTGGTTTCCTGA
The DNA here is from genome assembly GCA_028533885.1 of Nasua narica. Taxonomy (NCBI): domain Eukaryota; kingdom Metazoa; phylum Chordata; class Mammalia; order Carnivora; family Procyonidae; genus Nasua; species Nasua narica. The sequence continues at coordinate 102,079,998 of CM052809.1, forward strand.
GGTCTTGGTTAGCACGGATCAGCTTTCTGAAGCGTGATCAATGGTGTGGAAACCAGTAAGATAGAATTCCAAGCCTGTAATTGTGGGGACCTGGCCTGGATTGGGTGATGCTACCCCGGCAAATACGACCTCCTTGTTCATAGGGAAAGTTGTAATGCAAAAGCAGCCAGGTTAAAGAGAGGACGGACTTCTAGACGCGGGGCAGAAGTATTTCACAAGTGTGTGTTCACCTTGCAGGCCAGAGGCAGGCTTACGGGCCAGGATGAGTGAGACGGAGGGCAGCCCCAGGGGTCACAGCCTGAGGGGGACCGTGCCACACCATGGGAGACATAATAGTCTGCAAGTTAGACCTCCTGGGCTCTGGGTTTGTCACTGCCGCTAGCTCTCTGGGTGACAATGAACTTGATCTCTGTTCACACGCACGCACAATGAAGAAGGTGGATTAAAAAGTAACCTGAGCTTTTCTTCTGACACTGACATGCCATGAGTCTAGGAGAAGCAGAGCTTCCTTCGGGGCTTAGCGGGTGCCGCTAAGTTTTAAACTCGGTGCGAGGTAGGGCTGGAGGGCCCTGGAGCCCACTCCTGCCTGCAGAGAAGCAGGGCCTATTCGAGCAGGGGATGGTGGTGGTTGATGGCGGAGGGTTGATATTCTACCAGGCTTCGTGAAAATTCATCCCAGCAAACAATGCCTCAAGAGCAGGCAGGCCAGAGTACAGGGCGTTCTGGGGCATGCAGGTGGCAGATCGATTGACTTCATGGCTGTGGAATGAGTGAGGTCATGGCCTACGACCTCATTGGAAACAGCTCCTGTTTTTTTCCTTCTTTTCTCCCCTTTGTTTCCCCGGCCAGCTCCACCCCCAGAGCCTCCTCTCCCAGTGAACAAACCCAGGAGGCCATGAGAAAGGGAAAACCTGGAACAATCGGTTCCTCCATTTCCCCCAAGGAGCTGAAGGAGGAAGTTTTTGGTAGAAAGGATGTAAAGGTTGATAAGAATCTCAGGGGGTTCCTGGAAATACAGAGGGGATCATGGGGATAGAAGGCAAGTTGGACAGCAAGACAGATGTATTTAAGCTGAGCAGAGCCCGATATCCAAATAACAGGAAAGGTCTTGGAGAGGGTCTACAGTATGGAACTGATGTGGAATTTAACACACCCAGGGCAGATCCTGTGAATCAAAAAAGTAGTCTATTAATGGAAAAAAAAAAAAAAAAAGCAGATCATTTGGTGTGACAGTGGGACAGGATATGAGAAGTTAGAACTGCTTTGAGAAAATCCAGAATGAATTTTCACTGTTGATATAATGCCCAGAAAGAGACTTGGCCCAGTCAATAGTGTGTTTTAGGGGAAAATGGACCGTGTTCTGGGTCACTGGACTGTGGTCCATGTTTCTATTCTACCACTCAGGTGCTGTGTGGCTTTGAAAAAGTTACCCCACCTCGCTCGAGCTCAGCTGCCTTGATTGTGGAATGAAGGAGCTCAGCTGCCTCGATTGTGGAATGAAGGAGCTCAGCTGCCTCAATTGTGGAATGAAGGAGCTGTGGGGTAACTGAGAACACACCTAGACCCGCCAGTCCACGGGTCTGTCATAGGGTTCTATTGATTTTCAACTCTGCAAACAGACATAATTTACATAACCAAAGTTTCAGAAGGGTTCCTGAGGGTGATCTATTTAACATTTCGATGTTTAACTACGAACTATATTATACATACAGAAAAGGTAGTGAATATACAAACTCATACAAACTCTTGGCTCTTACAAGTAGGTTTTTGATTCATTTTGAGCTCATTATTATGTATGGTGTGAGGAAGGGGTCCAACTTCATTTTTTTTGTTGTTGTTTTTGCATATGTCTGTCCAGTTTTCCTAGCACCATTTGTTGAAGACTCTTCTTTCCCTATAGAATTGTCTTGGTAGCTTAGTTGACAATCACCTTACCATAAACCTGAGGGTTTATTTCTGCTCTCTCAATTCTTTTCGTTTATATGTCTATCCGTGTGCTAGTACCACATTGTGTTATCTACTGTAGCTCTGTAGTAAGTTTTAAAAGTGGAAAGTTTGAGTCCTCCAGCTTTGTTCTTCTTTTTTGGGAATGCTTTGGCTACTCGATGTCCCCCGCAATTCCATATTAATCTCACAATCAGCTTGTCAATTTCTTCCAGGAAGCCAGCTTGGATTTTTATGGGGATTGTATTTGCTACAAACAGAATAGTGTCCTGCCCCAGATTTGTATTTTGAAGCCCTAACCCCCAGTGGGATGATATCTGGGTAGGGGGCCTTGAGGAGATACTTAGTTTTAGATGAGGTTATAAGGGTGGGACCCTCATTACGAGATTATTGCCCTTTTTAGAAAAGACACTAGCCAGCTTGCCATCTCTCTCCCCCCCCCCCCACTTTCTCTCTCTGACATCTAAGAACACAGCGAGAAGATGGCTATCTGCAAGCCAACAAGGGAGCTCTCACCAGAACCTGACCACGTTGGCACCCTGATCTTGGACTTCTGGTCTCTGGAACTGTGACAAAATAAATTTCTGTTGTTTAAGCCCCTCAACCTACAGTATTTTATTGTGGAAACATGAGCTGAGTAAGATAGCATCAAATCTGTAGATTAGTCTGAAGAATACTGCCATCTTAACAATATTAACACTTCTGATCCACGAACATGAGATTTCATTTATTTAGATCTTCTTCAATATTTTGTAATTTTTTAGAGTATAAATTTTGCACTTCTGTTAAATTTATTCCTATGTATTTTATTTTTGATGCTATTGTAAATGGAATCATTTCTCAATTTTATTTTCAGATTGTTCATTGTAAATGTATAGAAATTCAATTGATTTTGGTATATTGATCTTTTACCCTGAAACCCTGATGAAATTATTTGTTATTTCTAATAGTTTTTTTAGTGCATTCCTTAGGATTTGCTGTATATAAGATGATGTCATGTGCATATAGAAATAACTTTACGTTTACGATTTCAATCTGGATGTCTTTTATTTCATTCTCTTGCCTAATTGATCCAATAGGAACCTGTGATACAGTGTTGAATGATGTTACTTGTGACTTTACAGGCAGGAGGCAGTCTTTCACCATTAAGTGTGATGTTAGCTATAGGTTTGCCTCTGTTCCTGAAAAATACTTTTGTCGAATGCATAATCCATTATTTCTTTCAGTACATACAGGTATTACCCCATTGGTCTCTGGCTTCCTTGCTGCTACCAACATGTCAGTTGTCAGTCTATTTACCATTCATAGGCAGATGATCTATTTCTTTTCTCTGGCTGTTCTTAAAATTGTCTTTTGTCTTTGATGAGCTGCAGTTTCATTCTGATGATGTATGTAAGTGGATTTCTTTTATATTTTTCTACTAGGATTTATTGGGTTTCTGGATCCAAGGATTTGTGTCTTTGAACAGTTCTAGAACATTCACAGCTGTCATGTCTCCAAATATTGTCCTCCCACTCATGTATTCAATTACATATCTCCAGAACTCTGATTGAATATATGTCAAACATTTCCACTATTTTCTCCAAGCATAAACTTCTATTTTATTTTTACCTCCTTCTTATATTTCTGAACTAGATGTATATACCTTTTTCTTGGTTAAATCCTATAGTTCATTAATTCTCTCTTCAGTAACATTTAATCTGCTATATAATCCATATATTGACTTTTAAATTTCAAATATTACATATTTTTATTTCTACAGTTTTGTTTCTTTTTCAAAGCTGCTGTGTTTTTTGTTATAATGTGTTGGTTCTTATTTTTTTAAATGGCTCTTCTTACCTATTTAAATGTATTGTATGTAGTCATTATACAATGTCAGAAAATACCAATTTATGAAGTCTTTGAGGTTCTGATTCTTCTCTTCGTTGTTTCTGTGGCTCTCTCTCCATTATGATTTGTGTGTTTTTGACTGTGAGTTACTCATTTCGCTAATAATGTTACCTGTGGGAGTTCTTTGAGGTCTGGAGTAAAGCCAAGTTCCTCCAAAGAGGAATATCCCTTGTTTCTGACATTTGCCAAGTGTAGGATGACTTCTCAATTTTTTTTTTTTAGGATAACTTTTTTAAAAAATTCTGTATCACCTTTTTAAAAATTTATTCCAAATATAGAGCATGAATATAGAACATGAATACATACTAAGGGTAGATTATAGGTAGACATTTTGATACAAGTTTTATTCTCTTCCACCCAATGCCGAAGTTGGGGCAGATATGGTTCATTGCTGTCTCCTCCTCCAGTTTATTTCTCATCCATCCATACATTGAAAGTAAGATTTTCACAGGGGGAAAATCTCAGCTTTACTCAGAGGTCTCCTCTTAGATTCCTGCTTAGACCGGGCTCTAGCCTCGACTTCCTATGTCTCCACGATCTAGACAGCCATCAAGGCAAATGTTCAAGGTTGCCAAGGTTGAGCATAAACCATCAGGCTTAAATCTGACATTGGCAGTCACACGAGGATTTCAGCTTTTATTTTTGTTTTTCACCTCTGCAGAGTCTTTCATTTCATGTCAGCACAGGAGTGCATGGTAAAAGAACTGTAAGGAACTTTCATAGAGAGTTTAGCTTTTTCAAAGGAGACTATTTAGGGTCGCTATAACTGGTTACTGCTGGAAACAAAAATTCTTTCATTTGTTTCACTTCTAAGCAAGTGGACATTGAAAACAGGCAGAAAAGTAAATTTATATTTTTGTTCCTTAAAATCTCCATGAAAAGATATTCTCCAACCTCCCTGTGGTTGATCGTCAAAATGTCCAAATTCTTCCTTTCTCTGCATTCACACCCTTGAAATCTGCAAATCCTCCCACCAAAGGCACAGTTTTTTTCCCCATGATCTTGAACCTGGGTTGGCCCCTTGACTCATTGGCAAGTATGACACAAGCTGAGGCTTAAAACGGTCTTGCTTTCTGAAGCTTGCTCCCTTGCGGTGCTTGGAAGTCTGAGACCCCCAAGCAAATGAACCCAAGCCAGGCTACTGGAGGATGAGGAGCCATAGGCGGGCACTCAGTTCAACAGCCTGCCAACCACTGCCAACTGACCCCCCGAAATCATCATGATGAGGCGAGTGGAGACAAGGAGAGCCAGGCCAGCCTGGGAGAAGTGCCCTGCCAACCCAGAGAATCATGAGCTAAATAAAAAATTACCTTAAACTATTAAATTGTGGTCTAAGCAAAGGGTAACTAATATACATTCTTAAGAATATGATTGCACAGTCCTAGCTCAAAAGCTCCTGAGAACGATTTTACTGTCTTTACCCTTTGTCCTGCCCCAACTTCTAGGGATGTAAAAATGGTCACTCGGCAGGATACGTTTGCAGGTCAGCTTACACTAAAGGGGTTTGCCAAGCCTCAATATGGAATTTGAATCACGTCAGTTAAAATACATTCCATATATACTTCCATTAAAAACATTAGGACATATGAGTATGTCATTTATTTGCTCGGTGCAGAGTCTAGTGAGATGCTGCGGAAGAAATCCAGAATTTTTCTCAATGGCAGGGGAAGTCAATCGCATAAGCCTGAAGTTGGAAGCAGTTGCTCAAATGAAAATATCTGAGGTTGACCTTAAATTCAATTGACCTTGAATTCAATATGCGTCAATTCCACGAAGCAGCTACTCAGGAGGTCAATTCAACATCGATCATATTAACAGAAATGGTGCCTCCACTCTATTTGCCAGACCTTGAGACCCGTGGCCTGTTCGGGGCACTTTAAGAATGACAGTGACAAACCAGAATGGATCAAGGAGGAAGACTCCAAGACGATACAAGTTGGAATCATTTCAGATGAGGCTCGAGGTAAGGACCCACAATGTCATCAGGCCTGGGGAGACCAGGCTGCAAGCACGTGAGCGGCAGCCACAGGGAAGAGCACACAGGAAGTACACTCAACACACTTCACGAGAACAAATCTAGAACCAACAGGTGGGAGTCACTGGTTTGGGGTCAGGCATTTTCCAAAGCCGTGGGGCCATCCGACCTCAGCATGGCTGCTCTGTGGGACAGAAAGCCTGGGTGAGGAGTTCCAGAAGCGGAAGCTGGAGAGGCCTCTGTCAGGGACCACGGGGGGAGGAAGGGCTGCCCTGCCTGGGCTGGAGGGCTCCCCGGGCTCTCTCAGCCGAGTCCTTCTTTCTTCTTACTGCTAGCTATCCTGCTTCTTTGGGAACTTGTAGTTTTTAAGCAGTAACCCGACATCCGTCTGCTCCCAAATTACAGACCTTAGTGAAGTCATAATTACCTTCTCCCTTGTTAAGCCTAACCTTTGAGGACTGCCACACGGTCATAGAAGAGGGGCTCATCTCAGAGCCACGCTCTTTCATTCACTCTCAAATTGGTTTAAGGGCACAAGACAAGATTCTTTCCAGACGTGTAGGTTAAACTTGCAGGACTGCCTTCTTCCTTCTCAGCCAGCCCTACCACTCTGAAGTCCCCAGCTTCCCTCCCTCCCCCACATCCAGAATTTTCCCTCCCTCTTCTCTCCATACTGCCCAAGGGAGAATTCTCATAGAGGCTCAATAGGCCTATAGAGGTATCTCAACTGCCTGTGTTTTCTCTGCTGCCCCTGTGGCACGTCCTGGGGGTGACACCAGGGCCAGCCATCTGACAAGGGAGTTGGGAGTCTGGGCCTCCTACCTTGACAGGTGAAGCATCGGATGTGGAAGTGGTTGTTGTGGACGCGGACCACTTCTCCTTTGCAGGGGTCCCCGCAGCGGTAACACTGGATGACACTGGAGCTGCCTCGGGGACTGTAAGGGTTCTGCTGATAAGGAACTGTAGACAGAAACAAAAAGATCACTGTCCAGAAGGCCTGTCTTCTTTATAAGACATTATCATAATCCCAACTGGGAGAAAAAGCAGAACTCGTGCAGGTGATTAGCCAAGTATCTTCAATACGTCACCAGGCCTCCTACGCCAAGCTAAGGCATCACCGAGATGTGAGGCCATAAATCTCCGTAAGCAGGCAGAGACTTAGGAGTGAGCATAACCTCTCCTTGCCATAAGAGAGGCCAAATTCATAGAGGAAAAGTAAAAGGAGAAGTAGAGTATTTCAAGGTAAATGATTCAGAAATACCAGTTCCTGGGTGATTTCTGGATCAAAACCAGGTCTCGAACTTCTCAAGAGAATTTGGTTCTTGCAGTTGACATACATGGGTCTTGAAGAAATGGGCAACGGACCCTGCTTCCAGCTGACTTTGAATGAAGCAAGTGACATCCCCCGCTGGGACTCTAGTTTTGACATCTATAAAATGAGGGTGGCCAATGGTAGCACAGGTTTTGTACAAAAGAGAAAGGGGTGGCACTCTAGTTGGAAGGAGGTTGGTGAGGGGACCCATCTGAAAGCTTCTTTTGAGTGGCACTTTCCATAACACTGAGAAAATGTCAAAAGTATATAATAAAGAAAAAAAATCTGGTAGAGATTATGAAGGGCCCAAGGTCGATAGAGGTTGGGCCTTTGATGATACTGTATACTGCCACTTACCCTATGGGTCTATTCTCTTGCCCAGACTCTCTTATGGCTACTTTTCCAGATCTCCTAACCCTGAGATATACTTTGCTTGACCACTCTAAAATCTGGTCATCTGGTATTTAATATTAGCAGGTACCTGCTTAGAATAAAAAAATTCGGGGTTGGGAGGGATATTGACAGCTCTGAGGTCCAACTTCATTATGTCACTGAGATAACTTTGCCAATGAGGAACCAGATCTTTTCTCTTGTAGGAAGCCTCTGGGGGGATCCAGAGAGAACTCTTCAATTCCTCAATTCTCAAAGTTGAAGCAACAGTCCAAAATCTTTTGCTCACACCCTATTAGAAGAAAGCTCACTGTTGTCCTGGCTATAAAAATGACCACCTGATTGGAGGGGTGGTCATCCTACCATTTAGACATGCAGGCTTACTGCCTAACTTTTGAATAAGCACATTATAAATTAATCTGGACTCACATGAACCTTCAACTGCAAAGGAATTTAGAGAATACTCACTTCAGGGCTTCTTGACCTAATGTGGTCATAGTTAATGGCTGTTCACTGAAATTTGAATCTTTTATTCTAGGCACAAGGAAGAATGGCACATCGTGTCTTGCTTGGCAATGAAATGTGAATGGAAATCGTGTGCCTCACTTGCAACTGCAGCCGGCCAGTCTGTGATCTGCCATATTGCCTTTTCCATAACCCAGTAACCAGGGATACCCCAGATGGTGTGCCGGGTGCATCAGCTTGGAACCCTCATTGAGTCCTGGAGCGCAGCTCCAAGGCTAACCCAGGATGAACATCTATGGTGAGCAGGGAGTAATTTTTGTTGTCATGGCCTTGTTAACTGCAGCATATCTGAATGGATATGCCTGGGATCTAATATTTCTAATTAAATATAAAATTTGGTGTTATGTACATTATGCTAAAGTTCTCTTCCAATTCTCAAAGATGGCCTCCATAACTGACCTCTGCTGCTTTCCTCCTTTTAAAGACAAGTAACAGGAAAGTAGGACTTCCTTTTTCTTTCTTTCTTTTTTTTTTAGATTTTATTTATTTGAGAAAGAGAGAGAGAGATTGAGAGAATGAGTGGGAAGAGGGGCAGAGGGAGAAGCAGACTCCCTGCAGAGCAGGGAGCCCAATGCGGAACTTGATCCCAGGACCCTGAGATCATGACCTGAGCCGAGAGAGACACTTAACTGACTGGGCCACCCAGGTGCCCATGGACTTTCAATTTTCTTCCCTGTACAGGTCTCCTGAATCCCCAGTGTGCTACAGGGCAAAAAGCTGGTTACTGAGCCCTGAAAGTTGCGTCTGACAACTTCGCTATTTGAGGTGGGTGAATAATATTCTTCTCAGAATCTTTGTCTCAAGCAGTCCCTGCCCCTTATTCAACTTTTCTGCTGTCCTAAATTTAAGCCAAAATTTAGCGAGTTAGCTAGTTAACGAAAATACTAATTAACTCACTAAATGGGTTAATACACATAAAGCACTTTAAAAAGTGCGTGAAGTGTTCCACAAATGCTCACCGGTACCAGACTATCACACCCGCCCACAGCTCAGAGCAACCCTTCCCACCCCCAGAACGTCCATAACCATTCATCCCGTCTCCTCTTCTTTCTCTGCTTTGTGCTAACCACCCCTGGAAAATATTTCACTCTCCCATCTCCCACCAATTCATGAGAAAAATGTAGATCCTGTTTATCTGAGCGGTGTAGTGATCCACAATTGTTGAGGGAAACAAAGCTGTGAGTCTGAAAATCAAGTAAGAACTAACAGGATAATCGTCACCGACGGTGATGCGAAGTCTCAGAAGTATCCAAAAGTCCCCCCAGAATCACTGCCCGCATTCTCATTTACCTCTTCTAATTTAACCTGCCTTATTGCTCGAGAACCAACTTCCAAGATCAGTTAGATTTTTCCCTGATTTGATTTTCTGGGGAAATTGACTTGGGATCATGGTCTTTAGTCAAGACTCAGTCTTTGACCCACTCAGATAAAAAGGTGTAAAATCCAGGTGAGGGGACAGATTAGGAAAATGGGTTTTCTGGGGGCAAATTTAGCGAGGGGTACCCCAGCCCTAACTCTGCTGCTTCCCTCAGGATGAGGGTACTACTTTGGTGCTGCTGACTGTGCCTGGAAACCCACAAGCGTCTGATGTTTGTAAATCATCCCATAAATAGAAATGCAGGCATCGTTTGTGTGAGTTCTTCCAGATTGCTGATGTAAACTGTGATTATAAAAGGGCAGGAGTGTAGCAAGATTCGAGCTTTGAGACGTGTGAAGACCTTTCCTTATCTAGTCGGTGCCAACAGGAACTCTAGGGGTCAAGGGAAGTTAAGCTGAGATATACCATATCAGCTCTTGCCCTGAAGGCTACCTCGTTTCCAACAAGACTTCGTATCCTTGGGTAATTAAATCAACGACATAATTAAACCATACTCTGCATGTGTGGAAGGTGCCATTTCTTCCCACCAATCTCTAACCACCCTCCACCCAAACAGTCAAATTTTATTGTTGATTTTCTGCTGGTTACTTTTCCCATGAATTTTGATCTCAGAAAGTACTAGAAGCCAGTCACATGATTTACAACATTTGTCTTATGTACAAATGTCTCTTTAGTTCTAGATTGACTTATACTTGAATTTTGAACTACCGATCCTTGACAGCAACATTTTAGAGAAGCCAGGAGCCTCAAAGGACATTAGCTCAGCTAACTTGTGAAATAATCCATGAAGTTATGAAGTTTAGAGTCCTGGATCATGGGATATGTTTCTAAAACATGGTCAGTAAAGGGCACCTCGGAGAGACATGGGCAGTTTCTAGTCTGTAAGGAGCGCTGTCCAACAGATTTCTGAGTATAGAAATGTTCAATATTTACACTGTCCAATATAATAATTACTAGCCCTATGTGGCTGTTGGGCATTTGAAACATGGCTAGCATGACCGAAGTACTGCATTTTTAATTTTATCTCATTTTAATTAATCTAAATTTACATTTAAGTAGCCACATATGGCTAGTGGTACCATTATTGGACATTTCAACTTTATAGATCCACAAATGGAACACCAGGCACTGAGACTGGGGCAACAAGAAAGGAAGTATGGCTGAATCCTATTTATATAGAAATAACGTGTACAAATTAATTCGGGTATACCATCTCAGACTTAAATTATTCCTTTTCATCCTTGAAGAGTTTTAAAGTTGTACTCAAGAGCAGTTTGCAATCTGAACCAATTACACACACATTCACCCATTCCGAATTTCATCTGGAAACAAAAGATCCCGAACAATGCAACAAATACTAATTTTTTTTACAAAAAATCACAATGCGAGGTACTGCGAGACTGAACAATCTTAATTTTTCCAAGACTAGAAGCAAAGAAGTTGCCATTGGCAATGGCTGTTGATATACTTTTTTAAGATAGAAAGTCAGCCCGGTCAACGCCTTTGAGATGAAAAATGAAGGGTCTGAAATAGACGCACGGCAGACCTTTAGTTCTAAGAGAAAATACAACTTAATTCCACGACTAAATATGCAAGTAAAGCTCTCCCCAAATGTGACAGAAATGATTTGAAAGTGTTGGAGAAATTGGAAGGGGAGGGGTGGCTGGCCTCCCGGTAAGTTAAAAGGAGCAAAAAAATAAGCTCAACATCCAATTCCTGCCCCCGACTTTCCTCCCCCACCCCTCCCTCCCTCCCTCTGGCGGTCGCTCCTGTCTCAGGAGTCTCTCATTGATGAGGCTGGGCTGGCCTGAGTTCCAGTTCCCTCTGCTGTTACCTAGTTTTACCATCTCGGACACACCCTCCCTCCGCAGTCACTGAGGAGATGGGACAAGATGATTTATGAAATCCCCTCCAATTAAAAGCTGGTTCTTGCTCTGTGTGTCCTTTTCTGTGCTTCTTCCGCCTCCACACACTCTCTTCTCTCCATTAACCGGCCTCACTCTTCCACTCGCTGGTGTTGTCATTAGATTAGTCTCTTTCAAAAGCCGGGAAACGGCAAGCTTCCCTTCTCACAGACAACGTGACCTAAGTTATGCTCCCCTTACTGATGTGGCACCTGCACGATGGGTCCTTCCCCCTCCGAGGGGAAAAAGACATCCCCCCATTCTAATCACGTCATCTTTAAACTCATCTTTAGAAGGTGGAGGCGCCTATGGTACCCTGGGGCATAATTAAGAGAGTGACAAAGCTGTCTTGGAGGCAACAGAACCGCTGTGAAAAGAGGCTGAATGTGTAATAAAAACATCAAGTAGAGAGAATCAACCAGTTCCAAAAAGAGCTTGCAACCGCCCCGGGCCCAGGGAAGCAGCCGGGTGCCTTGGCTTCACACGTTGGCAACTCACGCCTTCATTAGGACCCAAAGTACCCTGAGTGTGTTCACAGGTATTTCCCAAGCACTGAGGAGGACACCCGACAGTGGATCCAGGCATATCACGGGTAGAAAGCAGTCTGCCTGACAGGTTAGGGTGGGGTCTGTAGAGAAGAGTCTCTGGTCCTTTACCACATGACCTTGAGTTTGGTTTTGGAGTTGAACTGGGGTCTGCAGCCCTGATCCTGTCTCCTGGGGGAAAGACTGCGGTGACAGGGGATCCCTGTACTGAAAGGCACTGGGCGCAGGGGTTCAGGGTATGGATGCTGGAGTCAGGAGGGCTAAGTTGGTATTCTAGCTCTGCTGCCTGCCGGCTGCGTGACCTTGAACAAGTTAAGTGCATGACGACACTCGTCTCGGTTTGCTCATCTCTCGAGTGGGAACAACGCAGGTCAGCTGTGAGTATTAAATCGCTTAAATTATATGAAAGTGCTTGGGGCATTGCTTGGGCTTAATAAATATAAGCAAAAATTAATATTAAAGGCTCTCTGAAGTCACGCACCCCCACCTCCAACTCAATGCAGAAATTCTTTCTGAATTGCCCCCTGCCACTTGTCCCCAAGTTTGACTCAAACATCGTCAAATCCGTTTTGGGACCAGTCCAACTTGGGCAAAGGTTTTCTGGTTGTCCCTCCCTGCTGCCGCTCAGGAAGAGAAGTCCCTGCTACAGCCCGGTCACCGCCTGAAAGTAATCTCTGCTTTCTCGCCCCATCCCTGAGGTCTCTGGTGATGGGTTTCTGCGGGCTGCGGAGGTGGGCGGCTGACACGCTTCTGATGTATCCTGCCGAGGAACGTGTGAATTGGGTGTTTCCTGTTGTGGGAAACAGAGGCTATGATCTATGTTTTCCTGGGGCGGTGTATTTTGGGCACTTCTGCTGTTTCCAGGGGGATGTGTTGGCGTACCAGTTGTGTGTGCATACTTAGAAGAGGTGAGTGATTTGTTTTCCGGAAACTCTGCTGGGGAAACCATGAGAGCTGCCTTTGGTAACCCCTGAGGGCCCCACGTCTGTCATCTCATCGTGTCATGACATCTGTGTTCATCGCGCGAATCTCAGGGACCCAGCAGAGCTCCCTCGGCGGGGAGGTTACCTAATACAGAGATGGGGAGCCTCGTGGGGGCAGGGACCACTGTGCCCTGTCTGCGTCTGCACTGTCCATGCCAGGCCTGTAAGCGCTCAGTAACTACTTGATGGATAAATACAAGAACCAGTAAGATGAGTCGCGCGGTTTCAGGCAGCAAATGAGAAGGCCGAGGCCCAGAGCAGGAGGGAGAGAATGTAGGCAGGCCACGCGTCGGTGTCTAAGGGTGTGTGTTCTAGGATAACAGGATAAAAGAGAGCACAGCCTGCAGCGTGGCCCACAGGTCACAGACAGGTGGGGGAGAGAGGTCACTGTAGAATATATTTCCATAAATCTGGAGTCGTGCTGAGGCTTAGCATTAGCCTAGGTGGGCCGGGTGTGGGGGTAAGGGGTCAGCGGTCCAAGATGCAGAATTATGAGCAGGGAGCTTGGAATGAAGCCATGCATGAAGAAACAGCAGGGGCGAATGCCCAAGGAAAGGCCTGGAAGGATAAGAGAGAGAATTTGCAGAGTGGTTACTCTATCAGGAACTGGGCTCAGCAGTGTATGGATGCCATCACACTGAGTTCTCATAATTTCGGGGGGCCGATATTATTACCCATATTTTACAGAGGGGGAAACAGAGGCCCAAAGAGCTGAGGTCACCTGCCCACAGCCATACCATTAGTAAATGGCAGAAGGAGGACCTGAACCCAGGCTGCTCTCACCACGAAGCCCTACTGCCTGCCCCGCAGAAGTGCCAAGAGGGGTTCCCTCTGGGAGGGAGTGGGCTTGGGGGAGGCTACTGGGGGATCTGACTATTCCCCCCACAGTAATCATCCATCCATTACCAGGCTAATTTAAAATAGGTACGTAAATTCCACACAGGTTGAGGAATAACGTTTGCGAGGTACAGACTAGGAAACGGGGCGCAGTAACTGGGCATCTGTGGCCGAGGATGAGGATGAAGGGGCCATGATGGGTGCCCCCGGGGTGAGGGGATGGCGGCCTGGAGCCACTGATGGACGGCCTGACAGGTGTGCATGTGGGGCTCCCGGGGGGGGGGGGAGTGCTCTGGGGTTCCCCGGGTCCGTGCCCAGATGGCCCAGCCTGGCCACCCTTTCCCGTGTCGGCAGGTCAGGAACATCAGTAAGACGTTCTTGTCAGTAAGACGCTCTTGTCAAACCTTTGCCGCCACGGAAACCCTTCCCCAGGCTCTGTCTCTGCCAGGCCCAGCAGCGTGCTCCCTGGTCATGGAGTGTGGCTGGCAGTGCGGCTGGAGCGGAAGGGCCTGTTAGACCCAGCCGGGCCCCTTAGCACGGCCAGGGCCCTGGGGGAGCCGTGGGGGGCGAGGTCTGACCCACAGCCCGCGGCTGGAACTTATCCTTCACGTGAGGGTGAAGTCCCTCGCTGCAAATGGGAAATGCATATTTGTTATTCATTTGGTGAATTCAGAAAGCTGGTCCAGATCCAAAGTGATAGGGTTAACTTTCCCCTTATTTCTATGTTCATCTTGTGATTGTAAAAAAAAAAAAAAAGAAAGAAAGAAAAAAAAGGAAAACCCTGTATATTTCTGACTGAAGTCAATAAAACACTTTACGATTAAAAATTTTAAAAAAGCCCTCAATTCTACAAGTCAGCGTGGTACCTCTTTCAAGAGAAGCAGAAACTAAGTGGCAGGCAGTTTGTCCCTCCGTTCTGCTCCTCACTGGGGGGTCTGGTCCCGGGCTCAGCCCAGCAGGGGCCTCCAGGGCCTCTTTTCTAAGGACTCAAATAGATCTGTGTTCTCGTTTCTTTCCCTGAGATTCTCCTCCCCACCTCGGGGCCAGGGAATCATTTTTTGTCAGCCGGGGGTAAAGGAGCCCTTTCTGCCCTATCCAATTTATACTTTCTCTAGAATATTTAGCTTTGTAATGGATCCTTCCTGTTTTGAGGGCACAGACTTGAAATTCAAAAGCCAGGAAGCGACCTCTTTTGTCTCTGTCTTGTGCTGCCCATCCTGGCCCTGAGGCCTCCCTCCCTGAAGAGAGGGGGAAGGAGCAAGAAAGAAATACCGGTTAATATTTCAAGAATATCATCTTGCTCCACTGGGGCGCGGAGTTTTAAAAACCTGATCTAGAGAGCTGGGTACAAACGGCTGAAGGTCAGTTGAGACCTGGCGGAGAAGGGGAAGCTCCCCAGCGAATCCGGCATTCTTCACACTCGCACTCGGGGCTGCCTCCTGCAGCCAACGCCAAGTCTCCTGTCACTGCTGACTCTCTTCCTCACTACCTTTCCCGAGCCCCCAGTCAGGGACGTTGAGGGGCTGTAAGAAGAGCCAAACATGAACTTGAATTGGGCAATTACTTTGTGCCAGGCCCCTTGCTAAGGGCTTCATACCTCCCATCTCATTGAATTCTCTCAGCCCCAGGAGACAGATGCCATGGGATCCCTCATTTATCTACGGGCAGTCTGAGGCCCGGAGAGCTTCATTAATTTGCCTGAAGTCACAGCACATGTAAACGCTGGAGCTAGGGTTCAGGCTGGCACTGTAGATCTAGAAGAGGCTTCATTTTCCCTCTATTCCCTGGGGCATTCCCAGCTGGGCCTCCTTCTACCCAGTGTATCTTGAGGGAAGGAAGGGGACCTGCCCAAGCATTGCCAGCAGGCAGCATGGGGCCTCGAGACACCTTTCCCAGCATCTCTGCGGCTTATCTGAGAATTCGATTTGGGTTTCCTCTAGATCCTGGAAGCCATGTTGGAAGTAGAGGAACTCCAGGAAGCCAGCGATTGTCTGGGCTCCGAGTGACTCAGTCCCTTGGCCTGTGAGCCGAGGTTTAAGTACTTATACAACGTTTGCTTCCTGAGGCTGGCAGGCCATCAGGCTCTGAGACACTGTTGAGAAATGCAAGAAACATCAGCTGTCACCCGGGCTCCCCTTAAAACGGGTTTTTAGCATCAGAGCAGAAGACACATAGAAAACATCTAGTCTAGAGGTTTCTTTTTCGTTTTCCTTTTTGGTTTTTTTTTGGAAGCTTCATATCTTCCCTTGAAATGCCGGCATGGCCTCCAGGTTGTACAGATTCCATCGTAAACCATGCCTGGAATGCAAACATCCTGTGACCTGGGGGGCATTCAGGGACAGCCCCCAGACCAGGGGATGCTTGCACTGCATGGGGCTTCCAGACATGCGTGGGCAGCCTGGTGTTTGTTTCTGAAGCCTTCCAGATCACCATGGTTCCCACCTCTTCCTTTTTGCCTTACCCCTGGCTGACTTCCCTCCCGCACAGGCACCTGAAGGCACCAGTGTTGGGGTCCCCGCCTGGGGCCCACAGAGCTTCTGTAATTGAAGAGGTGGAAGGCCTGACATGGACCTACTTCTGACTCCCTCTCTCTCCAAGTTGCTCCCCAGGGCACCTTCTGCTCCCTCTCATCCACAGCCCTGAGGCGCAGAGAGGGGACGAACCCGCTCAGGGTCTCCACCGCACTGGCCATGCCAGGACCAGCAGGGAAATGCTCTTGCTTCCGATCAGGACAGTTTGCCTGAGAGGAGGCCAGAACGAAGTGCAAATGACACAAATGAGGGGATTCTCAAAGTCATTCCAAGCAGCCTCAGTGCTCAGAAAGCAGAGGTTCCCCCGAGGCCCCGCTCCGGTGTCCACAATGCTTATCCCATTGCTCCATGTTCTATAGGGCTATCCTGTTCTCTTTGTCACCGTCCATTCACCTATGGGCATGATTACTCACAAAAGCATCCCCCTAAACCCCAAATCTGAGGTGTCAGTCAGGTCCTCCTTTCCCCAGGCTGACGGGATGGCTCGCCTCACCCCCCTGTGTCCCATCTCCTCCCTCCCTCCTTCTTTCTTTCTCTCTCCCTCTCTCCTTTTCCCTTTCTTCCTCCCTTCCTTCCTTCCTCCTCTGTCCTACCAAGATTCCTGTTAATACCTGGTTCTTCCCTGAGGGAGGAAGTGGTTATTTTGTGTGAGTCCTCAGGCAGGACACGCCCCATTCCTGGGTCACTGTTTTCCCATCTGAAAAGGAAAAGACTTGCATTCTTGGATCTCTCAGTTTCCTTTCAGATCCAATATTCTATGCATATTAAACAAGGTTGCAACACAAAATGCCTTCAGGGGCCAGGTAGGTAATGTCAGTGGAAAATCAATCCAAGGGGACTAATCCGTGGAGACTGGCTCAGCCTAAAGGGCAGGAAGCTGCTGGGCCCGAGGGGATTTCTGTCCTGCAAAAACGGGTTAAGGTCCCCAAAAGGTTTGTCTGTGGGCGTGTATTCTGCCCATGGGCCACCAGTTTGGGATCTCTGCATCCAGACGATGACCACAAAGTCACTTTCAATTACGATCTGAGAAGTCACGTGCTTACCATACGCCTGTAGGATCTGGAAGAACAGAATATTCCTAAAATGAGGTCTTGCAGAGCCCCAGGCTGGATGGAGGAGAACCATAGAAGCCTGTCACTCTCAAGGTCTCTGCGACATTACTCAGAGACAGGCAAAGATTTTCAAAATTTTTCTGACCATGAACCACTAGACGAAATTCATGTTGCAAAATGAATGACCCAGGACACAAATATGTGAAACAAAAGTTTCCCAAACAAAACTTTTTTTTAGTACACATGATATGTCCTGATATTTTTTCTTTTTCTATTCCCTTCCAATACCTCATGCCATTTCATTAAAAAATGTTGTCTGCATCCAATAATATGTATAAGATAGAAAGGAAAAGAATGATAAAGATCCTTCTAGATTTGCCCTGCCCCATATGGTTGTCACTCTTTATACGTGGCTATTCAAATTAAAACTAAGTAAAATGAAAAAGCCCATTTCTTAGTCACACTAGCCACATTTCAAGTCCTCAATGGCCAGCACATGGCAAGTGGCAATTATACTGGATAGCACGGAAATAAAACATTTTCATTAGTGCAGAAAGTTCTATTAGACATCCTCATCTAGAACAAGGCTCACAGTTTTGCCACTGAGGAGACCAAGGCCCACGGCCCTTCAGAGAGATGCATGTGAAATTGTGGACGAAAGGGTTGGGGACAAATGGATGTAGCCTCCTAGATGTCTGCCAATGTCACAAGATGAATTAGGATGAAGAGTGGCCCCTTGAATATTTCTCCTCACGACAGGACCCACAACTCAAAGGCCACATCCTTCAGTCTACACCCAAGGCTGTGGATCACAACCTTAACCCTAACAGAAAAACAAGGGAATTTTCATTGCCATCCATGAAATTTATGGAGTAGCTTCTGTGAGTTACTGGAGAGAGAGAAGAGGTTCTGGAACCTGTCAAATCTGAGTTCAAATCCAGACTTCCTCTTGCAGGGTCTGTGAGATTAAGTTGAATGCCATGTCACTGGCTTTAGCTTCCTGATCTGTAAAATGGGAATAATATATTTGCTTTTCAGAACTTCTGAATGGAGCAAAAATGGTATACACATTGTGCCTTTCTTTTCTTTCCTTTTTTTTTTTTTTAAGATTTTATTTATTTATTTGAGAGAGACAGAGCACAAGCAGGGGGAGAGGGAAAGGGAGAAGCAGACTCCCCACTGAACACAGAACCTGACACGGGGCTCGATCCCAGAATGCTGGGATCATCACCTGAGCTGAAGGCAGATGCTTAATCGACCGAACCACCCAGATGCCCTGACATAATGCCTTTCTTCAAGGAAGTGCTTTTTGCCCCATCACCTGCTACATTGCAAGTGCTAAGCCCAAGCCTGCTGTAATGATCACGATCGTGGTAATGGTAGCAGCGGTAATGGATAACAAAATGAAGCTAAATATTGTGGAGATGTAAAACTAAAGTAAATACATCTCCCACTCCAAAGGAAATTCCAGGATGGAGAAAGGAAGATTTTTTTTTTTTAATTACCTCTTTAATGCTCCGCCCAGTCCTGGGACTAGTAAGCCCTCCATTCATACTTGCCAAATGAATGAATAATGATAATACATCCCTAAATGCTACAGCCTCAGGTAGAGTTTGGTAAGAGAATCAGAGGTTAAAAAATGGAGTGCCTGCATTTTTATGAATTCTTTTTTTTTAAGATTTATTTATTCATTTGAGAGAGAGAGACAGAGAGAACACACCAGTGAGGGGAGGGGCAGAGGGAGAGGGAGAGAATCCACAAGCAGACTCCCCATTGAGTGCACTGCCCAAGGCGGGGCTCCATCCCAGAACCCTGAGATCATGACCTGAGCGGAAATCAAGAGTCCCTGCCTCAACCCACAGAGCCACCCGGGTGCGCCACGAATTATTTCTGGTGGAAAAGAGGAGAAAAAAGAAAAAATAAAAAGAAAAGGGGAGAGAAAGAACACAAGTGGAGTGGCACCCTTTTGTATCTGCCAGTAGGTCGTTGATACATGGTACCTGGGACGCAGACGTCAAGACATGAGACGCAACCAAGAAAGGGACAGAATAAAAAAGACTAATAGATAATTAGGAAAGATGAAGACTACATTTCCTTTGGAGATAAAAGATTTGATAAAAACTAAGATCCTTCTCCACAAAATCAACAGGCAACAGCTGCTTTTTGCCTTCAGGAAACAAATCATTGCTCGAGGTTGAAAACTGAACCTGTTTCATCTGGGGGCTGAGGGGGAAATGTTTACTTTCTGTGTGTATCAGCAAGTAGTTCTCAATTATCATTTGGCCCGTGGAGAGTGCCCTGCAAACAGCTTTTTCCATCCGTAAGTGTAGTGGACATCTGTTGTTTTGCCTGCTCAGCATCTGCTCGGCTTCTTCTGGCAACACAACCGCTTTTTCCCGTGGGGAATGTGTTTGGCGGAGTCCGGGTGGGCTGACCCTCTTCCAACACAGGATCGGAAAGTGGCGCGGGCCTGGCCAATCAGAAGACCCCGATTCTCGTCCACATGCTTGGTGGGCACGTGATCACATCATGTCTGGGGTTTTTCTACCCGAGCTCTTAGAGGAGCCATCTGGGTGTATAAGGTGGAAGGAGGTGGTCTGGGGCTCCTGCTGCCATCTCCCCTCCCCTCCTCCCATGTTGAGAGAGCCTACTAGAGATGGAAAAAGAGAATGAACAGGTGCCCGAATCCATCACTTGTGTCTGTGGATCCAGATGGGCCTGAAGTCACTGGCATTTCTGAACTTCCCAATTATATGAACCAATATGGCAGAGTCCCTTTCTAAAAAAATATGAGTTAGTTGGAGTTGCGGTTTTGTCACTTGTAGTCGACTATCTTATGTCTTAATTAATCACAGTTTTCTCTCCAAATCGTAATCTGCTATCAATTCAAGTTAAACACATTCCAGGACCATTTCATGCTGGACCTCACGGATCTAACGCGACTCACAGCATCTAGCTGAGGACACAAGGATGGATGAGGTGGACGTGTCCTCACGTGACACACTCCAGTCGGGAAAATGCCAGGCAGAGTGCTCCAAGAGAGGAAAACGGGTCTGTTGCCGGCTCAACGGCCATGCATCTCTTTGTCTGTTAACAGAATTCTCTCCTGGAGGAGACCTGCTTTTTTGCTTACCTTCCCTGAGCAGTCCAGTCTTCCAGTCTTCACCTTCAGTTTCATTGGTGAAACGGATTCTTTTGCCAACTGACTGGCTTAGGCAAAGGCATGTGATATACTCCTGGCCAATGAGACACAAGGGGCGGGCAGGTGGGAGGGGTAAGTTCTCTTTGCTCTTCTCAGCCTCTGGGGGGTTTTGTCCACGTTGAAGGTTGGAACTGCAGCCCTGTTGCCCAGGATGGATTCTGAGGGATTCTGGGATTGTAAAGAATCTGGGTGCTTGAGGATGATGCTGAGTCTCTAAGTCAACCTGCCTTGGATCAGCCCCTCGTTGACTTTTCTAGTCTATGAAATAGACATGGCTAGATTCTTTAAGCTACTTCTAGTTGGGGGCTGTGGCTTGTTGCTGTGGGCATTCTATAGAACCAACAGGGCTCTACCACAGAGCATCTAAGCAGTCAGGGCAAGTTTCCGGGGCCACTCTGGAGATGAAAAAGTTAGCTGAGCAGAGATAGGGTGAGGCCAGGTGGCTATATTGTGGAAGTCAGTGGTGGAAGTGAATGGGAACGGATTTCGTCACGGTGGTCCTTTTCACTGTGTGAGTGTTTCTCAAAGTGATCAGCTAACCACCTGCTTCAGAGTCACCTGGGGAGGGGTTGTTGTGGATTGTTGAAATGCGGATTCCGGGGCTTTCCCCCATACCTGCTGAATCAGACTTTAAATTTTAAAACCAGCTCTTCTGGAGAGTTTTTTGCTCGCGAAAGGCTGAGAACCCTTGGGTTAGTGGCTAGGAGACTCACACACTCTCTGGCACCAAGATGAGAATTTTAGAAATCCTGATATCTGATAGTAGTGCATATCAAAAGTGTTGTCACAGATGATTTGATGCCAATATCCTGCTGAGCATCACAAAGTATATTTTCTTCGATGTGTCTGCCAATCTTCACAAATGTTTAAGTCATCTGGCAAAGAGATAATGTCCTAATACAAGTAGATTAAACATCCATTTAATTTACTCAGCCCCTTTCTTTTCTCAAGTTGTCATTTCTTTCAGGAAGAGCTGTTTCTGGTCTGTGATTAGAACCACCCCCCATCGGGCAGCGATGAGCAGTGGCTGTGTGGGCAGAGACATGAGCAAAGGGCTTTCCTTTCTCTCCAGTGTGTTCTGAGGTCTCACAGCCATGTTCAGATAGTGTCATTTGTCTCCAAACCAGAGTCTGTTTTTCAATATGATGGACCCTGCAATTCGTGGGTTTGTTGAAACTCTCACGGTCTATCCATTATCAAGGCATATAGATGGATCTCTTACCAAGCCCCCCACTTCAGCTTTTTCTCTCCATCTTTACCAGCCCCATCCCAGCCATAAGCATCTCTCACCTAGACGACCTCAGTGACCTTCCTATCACACATCTTTTCTCAATCTCAAGGAGGGGCCATTCCCTGGTCCCTCTGACCCTACCCACTGGTAGTCATTTCAGCATCTTGACATCTTAGCTCATGTTTTTGTATTCAATAGCACGTCAGGACTAGAACCGAGGACTTCTGATGCCAAGTCTAATGTTCATGCTATGGCGGCAGGATCTGCTGCACCAGAAAAGAGATCTGAACTTAAGAGGAGAATGGACTGGGTGGAATGAAATGGAAATGCGCAGCGCAGGCGGGAGAGTCAAGCCGACCGCGTGAGCAGTAGCGGGTGCCGTGATCCTGACCAGAGCAGCTTACGGAGAGCACAGTCCGTTTGGAGCTCGTGAGCAGCTACTCAAAGATCTGGAGCCAACAGATTCCTGCTGAACTTGAGCTAATCTGAACTTGCAATCTAAGGGTTCTTGCAAATACAGTCTTAAGGAGGGGATTAAAATTTTGCACCACTGTAGTGCAAAAGCAAGCCAGAGACAACACGTACATGAATGGGCATGGCTGTGTTCTAATAATACTTTATTTACAAAGATGCGCAGTGGGCCAGAACTGACTTTTGAGCCCTTGTTCGCCCAGCCCTGCTATAGAATCATTCGGCAGGCTAGCAGAAGTGTGTGTGTCTTTGCTCAGTGTCCTGATGTCGCCCATCTTTCAAGGCCAGCTCACAGGCGCTTTGGCTGGGTATTAGACTAGATAATTCGAAAGATCCCTACCCACTATGAGATTCAAGACTGCCTTGGCCTGATTTTACCTCAGGGATAGAGAGGTAGAATCTCCACCTCCAATTCAGACTATGTTTGGAATGGAAATTATTCTCCAACAAAATGCCTCCAATCGTAATTGCCAGTTCTATAACTGAGCATATGTTGGTGGAAGCTTCAATTCATAGCGAGCCAGTTAAAATGCAAGGAAGGGACAGCTAGCAGATCGTTCGAGTTAGAGTCCAGGCTGTTAATTACTTTTGTAAAAGAAATACATAAACATGCAGATGGCAATTGTAGTAAATATGATCATCTACATATAAATATAAAAATCCAACCCACTCCTCAAGGCCTATCTCGTACGCAACATACTTTTAGAACCATTTCCAGATTCTCCCCTCACTCTCCTCTAAATAGGAGCTCTCTTCTTTAAAAACTCATGGCATGTACTTTTTATGACTCAGCAGTGGTTCTCAAATCTGAGCCTGCATCAGAATCTCTAAATGTCTTATCAAAACAGATTGCCGCCCTCCACCCCCAGGATTTTCTATTGAATAGGTCTGGGGCGGGGGCTGAGAATTTGCATTTCTAACAAGATCTCTCCTCTATGCTCCTGCCACTGATGGTGGGGAGAGCCACGGACCCAGACCACTTTCCACCCTATAACCGTGCCACTTTTGCGTTTGCTTTATTTCCCTTAGCAGCTTTTAAATTACTTGAGGAGAAATGCTACAGTCTGGAGGATTCTTGTGGGCCTCTTGGACAAACGTTTAGACACACCCACGGGATGAGATGAGGAGTTACGTTTTTGGTCAGGATGAACTCGACAGCTGTTTCCTACAACAGGTATTTCTTGAACCCACAAAAGAGGCAAATGCAACAGACTTGCTCCCAAGGAGTAACCAGGAGCCAGTACAGGAAATTTCTGTGGCCAAACCACGCTGTAATAGAAATCACAACATGGTCAAGTTCAATATTCTGGTGGAAGACCAAAACCCAAATGGAATCCATCAAATGGTTATACAACTTTTCCTATACACAATGTGGTTACTGGGTGTGTGGGGGGTGGGGAAGGGGGGGCGAACAATGACAAATAACAGAAAAGATAAAGCTTATCTCAATACCCTTTATAAGGAATCCAAAAATAAAAGTATGTTGGGAATCTGAATGTGGCTGTATCCAAAGTCACGGGCTTTAAAGAGATGACGAAGTTAAAAATGAAGTCATCACCGTGAGCTCTCAGCTAATATGACTTGATGTCCTTATAAGAAGAGGAGATCAGGACATAAGCACGTGTTAGAGAAGACTGAGGGAAGACATAGGCCAAGGAGAGAGGCCGCGGAAGAAACCAACCTTGATGACCCCTTGATCTCAGACTTCCGGCCTCCAGAACTATCATAAGATAAATTTCTCCTGTTTAAGCCGCTCATGTGTGGTATTTTGTTACGGTAGCCCCAGCAAAGTGATTCAGGCTCCAAATCAGTATTTTTAGATAGTATAAAGGCTATAAAAGCTGTGCCCTGAGAGGAGAAGATGTCTTGCACCTTCTGAGCCCTAACGTCTCTTGCCCAGATGATCCTAGTAGGTCCACACGGGACCTTCTCCCTACTCACTCTCTAGCCAGGAACCACAGCGATGCTTTCAAAATGCAAATCTGGCAATGTTTAACCTTGACTTGACTCCCATCACCGCCAATGGCATTTGACACCATCCA
The DNA here is from genome assembly GCA_028533885.1 of Nasua narica. Taxonomy (NCBI): domain Eukaryota; kingdom Metazoa; phylum Chordata; class Mammalia; order Carnivora; family Procyonidae; genus Nasua; species Nasua narica. Next base: position 102,104,210 of record CM052809.1, read on the forward strand.
GTGGCTTCCCATGGCTGTTGAGATAAAGCCAGACTCCTCGCCATGGTCTGCAAGGCCCTGCATGGCCTGGTCCCCGCTGGCTCCCCCATCTCATCTCAGACCCCTCACCCCCTCCAGCAGCACCTGACAGCCACGCTGGCTTGCTTTCTTTTCCTCACGCCAGAGATTCTCAGTCGGAAATGGACCTGCCAGGGGCACTTCCACATTTGGATGGGTGGCGCATCCTGGAAAATGCATCTGGAGGCAGATGGCTTCCAGCAGGAAGAAGTCCTCACTACTCTTGCCGCACTGCCTTCATCAGCCTAGTCACCAGCAGGTACTGTCCAAAGAGCAGCTGAAAAGTGTCAGGGCTTCGAGCGAGGGCACAGTAAAAGGTGAGGCCTACTGAGATGTATGCAGGATGTCCTTCCCAAACTAGACACGGGTGTCACCACTCACCTGGGAATTGTAAAAGGAGCTGAAGGGTGACATTCTGAGCCTGTTGGCCAAAACAAGTCACCTGCTTTCACGGGCATGATGAAAGAGTTCTTTCTTTTTGGTCTGGCTTGCCCACTGTCCTTCCAGACACAAAGAGAAGAGCAAAGCCTCTATCCTGTGCTCACTGTCCTATGTCCTCTTTTTATCATCGCTTAATTACAGAGACCGTGCTTTCTGAATGAGAGACTGAAATGCGCGGTTGGACGCATGGTCTAACAATGGGATGAAATATTTCAAATGAGGACAATTGTACACGAGGACACTAGACCCACAATGGATGGACTCTTTTTACCCTGCCCCATTTACCTATAACCCAAATAAAGTCAATTTGCCTGGTGCTCGACTGCTGTGCAGAATTGTATTAAATTTTAATGATGAAAAGAAACACAGCCAGCAACCAAAAGTAACAATAATAATAATAAAAAGCCAAATATATGCTGGCTTCTCTTTCAAAGACTAGCTAAGGGAAGAAGCTAGCAAAACAGAGGCTAACTCAAAGGCTTTCTCATTCACTGCTTCATTTGATTGTCACCCAACATGGGAGGGAGTCAGGAGAGGTGAGTGTCACCTTGCCTGTTTTATGGATGGAAAACTTGAGGCTTAGGGAACTGGAGAGATGTCCCCAGACTTGTACACATGCCTTCTGACTCCGGTTCAGTGAGGTTTCTTTTCTATGCTTGCGCCCATGTGCGCAAGCGCATGCCCCCCCCCACACATACACACACACACACACTCACACACTCATACACCCTCACGCGCACACATACACACTGCTAGACTCTCTTTCCACTATTCGGCATCTTAAAATACTGTTTGTTCCTTTTTTTTATTTCCTGGCACTAACGTCAGCAAAAATGCTGATGGCCAACACAAGTTCAAGAAATCCTAAGAGATTCATTCACATTTGGTTCTCAAACCCCAGTTAAATGTGTAGCTCAGACAAGGAGCAAACATCAATGAAACATACAAGCATTTTCATTCTCTCAGCCTCTCTAAGCTAGATTAATGCTTTAAGAAAAAAAAAATCCTACCAGACTCCCTCTCTTCTAGCCAAAAAGCCATTCTGTCCCCAGTCGACTCCAGGCACCCTGGTACAATAATTAACATGTGGGCCAGAGGCCCAAACTCATTGGCACAGGACAGATTCTCAGATGAGAAACAGAGAAGCTCCAAATCCCACTCACATAAAGGGCTTATTGACATTATCTGTTGAAAAGAATACAGATTTGAAGAACTTAGGCAGAGAGAAAGTAGAATTTTGGCTATGGAGGAAGTGGGTGGGGGGCAGAGGGAGACTTCTCCCTGATTTCAAAATCCCAACGTTTTCACCAGAGCTTTCTCCACGTTCAGATACTCATGCGGACTTTGTAACGGCTAAGGAGCATTTCCCCATAGCACTAATATCACAGAAGCAAAAATTATCCGGGCCAGCCAACACGTTCCAGTTGTAAAACAGAAGGTTTCAGAGAGTTCCCACAGGCAGATTAGCTATGTATGATGCTCAGGTGCCTGGGGCTGGGACGGGGGGTGGCCCACTCAACCTGGGGCTAACTCCGGGAAGAGAGGTGGCCTCAGGAACATGGCATTCAGATCCGGAAAACTAAAAGAAGATAGTGGTTTGATTATTAGTGGGAGGGGGGGAGGGGATTAGGGCTAAAAGACCTGATGACAAGCCAGAGGTCTGAAAAGTGCCAAACGAGAAGATGGACACAGGCATTCATCCCATCTTCTCCTGGTCCCTGTGCTGAGTGTGGGATTCGGAGGACACACTCTGCTTGTTGGATCATTAGCCTGTTTGTGCTTCAGCTTCTTCTAAACCTGGAGGCGCATGCAGAACCCCGGGTTGTAGCCCAACAGACAGAGAAAAAGCATCGCTATGAAGAGAGGCTGTCTCAGCCTTCCTAAAGACAAGATATCCTAAGGTTTCCTTGAGTCCTGTAACACAGAAAGCTTTTCCCACATTACAATGACACTAGCATTATCCTGGGGGCACTCTTCTGGCACCCAGCTAGCCCCAGGGAAGACCTGGCTCCAAGTCCCAAGTCAGCGGAGATTTTAAAGTTGATGCACTAAAGCTCACAGTATAGTTACTTATTTGGCAATGAGTTTGTGTCATCTCTTATGAACTGGGTAATTTCTATGTGCTAAGGACTCGGGACGCACCAGTGAATAAAATCAATACGTTTCCTATTCTTCGGGAGTTTACGAACTCCCAAAGTTTGTATAGGAAAGATATGGGAAAGTTTGTATGGGAAAGATACATGGTAAGGAATAAATAAATAACTACAAAGTAGGACAAGTAGAATGAAGGAAATGAGTAAGCGGTGGGGACAAATAACACATTTCTGATGACACTGCAAGAGTTTGAGGAAGCTAGCTATGGAAGACCAGGGAGAAGAACCATATGGGTGGAGAAACAGCATGTGCCAAGGTCCTGAGGCTGGAAAGCGCATGGCAAGTTCAAGGGGGGCACGTGTAGCTGGAACATCAAAGCCAGGGAGAGGGCTACATGAAGTAACTTGGAGAGAAGCCACTTGAAATACACAATTAAAAGATTTCCAAGCATTTTTCCAGATGTTATTATAGTTGAAACAGCTCTTTGAGGTAAGCAAGCCTGAGAGGATGGGTCCATTGAATCAATGAGGATACTAGCAAATATCACAGAGTTAGTGGGACACCTGAGATTTGGAGTCAGTTCTTCTATTCTTAAGCTTAGGAATCTTTTAAAAGATCTCTCTCTTTCTCTCTCTCTCTCTCTATATATATATATACTTATGTATATATGTCAATTTATATAATTATTATATATTTACATATGTAATATGGATTATATACCTCTATATTTACATACCAATTATGTACCTATAGACTTATATGTTACTTATTTATATATGAAATATAAAGTATATATAAATAAATACAAACTGGGTAAAAATTATAAATAATGAAATATGTGGATCTTAAAAACAATGAATTTTGACAAATGTATAAACCCGTGTAAACAACATCTCAATCAAGATAGGGTAGTTTTCATCACCTCTGATAATTTGCTACAACTTTTGCAATCAATCACTCTTTCCCCAACCAGAGGCAAACCCCATTATAATTTCCATCCACATAGGTGAGTTTTGCTTGTTCTTGAACTTCATATAATGGAATCATACGGCATTGCTCTTTTATGTCTGGCTATCTTGTCTCAGCTTTTAACTAATGCTTCTGAGATGCATTCATGCTGCGGCATGTATCAGTAGTTGGTTCTTTTTTACTTTTTTTGGTGAGCAGTATTCCACTGTGTAAAATGCAACACAATTTGCTTATCTATTTGCCTGTAGATGAGCATTTGGGTTGTCTTCAGCTCTGGGATAGCATGAATCGAGCTGCCAGGAACATTCCTACACAGATCTCTCTGCAGATACATGTTTTCTTCTCACCCATAAATACCCAGGGCTGGAGGTGCTGGATCGTAGGTAGGTGTAGGTTCAGTTTTTAGGAAAGTCACAGTTTTCCCCAGTTCTATCAGTTTCTATTCCCACCAACAATGCATGAGGAATTTTAGCCATTTTAGTGGGTGTAAATTGGTGGTTTTATTTTTTTTAATTATTTTTTAAAAAAGATTTTATTTATTCATTTGAGAGAGAGACAGAGCACACAAGCAGGGGGATAGACAGGGGAAGAGGCAGAGGGAGAGGGAGAAGCGAGCTCCCCGCCGAGCCAGCCAGGAGCCTGATGCGGGGGCTCGATCCCAGGACCTGGAGATCATGACCTGGGCCAGAGGCAGACGCCCAACCCTCTGAGCCACCCAGGTGCCCCTAAATTGGTGGCTTTAATTTGCAGTTCCCTGATGAGTATTGATGTTGAACATGTTTTGTGTGCTGACTGACCTTGTGTATATGCTCTTTTGCGAAGTCTGGTAGAATTTCTTGCCCAGTTTGGCTGCTTTCAGCACTCTAAGAAGTTATTGCCTACCTCAGGGTCGTAAGATATTCTCCTATATTTTCTTCTAGAAGCTGTACAATTTTAGTGTTCAGTTTATTTAGGTCCCTGACCTATCTCAAATTAATTTTTGTGTATTGACTAGTGATGGACAAGTTTGCCAACTATGAGGATTCCTTTATTTTTATTTTATGTTTTTAATTTTTAAAAAGATTTTATTTATTTGAGAGAGAGAGAGAGGAGAGGGAAGAGAGAGGGAGAGGAGAGAGAGAGGGCGCAAGCAAGCATGGGGGGGAGCAGAGGGAGAGGAAGAAGATGCCTCACTGAGCAGGGACCTGGATGCGATGCAGGACTCCATCCCAGGACCCTGGGATCATGACCTGAACCCAAGGCAGACGCTTAACCGACGGAGCCACCCAGGCGCCCCTTCTTTATTTTTATTTTAGTTTTTACCTTTTATCGTGGCATACCTTGCATGAAGTGCACAGATGTTAAATGTAAAACTCAAAAGGTTTTCACACACGTATACATCCATGTATGCATCCAGACGCTTAACTGGCTGGGCCACCCAGGTACCCAGAGAACTTGTTTTTAACGTCAAAAACATTTGCTAGCCTCTCCGTATCAGCCTTACAGCTAAGTAACAGTTACGGTAGCTTTTTGCCATATTGAATTTTCACAAACACATGCATTTGATGGATACTGTGCATTAGAGGCTTGGTGTACACACGGATTAGAAGCTCTAGCACTATTTCTCTGGCTCCCCAAAGGTCCGTGGTGTGCAACTGGGGAGCAAATATACTATATCCCCTACTGGCATATGGGTCCTGTCCTTAAGGAGCTTATAATCTAAGAAGTGTTAGGAAATGCACATAAGTAAACCACGTGGATCAGAGCAAATGACCTATAACCATGAGAACGTTTTAAATCAGGGCCAGGGACTACAGAAGAGGGAATAAAATCACTTAAGGAGTGCATGAGAGAAAGCGGGATTGGAAGAGTCTTGTAGCCTAAAGACGACTAAGATTTTGACAGATGGGAGTAATTGTAGGAGGTAACTGCCAATGGGAAGACTAGTTAAAAAAGAGGTGCCTTAGTTAGGATCCTTTCGGTTGTAATTTACAGAAACCCAACTGAAATTAGTTGAAGCAAAAAAGAAATGTGTTGGTTCTTGTAACTAGGAGGTCTGTGAGGTGGGGAAAGCCAGGTAGCCTCTGGCTTCAGGTCTGACTAGATTCAGGGACTTTGCTCTAGGGTCAGAGCTATGACTTTCTTTATTTTTCCGACAGCTTCTCCCTCCCACATATCGGACAAGAACGACCACAGGAATCCTTAGACCCTCCCAGAATCTCCTCGGCTCAGCAACCTCAATGAAATGACTACTTCTCCTTCCCAATATCGCCCTATTCCATTTCAAGGACTACTCTGATTGGCTTCTCTTGGGTCTGATGTCCACTCATGAAGAAATCCTTGTGGCCAAGGGAGACGGGAAGCTCTGGTCAGCCAGTCTAGGTCATGGGCCCTCACCTGGGGGAGACGCAGAACCCCACACGTGACAGCCTCTTCATACTACATGGAGTTGGTGGGAAAGAATCAGAGGAAGGAATGATAACTGAGCGGACGACCAGCCGCTGTATTTCATTACAAGGGGATGTGGGCTTTGCGTAGGAAATGTGGATGGGAGCCAAGCAAGAGGAGACTCTGCTGTAGGCATGGAGCGCGGGCAGGGACATCGCCCTGAGTGACTTTCCCCAGTGTCCTTCTCTGCAGTCTGGGTGGATCCCAGGGCCGCCTGGGCAGCCCGACACTTAGTGGCCACTTGGGAAGAGTGTGAATGACGGCTATGCTGTGTAGGAAGGTAGCATGAAGATGGAGACAGCTTCGTACAGGCCTTTCTGTGTCTGTCTTTCCAGGGCACCTGGTCTGTCATACTCAAGGTAAATGCCTCTTGCAGTTACAAGGATGAACTAACCAGGGATTAGGCATTTCTATGTCATCGTTTTGGAGTGCCATGTCAAAGCCAGAAGAGATAGGGGAGGTCGAGAGGCACAGGGGTCAGCAAACTCTGGCTCGTGGGTCAGATCACCCTCCCACTTCATTTTTGTAAATCAATTTTGACTGGGCTGAAGCCTCGTCCATTTGATGACACACTGTCTGGGCCTACTTTCAGGCAGCAGAGACTGTGGGGCCTGCAAAGCTCCAAATCTTTACTACCCAGTCCCTTACGGAAAACCCGTGTCAAGCCCTGGTCTAGTAGGGCATGCTCCCTACTCAGTTAGGATTATCCTCTACGACATTACTTTTATTTCTGACTCATGCCTCAGGTCAAAAGGGACAATTCATAGACAGTTTAGAATGTAGTCTGACATACAATAGCGCACTCCTTAAACGTCAGCTAAACACGGTCCTGGGTTATCAATATATATACCCCTGTTGCCCTTTCCCAGTGGAATGACCGAGAGGTGACTGTGTTGTAACAACATCATGTGTTGATTAATTTCTTATTTAAAGGGAGTTTCCCTAACACATTCAAATGCATTTCATTACTCTGCCACTATTAACCATTACCGGGGGTTTTCATGAGCCAGGCCCTGTGTTTAGCATCACTCATCTGTTCCCTCACTCAGCGCTCCCCCAGTATTCCCACCTTGAGAGGAAAAATGCAACTTTGGGGATAAAGCAAGTCACCGAAGCCTGCACAGCTAGTGAGTGGCCAAGCTGGAATTCGAACCCAGGCAGTCGGACTCCACAGCTCAAGGGTTTATCAAATACACCATCTAGGCGGCTCGATTTGGTTAGTAACCTCGTTTTCAAAGTATCAGTTCACAGTCCCAGAAATCAGAATCAGATAACACGTCCACCTGTGGGTGTAAGAACAGTAACGCAGAGCGGGCTATAGAACCGCGGCCGCCCTCCCTGCACCCCACACCTCCCCTCCCCGCCACTCCTGCCGCACCGCTACCCTTAACCTGCCTCCCACTGTCCTTGGACTCTCCCATCCATCAGGTATGTGCTGCCAGGGAGATCGTCCTAAATAATGCACAGCTCTGGTCAGATCACTGCTGGGCTCAGAACCTCTCACAGCTTCTCATTGGCCGTAGACTGTAACAAACACCTTCCAGGCCGGCTTTTAAAAGTCTCCAAGATCTGATCCTCACCAACGGCCCAGCCTTACTTCCTCACTGGCCACCTAGTCAGACTCTACAGAGTACAGACTGACCGGACTTCCTGACATTTCCTGGAATACTCTGCATTTGTTTATTTCGGCCTCCACCCAAGCCAAGGGACCAGGATGCAGATGTTGTGCAATGGGGACTGTGGAATCTTGCTGGAGAAGGATTGAGTAAGCCCATCTGGGATGCCCCAATTTTCTCTTATGCTCTGCCTAACAAAAGTTTATTCACTTCTCGAGGTCCTCTGTACAAAGGAGGTCCCAGGTCTTCCAAAGGAATTTGGCCTGTCTTTTCCTCTTCACTCCTTCCCTCTCAACACCTATGATGTTTTCTCCAGCATTTCGGTCACATATCGTGTCCACCCCTCAGCCACACCGGAAGGAGGCAATCCGGGATCACGCTCTCTGTCCTGCGCATCTTCCGTCCCACGGCACCCGGCCTACTGCCATACCCAGAGCACGGATTTGTGTCATGGTCCCAGTGAATGGGACAGCAGTGCTGGGACATCGAACAGGAGACGGACTGTGATGTTCATCAGTGTAAAATGCGGAAAGAAGGTGAAAAGGAGGGAGCAGGAAGGAGTGAAAGGAGATCAGGGTCTGATGGACATGATTTTGAACACCTGCCTGATGCTTCCTAGCTCGTGTGAGGGTGGCCAGGTGACTTCGCCTTTGAACCTCATTGTCCTTCCATGCAAAGTGGGATATTAAATAGTCCTCGTTCAATCCACCGGTTCACATATTCATTCAAGGTTTCATTACTTATTTTTTTTATTAAAGTATAATTGACACACAACGTTACATCATTCTCAGGCCTACAACATAATGATTCAACAACTCTACACCTTATGCTGTGTCAGCACGAGTGCAGCTCCCATATGTCCCCACACACCGCTATTACCGTATCACTGACCTTGGTCCCCGTGGCACAAGCACAAGCCTGTGCCTCCCACTCCCCTTCACCCTCTCTGCTCATCTGCCAAAGCCCCTCCTCTCTGGGAACCACCTGTATATTCTCTGTATCGATGGGACCGTTTCTGCTTTTTTTAATGTTTGTTTTTGTTTTTTAGATTCCACATATAAATGAGACCACATGGCATTTATCTTTCTCTGTCTGACTTATTTCACCTAGTGTAATACCCTTACATTGATCCATGTGGTTGCGAATGAGAAGATCACATTCTTTTTTATGGCCGAGTAATATTCCATCACATATATACGTGCCATATCTTCTCTACGCATTCATCTATCAGTGGACACTGAGTTTGCATCCACATCTTGGCTATTTATTATAAATGATGCCTCAATAAACATAGGGGCTTATGGATCTTTTCAAATTGATGTTTTCATTTTCTTTGTGTAAATACCCAGCAATGGAATTACTGGATCAGATGATATTTCTATTTTTAACCATTGAGGGGCCTCCACAATGTTTTCCACATTCCCACCAACAGTGCACGAGTGTTCCTTTTCCTTCACATCCTCGCCAACACTTGTTATCTCTTGTCTTTTTGATCCTAGCCATTCTGACAGGGGTGAGGTGATAGCTCGTGGTGGCTTTGATTTGCCTTTCCTGGATGATGAGAGGTGTTGAGCAACTTTGGGGCCAATGACCTGCTCCTGGAGCCTTAGTTTCCTCCTTTAGAAAATGAGGGTACTGTTACTACCTATCTCCTACATCTTTCATGAGGATTAAGTGAGTTTGTGTCTGTAAAGAACTTAGCACTGTGCCCGGCACATGGTAAATGCTCAACAAACGTGAACCACTGTTAGCCTTCATCCCTCGAGGTCAAGCACTGAGATGAATTTGGAGGACGGGGCAGTGAATGAAACAGACAAGTCTGTCACATGGTCATCACGTGGTTTACAGTCGAAAGAGAGTAAGAGACAGAAACAAAGGAAATGTGCTCACAGACAAAGCAATTACTAACTAACTCTGGTAAGTTCCATGGAGGATGGCGAGAGCCAACATAACACAGGGACCTGTCTTAGGTACAGAATACAGGGAAGGCTCAGGGAGGACTGTTGCAAGGATTAACTAAATTACATCTGTAAAACATTTGCACTCAGGCTATAGCTGGAAAAGAACACCTCTTGATTAGGAGGGAGACAAAAAAGTGGTTGAGGGCTAAGAAATCTTTGATGGGGGTTGGGCTTCTTTTTGTTCCTGAAATGCTGCCTCCCTAGGTCCCTTCTCCCCACGTGTAATGGGCCCAGGCTCTGTCTCTGTCCCTTGAAGGAGGGATTTTTGTTCCCTTGAGGTGCCTGCTCCATATAATCCTGGGATCACAGGCAATTCTCCTTCCAGAACAACTCATGCTGACTGTAAAAATATCTAATTTTACGGTTGCCTTAGATCGTCCTTGCACGGGCAGGGTCTGGATCCCTGGGCTGCTTCCCCAGATTTCAGAGAGCAGGAGCAGACCTCGGGCTGCCTCTGCCCCGACATGCTGAGAGGAGCTTGCTGCGGGAAGATTCGCACTTGGTGGAGTGTGCTTCAGGTGCTTAAAATAGATCAACTGTGTCATTAGACAGACTGTCACAAAGCAGTTGTTTCATTGGCCCTGCTGGTGCTGGTGAGGGCAAGAGATAACAGCCCGGGGAGAAAGACCTGTGCTTTGCACAAAATTAAGCAGATGCGAGGAAGAAGGTCTGGGAGTGATATAGGCAGGAGAGTGGAGTTCTGCCAGGAGAGGGGGTGGGGGCCGTTGCAGGAGCACCCAGCTATAACCACAGCACCGGGAGCAGTGGGGGCTGCCAAGTACAGCCTGTCTGGACCCCTTGTCTGGCTGGTGATAAACTTAGAAAAGAAGCCAGAGCCTTCCGGGCGGCAGGGCACATCCCAGGGGCACTGTGTGAAATTGTCAAGGGGTCATCCATACTCTTCAGGGGACACAAAGCCAATGTGTGGGGCTGCATCTCTTGCATCTCCCTACTGCTCCTTCAATCCCCTTTCTCGACCGTTCTGGCTGCCCTTTCCTGGGCACGCTCCAGTCGCTCATTGTCTGCCCTGAATGCCACACTTCAGTTGCAGCCTCAGCATGGTTCTGCGAAGCGATGCTATGACCTTGCCTGTCCATGCAGCCTAGAATCGCGTCATCCAGTGGCCCACATCGCTCCATTGCCTCCTACTGAACTGGGATCAACTCGTCCCCTCCCCCAACCTTTTACTCCAGTGGCCTGGTGTCCTGAACAAAGGGAAGTAAGGGGAGCGGAGGAGTGGACGAGGTCCGGTTGGGAGGTGGGGGTGACCAGAGATGGACACAGACTATATACGAAAGCGCGAAGGAGAGGGAAATGTTGATGAGGACTACTTTCTTTCTTTTTTTTTTTTTAAAGATTTTATTTATTCATTTAACAGAGAGAGAACACAAGCAGGCGGAGAGGCAGGCAGAGGCAGAGAGAGGAGCAGGCTCCCCGCGGAGCAAGGAGCCCGATGCGGGACTCGATCCCAAGACGCTGGGATCATGACCTGAGCCAAAGGCAGTTGCTTAACCAACTGAGCCACCCAGGCGTCCCGATAAGGACTACTTTCTAATGACTAACTTTGGTGACTGATCTAGCAATCAACTGGGACCATAGAATTGAAGTCATTTTTCTCTTTTTTTCTTTTACGGAGAATGGATTTATTAAATTTTAGGTTGGATTTGAAATATCTTGGAATACCCAAGTGGGCAACTTAACAGATGGTCAGAAAGATGAACCAAGAGCTCAGCGGAGAGATCTTTATCAGAAAGACAAAGGGAGTAGGCTTTGTGCTAACAAAGGAACTCATCAGATATCTTTTGAGCACCTACAGTGGGCTAGGCACCATGCTTTGTTTTGTATGTATTATTTGCCACCCTATTTCTTCTAGAAGGATGAAGAAAAATCTGCTCTTAACTGTGGAAATGATGTTGGCATTATCCACTTACTCGTACCTTTCTTTCTCAAGCGGAGAACCCCATACTGACAGAGGAGAAGTCTTGAAGAGCCATATGGGATCAATGCCGTTTGGGGTCAAGTTCAGTGAGTGCCTTCCACGAATCACTCCTTAGCTGGGATACGCTGACCTTCCCGACACAGAACTCATGCTGTCGACCAGTTGTCCTCAAATGGGCCACGCTTGCCCCACAGGTCAGAACAATCCCTGGGACAGTTCAACCAGTACCTTCCTTTGGTCTGGAAAAAGTACCCTGAGCTGGGATCAGTTACCCAGAACTGCCTTCCTTTGGTCTGTGCCCCACCCCCTATGACCAGGTTCCCCTGGAAACAAACCTGACCTCTAGGAGATGGGGGCAGGACATGTTTGCCCAACTGTATGGGACAGGAGATGATATCACCCTTCTGGGAACGGGTCAGCTGGGGAAATCCTTATTTACGCAGCAGGATTCTGCTCACTTCAAGAAGACTTTTATAGCATGGCATTGTTTATCAGTGGCTGAGTCTAGATAGAACTTTCTTCAGTAAAAATGAGCAGATACGCCGCAGTTTCTGCATCTTGGGGTAAACATACACTTCCCCATGTTTGATGTTACATTGATCATCTACTAGACTGGGGGTTAAAAATTAAAAATGCCTACAGTGGCAAGGGAACATAAAAATACAAAGCCGTCCTTGTGCAATTTACGAGGACAGCGTGGCAGGCGAGCACTGGAGACCAGTCCATGCCCCACGGAAAGCAGGCAGTCCTAGTGCTATCGTCATGTAGGAAAACAGGGGCTGGGGTGCAAGACCTTCCCCGCCCGGCCCCTCCCTCGCTTTTTAAGATTGTTTGTTAATCTATTTATGAGAGAGAGAGAGAATATGAGCAGCGGGGAGGGGCAGAGGGAGAGGGAGAAGCGGACTCCCCGCTAAGCAGGGATTTCCCAAGGCAGGGCTCCATGCCAGGACCCTGAGATCACGACCTGAGCCAAAGGCAGATGCTTAACCGATTGGTCCACATGGGCGTCCCCATTGCCCCCCTTTTGAAGAGAAGCTAGAAATTCCCATTCTTATATCTCAATTTCCCCATTTCTCACTGTTGGCCAAAAATTCAAATTGATTGCAAACCTCATGTAGGGCAAAGAAAACCTGTCCTATTATGCTGGTCACCAGGTGGCCCATCTTTCAGGGCCCGTGTGACCCACGAAGGCGAGAGCCCCGTCTGTTAGATTTACTGTTGTGTCCCCAGCATCCTGCCTGGTGCAGAGTTGGTGGTCGGTAAATATTTGTTGGTGAATAAATGAGCAATCCAATTCTTATTCCCCATGGTGGACATTCCCAGGAACGAGGCCGATTGAAAACCAATACCACGACTATAAATTCTGTGACACCATCGAGACGCTACAGTGGTGCAAAATGACCTGGATAGGGGGTGGGGTGGGAGCTGTGTTTGCTGCAGGGAGACTGAGTGTGGAATACTAAGTCACCCCCGGCTTCCCTTCTGGGGACCTCCTCCTACTCGTGAGCACTATGTTTCCGGTTCTCAAGGAGAGGCTCCAGCCCCGCTGGTCAGGGGTCAGCCTCCTCCGTGAGCCCTGGGGAGTAGACGATATTCAGGGGAAACCCACCCACAGAGAACTCTTCTTCTTGACGAGTCATTTAGGTAACAAACATCGCCTTGTGGATTGTATTCCTATATTAGAGTTCTCACCCCCAGCTCCCCAGAATGTGACCTCGTCTGGAGACACGTACGGTCTTTACGAAGGTAAGCAAGCGACAGTGAGGTCATTAGAATGGGCCCCAATCCAAGGTGACTGGTGTCCTTATCCAAAGGGGAAATTTGGACACAGAGACAGACAGAGGGAGGGACCCAGGTGGAAGACAGCCATCCACAACCAAGGACAGAGGCTGGAACAGATTGTTCCCAGGGCGCTCAGAAGGACCCGATCCTGCCGACACCCTGATTTTGGACTTTCAGCCACCAGAACTGCGAGACAACACACTTCTATGGCTTAAACCCCCCAATCTGTGCTGCTTTGCTGTGGCCACTTGAGCAAACTGATCGACGCTGTTTTTCTTTGTTTTATAAATATTTGCAACCCGCCCGGTGGCGTTCGAAGCCACTCACAACTATTAGCTCACATCTTCTTTCCAATAGCCCTGTGAGACAGGAACTATCAGGAGCTCCCCTGTGATCAGATGAGGAAGTGAGGTACAGAGAAGGGAAGCGACTTGCTCAAGGACACACAGCCAGTAAAGGGTAAGTTCCAGTCTGTGCCCTTAAGGGCCAAAGGAGAACGATTTAACTGGTGAAATATTCAAAAAGTCAGAGGCACTTCCACACTTGGGGTTGTTTTTCGTTCTTGTACAGTGGTATCCGGCCACTGCTGGGGGTCCGCCAGGGCTGACCATTCACCACGCCAGATGTTATCTTACCAAGATAAAGCCTTTGCCAGATAGGAAAGCTGGAGCTCCGAACTGATATCACTTCCTTTGTGCACTACAAATACTCTCGAAATCACATTGTGATTTTCAGAGATGTGTTATACTCATTTTGGATTTTTTTTTTTTTGCAGATTTTATTCATTTATTTGAGAAAGACAGATTGAGACAATGAGTGGGAGGAGGGGCAAAAGGAGAAGCAGACTCCCTGCGGAGCGGGGAGCCTGCTGTGGGGCAAAATCCCAGGAACTTGGGATCATGACCTGAGCCAAAGGCAGCCTCTTAACTGACTGAGCCACCCCGGCACCCTCGTTTTGGATGGTTTTAAAATTGTTCCTCATGTTATTCCTCAACCCTGCTCCTAACTTCCAAGATTCATTTGTCAACAACTGCTTCATTCATTTGGGAAGCATGGTTAAAAAAACAAAAACAAAACAAAACAAAACAGCTCCATCCTTATAAAGTATACAGTCATCTCTATTTTATCTGAATTTTGCAAATGTAAAATTGCTTTAGAGGGCAGCCTACCAAGTTCGTGTTTGTAATGGATCCTTCTCGTAAAGAACGCCGGGAGTTCCTGACCTGGCGGAGACAGTCACCTTGCTCCTTGTGCTGGGTGTCTTCAATTCTGAGCTCCCATGCATCTCCACACCCACTCTGCTGCCTTCTCCACTCTGCACGGTGCCATTTGAGGCTGAATATTATGGGCCCATCAACTGCCTTCCTTGCCTTCGGGCCCCTGGTTGGATTGGGCCAATGGGGAGCACAGTAGGAGATGGGGGAAGGGAGGAGAGGGAGGCCAGGCAGTTACCAGCCTTCTAGTACTGGGCCGTCCTGGCTTGTGTTTCTCTACACTCTTCTCACACACTTGCAAAGACTCCTTCTGTTTAACTCCCTTCAAACTGCCTCCGTGTTCCCTGCCAGGATCCTAACTGATAGACTCCTTCCCTTCTTTTTTATCCTATAATCCAACAGCTGTGAGGCCATGCAGATTTTACTTTCTAAAAGCTCTTTGCCCTGATTTTTATTCTTACGACCACCAAAATCCTGGCCCTCAGACCTTTTCTGAACTAGGGTAACTGTCCCTCAGCTAGGACCCTAACTTTCCGTCTTGCCCTTTTCAACGCATGCCTTATTGCCTTATACAATCCCGGGTCAATAGTCTTCCCGAAGGTTTCCTTCAGGAAGCAATGGCTTTCCTATGAACAGAACCTGGTGCTAGCTACGACAGTGGCAGAACACGCTCTTTTTCAACCAGAGGGTTGGGTTCTTCCGGTCCCACCATTCCAGAACTTTGCTCTAGGGCCAATTCAACTTCAGATTCGGCTCCATCCCCCGGGACTGAGGCCAGTGAGCTTCTCACGTTCTCTCTCTTCAACCTCATGACAGCCCTCCCCTTTGGCATTATTGTTCGCCTCCTATACGTGATAAAGTTCAGGTTCAGAGACGTTAGCTATCTGGTCCGAGATCACAGAGTATACCCTAGATCCTGCATTTGAACTCAGGAATCCATACCCCTGAGCTCGGGTTCTCACAGCCCCAGGAGGCTGTCTGCTTATCTCACGATAAGGGTGATAGGAACCTTCGGTGCTCTTTTTAGCAAACAGTCTGCTCCGAAACAGTAACCTTTTGGCCTACAGTCCATGACGGAGACCAACGAAAGGGTCAGAGGACAGGAACGGCAGATGAACTAAAGGAGGATGGCTCTTAGCCTGACCGTGCGTGGTGCGCGTGATGCCCCCCGACGTGGAGGATGGGCCACTGCTCAGCTCCGTGACTCCGAAAGCCACAGCATACATCAGGGGGACGTCCCCTCGGCTGCGGGGCTGGGGGGCAGTCCACCACGTGGGCACCAGCACCTGATTCCATCTTCCCAGAACTACCCCTTCCTCTCAAATTTCTGCTCTGCGGCGCACGGAAGCTCAGCTAGATTTTGGAGGAAAGGATTCAGAAGGTGCTAGAAGCACACTGAGAGGTTGCTGACGGAGCCCTGGTGTCTCCGGTGTTACCATCTGGGCCACGTGTGTCTCATTTATGAATAAAAACAATGCTCACACGTATACAAAGCATTTTCTCCTGATCCCACTTAATCCTCAAAATCACACTTCTGGTAGCCTCCATTCATGGCCGCGGCGTGACATCCGAGAGCCTAGGGATCTGTGGGCTGACCACGCGGAGGCCACAACGACAACCACCACAATGACCACGCTGGTGACGAGAATGGCCCAACCCCCATCGCTGATACGAGGCCAGCGACGGCCCAGGCCCCACACTCTGTCCTCGGCATGCCGTGTTAGTACTTCTCTCCACTCCACACGAGGTGTGTCCTGTCACCCCCACTTTGCAGGTGAGACAACCAAGCTGAAGACCGCGTGGCTAACAAGCGAAAGACGAGGACCAGAGCCTGGGACGAGCTGAGCCCAGAGCCTGAGCTCTGTCGGCTCTCTGCCCTGAGCCCTCGGCCCCGAGCTCCTCTTGCCCAGAGGAAGTGATTAGCCCTTCATCCTCCTCTCCAGCTTCGCCCCCACTTCCGTGGGGCCATCCGGACCGCTGACCGGGAATGCTGCACGCTGTCAAAATGCAACGCGTCCAAATACCTCTCATAACCCACAAGCTAACGCCTGTTTTGAAGACGTTAGTGAACGTCATTAGCTACAAGGTGTCACCCATGAAATTGGAGTCGTTATGCCATCTCCTAGGTTGGGGGTGACAGTCGGGGAGATCATACGGGTGTGATGCCGGGCACAGGGGCTGGTAGAGGGTGAGGACCCAAAACATGGAAGGGAGAGAAAAACTGGGTAAGACTATCTCTTCTTAGTTTCAGTTTCAGTTTCAGGCATGAGGGTTAGGTAAGAATTTCATGTCCCAAAGGGGAGAGCATTTTTGCTTACGTTAGGTCACCTCAAAGAGCTCTGCCAACTCCCAGTCCCTGTAACCTTATGACCTTGTCATGGCTTCACTCCTGTGAGGTCTGATTTCTCTTCTCTCCACCTGCAGCCTCTCAGGTCTGGGAGCGGCCGCAGGGGTGCTGGAGCCCCGCCCCCGAGCCCATAGCAAGAGCGGCCAGTGTTCCATGGGGTAGCCCTTAGAGAAGCACTTCTTCTTACGGGGACCTCAGCGGCTGCCCAAGTCATCCTACTCTTGTTTATTTTCCACTACTCCTGGAAAATAAACACACTCTCCCTACTTAGAAAAAGTACATGAAGCTGGAATCACATTTTTGTTAGTCCTCAGCATTCAACTCTATTGCTTGTTATTTTTTTTTTTTTAAGATTTTATCTATTTATTTGACACAGAGAGAGAAATCACAAGTAGGCAGAGAGAGAGGGGGAAGCAGGCTCCCTGCTGAGCAGAGAGCCCGATGCGGGGCTCGATCCCAGGACCCTGAGATCATGACCTGAGCTGAAGGCAGAGGCTCAACCCACTGAGCCACTCAGGTGCCCCATTGGTTGTTATTTCTTAAAAAAAAAAAAGTAAAAGCTGTTTCTTTCTTTTAAGAATATTTGGTGACGTTAATGGGACAAGAGAAAAGGGCAGGGCCAGCGGCTTGTGAACTTAATTCCTAGTTTCTTGAAAAATAGATGAGCCATCTTTCTCTCCTATCATTTGCTGAGAAAGGGCTCCCATAAATACGTCTTTCCCCTGGAGATAGTGAGAAGTGACAGGCAGCTCACATCTTCACTTCCTGGAAAGCACGCAGAGGCAAACATGCGGCCTGCCTAGGTGACCAGGTCTACAGAATCTGGCTCTTTTGTGGAGCCTCGTATGAAGCCAAAGCACCATTCCTGACTGTCAAAGTCAGGAGGCAAAATTCTTTGGCTGGAAGAGGCAGGGGGAGTTCGGCCGTACTTGCTTAGCAGAGCCATGTAATACACAAAGGAAGACAGCAGAGAGATGAGTCATACAAATACATAGTAAATAAATATATTTCATTTCCATCTCCCTGGCTTTGGCTTTGTTTTCCTCCCCTCCATGCCAACAGCCTTGAAATGGAGGGAGGCTGGACAAACGGTGGCTTTGGTCTGGACACAGCCTCAGAAGGGACCGATTTTTCTGGCTTTGCTCTTCAGCTCTAGCTTTTTAAGAAGAAACTTACAGATTTAGAAATAACCCTTCTCATTTTACAGATCAGCAATCTGGGCTCCAGAAAGGAGACTGATGGAGAGTCGCAGACCCAGGGAACCGAATGTTCTAGGGTTCTCTGCTTCAACAATCCCACCTGCTACTGGAAGGACCCAGACAAGCTGAGCTGACAAGGAGGCCGGAGGGGGGGAGGACTTGAACCCAGACCTCCTCTCCAGGGTGGTGGTCACAGTGGGTGCCCACGGTCCAAGGGACTACACCGAAGAGAAACGGACGGGGCCTCCTTGTATTTCTGCCTGCATTTCTCAGCAGCTGAGGCCCAGCCCAGCAGCAAAATGTCCGGTCCTGTCTCCGCAGAGCAGTTAGCTGCCTCTGGCCTGTCAGTGATCTTGGCCAAAGGGCTTGTCCCTCTCCTCTCTTCTCAGGATGGCTACACAGCCTGTAGGTGTGTGGAGAAATCAACCCCAGGCCCAGGGGCTGTAGGCACCGGAGCAGGATATTTCACAGTCTCTAGACCCAAAGGTGGCTTCCTGATGATTTGTTTATCAAACTACTCACTGCCAGCCCACTGCCGGCTGCATCCACCCACGATCAGCCCCAGGGCCGCCTCCCCGCTCCTCCCAGCTGCCAGACAAGCCAGGCCAGCCACGGCTTTCCAGCTGTGCGCCCGGAGGTCCCCTCGGAGCCCCCACAGTCAGACAATGGCCACGTTCGTTAGTGCTTCCTAGGCCTTCCTAGGCATTGCTAGAAGGAGACAAGCAGCCTTCCCCGCAGAGGCAAGTGTCGCTGCCAATAACACATGAGCAAAATTGTCATGAAAAGCCGGACCCCCGTCCCTCTTCTGGGGAGCACAGAAAGGACCAAGAAGGAGTCTGGGGGCCACGTGTCCACCCCGATGCCAGGCTTCCTCCTTGCAGGCAGCCCCAGCGCAGGCTCCTGCACCTCCCGCCCCCACCCTGTTCCCATGGCAAAGGAGAGGAGGACCCACTTACTGCTCGTGTTCATGGTGATGCCTTTGCACTGGGTCTTTCATTCGATACGGAGGACCCGGTTGCTTTTTAAATCTTGCGATCTTCCGACCTCACTCATCACCTGGGGGCGAAAAGGCAGGCCAGTGCCAGCTCTGTATCCTCAGGTGCTCTCTCTCCCTCTGCCGTCCCCTCGGCAGTCTGGGCTGCAGCCACGGGCCTTGAAGGCGAGTGGACTAACAGGCGCAGGTGAGAGCAGGGAGGAGGCGGCGGCGGCGGGAGGACACGCGCGCCGGGTCCCGCGGCCCCTCGGACCCCGGTGCCCCGCAGAAGCCGGGCTGGCAGCGCTGGCCCGCGCGCACCCCCGACTACTCCAGCCCCGCGGCTCGGGAGCCCAAAGGGGGTGTGGACCACGGGGAGGCAGGGCGGGGGCAGCGCGTCCCCGCCCGGCCTCGGGAGCAGCCACCGCCCCCGGGACCCACCTCTCGGCCAGCGTCGGGAGCCAGAGGCCCCTGCCTGGGCCCCTGCGACCGGCTCATGAATCCTGGTCCTCCTCTGGAGTCTCGAATTCCAAGGCGAGCAGAGCGAAATAGGAGAGCTCGACATCCATGATGCGGGCTCGCGGGGTGGCAGCGCGGGGGGCGCGGCCGCTCGCTGCCGCCACCTGCTGGACGCGCCGGCGCGTGGCCAGGCCCCGCCCCGCCGGGCTTCTCCCGGGGTCTTGGGGTGTGTTGGGGTGTGATGTCGGGGCAGAGGGGTCCCTTGTGCCCAGGGGCCGGCCGGCGGGTGCTCGAGCGCCGCTTTCCCCTCCCTCGGTGCTGGGGTCTATGGGCTAGACAGTGTTAGGAAAATAAAGCCGTCATCGGGAGAGGCTGTGAAGAAAGGTAGGCTTTGCGGGAAGCCAGTTCTCACTTCCAACTCCGCCTCTGACCAGGTCCTTGCACTCTGGTCTTGAGCAGGTCACTGCTGTCTTCTGCCTCATTTTCCTCATGTGTCTAAGGTGGTGGCTGGACCGAGTGGGAGAGACATTAGGGGTTCCTCCAGCGTCCTCACTTGTATCCTTACCTCCCCCTTGATCCCCCTTGTCATTGATTCACTCGGGACAGTTGTTTCTCATTTCCCTAACCAGCTAGAGTGTTAGCTCAGTGAGAGTTCGGGTCTCGTCAGTAGGGTTCACCACGGGGTCCCCTGTACCTAGAACAGTGCCTGGCACACGGTAGGTATCAATAAATAATCCTAGGTAGAAGGCCCCAGGTCTTCTCTGGATCTGATATCGTGTAGCCCTCAGAGTGGAAAGTCTAGGAATCCCCACCTTGAGATATTTCCCACCTGAGGGAAAGGCCGGATACGGCCTCCTCACTCACCCTCACTGGTTCACCCAGTTTTCGTCCAGCCGACTGACTCTTGTCCAAAGTATTATTATTATTATTATTTTTGTAATTAGTTCTTGTGGGTGTGTATTACAGAAACCTATATTCTGGTTTTTCGGTGATGATGAATTCAGTGGGGTGGGGCTCCTTACATTCGCCTGACTACTTACCGTCTCACCTTCTGAACCTAATTCGCTGTCACAGAAGCATGACTTCTGAGTACAGCAAATCGAACCCGAGAGACTCCACGATCCCTGTCCTTAGAATGACTCTGGGTTGAGCATGCGAAGAATCAAAATGTTGTGAACACTCCACCCTGGACGTTTGGACAGGGAAACAGCTGGTCTCAGAGGCTGAGCTGCCTGCCTTCGGACACACTGCGTGTCGTCGCAGACCTGAGAGTGACTCAGTACACAAGCATCTTGGATGGTAGGGCAAGGGCAGGTCACCACCTTCTTAAAAATGGGGAAAGACTATCTTGTAGGTAAATACAATGAATGTTTCTGCCTTATATGGGGTTAAAAAAAATAGCTATGGCTCATGATTCCTAAATGTGACAGGCTTTAGGAATCCTTCATTGAAGGGTCACTGGTTCTGAAACACATGTTGATAGCTTGTTAGGGTTTGTTTCCAACGGATGGGGAATAACCTTCACCTCCTCAGAGCGGACCTCAAAGTTTCGTTTATGTTACAAGGGAGATGGTTGCAAAAGGCAGATTCCCAGGCTCCTGGTTTCTTGCTCCGCATTTTTTTTTCTTAAAGATTTTAATTTATTTGACAGAGAGAGAGAGAGAGAGAGCGAGAGCACAGGAGCAGGGGGAGCAGCAGGCAGAGGGAGAAGGAGAAGCAGACTTTCTGCCAAACAGGGAGCCTGATGCAGGGCTCGATCCCAGGACCCTGGGATCTTGACCTGAACAGAAGGCAGACGCTCAACGCTCACGGACTGAGCCACCCAGGCGTCCCTGCTTTGTATTTTAAATAAGTATCCCAAGGTGATTCACAGGCTACTTTTGCTACTGAAAAAAGCAGGGGCCTAGAACAGCTTTGTAAGTGATTAATAAGTATTTGTATGATTCCAAAAAATCTCTTTAAATTTACACTTTCTCTTTATATTTTCAGATTGGGATTCCTTACTCAATTCCTACATTTCATGTAACTTGCTAGGTTCTAATGCTTGGAAAGGGATATTTCTTTTTCTGGGAGAAAACTCAAGTAAGTTAAATGGGTAAAATTAATAGGACTGTTGGATGAACATATTTAAGCATCACCCAAAACCTCAATGTTCAGAATTTTTCAGAATATAGGACATAGTCAAATAAAAACGTAGTATTCATTCATTAATTAATTCATTCAGTAATCATTTATTGAGGGTCTACTTTGGCCTAGGCCCTGTGGTGGCGGCTGGGGATACGGTAGGACAGACCATGACCTGCTCCCTTGGAGTGTAACTCTTACTTGGGGAAGGAGTGGTAGACAATAATTAAGTTAGCAAAACATGAATTAGGCAAACCCAGTGGTGGCTTGGTTAAGAGCCCAGAAGCTGTTTCCAGCCTGGCTGGTTTTCAGTTCCAGCGCCATTAGTTAGTGTCTGTGTGACCTTGGGTGAGACACTCTCTGAGCCTCAAATTCTTCATCTGTAGAATGGGTGTAATATGGTACCTCCTCATGGATTCTTGTGTGTATTAAAATACTCAGTGCCATGCTTAGCAAAAGAAGATGATGTGTGCAGATTGTTAATATCATTCCTCACTTACACCTACCCTCAGAGACAGTCTTGTCATTTTCTATTTATGTAAACCTGGTGGGCTTTTCCGTAGGGTGATGGCCATGAGAATATGTCTCAGAATTTTCCAACTGCAGCTAGCTTAACAGATAGCTTCTTCTCCTCTAGGGTTCTTTTTAATAATATCTACAACTCGATGCTGATGAATTCAGCTCTTGGGAGAGAATTTTGGCCCACTTGAAAAACCCCAAATTGCTTCTGTTGGGGAAAATAATCTTATTTTCCCTGCATAATTATAAAGATAGGAAGAAAAGAGTTAAAAGAAGTTTAAAAAAACTATGCCCGTGAGGATGTCCACAACAATTGGAGGCAGCCAGGAAAGACGCAGAAGGAAGCTGGGGGTGGGATGTTCGGTGGAGTTGGCTGTGAAAGTCATCAGGAAAGCAGAATCTTGGCTCTGTCCTTGCAAGAGAATGAAGCTGAGAACCGCAGAGCGGAGGGTCCCTTTGTTTGGAAGTTTGTTTTGAACTTTGAGACTCTAGAATGGAGATAAACACGTCTCACTCGGAAACAGGCAAATGCTCCTGGGTGTTGGAAAACCAGGTGGGAAAACCATTGGGAGACAGATATTCCACCTTTTTCAAGGGGTGGATGGGTTGCAACCCTTACGCTTCTCTTTGGCTCCAAGAGCCCCCTTGTCTCCTGACTTCCGGTCCCTGACGGGGGTGCTTTCTAGCTCTTGTTCCCATTTTCTGACCCTCTCGTTGCTCTTCCTGACTAACCGAGCCCTAGGCTCCCCAGCTTTTCCTCCCAGTTGCCTTTCTCTCGATCCCATCCAGCTGCATCCCACCTTTCTTGTTTCTATTTGAGCCTGTCCCCCTCCCACCCCACTCCTGAGCTCTCCTGCCCATTCATGAATACCCCCTCACTCACCCGCATCTGGGCACGAAATCCTTCTGGCCTATGAGGTGTGGGAATGTTGGGAAGAGGTGCTTGTGATCCAATGGTTTCTGCTTGCCATTCCTAGACTATTTGAATATCTCACCAAGAGTCAGTACCTTTATTTTTATTTTTGAAAAATAATACGTAGCTGTTAACAACGTGAGACAGACCTACATGCGGTAGTGGGGAAAGACTTTCGCGGCCTGTGGTTAAATCAGAAAACTGCGGACAAATATATTCAGTATTTTTGAAGGGATTAATGTATGTTTGTGGACATATGTATCATATAATATAGAGACCATATAGAATATACAAATCATATAAAATAGCTAAATCGAAGTGGGATCCCATAGAGACACCACATATACCTGTATCTATAATGCATAGAAAAAAGACCTGAGAAGATACACTTTTAATTATCAGGCTCTTGGATCAACGTAAAGTTTTGGATTATGTAGTTTTAACAAAATCACTTGGGCAAGTGTACCCTTTTTGGCAGACATCCATTTGAAGAAGAACTAAGGTATTCTTTTGTTTTCTAGTTCATTCATTCATTCATTCATTCCACAACTTCTAATGGAGTGTCTACCCGTGCCACGGGCTATGCCTGCCAGAAACACAGGGGAGGGGACAATACATAGATAAACACACAGACTTACGATTACAGTCTGTAAAGGAAGGGAAGAGAGGGCAGTAATCGACACTAAGTGATGGGTGTCTCTGTCAACAGTCGACATTTGAGCTCAGCTGACGAAGAAGGAACAGCCTTCCTGATTTGGCGTAGGGCCCTGGGGAAGGAGGAGGTACAGGAGGACTAAGTGGCAAAAGACAGAATCACAGGTTCAAGGGGAGGAAGAACCGGATGCAGGTGATGAGTCTAAAGGCTTCTTTGTGGAAGAGCTGAGTGCGGGTGCCGATGGTCAAGACCACATTCGAGATAAAGGAAGCTGGGATGGGAATGCCCTCTAGCCTGGGAAACCAGGGATCCTGCTTACAGTGGGATGTGAAGAAGCCTGGGGACAGTGGGATAACATGGTCTGGACTAGAGTCCTGGCTCCAGTCTTCATTGCTGTGTGAACTCAGGCAAGTTACTTAAGCTGTCTCGGCTGTAGGTTCTTTGCGTGTAAAGCAGGGGTCATAACAATGGCTAGCTCACTGTTCATATCGGGGCAGTGACAGGTAGCGGGGCTTAGCCCTGTGCCCGGCATCTAGTGTTGCTCATATACTCCACTATTGTTTGCCTTGGGAGATCCTGACCCGCTCGGAGGTGCCTCTCTGGGCCCGCATTGCCACATCTAGAAATGGAGGATTGGACCAGGTGAGTCCTGAGGCACCTTTCACTCTGGAGTTCTTGGTTCTCAGCATCGGGTGTGCTGTGCTCGCAGATTGGCAGATGATCTGACCATGTTCCAGGCTGATGCGGAGACCTTTGATCCCCCCGGGGCTCCACTAGCGTTTGTGCTGAGCCCCAGGCCCCGAGCAAAGAACAGACTTCCCACCAGGAAATGGTGCTTTACGTGGTGCTCCCTGACTCCGTGTCTGCGCCCCTTCCTCCCTGGGCGGGGGGACTCCCAAACTGGGGTTGGAAGTGGCAGGACACAGGCCTGTTTTACTGGCCCAAACAGTTCGCTGATGGAGCCATGCTTTTCTTCTTGTTCCCTACATTGTTTTGTGCAGAGGTGTTTTAAAAAAAAATCAAAGGGGTTCCGAGGTCTTTGGGAAGCTTCTGGGGCAGGTGGGGGGGAGGAACAAAGGAACTGGCTTTGAAGTCAGAGTGTTGGGGGCTGCAGTGCTGACTGCAGGGAGCCCTGGGCAGACGGTCCCACCACAGGGTTCTGCTGAGGCCACGTACTCACATCCGACCACAGCCTGAGCCTCCTTCCTGACGGTCGCCCTGCCAGCAGAAGCCAGGAGCTGGGGTGCGGCCAGCACCAGACGGGAATCTGGGAGATCCAGGAGCTGGACTCAGCCCTGCCGTTCCCTTGGTCACGTTTCCCTGGGCTCAGTTTCCTTATTGGGATCTAAAAGGATGTCAGTGAGCCTTCTAACTTCCTCTTTCCATTTTACAGATTAAGAGACTTTGCCTTACTTGCTACTTACCAATCATCTCTCTCCTGCCTATAGTTCTGCTTTGCAGCGCCCTCCCTGCGATGCCTCCCTCGAACAATGCCGGTCATTTCCTCTAGATTCCCTTAAGTCCTGTCTTCTCCTGGAAGCCCTCCTTTGAGCTCCTCTAGCATTGACTGCCCAGGCCAGTCATTATCTTCTACCCACCCCTCCTTTGGGCCCCCTGCATAGAGGGAGACCCTGGCCTTGCAGTGAGTTTTTCCATCGTGGAACTTTGCACATGCTGTTCCCTACACCTGCTTTGCTCTTCCTCCGTTTCTTTGCAAAACTGGAAGCTCCTCTCCCTCTAGGTCTTCGCTTAATTGCTACCTCCCTAGAGAGGCCTTGCATGACCGGCTAGCTAAAGTATCCCGAGGGAATCTTTAATTAATGGGTGGAGTGAAAGCCTCTCAGACAACACGGACTCACTCATCTCAGAGTTCAGTTAAATTAACTCCTATGCCCTCCTACCCTTCACTTGGCTCTTTAAGACCTAACTTCTTTTTTTTTTTTAAATTAACATATAATATGTTATTTGCCCCAGGGGTACAGGTCTGTGAATCATCAGGCTTACACATTTCACAGCACTCAGCATAGCACATACCCTCCCTAATGTCCATCCCCCAGCCACCCCATCCCTTCCCCATGACCCCACCCAGCAACCCTCAGTTTGTTTCGTGAGATCGAGAGTCTCTTATGATTTGTCTCCCTCCCGATCCCATCTTGTTTCATTTTTTCCTTCCCTACCCCCGCCCTGCCTCTCAAATTCCTCATATCAGAGAGATCATATGATAATTGTAAGACCTAACTTCTATCTCTGACTATGGTCTTCCAGTATATCCTTTAGATCTGCCAAGGGCTCACCTCTCTCGTAGGTATTAAGAATTGGGTCTTCATGGCCAGGCAGCGGGAGCGCACAGCGCTGTCCTGTGCAAGAGAAAAGTATCGGCAACCGGAGGACCCGAGTTTCCAGTTTGCCCACACTTCCTAGCTATGCGACCTTGGGTAACCAATTAATTCTTATTGTCTGAATCTATTCGGCTATTCAGTAACGAATAACAGTTGCCTTTAAACATTATTATAATACGTATTATAATTACCCCTTTCCTGTGTCTGCCTCAGGGTTGTTCCAGGAATGCAATGAGAAACTGTATGCTTTGTGAACGAAAGTCTATGCAAAGAAGGTGATGATTATTTTTCCCTCATCTCATTATAAATTAGCCATTCGGAGCTCGGTTATTTACACGGAATTTGCAGAAGGTAACATCCTATCCCCCAATACCCCGGAAGGCCATGGTAAACAAAGGGCGAGCAGAAGGCTGCGGTATGTGTGTGCTCGTCATTTCCCCCAGGAACAGGCATTGCCCTGCTTGGCGTGGCACTGCAGTCCACAGGCCTCCTGCAAGAACCTCATAACCCCTGAAAAGGCAGCAAGCCTTTATTTGTGAGAGAATCCCACAGTTGACTCCCCCCACTGGCGAGTTTTAGGTTGCCCCTGCTGTGTTAGCATTGAAGCTCATTGAAGAGAAGTCCCTCTACGGAGCCCCAGCGGTGTTGTGGGATTAGGGCAGTAACCATTAAGGCAAGGTCTCTGGGGTCTAGAGGATCGCCAGGTGCTAAGAAACTCCCATGACCCATTCTGCTTCCATTTGGGAATTGCATCTCCAAGTGGAGGCCTCCTTCTGCCATAAAGGAATCCTTACAAGCTGGGCAGAGAGGAAGTTGCATTGCCTAGGGATTGTATTTGTAATGCAAATGACCCCACAGGGGGCGATGAACAGGGGCCTTCTGTCCTAAGGAATAGGACACAGAAATTAGCGGGATGAGGTGGGTCCCGATGACGTCATAACCTGGCGAGCTGCTTGAGACCTTGTGACCCGTGGGGCAAGGGCAACCTGCAGACCCCTACGCCACACATGATGGCAACGAACACGTAGAACGGCCGCCATCTTCCCTAGGAGTGCATTATAGGGTGTGAGATGAGGTCCGGAATAATGATAGTATTTAGCTCTGGGTGGGAGAGACGTGGGGCGCTGACAGATGGCCAGGATTGGGGGAGAGGTGTCTTAGAGGGACCATGTTTCATTTCATATTTTTAAAATAAGGGAAATAGGGTGCCTGGGAGGGGGCTCAGTTGGTTGGGCGACTGCCTTCATTTTGGGTCACGATCCCAGGGTACTGGGATTGAGCCCCACATCTTGCTCCTTGCTCGGCGGGGAGCCTGCTTCTCCCTCTTCCTCCCTTTACCTGCTGCTCTGCCTCCTTGTGCTCTCTCTCTCTCTGTCAAATAAATAGATAAAAATTCTTGAAAAAAAATAAGGGAAATGTATTCATGAGTTCTTGTGTGATTAGAAATTAATAATAATGGTTTTAAAAATTAGCCTGAGGCTCTCTTGAGCCCTTTCTCTGGGCTGGCTGGCGCATGACTAATTAAACGTGTATGAGTCACGGTGCCTAACGGTGAAGGAGGGGCCACTTTCCATCTCTGTGCTGGCCGATCCAGGGGGCTCCCTTGGCCTTTGGAGGCCCGTCCCATGCCAGACGCTGAGTGTGAGCAGAGCGTGGCCAGGGTCCTCCTGTAATGTGACTCAACACGACAGAGAGGGTCCGCACCTTGTAGTCAATACGGACCCGCGAGAACTGTGAGCCTGGAGCCTCCGGTCGGAATCTCAGTCCTGCTTCCACCGCCCAGGGTCCTCGGGGAAGTATCCGCACCCCAGCAGGCTCTGACCTCCCCCTCCTGCCACCTCCTCCTTGTTCCCTCTGTTCCAGCCACACTGGCCTCCAGTCTGCTCACTCTGCCCCCCTCGCTTGCCTCGGGTGTTGGTCGTTGCTGTTCTTTTCCACCAGAGCCTCTTCCCTCTGACTTTCACATGCCTGGCTACGTCTCAGGGGTCAGATCTCCTCTCCAGTGATGCTGCCTCATAGAGTTACCCCCTCTCTGTCAGTCCTTCTCTACCAACCCATGCTATTTTATTTCTCTGAGAGCAAGAAACACCACCAGAATTACGTGGTCTAACTGATTTGTGCACTTTCATGAACCGTGTGGCTCCCTGGAAGGCAGGTGCACGGGGAGTGGGGACCCGCTCTGTCCTTCTCTGGAGCCCAAGAACCAAGAATGGCACCTGGCACATAGTAAGTGCTCAGTAAAGAGTAGGTGAATGAATGCATGACCTTCACAAGCCCAGTGAAAACAATGCGCCAAGAGAAGGATTCCAAGGTTCCTTCCAGTCCCTTCCAGTCAAGAGTCAAGTCCTTGGGTGAGGCAGGAGTCGCTGAAGGAATAGACCCCATGGCTCTTCATCTCAAATCAGCTGCTGCAAGGCTGAAAGTGTGGGGCCTTTTACTTAATGCCCAGATGCTTCAATTTACTCATCTAGAAGATGAGGGATTGGACAACATGCTTCTTTCTGGCTCCAAGCTTTTACTATGCTATACAATATAGATGGTTTGGGTTCACGGGCCCAAATCAAGATATATGTTTGAATCCACTTTCTTTAATATGCCTTTAATATCCGTTTGTGTCCCCACCCCCCCCATTTTCTTCTTTCTCATAAAAAATGAAATGCAGCATGTGTGGCAGTGTGGTCTGTGGTGCGCCGTAATCCCGAGCCCTCAAAGCAAAATTCATTATTGAATCAAAGGCTGCAGTTTTCTCTCCTCATTTGTTTCTTCGCTCTCCAAACAATTTTGAGCTTTGACATCTTTATTAGTGTCCTTTTAGCAGAATGAGAATGTGGTGAGTCTAGCCATCAGGGCTGTATTCTCAGTATGGCCAAGTGGGCATGCAGAAGAGTAGGGAATGTTTGTTCCAGAACCCTCGGTCAGGCACGTGGAGCAGGAGGTGAGGAGGCTGAGCTCCTGACTTTGCGTGCAGCAGAAAGGAGCTGGGTCAGCTAGGTCTCTGGGGCCCAGTTCTGATTTTAGTCCAGTGTCTCTCCTTCTGTTTGGAGAGGTAACTGAGCAGGTGCCCTTGATTTGGAGGCGAGAGGCCAAAAGCATGATAAAGACTCCCTTTATGGAGAGCTTCCTGGGTCCCCTGCGCTGTGCTCATTTAACTTTAATTCTTCCAAGTGCCCTGTGAAGTAGGAAGCGTTATTACCTCCATTTTTCAAATGGAGAAACTGAGGCTTAGAGAGAGTAGATCAAATGTCTAAGCTCATGTAGGAGAGCTAAGACTTGCACCCAGGCCATCTGATGCTAGAGCCCTCTGTCTTTCCTACTGCCAGTACTGTACGTGCACGATAAGGGGTCCTGGAGCACCAGTCTGGCTCTGCCAGGACAAGGTGTAGCTAATAATAGTAATCCCTAACAGTCAAGTCTCCCATCAAGATTTAAAAAGTAGCAGTCAACATCAGAGTTCTAAAAAAACATTATGTTATAAGCAAGTCAGGTATCATTCGTTGCTTCGAGAAACGCACAAGTGCTTACTATATGCGAGGAGAATGTATATACTTTGCTGTCCCAAATAGAGACCCCTCTATAGAGACCCCTGCCCTCGTGGTTCTTTTAGTCACCTGACATCTGAGGGAGTTAAAGCGGAGAGATTTTGTGTAACTTGTCCATTCCATCCAGCTTCTCTGTGGCAGAATTGGAAAGCAAGCCAACCCCTGGACTCCTCCAGCACTCAACTTCCCTGTGTAACGGAGAGCAAGACCTCAAAGGGCCCATATGAAAAGCTGCCTGTGATCTTTTTCCTTCCCCAAATCTGTGGCAGAATTCAAGGACTCTTTCAATAAGTTGCCAAAGATATGGATCAATATGAGTGGATTGAATAGGGCCGGATTTCTTGACCCTGGTGCCATTGACATTTCAGGCTGGATAATTCTTGGTAGTGGGGGCTGTGGCATTGGAGGATGTTTAACAGGTCTCTGACCTCTGACCCCTGGAATGTAGTAGCCACTTGCTACAACCAAAAATATCTCCTGATATTATCAAACATTGCCAGGGGGCAATTGCCCCTGGTGGAGAACCATGGGAACTGAGGGACAACAAAACAAAAGTTCTTTCTTGGCTTTAAGTCAAAGGCAGTGTTGCCTTCATGGGACTCACAACATGTCAGAAGATCGGACCTCAAAATCTCATAATGGTGAAGATAATCCTTGGGGTGACTTGGGAGCCTGGAGCTATGATATGGTCATAGTTTCTTCAGGTGAGGTTGAGGTCAATTAAAGGGCTTGGTCTAAGAGTCATGTATGAGCAAAACATGTCTTTAAGCACTAGAATTAAGCAAAACGAAACAAAACAAAACACTGGAATTACTCTCAGTGGGGAGAGATGCTCACACAGTGAAAGGTAGGGAACTGAGGGGTTGGGAGCTCCCTTGCTCCCATCTCATGCTAACTGGAAGGAAAGGAATGACAGTGGGTGACAGGGGCTCTGGCCTTACCACTTAAAGTGTGGTCCGTAGACCTGTGGTCATTGATCACCTGGGAGCTTGCTAGAAAGTGCAGACACGTGGGCCCTCCTTCAGCCTTACAGAATCAGAATCTGCATTGGGTTAAGATCCCTAAGTGGCTTCTTGGTACCTTCGCATTTGAGAAATAGTAGTCTATGATATTAAGATACATTTTAAGAACCGAGAAGAACTAACTGCTCTATGTAAAAGGTCCTCTTGCTCTCACTTTTGCTGACGGTGCATGAAAATGTGTGGATGATGATATGTTTGTTCTGCTTGTTGGCTTCACTGCTGTGGGAGAGTGGTGCTGGGTAGGTTAGAAGCATCTAGACTTTATGATTCGGCAGAATTGGTGAAGATGGATGTGGGGTTTGTGCTGTGGGTGTGTGTGTGTGTGTTTCTGGTTTATGCTCCCTTATAAGTTTTAAGTGATGAAGCTCCTGGGTGTGTATTCCCTGTCACTCGCGCTCCCACCCCCATATGTGAGAAAACGTGGCTCTGCCAACTATTAGGCATCAGACCTCAGAGAGGTCCGCTGCCACACTCCTCACTCACACGAAGTGCTGCTTCACAGGCATGGTGCGAGGATGGAAGGACTCCATGACTTTGGACGAGCTCTATCAGCAAGGACCTCCTGTATGATCGCAGGCCCTTAGCTGTGATCACTGTACCTGCAAAGAATAAAAAAGGTCACCGCCATGGTCTCTGGAGCGCCGGCGCTCTGTCTGTGCTGCCCCCTGCTGGTTAAGGCGCCTCGGACGCGCCGCACTTAACCATGAATTTCTCTTCTCCCCACACCTTCTTCTTTTGTTTATTTATGTATTTACACATTTATCATCACAAATTCACAAGTGAATTACTGTTGTTGAAAACTTCAGATCACAGAGTCATTAGAAAAAGAGAGAGTGCGCTTTCCCTCTCCGTCGCCCTCCTTTCTGGGCTACAGGAAGGTGGGCTGGGGTCGGCTCCGCTCCCCCTGCTGACGCCCTCCCCCAGCACGGGCGGCATGGAGAGAGCACTCGTGCGCATCTGTGGAGTGAATAAAGGGATTGTCGGGGCCAGGTTGATGTGCTCCTTTCTCTACACATTCAAAGTCATAGAGATATGTTTTCACACTGTAGGCACGTTTCTTTAGTTTTTGCTCATAATATACCCTGGGGATCTTTCCTTGACTGCGATCTGGACCTACTTCATTCTTTTCACCACTGATGAAATACACCGTCTTGTGTGACCGATCCCATATGGATGGTGTCAAAATTCCTTCTGTTTCTCACTATATCCAGCCGTGCTGCTTGCACAGGCCTCTTACCCGGATATAAGTGTCCCCAGGAAAGACACTTGACACGGACCTCTGGAGGCAAGACTCCTCCTTCCCATGCCCTTCACTGGGTCCGATGACTGAAAACATGAATCTCCCTGAAAGACAAGCTAGACGGAGGGAAACTCCTTTCCCTGGGGTTGGTGGCCAGTGTCAGTCCTGGGCTCGTGTCCAGCGCTTAGCCAACATGCTCACACTCGTGCACGCACCTGCACACACACATACACACACCATGCTATCCCAGCCTGCTCGCTAGGGAACCTAATTTTAAAACCTGAGCTGATGAGTGTTAGCATGTCCTATGGAAGCTCACTGAACTGAGGGTCCTGAGGTTTGAGTTCTAATATAGGCTTTGCCAAAAGATTGCCTAAAAGTGTTGAAGAGATGATCCAGTCTTTCTGAGCCTCAGTTTCTTTCTCGGTAAAGTGGGTTGGGAAGAGAACGAGTAGGAACAGAAACTTGCATGGCCAGCCTTCCAGGGCGAGGCTTCGGTTGCCCAGCCCTTGACCCCAGATTAGCCGCTGGAGCCAAGAATTAGGAAACTGACATGTTGAAAGAACATCAGCTGCTCCCGGGTGAGGTCAGAGCCCCCCCCGGTGACCTCTGCCCGGTCAGGAGGTCAGCAGCCCCACTTCCGCTGGAGCTGCGGCAGCTGGTTCCTCCGCTGCCGCTTGGCAAGGGCAAGATTGGCTTCTGTGCAGAGGAAAGCCTGGAGAACACCTCCCCCACTGGTGGCTTGGTAATTGGCTACCTTCTGAGGACTTCCGGGCCACAGACACTGCGTGGCTCTTCCTGCCAGAGTGACAGGCACTAACCAGAGCGGTAAGGACGGAGCCCTGGAGTCCCACTGCCCGGGCTCGAGCCCTGACCCTGCTGTGCCCTATCAGCTGAGTGAGCGGGGGCCGCTGGCTCAGACTCCCGTTGCCTTGTCTTTAAACTGGGGGTAATGTTAATATAGCTTTGATCGAGGGTTGTAAGGATTCAAAGAAAGTTCTTTTTATTTTTTTCCCTTTGCTTTTTCCTTTGTTGACAGGACATATATTCCAGCGATCCATATAACATAAAAAAAACCCCATATATTTTCTCATCATGAAAATTGAAAATCTGAAATAAAGCATTAGTTATAAAACCCCCAAAGCTAGCATCTGAGAGACTTGATGCAGAGGGTGGAGTAGAAAGTGGGTGGGGAGGTGAGAAGGTCTTGGACGAGGGCTGTGGGTGAGTCTCCAGGAGGGACCTACTTGCTGGGTGGGTCTTTGCTAAAGCTGAACAAACTTGACTCTGAAAGTTCCCCAGGAGCGCAGATCTCGGTCTGTTTCATTCATTGCTCTATCCCTAGTGCCTTCACGAGTGCCCATAGCACAAAGTAGGTGTTTATAAATGCATATGTATTTAAATTTTACGGTTCCTATATTCTTTTGTTTATTACTTTTGTTCCCAGCTTTACTGAGATATAATTGACATAGGGCGCCTGGGTGGCTCAGTTGGGTAAGCAACTGCCTTGGCTCAGGTCATGATCCTGGAGTCCCAGGATCGAGTCCCACGTCGGGCTCCCTGCTCCACGGGGAGCCTGCTTCTCCCTCTGATCTCTCCCCTCTCATGCTCTCTCTCTCTCAAATAAATAAAATAAAAATAAATCTTTCAAAAAAATAATTGACATACAGCATTGTGTGAGTTCTAGGTGCACAACATAATGATTTGTTATATGTATGTGTTGCAAAATGATCACCATAATAAGCTTAGTTAACATCCATCCCTTCAGGTGGTTAAATATTTTTTTCCTTGTGATGAGAAGTTTTAAGATCTACTCACTTGGCAGCTTTTGAATGTACAACGCAGTGTTGCTCATTGTAGTCACCACGCTGTGTGCCGTATCCCTAGGACTTACTTATCTTGCAACTGAAAGTATGTATTGTTTGACCACCTTCACGCATTTCACCTACACCCCACCTTCTGCCTCTGGCAACCACCAATTTGTTCTCTGTTTCTAGGACTTTGGTCTTTTTAAATTCCACATAAAGGTGACATCATGCAGTATTTGTCTTTCTTTGAGTGACTTATTTCACTTAGCATAATGCCCTCAGTAGTCCATCCATGCTGTTGCAAATGGCAGGATAGCCTTCTTTTTTAACGGCTGAATATTATTCCTGAATAATAATATCTGAATAAATATTCTATTAAAAATAGATATTTAAATATATACATTTGCTAATATAGTTATATTTATAGCTCACATATGTATCTTACATTTTCTTTATATATTTTTATGTCTCACGTTTTCTTAATCCAGTCATCTGTCCATGGATACTGAAGTTGTTTTCATGTCTTTGCTCTTGTAAATAATGCTGCAATGAACATGGGGTGTAGATATCTCTCTAAGGAGTGATTTCATTTACTTCAGGTAAATACCCAGAAGCGAAATTGCTGGATCATGTTGCTGGTAGTTCTATTTTTAACTTGTTGAGAAACTTGCATACTGTTTTCCATAGTGGCTGTACCAATTTACATTCCCACCAACAGTGCCAAAGAGCTTCCTTGTCTATACATCCTTGCCAACACTTGTTATCTCTTGTCTTTTTGCTAACAGGCATTCGAACAGGTGTGAGGTGATATCTCATTGTGGTTTTTGATTTGCATTAATCTGATGATTAGTGATGTTGAGCACCTTTTCATATACCCGTTGGCCAAATGTCTGTCTTTGGAAAAATGTCTATTCTCTTCCTTTGCTGATTTTTTAATCGGGTCTTTGTTTTTTGCTATTGAGTTGTATGAGGTTTTTAATTTTGGACAATAACTCCTTATCAGCTATATGCTTTGCAAACATTTTCTCCCATTCTGTCGGTTGCCTTTTCATTTTATTTTATTTTATTAACATTATTTGCCCCAGGGTACATGTCTGTGAATCGTCAGGCTTACACAATTCACAGCACTCACCATAGCACATACCCTCCCCAATGTCCGTAACCCAGCCACCCTATCCCTACCCCCCCATCCCCCAGCCACCCTCAGTTCGTTTCGCGAGTTTAGGAGTCTCTTATGGTTTGTCTCCTTCTCCATCCCATCTTTTTTCATTTCCCTCCCCACCCCCCACGATCCCCCACCCTGCCTCTCAAATTCTTCATATCAGAGCGATCATATGATAATTATCTTTCTCTGATTGACTTATTCCGCTTAGCATAATACCCTCTAGTTCCATTCATGTCATTGCAAATGGCAAGATTTCATTTCTCTTGATGGCTGCATAGTATATTGTGTATACTATACATAATAGAGTGTACACATTGTGTATATACACCACATCTTCTTTATCCATTCGTCTGTTGATGGACATCTAGGTTCTTTCCGTAGTTTGGCTATCGTGGACATTGCTGCTATAAACACTTGGGTGCAAGTGCCCCTTTGGATCACTACATTTGTATCTTTA
>CM052809.1:102139968-102244936 GCA_028533885.1 Nasua narica
CTTTTTGAGGAACCTCCATACTGTTTTCCAGAGTGGCTGCACCAGCTTGCATTCCGACCGACAGTGTAGGAGGGTTCCCCTTTCTCCACATCCTCACTAACATCTGTCATTTCCTGACTGGTTAATTTTAGCCATTCTGACTGGTGTGAGGGGGTATCTCACTGTGGTTTTGATTTGTATTTCTCTGATGCCAAGTGATGTTGAGCACTTTTTCATGTATTTATTGACCATTTGGATGTCCTCTTTGCAGGAATGTCTCTTTATATCTTCTGCCCATTTCTTGATTGGATTATTTGTTCTTTGGGTGTTGAGTTTGAGAAGTTCTTTATAGATTTTGGATACTAGCCCTTTATCTGATATGTCATTTGCGAATATCTTCTCCCATTCTGTCAGTTGTCTTTTGGTTTTGTTGACTGTTTCCTTTGCTGTGCAAAAGCTTTTGATCGTGATGAAGTCCCAATAGTTCATTTTTGCCCTTGTTTACCTTGCCTTTGGAGATATTTTTAGGAAGAAGTTGCTGTGGCTGAGGTCGAAGAGGCTGTTGCCTGTGTTCTCCTCGAGGATTTTGATGGAGTCTTGTCTCACATTGAGGTCTTTGATCCATTTTGAGTCTATTTTTGTGTTGTGTAAGGAAATGGTCCAGTTTCATTTTTCTGCATGTGACTGTCCAATTTTCCCAACACCATTTGTTGAAGAGACTCTCTTTTTTCTGTTGAATATTTTTTCCTGCTTTGTCGAAGATTAGTTGATCATAGAGTTGGGCGTCCGTTTCTGGGCTCTCTATTCTGTTCCATTGATCTATGTGTCTGTTTTTGTGCCAGTACCACACTGCCTTGATGATTACAGCTTTGTCATAGAGCTTAAGTCTGGAATTGTGATGCCGCCAAGCCTTTTCATTTTGTTGACGGTGACTTGTTTTTTTCCTTTGAGTGCATAATTACTGCTCAATATGTGTTTTTGTTATTAATATGCAGAACACAGCATAACACCTAGACCAAGTAGGTGGTCCAGAAATGTTTGATCAGCTTATGACAGCTGCACGAATGAGCTGGAAATGAGGAGCCATGTTCTAGCTCTATTTCTGCCCTTGACTTCCTTTACCACCAAGCTTATAGCACCTCCTGACTCTACTGGCCTTCCCCAAACCTGCCTCCAATTTTCTATCCTAGCATTTTTCTGTGGGGCTTTTCCTCCATCTGGAATGCTCTTCTCACTTACTTCTACTGTCAAAATTCCATCCTTTAAGAGGCAAACGACATGCCACCTCCTCTGTGAAGTTTTCTCTGTTTCCCCATTTAGTAGTGCTTCTTCCTTCTCTTATTTCCAATATATTTCACTGTTGATGATTCCCAAATTTATATTTTCAGTCCAAATGTTTCTTATGAGCTCCAAACTAGTGTTTTCAAGTGTCTACTCAGTATCTTCATTTGGATGTCTAATAGACGCAAATTTAATATGTCCACCCCCCACCCCCCACCCACGCAGCTATGCAGGCTCTCCCATCTCAGTTAAAAGCAACTCGATCTTTCTAGGTGCCCAGGCCAAAACATTAGTCATCCTGATGCGTGCCTTTCTCTTACATCCTACTCTTAGTCCATCTGGAAATCTTTTTAGATCTTTTTGGAAATATCCAAAATTAGGACACTTCTCACTATCTCCACCGTTACCACCATGGTCCAAATCAGGGCCCATGGACTCCACCCCTGCCCTTCCCTCACGCGCGATCCATTTCTACAGAGCAGCAGAGTGACTCTTTGTAAAATACAGGTCAAACCATCAGTCTCTTGCTGAAGATCCCGCAGTGGCTCCACGTTACACTTAAAGCAAAAGCCAACATTATTGAAACAACATATCAGGCTTTCCAAAACCGCACATCTCTCTGACCTCATCTCCCACTGCTCTTTCCGTCCTGGACATTCTCCTCTTGTCCCTCCCAGATTCACTCTCCAGCCTTTTCTATCCTACTCTCTTCTCCAGGAAACTGGTCCCCGGAATCTTCAAACGTTTTCCAAAATTTTTGGCTTGTAGCCTGATCCGTCGATGGCAGGTGCTGGTTGCGATGGGGAGATGGGAGCTGAAAGAGTCTGGAGGTATTTATCTCTCTGTTTCCTTCCCTGGTAAGCCTGGTTGTCCCCATGAGTCTGCTCCTTTATCAAAGACCCCATGTGTTAGCCCTCTCCTACAGCCTGCCTTCTCCAAGCTCCAGGAATCCTGCTCTCTGCTGGCCCCTTCTGGCCGAGGAGTGCTATTGCTAACTCTCAAGGGCTTG
The DNA here is from genome assembly GCA_028533885.1 of Nasua narica. Taxonomy (NCBI): domain Eukaryota; kingdom Metazoa; phylum Chordata; class Mammalia; order Carnivora; family Procyonidae; genus Nasua; species Nasua narica. The sequence continues at coordinate 102,142,238 of CM052809.1, forward strand.
ACGTTGCAGGTTTACCTTACCTCTGTCCACAGCTCCATAAATAGTCTTTATACTTAACACTCTTCAGTTACTCCTTTTAAGGTTCTCTCTGCTTCCTGTCTACTCTCGATCCATTCCTTACCGGGCCTCATGTTGTTCAAGCAACACTTTTGTGATATTGTGGTCTATAAGAAAAACATGTATTTGTCATTCAGATGATCGAAATATATTTCCCATTTATATTTGATCTTCATCTGGAGTTCATGACTCTCCAAACCTTGGACATTCCTAAGTGCTGAGAATGATAAAGATGTGTCTTTTATGTTAATGAGGTGACTTTTGAAACTAACCTAGGGATGGGTTGCCGGGAGAACCAAACGTGATTAGACAATTGGGACTTTTTTTTTTTTTTAAGATTTTATTTATTTATTTGACAGAGAGAGAGGGAGTACAAGCAGGGAGAGTGGCAGAGGGAAGAGCAGGGAGCCCAGTGCAGGACTCAATGCCTGGGATTTTGGTAATCCCATGACGCTGGGATTATGATCTGAGTCGAAGATGTCACATCGAAGATGTCGCAGACACTTAACTGACTGAGCCACCCAGGTGCCCCTAGATGATTGGAAGTTTTAGTCCCACCTCTGACCTCTGGGGAGGGAAGAGAACCTGGAGGTTGAATCAGTTGCCAGTGGCCAATGATTTAATCAATCATGAGTATGTAATGAAGCTTCCATAAAAATGCAAGAGAACAGGGTTTGGGGAGCTTCTGGTTTGGCGAACGCCTGGAGATTTGGGAGAATGGTGCACCTGGAGAGGTCATGGAAGCTCTGTGCCTTCCCCATACCTTTCCCGATGCCTCTCTTCCATTGGCTACCCTTTAGCTATATCCTTTTATAATAAACTAGCAATTCAGTAATTCAGCAATTCATGTTTTTCTGGGTTCTATGAGCCATTCTAGCAAATTAGTCAAACACAAGGAGGAAGTTTTGGGAACCTCTGATTTATAGCCAGGTGGTCAGAGCACAGGTAATAACCTAGGTTTGCAACTGGCATCTGAAGTTGGTGCGTGTGGGGTGCAGTCTTGCAGAACTGAAACCTTAACCTATAGAATCTGATGCTGTTTCTGAGTAAACAGTACCTAAATTGAGCTGAATACTTGGACACCCTGATTGTGTCTGAGAACTGCTCAGTGGAGGCGTGGGAGGCACCACTCCTCCCACATTGGAATTGGTACCATAACCAACTTGACTTTTCACCTTGGTTTTCCTCTAGCATGTGAGGCACACTCCCGTCCTAGAGTCTTTGCTTTGGCCCTTCCTTTTTCTTGATATACTCTTCTCCTGGATGTCTGTGGATCCCTCCCTCCTGTCTTTAAATCTTTGCTCAGTTGTCACCTTCTCAGTGATCATGTTTCTTTGTCCTAATAAAACTGTAGCCCTTCTACTTTGGCAATTAGTCTTTTTTTTTTTTTTAATCGTGCTTATCATGTAACTCATGATGTTATTTACTTATTTGTGATTTTCACTATCTCTATCCTCTCACTAGATTATAAGATCCTTGAGGACAAGGATCTCATCTGTTTTCACTGATAAATCTCCACTTTTAGAGTAATGCCTGGCATATGGTAGGTGATAAGTGAGTGTTTTTTGAATGAGTAAATGTTTGAATATATCCCACTTTGTTTTCAATGGGTCACACCATGAAATGTATAACCCAAATGTTTATCTCATCACTCCAACTAAATGGTGAGTTCTCCAAGAGGAATCATTAGCATTTATACCTGAGGTTGCAAAGCAGAAACCTTTAGGCTGGATTTAACCTGCAGGCAAGTTTGCTTAAAGTATTGGCCCATGCAGTGTTTCAAATACTATTTTGATTTATCTTTCCAACATTAAGACATGGGGGATATTTCACTCAAAGATGTGGATTTCTGGTTTCTACGTGAAAACAGAAGTTCTGGTCATATTTTACATCATGTTCCTCATTCTTTAACAGCTGAACAGGGCGTGTCCTCTCCTGTGCATTGGGGCTGTACCCCTTCCTATTGTTTCCCTGACCTCCCCCAAACCTGGGCATCAGTCAGCCAACTCCATTTATTTACTCAGCTGCTTAGCTCTTGTAAACAAAGAAGTCTGCAATCTCTTGTGGTCAAGTATATACTAGGGAGGCAATAAATGTTTGATAATGATGATGTGCTAATGATGGTGGAGAAATAGGAGTCAAATTTCCATTTCGTCTACTCTTTTCTCTGGCAACTTCTCTTCATTTACTTGTTCTATCAATTAGTGTTGATGCCTCCAAATATAATTATGGGTATGTCTTTTTCTTTTTTTTTTTTGAGTTACATCATTTTACTTTATGTATTCTCCAATTCTATTATTAAGTGCATACATATTTTTGATTGTATGACTCCTAAAGAAGACCTGAAAGATACCAGAGGAACCGAAGGACACTGAGGACACGATCAATCAACTTGTGGTTGATGACTTGAAGACATTATCTGCCAACCTGACTTAATTAACATATATAGAATCTGATGACAAAATAAAAAAATAGCAAAATAAGCATTTTTTTCAGATATACATGGGAACAATCACCAGGGTAATTTAAATTCTGGGCCACAAAACTAATCTCTATAAATTTATAAGAACTTAAATCATACAAAACATGTTCTTTGATGATAATAGGATTAGCTGAAGTGAATAAAAGAAAGATATAGGAAGAAGGTCTAAACAATTAGAAATAAAAAAATACACTTCTAAATAACCCATAGATTCCATAGAGGAATCATGAAGGAAATTCCAACGTATTTTGTTAAACACATGGAAACACAACATATTTAAAAAATGTGATATAGCTAAAGAAATGCTCAGAGGAAAATGTAAGAATTAATTACTTATGAAGAAGAAAAGTCTCATAACAATGATCTTAGCTACTACCTTAAGAAATTATAAAAGGAAAGCAGGTTAAACACAAAGGAAAACAAAGGAAGGAAACAGCAGAAATCAATGAAGTAGAAAACAGAAAAACAATAGAGAAAAGTCAACGGAATCATAATTTATAAATTTCTAGTCAGTCTAATCAAGAAGAAAGAAGAGAGAAGATACCAATTATCAACATCAGAAATGAAAGAAAGGACTTTATTATAGATCCTACAGAAATTAAAAGGTTAGTGAAGGAATATTATGAACTTTATATTAATAAACTTGAGAACTTACATGAAGTGCAAAAATTGCCTGAAAGACCAAAATTTCCAAAGCTCACTCACACATATATACACACACAATAGAAAGTCTCATAAATACAGGGAACAAACTGGTGGTGGCCAGAGGGGAGGGTGTAGGGGATGGGCAAAATAGATGAAGGGGATTAAGAGGTATAAACTTCCAGTTGTAAAATAAAGAAGTCAGAGGCATGAAAAGTACCCCATAAAAAATATAGTCAATGATATTTAATAACCTTATCTGGTGACAGACGGTACCTACACTTACGCTGGTGAGCACTTCAAAATGTATAAAATGGTTAAATCCTTATGTTGTATACTTGAAACGAACATAACATTGTATGTCAACTACACATCAGTAAAAAAAAAAAAGAAAGAAAATGGCACCTAAGGAAGCATTAAGTAATTTATCAGTGGTCTTTAAATTAGTCACCAACCTGTCTAACCTTGTTTGGATTCAGCCGGTAGTTTTTTCCGCTTCCTTTGTGAGATCTCACGGGAGGCTTTTGAAGTTCAGCTCACTACGGCAACCGGCAACCGGCAACCGCATTCCTCTGCTCTGCTGACTTATCCACAAGGCAAATGAAGATTGTTTTGTGTAACTAGATTTTGTGCGTACTCTGACCAGACAGGATAGTCCATCTGTAAGGTGCTGGGCTCCATGGGGCCATTTCCCAAATTCCTTCCGACCAAATCTTTGGGAGCAGGTGCTGGGGCTCCGTGCACTCACCCATAAGGAGTCGGCTCCCCCTTCCGTGCTACTGGGGTTCACAGCTCCACCTTCACCCAGAGAGCAGAGAGTCCAGGGAGGTGTTGGCAGAGAGACGTTGGGGGGGGATGGCTTTCTCAGTGGCAAGCAAGTCCGTGTGGGCCAAGTCAGTCCGGGGGGGGGAAAACAAGAACAGCAGCCTTGATGTCTGGGATGCTCTCTGCTTTCCTCCCCCAGCCTGGTCTCCTGGACCCCTCCCACCCCCGGCCTTCCCTCCTCCCCCCAGGAACCTCACTGTGTATCTCAGTCAGTCCTAGAATGTGCCAGAGCCTGATAGGCCTGAAGCAATCTGCAGAGAGGCAGGGAGGAGCACTGCTCCCCAGTCAGAGGCCTGACAGTGGAAGGACTCTGGGTCCTGAGGGCTGGGCTGCCCCTCCCCTCCTCCCTAGGCCTTCCGCAGCAGCCAGATTTCAAAGGCTGCATTGTGCATTGAGCCCGCTTTTGGTCCCTCCTGTGTCTGCTTGAAGGTTGGAGAAAGGGCACTGTTAGAAAGGTGCCCCACCAGCCTGTTCAGGCTCATGTCCTTCGTCTCTCAGCCCTGGAAGGATGGTGTAGACACAGATGGTTGTTTCCACCTCCCAGGAAGCAGTCTGTCCTCTGTCCCTTGGCTTTTACTATATTTTTTTTCAAAGAAACAGCTGTTTAATTTCATTGATGGTCTCAATTTTTTCCTAGTTATTGAGATATAATCACAATAAATATAAATTAAATGTCTATGTGTTTGTTCAGTTTTTATTTGATTCTTGCCTTTCTTTATCTTTACTATTTTCTTTCCTCCTTCACCTTGCTTGTTTCATTTGCTTTGCTTAAAGAACTGATTTGAGACTGTCTTCTTTTCTCATGTAAGTATGTAATGTGCTGAAGTTCCCTTTAAGTACTGCTTTTGCTGCATCCCCCAAATTTTGATAGGTTGACTTCAATGCAAACTATTTTTTTAATTTCCCTTGTGATTTCTCCCTCATCCCTTGAGTTATTTAGGAGTGTATTGTTTAATTTGCACATATCTGGGGATTTTCCTGATACTTCTCTTTTATTGATTTCTAATTCAATTCCTTTGCGTTTGGAGAACATTCTTGTATTATTTCAATTTTTTGAATTTCTTGACATTTGTTTTCTGTCTCAGAATATGTTATTCTTGGTGAATGTTCCATATGTGCTTGAAAAGACTGTCTATTCCGATTTTTTGTGTGTGTGTGCATTGTTGTATAAATCTCAGTTGGACCAAGTTGATTGAAAGTATTGTTCAAGTCTTCGGTATGTTTACTGATTTTTGGTGGTGGTGGTGTTTTGTTTTGTTTTTTTTTAAAAGATTTCATTTTTATGTAATCTCTATACTCAACTTAGGGCTCAAACTCACAACTTGGAGATCAAGAGTCACACACCCCACTGACTGACACAGTCAGGTGCCTGGTACATACACTTTTTTTTTTCTTTTTAAGCAGGCCTCACACCCAGCATGGAGCCCAATGCGGGGCCTGAACTCATGTCCCTGAGATCAAGGCCTGAGCTGAGATCAAGAGTCAGACGCTTAATTGACTGAGCCACCCAATTTTTAAGATTGATATATTTTTAAAATAAATTAGCCCCTTTATTAATGTCCCTATTTATCCCTGGTCATGTTCCTTGTTTTGAAATTCACTTTAATTGGTATGAGGCATTTTCTTTGATTGGTGGGTGTCTTTTTTTTTTTTTAATTGATGAGTTTTAGTATTTTTTGATTGGTATTTGAATGGCTTTTCTATTTTTATCCTTTTACTTTTAACCTAATTATATCTTTATATTTATATATTTGGTTCCCTTTATCCACTCTGGCAATCTCTGAATTTTAAATGGAGAGTTTAGGCCATGTTCATTTAATGTAATTATTATTTGTCTGGGTCTAAATTTACCATTTGTTGTTGTTGTTGTTGTTGTTGTTGTTGTTATTTAAAGAGAGAGAGAGCACATGTGCACACCCGTAAACATTTGGGGGAGGGGCAGAGGGAGAGAGAGAATGTTAAGCAAGCTCCACATTCAGCGCAGAGCCCAACTCAGGGTTTGATCTCAAGACCCTGAGATCCTGACCTGAGTGGAAATCAAGAGTTGATGTTTAACTGAATGAGCCACCCAGATGCCCCAATTATTATTATTTTTTTGGTTCCATTTGTTCTTTGTTCCTTTTTCCTCTTTTCCTGCCTTCTTTTGGTTTGATTATTTTTTAATGATTATATTTAATATTAGGTATACTTTTTAAAATTTTAAAACACACTTTAACAAATTTAATATAATCATACAACTTCTGCTATCACACTACCATGGAATTAATCTAGAAATCAATAGTAGAAAGATAACTGGAAAATCCCAAAATATATGGAGATTAAACAACACACTTTTAAATAACACATGGATTCTAGAAGAAATCTCAAGAGAAATTTAAAAAATATTTTGAACTCAATGAAATTGAAATCATAACTTATCAAAATTTGTGGAATGAAGTGAAAGCAGGCTTAGAGAGAAATTTATAACACTGAATGTATCAAAAAAAAAGACCTAAAATTGATGTCTAAGTTTCCACCTTAGGAAGCTAGAAAAAGAAGAGCAAATGAAATCCAAAGTAAGTAGAGGAAAAGGAATAATAATAATTAGAGCAGAAACCAATGAAATTGAAAACAGGAAATCAATAGAGAAAAACAATGAAACCAAAAACTAGTCTTTGAAAAGACCATTAAACAGATAAAAAGCAAAATAGATGAAAAAAAGAAGGAAGACACAAATCACTAATATCAGAAATGAAAAGGGGTCATTATTACAGATCCCATGGAAATTAAAGGATAATAAAGGAATACCATGAATAACACTATGCCCACCAATCTGATAATGTAAACAAAATGGACCAATTCCTTGAAATGAACAATCTGTCCAAAGTCACACAAGAAGAAATAGATGATTCGAATAGGATCATATCTATTTAAAAAATTGAATCGATAATTAAGAACCTTCCAAACAGCAAGAACCGGACCCAGATGGTTCATGGCTAAATTGTACCAGATGTTTAAGTTAGAAATTATACCAAAGCTCTAAAATCTCTTTTAGAGGATAGAAGCAGAGGAAATACTTCTTATTTTAATCTATGAAGCCAGCGTTCGCTCAATACCCAAACCAGACAAAAGCAGGCCAATATCTTTCATGGGCATAGATGCAGAAGTCCTCAACAACATATTAACAAATTGAATCTGAAAAAGTATAAAAAGACTTACATACCATGACCAGCTGGGATTTATCCCAGATATGCAAGCAGGTTTAACATTCAAAATCAATTAATGTACTCTATCCCATAGAAAAATCACATGATCATGTGACTAGATGCAGAAAAACATTTAATAAAATCTAACACTCATTCATGATAAAAACTCTTAGTAAGCTAGGAATAGAGAGAAACTGTCTCAGCTTGCTAAAAACTACAAGAAACCTACAGGTAACATCATACTTAATTGTGAGAAACTCAACACTTTGCCTCTAAGATCAGGTACAAGGCAAGCATGTCCCTACTCACGATTCTGTTTCAATAGTATACTGAAGACTTTGCTAATGAGTAAGGCAAGAAAAGGAAACCAAAGGTATACAAGTTGGGAAGGAAGACTTAAAACTGTCATTCATCATCTATATATAATAAGTGATTATAGCAAGGTTGTAAGATACAAGGTTAACATATAAAGTCAATTGCTTTTCTAAATACTAACAATGAACAAGTGGAATTAGGAATTAAAAACACAACACCACTTACATTAGCACCCACCAGAAGGAAATACTTGAGTTTAAATTTAACAAAATATGTACAAGTTCTTTATGAGGAAATCTATAAAACTCTGATAAATGAAATAAAAGAAGAACTACATAAATGGAGATATATTCCATGTTCATGAATAGGAAGACTCGATATTGTTAAGCTGTCTGTTCTTCCTAGCTTCATCTATAGATTCAATGCAATCTCAGTCAAAATCCCAGCAAGTTATTTTATGGATATTGACAAACTGATTCTGAAATTTATATGGTGAGTCAAACGACTCAGAATAGGTAACACAATATTGAAAAAGAAGAACAAAATTAGAGGACTGATGCTACCTGACTTAAAGACTTACTATAAAGCTATAGTAAACAAGACAGTGTGGTATTGGCAAAAGACAAATAGATTAATGGAACACAATAGAGAGCCCAGGAAATAGATTCCTAAAAATATAATCAACTGATCTTTGACAAAGGGGCAAAGGCAAAATAATGGAGCAAAGATCGTCTTCTCAACAAATGGTGCTGGAATGACTGGACGTCTAGACCTGTGTCTGGTCTAGACACAGACCTTACACCACTCCCAATAATTAATCAAAATGCATGACAGACATAAATGTAAAACATGAAACTATAAAACTCCTAGATGATAACATAAGAGAAAGCCTAGATGACCTTGGGTATAGTGATGCCTTTTTAGATACAACACCAAAAACATGATCCATGGAAGAAATAATTGATAACCTGGACTATATTAAAGTTAAAAACAAAACAAAACATCTGCTTCTGAGAAAGACAATGTCAAGAGAATGAGAAGATAAGCCACAGACTGGGAGAAAACATTTCCAAGGAACATATCTGATAAAGGTCTGGTGTCCAAAATATGGAAAGAACTATTAACACTCAACAATAAGAAAAGAACCCAATTAAAGAATAGGCCTTAAGAGACACCTCACCAAATAAGATATGCAGAAGGAAATAAGCATATGAAAACATGTTCCTCATCATTTGTCATTAGGGAAATGCAAATTAACACCACTACATACATATTAGAATGACCAACATCTGGAACACTAACACCGCCCAATGCTGGTGAGGACGTGGAGCAACAGGAATTCTCATTCATTGTTAGTGGAAATGCAAATGGTACTGAAATTTAGAATACGGTTTAGTGGTCTCTTACAAATCTAAATATACTCCTCATAAGATCCAGTAATTGCACTTCTTGGTGTTTGTGCTAGGTAGTTGAAATTTTGTGTTTGAGTAAAAAATTGGACATGGGTGTTTATAACAGGTCTATTCATAATTGCCAAAAGTTGGAAGTAACCAAGATGTCCTTCAGTAGGTAAAAGCATAAATAAACTGTGGCTCATCCAGACAACAGAATATTATTCAATGCTAAAAAGAAATAAGTTATCAAGACATGGAAGATGTGGAGGAAACTTAAATGTATATTACTAAGTGAAGGAAGTCACTTTGAAAAGTCTATGTACTGTATGATTCCAATATATGACACTCTGGAAAAGGCGAGGCTTTGGAGACAGTAAAAAGATCTGTGGTTATGGGAGAGGGGGAGCTCTGAATAAGCAGAGCACAGAGGATTTTAAAGCAGTGAAAATATTCTGTATGATATTATAATGATGGCTCTATGTCATACATTGTCCAACGCCATAGCATATCCAACACTAAGAATGAATACTAAAACTATAGACTTAGGGTGATTATCTGTGTCAGTGTGGGTTCATCGATGGTAGAAATTGTACCATTCTGGTGAGTCATGTTAACGAGGGAGGCCATGCATGTGGGGGCGGGTAGTGGGTATATAGGAAATCTCTGTATCATTTTCTCAATTTTGTTGTAAACCTGAAACTGTCCCAAAAAAATTTTAAAAAATCAACAGAGCCTCAGGGACATGGGAGATGATATCAAAAGGTCTAACATTATAGACTCCCTGCATAATTGGACTCCTTAAATAAGAAGAGGGATAGACTGGGGCAGACATCTTCCCAAAGGTACACATTCAAGAAGCTCCACAAGATAAATTAGAAGAAAACTATATCTAGTCACATCATAGTCAAAGTGTTGAAAGCAAAGGTAAAGTGAAAATATTTAAAGAGCTAGGAGAAAAAACACACGACACAGGGGAATATGACAGACTCTCTCCTTTGACGAAACTTGAATCAAGCTCTTCTGAGTCTTCTTTCTGAATAGGTCCTAACATTAGGCTCTGTCCTTGGTCCACCTACCTAGTCCTGGGTTAAGAAGAATCCTGCTGGGTGGCTAACAGACACATGAAAAAATGTTTATCAACATTAACCATCAGAGAAATTCAAATCAAAACCACATTGAAATATCATCTTATACCAGTTAGAATGGCAAAAATTAACAACGCAAGAAGCAACAAATGTTGGAGAGGCTGTGGAGAAAGGGGGAACCCACTTACACTGTTGGTGGGAATGCAAGTTGATGCAGTCACTTTGGAAAAGTGTGGAGATTCCTCAAAAAAAAAGTGTGGCGATTCCTTAAAATATTAAAAATAGAGCTACCCTATGACCCGGCAATTGCACTACTGGGTATTTACCCCCAAAATACAGATGTAGTGAAAAGAAGGGTCATATGTACTCCAAAGTTCATAGCAGCAGTGTCCACAATAGCCAAACTGTGGAAAGAGCTGAGATGCCCTTCAGCAGATGAATGGATAAAGAAGATGTGGTCCATATGTACAATGGAATATTACTCAGCCATCAGAAAGGATGAATACCTACCTTTGTATCAACATGGATGGGACTGGAGGAGATTATGCTGAGTGAAATAAGTCAAACAGAGAAAGTCAATTATCATATAGTTTCACTTACTTGTGGAACATATGGAATAGCATGGAGGACGTTAGGAGAAGGAAGGGAAAAGTGAAGGGGGGAAATCGGGGAGAAGAACCATGAGAGATCGTGGACTCTGAGAAACAAACTGAGGGTTTTAGAGGGGTGGGGGGATGGGTGAGCCCGGTGATGAGTATTAAGGAGGACACGGATTTCATGGAGCACTGGGTGTTATATATAAACAACGAATCTTGGAACACTGCATCAAAAACTAATGATGTACCGTATGGTGACTAACATAATAATAATAATAATAATAATAATAATCCTGCTGAGTCAGTTTAGCAATAATTCCTTACTTAGTATCTGATCACCCTTGATGTCTGATCAAATACCTCATCTACCCTCAATATGTTATCATCCTGGCTTGCCTTCAGCAAGAACTCCGTCGAGCAAGTTTAACAAGAATCCTTCTAATCCTGATGTTTTGTCTCAGTAATTTTCCTCTTACTTCCCCCTGTCCTACTACTTGGCTACAAATTTTCACTTTTCTTTGTTGTATTTGGAGTTGGGCCTGATCTCTCTCCCCTACCACAAAACCCGTTGTAATAGTCCCTTTTTTTTTTTTTTTTGTAATAGTTCCTTCTTGAATAGACTGTTTCTTACCATCTTTAACAAGTGTCATGAATACTTTTTCCTTACAAAATAATCAGTTCCAAAGATGTCTGATTTCTCATCACAAACCATGGGGGCCCGAACATTCTACGTAAAACAACACTCTAACTAATAGGGAGTGATTGTCAGAACTAAAAAAAGTGAGACCTAATGAATACTCTTCATGAGATTTACCCCTTAAGCATAAAGACAGATTAAAAGCAAATGGCTTAGAAAAGATATGTAAACTGAAGCAGCAGCGAGGCTGGAGTGGCCTTGGTAACAAAAAGCTATGCAGCTCAATGATAGATCCTTAAAGTAAACAAAGAAGCAATTGAGAGAATTAAAGGGAGAAACAGAAATTTGACAATCACAGTTGGTGACCTTAACACCCTCGGTGATGAAAGGAACAACGACAACAAAAAATCACACACAATTGAAAGAACACAAAAAGTCAGTAAAAGGAAAGGTCATCCGAAAAACAATCATCTTGACATGATATTTAGAGAAAACTATCCTATCATCATAGATTTTTTTTTTCCTCCTGCACTTGGTACCTTTATTGAGACAGACCAAATTTGTGGAAGAATATGACCCATGCTCAAACTCATACTTCATCTGCATGCGGTCTAGACACCACAACCGAATACGTCGTTGTAAGGATATTAATTTTGGCTATGACATTTACTTGTTTATAAATCTTCCATCACTTGCTGCTGCCTACAAGGTTAATTTAAATCTCTTCAGGCTGACATGAAAAATGTAGTCCAATCTGCTTGCCATGTTCCACCCCCTACCATCATGACTCATGAGGCTCCCTCCCTTCTATATAATTTTTTTTGGCCATAGTTTGTAGGGATGCTGTATTATCTGCCAAGCATACATTACGCATTTGACTGCCAAGTCTTCATCCACTTCCTTCTCACAGCTTTTTATACCCTCCCTCACATTTTCGCCTGGGATCATCTACATCCTCCAAGGTTCAGACTGCCTCAAATGTATCTGGGGGCCACGTGAGAACATCATATGTTTCCATCAGTTCGCCAGCTGTATGACTTAGGACGCATTGATTTCTCTGCCTATGCCTCCGTTTTCTCATCTGTAAAATGTGTATAATATTAGTACTTGCCTGATGGGATTGTCATGAATTTAAATGAGCTAATGCGTGTGAGACACTTAGGATGAGTGTCAATTATCATATAGTTTCACTTACTTGTGAAATACTTAGTGTATGTGTATGATCAGTACGTGTCAGTTCTTATTTTGTGGTTATTATTGGTGGTAACTTGAGAGACCACTTGAACTGGATGGTGGGAGAGGTGTCAGATTTTATAATTTAGTTATGGGCTTCTACATCTCGGCCAGCATTTCCTTAGCATAATCTCCAAGCTGGCTATTGCTTGAGAGCTTAGAAACATACCCACAGCTCTGTTTGCGGAAATGAGGTGGATCTAACCAGGTCTAATTTCATCTAGGCCTTTTTGTGATGAAATGGATTGTCTACACTGGCATGCCAGTATCTTATATCCCCTCCCTAAATTTCCATTTAACTATTTAAATTTCCATTTAACCATTTAAATTTCCATTTAACCATTAAACTAATGTATCACATTTTAGCCAGCTTAGTTGTAGGGGATCCACTCTCACCGTGAGGAACATCGCCTCCTGTACCGCAGTGGTGGCATGAGAACTTCTCCTTATTTCTACAGTGTCTTCTGTTGGCCTCTCCACTTGGTCACCTGTGGTATCCCATCCCCAGAGACCTCACATTGCCTAGGGAAGGGGAGGGTGACCCAGGAGATGGGGAGAGGTGGAAGAAGGGGGGGAGAGGGAAACTGACTCATCGCCCCCACTCAAACATGCTCTAAATCACAGACCTCCTCAAAACACAGCAATAAGAGAAAAAGCCCACAAACCACATGGCCACAAAGCCGCAGCTAGGGTGTGGAGGTCCTGGGAACCATCCGTGTGCTATGTAAGTGGTCTGGCCACTGGGTGTCACTCTTAGTTTGTGTTCCTATGGTTTGGTACCAGGTTTCTGGCATTTGCTGGTCCTTCCTCTTCCGCTCCCTCTTGTGCTGGTCTATCTCCCTTGGCAGGCTTTACTGGCTGTGTAGACAGTACACTGAGAGTGAAATGACCTCAGAAGTGGATTTCTGATCTGCCACATGGGAAAGTAGTCTGTTTGTTACAGAAGCAAGCAGTAACTACTTCTACAGCAACAACACCTAAGAAGTGAACTCTTGAGACATAGAAATACCTCATTAATTTTTATGATTTATTGCTGTTCTTTCTTCCTTTATATAGTATTTGTTTTTTTATCTTATTAATCTATATTCTTATATTTTTATTTAGTTCTTTCATTTGATAAAATTGAACATTTAGATGAAGTAGAAATTAAACCCAGAAAGAAGGATCGGGAGGAAAGATCTGAACATATAAAACCTTTAAAGAAATAGAAATCATATTTAACAAAACCTATTATTTTTACTTACCCTCTTTAGAACTTGGTGTGCACTTTCAATCTGAAGATTCGTGTCTTCAATTCTGGAATATTTTCCATCATTTTTCCTTGTGAATACTGACTCTTGAGTCCCTCCTGTGTCCAGTAGATTATGGTGGACATCTCATTCTATCTTCTATCTTTCTTGGTTTATTCCTCCATTTTCTCGTTTCCTCATGCTACATTCTGAGTGATTTCTGCAGATCTGTGCTCAGGTTCATGAATTTTTTCCTGTTATGCTGTATCTTTTGTTTGACTTATCCAGTGAGTCCTTAATTGCAGTGCCTTTGTTTTTTGTTTCCAGGAGTTGAATTTTGCTATTTATCAAATCTGTCTCTTCCTCTTCCCATAATAGTCTATTTTTCCCTACGGTTCTTAACTAACTTTATATATATATATATATATATATATATATATATATATATATATATATATATTTAAGTAGGTCATGCCCAGTGTGGAGCCCAACATAGGGCTTGAACTCATGACCATGAGTTCTACATTGAGATTGAGATCTGAGCCAAGATCAAGAGTCAGACATTTAACCAACTGAGCCATCCGGGTGTCCCAGTTTAAAAATCTTTTAAATTACTTTGACCTGCTTATTCTTTCAATTCCAACTCTATTATTTCCCATTCTTGCAATGCTTATTTACGGACTGGCTGCATCTGCTGGTTTTCTGTCTCAGTAGTTAATTTCCTTTTGTGATTTGTATCTCTCTATGATCTATGGTTGACCCTTGAACAATGTAGGGGTTAAGAATGCTGACCCCCTGCACAGTTGAAAATCTATGTGTAACTTTTGACTTCCCCAAACTCAACTATTAACACCTACTGTTGACCAGAACCCTTACTGATAACATAAACAGTCAATTAACATGTATTTTGTATGTTATATGTATTATATCTGTAATCTTATAATAAAGTAATCGTAAAATAAAGAGAAAAGAAAATGTAATTAAGACAATCATCAGGAAGGAGAAATGGTGACCCCAGGAAAGAGCAGGGCTCTGGCTGGGAGAGGGAGCCCTGAGAAAGCATTTATGACCTTCTACAATGAAGTGAAACAAGTAGAGAAGAGATATTCATTCTAACATCCAAAAATCAGCTTGAAAGATTGACCTGTCCCGGTTCCTCTGACTTCACTTTGAACCCATTTGAGGTTCTCCAGATGGATCCTGAAGTGACAGATGAAGGAATAAAAAAGAAGTTTCGACAGTGTTCCATATTGGTGCATCTTGATCAAAATCAAAATGATGTTGACAGCACAAAAGGCTTTTGAGGCTGTGGACAAAGCTTACAAGTTGCTCCTGGATCAGGAGCAAAAGAAGAGGGCTCTGGATATCATTAAAGCAGGAAAAGAATACATAGATCACACAGTGAGAATGAAAAAAATGATGAAGGGGGAAGGAAAACCCACAAATATGGGGAAGGATGATTCTGAGCTGTTCAAACAAGCAGTATATAAGAACAGACCAGGGGCGCCTGCGTTTGGTTCGGGTCATGATCCCAGGGACCTGGGATTGAACCCCCAACCGGCTCCCTGCTCAGCGGGGAGTCTGCTTCTCCCTCTCCCTCTGCCCCTCCCCTCCGCTTGCGCTCGCACACTCTCTCTCTCTGTCTCAAATAAATGCATAAAATCTTAAAAAAAAAAAAAAAAAAAAGAATAGGCCATAAAACCCTTTGCTGACCTGGAAATTAAAAGGAAAGAGAGAGAAGTCAAAGAGATGCATGAAAGGAAGCAACAAAGGGAAAAAGTGATAGAAGCTGTAGAAAAAGCCAAATGAGAAAGGGAGTCGCAGAAAAACTTTGAGGAAAGTTGAGATGATCCTGTGGCCAGATGGCGAACCTTCCAAGCATATCCAAAGACACAGAAAGAGAAGAGAAACTGGGCTTTCCTGAGACCACCGAAGGTAAAAATGAAGAGGCGTGAACCACAGAACTTTCCCCCAACTGTCTCCCTCCTGCTTTGACGGACTCATTCTTTCCTCCCATTTCCACCCCAACATAAAGTAGTATTTGGTTTTTATTTAGTCCACTTTGTTTTCAACACAACTTAATAGCAATCAGAGTAAGTCCTTTGCACACTGAAATGGGGAGGTTCAGTTTAAAAAGAAGCCTTTCCCCACTCTGACCCTTGGACTTGCCACCACTGCTGTCGCCTTCCTTTCCCCCAGCCTATAATGTAACATTTTGTACTTCACTGAATTGTGATCGTTAGAAGCTTCATGTATAGCTTGTGGAAATCAACCAATTTAATGTTTTGAGTTAAAAAAAAAAAAGAGAGGGGTACCTGGGGGGCTCAGATGGTTAAGCAGCTGCCTCCGGCTCAGGTCATGATCCCCAGGTCCTGGGATCGAGTCTCGCGTTGGGCTCCTTGCTCAGTGGGGAGTTTGCTTCTCCCTCTGTCTGTCTCTCTCTCTGTCTCTCATAAATAAATAAATAAATAAATAAATAAATAAATAAATAAATAAAACATCCTTAAAAAAAGAGAAAATCAAAAGGAAGAGAAAATACAATTACAGTACTGTATTTATCAAAAATACACCTAAGTGGACCCATGCATTTCAAACCCGTGTTATTCAAAGGTCAACCATACCCTGATCTACTCTTTAATGTTCAAAAAAACATTTCTCATGAGCCCTACACTGCCGAGGAGAAGCTTTTGTGATTGTTTCTATTGCCTCTTTAGAGAATTAACACCCAGGGGCTGTTTTTTGCCCTTTGACTGGGATACCTAGAGCCTTTAGGATAAATTCAGATTGCATACCTTCTCAAGGAGCAGGACTGCATTTTGATTTTTCCACACAAGTCCTCAGACAGACACATAGCTTCTCCAGGGTGTCCTTGGAAGGTGGAAGGAAGCGTTCGAATCCCTTTTTGATGGACTAGCAGCACTTCCAGACTTGAAGCTCTATGCAGGGAGCAACATTCCGGCTTCCCTGCTTGACCTAAGCCCAAAATCATCTCTAGGAAGGAGGAAGGGGAATTAGAAGGCCCGCTCCAGCTCTATTCCAGCTCATCTTCTGGCTGAGGACCCCCAGAGTCCCCACGGCGTCTGCTCCCATTTATTCATAGGACTTCGATTTCTACGCTTGTTGCTGGATCCTGAGGATTTCCCTTTCTTTCCTTAAAAGTAAGTATGTATTAAAATATTTATCTTTGTCACATTTTGGTTCTTCCTTGATCTTTAGTGATTCAGTTTTTCTTCTGGTTTTCTTTCCTTCTTCTATTTTTTCCCCGGTGGAATGCTGTAGATTATTTATTTAAGCCATCTCCTGCCATAAGCCAGGGGATGGAAGATCAGT
Source organism: Nasua narica (assembly GCA_028533885.1). Taxonomy (NCBI): domain Eukaryota; kingdom Metazoa; phylum Chordata; class Mammalia; order Carnivora; family Procyonidae; genus Nasua; species Nasua narica. Next base: position 102,159,248 of record CM052809.1, read on the forward strand.
ATACTGGTCATCACTTGATACAAGCAAGGAAGGTGGGCTTAAGGTCCCATATACTTTTATGGTCCCTGTGCAGGGTGATGGTCCAGACCAGTGCTATGGTCCCCACTGGGTAGTGGTCTGCGTTCTCTTTATTCATCTCCTCACAGCTGGCCAGAAGTGGATTCACATGGGGGCTAAGGAATAGAGTCTGAGATGGTCAAGGAATACCATCTCCCCAGGGGAAGGGCTTGGAAGCCCTCACGCAGAGACAGGGTAAGTGAGGCACTGGGGTCTCTCCTGCTGTCTGTGATGCGACTTCAGGTAGACGTTCAGCACACTCACCCCCACGCTGGGGAGTGTTACAGAGTTGGTGAGGGCCTTCCACCTGCGAGCTGACCCCTCCTCGCCATGACTACCATGAGACACGGGCAGCCCCTGCCGTGCCCTGGACCTACCTAGCAGCCCAGAAACTTGGGACCCAGCTGCCGCTGTCAATTTCGATCTCCATCTCCCCGTTTTCTTATCAGAGGTCTTCAAACAGGGTCGTGTGAGCTGTGGGGCAAGCAGGATAAGCTGCAGGGATAGTGACAGCTTCCTCACTCTGAACCTACCCTGCTTTCAACAGGGAAGCTCTTCTTGTGTCCCTCCTGGAGCCGAGCTGTGTGACCCTGGCAAGTACTGCATCCTTGTGTACCTCCGTTTCTTCATCTGTAAGAAGGGAACAGTAATAGTGCTGACTCACTGGACTGTTGGGGGGACGAATGAGATAGACACAAAGCACTCCGTGCCTGGTTCAAAATAAGCACGCAGCAAGCGATCTTTTGTTGTTAATTATTGAGCTCCAAGTTAGATTTCTTCTAAAAAACTGATTTTGAGCTAAAAGAAAAGTCTTTTCAGACGTAGATGGGGCTTTAAAATCTAGATCGATATGTTCTAGATTGGGTCTTTTCTAAAAGAACTTCGAGTTTGAAAATTCTTTATTTCTCTGCTAACTCCACCAGCAGGAAAGTTAATTTGAGCCAAGGTTGGCTAGCGAAGTTAGTTTTAGCCAAGCTTGGCTTGTGCCTAGCAGGGCGGGCATAAAGATCTCTATTGTTTATGATAATTTTCTTCCAGCCCCCTGACATTCCTTCAGCCCCCCTTCCCATCCCATAGCAATTCTTTTCTCTCCTTAATGCTTCACAATGAACTTGTTGTAACAGTTGTACAAGCTTCCTTCTGACTTGAGTCAGCTTTGCTTCGTGGTTTGTCAACGTTGTGTCACCCGTCCCTAGATTTTTTTGCTGAAATTGCCTGACTATAAAGAAATTTCGTCTAATGGACCTTTTCTAACCTTTACATTTATGGTACTTCTTCTATATTCTTATGAAAGTGGGGGCCGTGTAGTCTCAAAAAGGATAGGGTTAGGGAAAGGGCTTTGCTCTGTTTTCTAAGAGAAAGTGCTATCGGGAGGGGCATTTTCATTCTGACTTCAACCTACTCAGCAAATGTTCAGTCCAGGTCCACACTGATTTGCTGGTGACAGAACTACTTACTTGCAAGCAGAATTATATTATGACACAATGAGATGATGAGTCAGGATTCAGCCAGGAGGAGTGACGGTTGATAGTCTCCTATCCCCTTGCCCAATGTGAAGGGCAAAAAGTCACAGGTCTGAGGCCTTGCACTGACTCCCCCTCTTCTCCCCATCCTCCTTGGGTCTTAATTCAGGTGCAAGAAATGCTACCATTTCAGTGATGAGGTTAGGTGTTCTCTTTAGGTTAAGGAAAATGACAGAAGATTGGAGTGGGCCTGCTTCTCTGTAGGTTGCTCCTATTGATTTAACATCTACCTACCAGCTGACTGTCTGTTCCTAGTATCTTCTGAAGGCCCAAGGTCCTCAAGATCAAGAGGGTCTTTTAAACCGTGAATAGGGTTGTTCCAGTCCTATCCATGAATTTGGAGTTATGTTCATAATTGAGTTGGTGACGTGGATAATAGTTGATTGGTACAAAATTAGGGTTACATAGAACATGTTGTCTTATACTTAGTGCAAGCGGGGAGAATAGGAAGCCAGGCCTGCCCAACCTCTTAACTCTACTGAGGTTTGAGGATATAATGTGGTTGAGGGGTCCCTCAGTAAAGGAAGGTTTGGATTACTTTGGCTCGGCTAAGGAGGTTGGTGACTACCTTAGCTTACCCTGGAGCTCATAGCACAGTCTGAGCAGCAAGGTTGGCATTCTACTATTTGAGAGAAGGTGGTCAGAGACAGTTGTGGGATTGTTATATATATCGTGTTTAAGACAGGGTAACAAGGAAAGTGTGGGCTCTTTTTTCCCAGTCCTTTTGAGGGACAAAATTTAACACTTTCTTCAGAAGCCCAAAAGCTGCCTCATAATCAAAATGAACCAGTCTCATTAGTTAAAGGCAATGCTAGATTTCCATTACTGTGAGTTAATTTATATATACAGTGTGAGGTAGGGATCCAACTTCATTCTTTTGCATGTGGCCATGCAATTCTCCCAGCACCATTTGTTGAAAGACTGTTTTTTTCCTCCATTGATTTGGTACCTTTGTGGAAAATCAATTGATGTGGGCTTATTTATGGACTCTCAATTTTATTACAAAGATCTATCCTTATATTAGTACTTCACTGTCTTGATTACCATTTATTTTATAGTAACTTTTGAGATCAAGAAGTACAAAATCGAGAACTTTGCCTTTTGTTTTCAAGATTGTTTTGGCTATTCTGGGTTCCTAGGTCTCCATATGAATTTTAGTGTCAGCTTGTCAATTTCTAGAAAAGAAGCTGCTGGGATTTGGTAGAGATTGCGTTGAATCTGTCGATTAATCTAGGGAGTCCTGCCATCGTAACAAAATTAAGTCTTCCAAATTCATGAACATAAGCTATTTTTCCTTTGTTGAGATCTTTAATTTCTTTCAATGATGTTTTGTAGCTCCCTGAGTATAAGTTTTGTACTTCGGTTTTCCTCAAATGTAAAAGATGGTGGCTGGACAAGTGGATGGAGGTATGAGGGGTTTCCCAAGTCTATTATCTTATATCCTGGCATTTTCTGCCACTTTACTTATCTCCTTCCACTTCCATTGCTAATTAATGTGTTGCCTATTTGTTCTCTTTCTCCTCCAATGAAATACTAGCTCCAGGAAAGAAGATACTCTGTCTATTGACTCTACCACTGGGCTACTCTCCCCATCTCAACCTAGATCCCAACCTAGTGTCTGCCCATAGCTTGTGTTTAATCAAACTCTTTTGAATGAAATCCTCAGGTCACCTTCAGGATTTCTTCCACTCTTCATACTCCGGGACTCTACAAATGTAGGTTGCATTATTCTTTGCCAGATGAAAGATTAGGAAAACTCAGTGGTGCCCCAGTCAAGTGCCCAGCTCTGGATTTAGTCCACCGAGTTCTGAATCCTGACTCTACCACTTGCCAGCTATGCGACCTTTGGAAATCTACTCGGCTTCCTAGACCCCCAAATTCTTCATCTTTCAATGGAGATAATGACAGGACCTGCCTCTCCGGGTGGTTGTGTGTGTTAAAAGAGTAAATCTTTTATTTTACTCGTGTGGTGCATCCATATGAAGCTGTCGGTGTACGTTCACTTGCATTATCATTTTTCACTTAACGCCTACCTATGTGACGAGCCCGTCCTCTCTCTTCTCATGCAGGCCCACTGGACCTTCCCCCACAGTTTGTTCCTGTTAGCCTTTCCCTGCCTGGGAATGTGCAGGGAGCTCTGTTGCCATGGGGATTGCAGGGTGCAGTCCCTTCCTCTGGGCCAACGACAAGGATGCTAAATGAAGCTGGTCTTCGTCCCCAGTTTCCATTTCCTTGCTGAGAAGTACTCATGTTGTAGGGACCTGGCCTAGGAAAGCAGGCCTCCTTCTCAGTCTCCAACCCTTCTCTTGCAAATGTGATAAGCATTTCACCCTGCCTCTTCCTTTCACAGGCTTTCATTGTGAGGATCTGAATGAAAGGGCTTTCAAAGCAACCTAACTTCATAGAGGAAGGTGACCTGGTCTTGAATTCTTGCCCTTTATTCCAGGCTGAGATGAATTCCCCTCTTTGACCAAATATTTCCCCCAGTTGTATGGACTCAGTTTAAAGAAACACACGCCGTGCTTCTCAGCGCTTCGAATGAACAAAATGCTTTCAGGGATCTTTCTACTTTCCTCTTCACAGTCACTTTGTAAAGCCCTTAAGTCAGGAGTTCCATTGCCATCTGACAGCTGATGAACCCCACTCTTGAACCGGCCTCTCAGCCTCTCAGCCTCCGGCTGAGGCAGACGAAGCATCAGGCTTGAATGTGGGCCCCTCACCTTGGTCTAGACTCTTTTTCACCTTGCTCAGCTGGATGCTGATGGAATAGGCTTTTAGGAGAGACCATCAAACTGTGGATCATATCAAAGCCCCAAATAATTTCTATTAAGAAAACAATCTTTTCCTTGCGTTATTATGAGGACGTGAAGAAAGGGGTTAATAGGAATAAAAACCTGTCCCCATGAGGATGTTCACAACAATTGGACCAGGAAGGTGCAGGAGGAAGGCACGGGGCTCTGCTGGGAAAATCATCAGAGAAGGAGTATCTTGGCTCCCTCCTCTCAGGGAATGGACTCGAGATCTGGGGAAGCAGAGGATCCTTTTGTTTAAAAGTTTGTTTTGAACTTTGTTTAGATTCCAGGAAGCAAGGCTAACAACTCTAATCCAGAAACAGGAAAATGTTAGCCATCCACGTGGCTAACCCATCAGGAATCACATGTTCTGACTTTGTCCAGGGGAAAGAGGAACCCTTTCTGGGGCAGCTTTCCCCACAGCTGGGGCTGCCCTCCCGAAGCCTCTCTTTCCCACAGGAGTTCCCACCTTTTCAACTTGAGGCTCCAGGCACGAGTCAAGTGAAACAGGCCGGGTCAGAGCTGTCGTTCTCACAATGTGAGCTAAGGCCAAGGCCAAGAGCAAGGCAGGAGCCCATTAAATATATGATAATATATATAAGATGATCTTCTAGAGGAATAAATATATTGTATATATAAACCAAGTATATAGAATCTGCGTCTATATAATCTTCCTTGCAGAAATGGGATCACACACGTGTGTGTCTAGGATGCAGAACCGGAGTTCGGAAGGACACTGCAAATTGCCCGTGGTTGCCTTCCGGGAGGGGACTGGGCTTTGGTCAGGAGCCAAGTGGTTTGAAAGTGGACTCGCTGTTTTATTCAATATGCAATCTGAACTTCTGCACACATACATAACCATGGCTGTGATGACACCGTTTTAAACAGAGTACCTGGCCTTCCCGCAGAGCAGTACTCCTCGCCATGCCCTGCACAGGCTCCTCTTCACCCTCCCCCACTACAGACACGATCTCTGAAATTCCCCTCGCAGCTCCCACCTTTTGGCTCCCCCGTTCCCCGAAATCGTCCACGATTTTGGGGCGATTGGATGGATGGTCTCCTTAGGACCTTGTGACGTGATCTGTCCGATCTCCTATCTCTGTCTGTCCCCCTGGGCCTCCTCATCGAGCCTGACTCCGAGCTGGCCCCTTTCAGTCACCATCTCACTGGCCCCCCGGATCCTCACCCCTTAGTGCCCCCTGACAGTCTTGCTTTGACAGCTCTGAACTGCTGTGTGCTGTCCCTGCTCCATTTTGAGGCTCCTGGAAGAGACATAAACCCCCACGACTGGGGCCCAATGAACCACCCATTCCTTTCTGATCAGCTTCTTATAATACTTACCCCAGGGACCCCCTTGCTCTCCTCCTCTCTGGTTACATCGTGGCCTTCGCCCACGAGCTGCTCCGAACGCATACCTCATTCCTCTGTACTCTCGCCACCTCACCACGTGTCCTACCTCAGAGGAACCGTATCTCCAAGACAGGCTCTGTGCCTACCCTCAAGGCCATCCCAGTTCTCGTCCTTCTGGATTCTTCCACACATCCCACCTCAGAGAACCCTATCTCCAAGATAGGCTCTGTGCCCACCCTCAAGGCCATCCCAGTTCTCGTCCTTCTGGACTCTTGCACATCAGTGTTCTTCTCTCTGCATGTTTAGTCTATTCCTCTCTGGTTCATACTGGTGTAGACACAGAGCTCTCTTCTGGGCTTCCCTTGATTTAATAGTTTCTTTTCCCCCAGCGCCTGAGGAAACAGAAGGCATGTGTGGTGAATATTGTGGAGTCTTCCGGAGCCCCACCTATCATGCCTGGCCCACTCCTTCCCCCCGTTGCTGGAAGCTTTCAAGGTCAACAACTCTCAGCTGATCCCTCTCTGGGGCTTGCCTGGAACAGAAGAGCGCCCTCTCCGGTCCATGCTCCCTTCCGGGGCAGCTGCCCTCACTCACTGGCCATCACGGGATGTAGCCGGCCCAGTGACTGGTTGTTATCAGGTGCCCTTGGCCTAGGATGACTCTGCAGGGCCCACCGACTTCTGAGCTCCTTGTGGGAACGAGCTGAGGATTCTCTTAAGTCTGCGTTGCAGGCCACTCCGTCCTCTGTTTTCCACCCCGCCACCCCTAGGGGTCCTGTGAGCACAACCTGTTAGCTTCCCCCCTGCCAGTCTTCCTCCTGGAGTCTGCTCCTGGGGAACCGACCAGAAGCCTTTTCAGGATGGGGGAGAAATCTTCAACAAGGATGGGAAAGATCAGTATCTAGATTGATTTCATCTGCTTGGAACATAGAGGTCAGTCTGAGAAAATTAAGAAAAAAGAACTAAGCTTCCTTAATTTGTTAGTTTGTTCGTTCGTTTGTTCCTTCCTTCACATAAGAGGGCCTATTCTTTGTCAGGCACTGAGTTGCATGGCGGAAACGGGGCAGCAGAAACGTGAGGGGGGGATGATAAATGAACACCCAGACTTGGGACTATTAGTTCTTTTTTCAAATAGATGCCTGGCCAAATCCCTCACAACTTGTATGTGTACAACTGAATTTGTTTTAAGCCACCCAATCCAAAAGTTTACACTGATCCAAGGAGCTTAATTAATCTTGCAGTTCCAGATGTCAGAAGTCAGAAATGGGTCTCACTGGGCTAAAATCAAGGTGTTGGCAGGGCTGTGTTCTTCTTGGAAGTTCTAGAAGAGAATCCATTCTGTGCCTTTTCCAGCTTTTGGAGGCTTCCCACATTACTTGCGTGGTGGCCCCATGTTCCATCTGGAACAGGCATTGTAGCAACATCTTCAGATTGCTTTCTCTGATTCTGACCTCTGGCTTCTAGTTTTCTTGTAGTGCCTTCTTCTGACTCTGACCTTCCCATCTCCCTTGCGGTTATATCCAGATGATCCAAACAAAGTCCCTTTCTCAAATTCCTTAACTTAATCCTATCAGCGAAGTCCCTTGAGCTAGGTAAAGTAACGTATTCACAGGCTCTGGGGGTACAGACATCTTTGGGGGGGCATTATCCTGCCTATTATGCCACATAATTAATATCCATATTAAAGTTTGAGAAGCACTGGCCCATTGTATTTAAATGGTTTTCCTTTCCTACCTTCCCTGGATGTTCACATATTGTTGAAACCTTTTTAAATTAAGTGCATGTATGATAAACTCATTTTACTCGTTTGCTTGACCTCTCTATATATGTGGTTCTGTGAAGGTTAAGATAATTATGATCTTTATTACTAAGCAGATGTGGCTTGAGGGAGGGTTTGGGGGTTAGGATGCTGTGTATATGTGTCTGGTTTATATCCTCCTACATCTCTTAAGTGGTGAAGCCTACTCTGTGTGCTGGTGCTGGTTGGAATGTTCGAGAAAGCTATTTCTGTCAATTACTAGCAGTAAGACCTTGGAGATGTCATATGACTGCTTTCACACAACCTTTCATCGCTTACAAGATGGCGTGTCCAACTCCTATGTTACTGATGTGGGTGTGAGGATACAGTAAGATGGAGGATTTCATCAATAAGGAACTCCTGAATGATTATGTCTTTTTTGGTTATTTGTGGATGCTGAACCTTGAGGCTGAGAGGAACTCTCTTGTGTTCTTTTCTTTTTCTTCTTTTTTCTGTTTTTTAAAGATCTACTTGTTCATCTGAGAGAGAGAGAGAACACAGTGGGGAGGGGCAGAGGGAGAGAGAGAATCTTAAGCAGACTCCATGCTGAGCATGGATCCCAACTTGGGGCTCGATCCCATGACCCTAAGATCACGACCTGAGCCGAAACCAAGAGTCCATGGCCCAACTGACTGGGCCACACAGTTGCCCCCTCACATTCTTTTCATTGAGAGAGCCAGAGTCCCTGCATGTGGTCCCCCCTTGTGATTAAGTCCCCCCTTTGATTAACTGTGGCATAGATCAGGGATGCCCGGGGGATCAGTTGGCTAAGCATCTGCCTTTGGCTCAGGTCATGATTCTAGGGTCTTGGGATCAAGTCCCATATTGGGCTTCTTGCTCAATGGAGAGCCTGCTTCTCTCTCTGCCTGCCACTCCCTCTGCTTGTGCGGCCTTTCTCTCTCTCTCTGACAAATAAATAAAATCTTAAAAGAAAAAAAGAAACTTTAGCTTAGATCCGAAGATTAAGAAAAGGAGAGCGAGGTGGACATTTAGACCCTGAAATCTACACCTGGGCCTGTCACTCATCCCTGCAAAAGAAATCCCTGGGGCATTATTTGCTGAAATATGGATCCACATCAGAATTACATGGAATGGGTCTAATGAGAATTTCTGTTTCACTGGGGCTGGGTAAGATTTAGGCATCTGAATCTTGATAAATCTCTCCATGTGGATAGAATGTGAGCTATCTCCTGACTCTGGTAGGTTTATGTAAGCCTGGGATCCATTAGCAGAAGAATAATACATGAAACAAAGGAGGGGACAGTGCCTCAGAGTTGTGTACAGAACACACAGTCCTGCTGGGGAGTTGGATGGAGATCTGGGGACCCCACTGCCAGAGGAACTTGAACAAAGCCATCACAGCAACAAGACCTGAATGGGTGGGGACACAAAACGACTTTATATAAGGAAAGCACTGAAGGGCAAACAGTTGACTTTCCCAAGGTCACCCAATGAAATTTATCAGTGAAAACACCTAGAAAAGAGATACACATTTCCTTTTGCTTGAAATTGATTTACTAAATCACGAAAGCCAAATACCATAGTGATGAAAATAGTTGAGCATGAAGTTCATTTTTCTTTCTTAACTAAACTGCTTGCAAAACTCGTGTCTATCACAAACATTGGCCAGTCAAGAAGTAAGTAGAGAAATGCAGCTAGGGTGGCTAGGCTGGATGCCCTTGCTTGAGGTAGTGAAAGGAATCTTCCTGTTTATCTGAGGACAGGCAGACCTAGTTTTACTTGGTTGCACTTCCTTGTAGGCTTTCTGATTGGAACCGAGATTTTGTCTCTGTCATGGCTGATAGGCATATTCCATTCGCCAAAGATGTCCCTTCTTCCTCAGAGTCTAGATGCATGGACAATATGCCAAAGACTAGTGTAACAGTGATCACACACACACACACACACACCACACATGCAAGATTTGCACAAGTAAAAAAACAACACCTATAAACACATTTTAAATTCTCACAATTGTTTTGTGAGGTAGAAGATTTTTTGTGATCTTGTTGTGGCTGTTGCCATCATTGTTACTTGCAAAGGGAAACTATACCAAACAACATGCAACTTGGAAATGGCAGAGCCAGGATTTGAACTTCAGTCTTCTGGCCACAAATTTAATGCCCCAACTGACCTCTGAGAGGTAAAAACACAGCAGGGTGGAATTTCCCAGGGCTGTCCTAAGAAACTGCCCGAAATGGGGGGATTCAAACAATAGAGTATATTGTCTCAGTTCTGGGGGCTGGAAGTTCCAAATTATGCTATCTGCAGGGCTCCACTCCCTCTGAAAGCTGCAGGGAGAAGCGTCCCTTGCCGCTTCCTGACTTCTGGTGGTTTGCTGGCAATCCCGGGCACTCCTTGGCTTGTGGATGTGTAACTCTACTCCTCTCATTGTTTCTAGGGCTTCGGCTTCAGTGTCTATGTCTTCACAGGCTGTTCTTTCTATAAGGACACCAGTCATACTGGAGTAGGAGCCTTTCCTACTCCAGTATGACCCCAACTTAAATAATTATTTCCTCAACAATCCTATTTTCAAATAAAGTCACATTCTGAGGTACTGGGGGTTAAGTCCTCAATATATCACTTTTGAAGGGGACGGAATTCCACCCGTGACATAGTCTTGCAGCTTTCTCCCTGAGTTATAGCTCTCCAGTGCATATCTTATTATCCCAACTAGATTGTGAATTTCCCAAGAAAAAAAATTCAATTTTATATCTGAAGCGTCCAACAGGCTGCTCTTGGGCTGGATCTGGCCTACAGGCATGTTTGTCTGAAGTATTGACCTACACAGCACTGTGGAAGATTTTTCTGAATTAGTTTGTGAGCATTCATTTTTTAATTCTTATTGTTCATACTGAAGTATAATTAACATGTAGCGATTTATTAGTTTCCAGTGAACAACATACTGATTCCACAGTTCTATACAATGCTCAAAATGGCGGATGCTTCACGAATTTGCGTGTCTTCCTTGCGCAGAGGCCATGCTGGTCTCTGTATCATTCCAGTTTTAGTATATGTGCTACTGAAGCGAGCCTAGTCTGTGACCATTAAAAAGTTTGGGAACTTTAGGTGCAAATCTTGATGTCTGGTTTTCGTGACAAGCCAGACTATCTGGCTATTTACCAGAGGAACATGGCACCATAGTCCCACTTGCCTGAAGCCTGGCAGGGGCTTCTTAGGCCTTTTTACCACAGATATATTTATACTTTATTGATTCTGCTTCTCTGGAGAACCTCGATTAATATACTCTTCAGAAATATGACATGAATACATGTCAGAAATATGTCTGACATCTAAGCCCCTCTTAGGACCTCCATTGCTGTCACTCTGGTGGAGGTCATCATTATCTCTCTTCTGGATGTCATAATTGCTGCATACCTGAAATCCCTGCTATAGCCTATTTTTAAAAAATTATTTATTTATTTGAGAGAGAGAGCACGAGAGAGAGCATGCATGAGTGAGCAGGGGGAGGGGCAGAGGGAGAGGAAGAGAGAGAATATCCAGCAGACTTCCTTGAGTACGGAGCCCAACATGGGGCTCGATCCCAGGACTCTGAGATCATGACCTGAGCAGAAATCAAGAGTCGGCCACTCGACCGACCTAGCCACTGAGGCTCCTCCAGCCTATTTTTCAAGGAGCAGCCAGGGTGACCCTTTAAAGCCATAAGTCCATCACAATACAACTTTATTTAGTATCCTCCCTAGTCTCCCATCCCACTCACAGTAGAAGCTGAAGTCCTTAGGTGGCCTTCAAGGTCTTATGTAATCTGGCCTCAAGCTGCTTTCTCCAACCACATCTCTATACCCTGCCCTACCTCATGGACTCCAACGACACATGCTTTTCCTTCCACTTGCCACCCATGGTCCAGCCTCAGGGCCTTTGCATCTGCTGCTCTCTCTGCCTGGAAAGCCCTTTGTGCAGGTGAATTCATCTGAGTTACCTGTAGGCAAGATAGCACTGGTTTCTTGCATCTCAAGAGAAGCAAAGACTTTATCCAGAATGGACTTGCCAAAATGTGTGTCTCAGCCAACTGCCTCAGGGTGTCATCTGGGACAGACGGCCTTCCTTTGGTAGGTCTTGGTCATTTACAATCTCGTCCCTCTGTTGCTGCAGCTGTGTAGGAATGCTGTGCAGGCTACTCAAGGAGAAACGAGAAGTCTGAGCGTTGGTCATCATGTGCACGTTAAGCCATGCTTTCTGTTCATCGTCTGTTCCTCATGTACCTGCCAAAATTCTGAGTGACCGCTTTCTAAAGAAACTCTTGCTCTTTTAGTCTGAGAAAACATCCTAAAACCCTGCTTTGGTGAGGGAAAAGGCACAGGCATTATGGGAAGTGGATACTTTGGACAGATGTGCACAGAGCAAACATCCCCCATGTGATCCCCCTTGTGATCGGAGAGACCTTGTCCGTCCTGCCCCCGACACCCTAGCCCACCTCTCCTGGGCCTTCCATCACGGCCAGCAAGCTCTGAGGGCTCACTATCAGATCATCTGATTGTTTTTCCACCATGGTCATGGAAAGAGCTCGTATATCGGAAAAGTAAAGCTCCCGAGCTGTGGAATCAGACAGGCTCCAGTCCTGATTGTGACATCCCTAGATAGTGGGGCTTTGGACAAGTTACACGCCCCTCTTCACGAGTTTCCTCTCTTGCAGGATAGAGCTGGTAGGGCCTCCATTATGGGGCTGTTATGGGATTTAAATGCAGTCATGTAGAGTGAATGCCCGGCCTGTGGCAAACATTCAGTGACTGGAATCAGGGTGAGTCAACATCGAAACTGAAGCCAGACTCTGTCACCTGAGGCTGAGCTGCTGTGTGCGGTGGACACTCATGACTGGTCCAGGGAGACTGACCCCTGGGCTACCCTTCACACCATCCCGCCAGCACTCCTCCCAGAGTGCAAACACGGTCAGGCCACCTCCCTCCTTAAAATGTGTGAGACACTGACCTTTAGTCCAGCCTGCGCGTAGCCTGTACGGCAGCCCTTAGGACCCTGCCTCCTCTTGGCTGTCCCCCGCCCCCGTTGGCTCACTCACCACTGAACTTTGCTCTAGGCATTAAGAAAATAAGTAATTAGTGATCTGTGAGCTTGGCCACTAAATCAGTCCTGTCTCTGCCCAATCTTGTGGGCATTCAATCATATTTTCTCTGCCTGCTTTGGAAGAGGTACGGGAGGTTTTCTGTACTATGCCTGCTGTATTCTCCGGCTCTGCTCCTTGGCCAAAATGGAAAAGAGGCTGATCTGGGGTGGCCAGGTTTTTGTGCATACTTAGAGCCTGACCAGACGTGGGCCTCCATCCTCTTTTATCTGTGAGGTGCTGGGCTCCACGGGGCCATTTCCCAGATTCCTTCCAACCAAAGCTTTGAGAGCAGGTGCTGGGGCCCTACACACTCACCAGTGAGGGGTCGGTTCCCCGAGGCCGCTGGGGACCACAGCTCCACCTTCACGCGGAGGCCAAGGGAGGTGTTGGCAGAGAGACCCGGAGTGGGGACGGCTTTCTCATTGGCAGGCGAGTCCGTGTGGGCCAAGTCAGTCCGGGGAAAACAAGAACAGCAGCCTTGATGTCTGGGATGCTCTCTGCCCTCCTCCCCCAGCCTGACCTCCCCCGCAGGAACCTAACTGCGTATCTCAGTCCTAGAATGTGAAGAATGTGCCAGAGCCTGATAGGCCTGAAGCGATCTGCAGAGAGGCAGGGAGGAGCGCTGCTCCCCAGTCAGAGGCCTGACAGTGGAAGGACTCTGGGTCCTGAGGGCTGGGCTGCCCCTCCCCTCCTCCCTGGGCCTCCCGCAGCAGCCGGGTCTCAAAGGCTGCATTGTGCATTGAGCTAGGTTTTGGTCCCTAGTGGGCCGGGGAGGCGGGAGGAGGGACACTGTCGGGAGGCTGTCCCCTCCCAGCACTCTTCTGGCTGGTGTTCCCAGGGGCTTTGGCCTGGGAAGAATGATACACACATGGGTGGCTGCTTCTGCATTCCCGGGGAGCCCAGCCTGTCCTGGGGCCCAGGTGAGTTTTCGGGGGGTGGGGGGAGGCTTGGCCTGTGGCTTCGCTGAAGCGGTTGGTCTAGTGAAGGCTCAGGGGTCTGCTGGCTTGGGAAAGCGACTTTTCCAAAGATGGCGAGATGGCTCTGGTTTCTGGCCCCCTGTTCCCCTCCTTCCCTCGTTCAGTATTTGTCATTCTGGCTTTGTGGGAAGGAACTAGGCCCTGGGAAACATCTACTTTTCCTGAAGAGAGAGACTTCGAGCTCAGTCTGTGAGGAGCCGGTGTAGCTCTTGGCTGCCGCTCGCAGGGTGTGACTAACCCCTTCCGTCTTTTCTTCCCAGGATTCCCTGGGTCAGGAAGGAACTTCAGGCAGTGCTTGCCTCCGGGGCCCATGGGTGGTCATAAATTTGGCCTCCGTCACTCAAACTATTTTCATCAGCGTTGCTGTCACTAGAGAGAAACAGGCAATTTCCTGCCTCCTATCTATTACGGTGTTTTGGGTTTTTTTGTACGTCAACTCGAGGCCATGGAGACTTGTTGCCCTAAGAAATTGTCAAGTCATCTGAGACATCAGGGGACCCCCCATTCCAGTTTACTTGGACCCAAAGACTCTCTCAGGAGGTAGTCAGTGCCAAAACCAGAAAAGTCCCAGGCAACTGGGGTGGTTAGTCACCCTAATGCAAGCTCCTTGCTTCTTTTCAGAGCAAGACCAAGGCGGGGCCCTGCCATCTCGAGCAGGGGATCTCTCAGGATGCATGGCGGCTTTGAGAGAAGGTGGCGGTCGGGGGTGGGGGTGGTTCCCTTGGGAGATAGAAGAATGCCATGCCAAGGAATCATTCCTAACCCTTGTTAGGATCCCATGTCTTCCTGGAATACCGTGTGGTTTCTTGATCGGGGAACCCAGGAGAACCCCTAGCCAAGGTAAACAGATTTGTAAATGATGCCTTTGGCACAAAAGGCACAACCTATAGCTATGAAAACATTTTGCTCCTCCAGAATTCTAAGACTTAGAAACTTTTCAGATCCTTCCCCTAAATCCTGTTGCCATTGTACCCGAGGGGGGCAGAGACTGAATGGAGTGTGGGGGAACATGAGGGATCCCTGGTCTGCCAGCCAGGGACCTGGGTTCTAGATTGGCCTCAGTCTACCCACACTTGGGCAGGCATCATCATGGTGAATCACCTGATCTTTGAGGCTGAAATGTCTGGCTTGATCTTGGTTCTTAGACTTGACTTGAGCGATTTACTTATCCTCTCTGTTTCAGTTCCCCCGTCTATAGATTTGTGATAGAATTATGCATTCCTCGTAGAGTTATGGTAAAGATTAAGTCTACGTGTGAAATACTTAAAATGACCTGGCATACAGTGAAGTAAGCACAAGAAATGTCAGCCATATTAATTACACTTCTATGACCTTAGCACATCAAGCTCTCTCTCTAGGCCTTTGTTTGCTCATCTGTGAGATGAGTGGTTGTAGGCTTGGCCCTCAGAGGGGCCCTCGGGAGCCCCGCTCCTGCTCTCTGAGCCCTGGCTTCAGCTGGCGCAGGTCTGCTTCTGTCCGACATCCTGACGTCAGCCCAAGATTTTGTGTACGAGAGTTGTGTGGCTCAGAGTTGTGTGGCTCAACCAACCGACCCTGAAGAAAGCATCCTTAGAGTTCTTATGATGTTACTATCCAGGGATTTTATTGTTTCACCTGGTTTGGGGCATCAGGAAGTGGTTGACATCTTGAAGCCACTATTTCTCCGAGTCAGCTTGCCATTTCATGACTTTTCCCCAAACTGTTTTCTGCACTTGTCAGGGCCTTTCTCTAGGGAGGATGATAGGGACGTTGTAGGTCTGAGGACCGTTGATAAACATCCCCTGTTAGGCTTCCCTATCTATCCTAGAGAAGTGGAACAAAGTATGAGACATATCCTGGAGTGACTCTATAGTTCTGTGACTTTGGGCAAATCTCATATTCTTCGAACCTCAGTCTTCCTATCTGTAAACTGGATCGAATGGTACTATCTGTCACATGGAGTTTTGGGTGAGGGTTACATCAGATAATTCATCTCATGGATCTGGTGCAGGGTGTGGCTTCTGATAACCCCCCCAGTCCTTGTGGGCTGTTTTATTGTCCCCTAGTAAAGACCATTCCTACAACCCTTCTCACTAATTCCTGGCTCCACTATGCTCCTCTTTCTGGCTGCTTCTGCCGTTACAACTGTTTAAGGGCGAGTCTATAGGGAGAACCAGCAGTCATCAGGGGGAAGGGATGCAGGAGAGAAGAAGGCTCCTAGTAACTCTGAGCCCTGGACAGATGCCTAGCTGGTTTGCCGCAGTGTCACACGATGATGAACGTTGGCTCTGGCCACCCCAGGCGACCTGCTTTCCCACACATGGGCTCTGCCTGCAGCATCTGTTCTCTGTAATGTTTCTCATTGGTTTTCATAAATCTCCCCATTGCACATGGTGAGAGGTGCTGGCTCTGGTCATTTGCTATCATGTCTGTCTTCTTGGGAGTCCGGCCACTGTTTAATAAATTATAGTTGCTCACAGAGGACCGTAGAGTAAGTCATGTCAAAGTTCATTGATCTAAAAGCTTCTAGCCTGCCCCATCATAGTCAACACTTTCTTGAAGAAATCTGGCAGACTTACACCCCCAAACAGGGGATGTGAGAGAGAACATTTGCCTATATTGATCGCTGGTGTTTTTAACTTTCAACATTTTTGGTAAATGTGAATCATGAGTATAATAATAGGAAATCGAAGGAGAATGCTGGCAATAGTGAATGATGCCTCATATTTGAACTTTCGAAAGCTTGTGAGGCATTTTGAACTTACTGATAATAGAGAATTTCAGAACAATAAACCCCCCATCTAGCTCTAGCACATTTCTACATTATATCATATCCACTTCAGAATATCTTTATTTCATTCTCTTACTTAAAAAAAAATTGCAGGTGCAAGGATGGTCCCCTAGTAGCTCTCCTGAATTCAGCGATTTTGTGCTTTTATTACGTGTTCCTGTGCCCCTAATTATTGCAGAGAATTTTTTCTGAAGATTTCGATACTGAAACAAAATGGTATGGTTATGGGCCTTGCTTCCCCTCCTCCCTCCACGTCATTATTGGGGAGACATCCATGTAGGGAGACGGAGCCTTGGCTGTGATTTAGCATCTGTCCTAACAAGGACAGTGTAGGTTTACATCTTAAAACCTACTGGTGGTGTGACCATCAGGTCAAAGAAGGAAAAAAAATATGCATGCAGGGAAACACTTCTTCTTCAAGTTTTCTTCTTGAAGTTGGGGTGGAAGGTGACGGCTCACGTCCAGCAAGTTGCTGAGGGTGAGATGCTTCCAGATTAGCAACTTCAGACCTCACAGATCTGAGGTCAGGTTAACATCATGGCGGCAGCACGGTCTGTCCCCCGGGGGTCTGGAGGGCCTCTGACTCTGTCGCAAACTTGCTACGTGACCTCGGTAGAATCACTACTCCTTTGTTTCTTCGCAGTAAAATAAGGAGTAGAACGAAATGATCTCTTAAATCCCTTCTATCTATTCATTTTCTATAATTATTGCCTCTTCCTTATTTTTAGCCCTCATGCTCAATATGTCAAGATGCTTTCTCTTTTCTAACTTTAAAATACCACGCCACTCACGATATCCCCTCACTTCTCATTTGCCAAAATCACAGTGCACAGTCTCACGCTTCTGCTCCTGGATTGCCATACAGCTTTCGGCTGGCTTCCTTGCCTGTCGTCTTTCCTCCTCCCCTGTCCTTCTCGTGCCACCCCAGGTAGAATTTCCATTGTTATTACGCTATTCCCATGCTTGAGAATGCTTTGTCCCTTCCTATTGCTGGCCATATCTATTCTAAATTCCTCTGCTTGCTTTGAAATGCCATCCCTATCCTGACTCTACCCTATTTATCAATTTTAGCTCCATGATCACTGACCTCTGTGGTACATACAGGCTGGCTTCTGTTCTCTCTGTGTATGCAAAGTTCATTCCCCCTTATCTTGCTGATCTCTGTGCCAGTAATTTTGTCCCCCTTCTCCCCCATACAAATCTACCAAGAAAATGAAAAGGAAGCCACAGACTCAAGGATAATACATGAAAACCACATATCTGATACTGGTATCCAGAACATTAAAAAACAAAAACAAAAAAACCACGCTGGGACGCCTGGGTGGCTCAGTCAGTTAAGCATCTGCCTTTGGCTCAGGTCATGATCCCAGGGTGCTTGGACTAAGTCCCACATCGGGCTCCCTGCTCAGAAGGGAGTCTGCTTCTCCCTCGAACTGCTCTGTTTGCCACCCTCTCTCTCTCTGACAAATAAATAACTCAGTAATGAGAAGGTAAATAACCTAATGAAACAGAGCAAAGTGTTTATAAAGGCACTTTCATTCAGAAAATGTATGTATGGCAAATAAGCACATGAAAGAAATGCTCAACATCATTAATTATTAAGGAAACATCGACTGAAACAGTGAGAGAAAACCACACAGCTATAAAATGGCTAAAATTAAAAAGGCTGATGCTATCAGAGGTTGGTGGGGATATGGAATAACCAAAAACCAGAACTCTCTTACATTGCTGATGGGAATGCAAAACGGTACAGCTGCGTTGGAAAGGAGTTTGACAGTTTTTAAGTAAATCTCAACCTTTTTTTAAATTAGTAACTTTTTCTTGCCCCATAATAACAAAAATGAAACTAGCTTATACCAAAAGTAATTTATTGATTCATAAATGAGAAGTCCCAGGGTTGTTTGCTTTAGGTATGGTTCGATCAAGATATTCAAGTTAGGTTATCAGAAATGTATTTTTCCTAAACTCCTAAACTTTAACTGGGCTGGCCTCAACCTCAGGCACGCCTACACTGTGTGGTAGGTCCCACCGTTCCAGGCCATCCTAGCCATAGCTCCAGGTGCAATGGAAAGAAATCCCTTCCTGCAGAGTGCTGATGAGGGTCCAAGGACCAATCCTGATCCGCTTCACCTTGGTTATGTGGCCATGGCATCACATGACATGATTGGCTTATGCTTGAGTCTGGTGCCCACTTTTGGCGCTGGGGATGGAGTCAGCCGCACCTGAACCCCATGGACTGGGTTTATCTGGCTAATGAAGACACTCGGGGTTGAGTCTGGGACTGTCTAACTGCAGTCTTTGTTCTTAGCCACTTGTCTCCCTGCCTTCGGTGTCAGAAAACAAATGTGTGTCTATTACAGAGTATTTGGAAAGTAGACAATAGTAACAAAAAGATGATGAAAAATGACTCAGCACTAGCCACTATGAACCTTCTGGTCTATTTCCTTTCAGTCACTAAAAAAAAATCATACATATTTTTGAACATACTTCATTCTGTACCATAGCTTTTTGTTGCTTTGATTTGTCTCTAGACCCTTTTTAAGGCCCAGCTAAGTCGTCATATTCTTTCACACGGAAATGCAATCCATGTGCAAAAGAGCTCTGTAAACTATGAATCCCTGGGCAACCATTAACTGTTCTCCCTGTCATGTGGCTCATCCAAATTTTCCAGATTCCTTCTTGTCCCTCAAGCGGCCGCCCTCTGGCTCGTGGGTCCCCAAGCAGCTGGCAAAAAGGCTCTCTCTACTCCAGAGATTCTCACACTTTAGAGTACAAGAGAAATCCTCAAGATGCTCATTGGAAATGCACATCTCCAGATATACCCCTAGATATTTGGAGGTGAAGCAGGGAGAGAAGGGCTCAAGGAATATTTCTAAATTTTCCTTCTATTAAAATTTACCATTTAAACAGAACTACCCACAAAATCACATGTGTAGAGGGGCGCCTGGGTGGCTCAGTGGGTTAAAGCCTCTGCCTTCGGGTCAGGTCATGATCTCAGGGTCCTGGGATCGAGCCCTGCATTGGGCTCTCTGCTCAGCGGGGAGCCTGCTTCCCTCCTCTCTCTCTGCCTGCCTCTCTGCCTGCTTGTGATCTCTCTCTCTCTGTCAAATACATAAATAAAATCTTTTAAAAAATCACATGTGTACAGCTTAGTGAATTTTCACAAGGTGAATATTTCCATCTCTACTGTTTCCTGGGGTTGCCATTCATTTATTCTCACTGCTTTATTGTACTTAATGGTATAGACTGCCACTTACTTATCCATTCTTGGTATAGACCACCACTTACCTATCCAAATGTGTAGATGGACATTTGGGTTGTTGCCAGGTTCTGAGTGTTATACATATTGCTGCTGTGGATATTTTAGTAGATGTATTTTGGTGAACACATATATGCATTCTTTCACGCATAGGCCTAGGAGTGGAATTTCTGGATCTTACTGCATGTGTATATTCAGCGTGAACTGATATGTCGGTTTCTCCCAAGCAAAAATTTTCAAGGCTTATTCTCACACTCGCTGCATATGGGGTGGGAGTTCTGGTTGCTTTGTATCCTTAGGAACACTTGGCTTTATCTGTCTTTTTTATTTTAGCCAGTCTGTGTGGAGGTGTTCCACTGTGGTTTTAATTTTCATGTCCCTGATGTGTTGGAGAAAATTTTCATAAATTTATAGACCATTTGGATATTGCCTTTGATACGTGGTTATTTGTACCTTTAGTCCATTTTTCTAGTGGGTTGCTTACCTGTTTCTGAAAGCTGCATAGCATTCTTTATTTATTCTGGATTTGAGTTCTTTACATTCTATACCTTCTTTATATTTTCTTCTACTCTATCACTTACCTTTCACTCTCTTAATTGCATCTTTTGATTAACAAAAGTTCCTCATTTTATCTATTATTTCTTTTTGTGTGTGTGGGTAGTGCGCTCCCATCCGGTATAGGAAATCCGCTGGTTACTTCAAGTCATGCAGATATTCTTCTCTAATTTTTTTTCTCTCTCGTTTTTAAGATTTTATTTATTTATTTGTCAGAGAGAGAGAGAGAGAGAGAGAGAGAGAGAGAGAGCATGAGCAGGGGGAGGGGCAGAGGGAGAGGAAGAAGCAGGCTCCCCGCTGAGCAAAGAGCCTGATGTGGGCTCCATCCCAGTACCCCGGGATCAAGACTTGAGCCCAAGGCAGATGCTTCACCGACTGATCCGTCCAGGCATCCCTCTTCTCTATTTTTCCACTAGTTGGCTCGGACAGACAACTTCTTAAAAATCAACACTTAGGTAACTCTGATGTAGTCTATAAATTACATCCTGTGAAATGCTGCAATTTTCTGCTCTAAACTTCACACATCTTTTCAGAGTTTTCTGCCCTGCCCTCTCCCCCAAAGCAGGATGGCCATGAACGTCCTTCTTCAAGGTGGGCTTACGGGGGGCCATTCACCACCCTTAAGCTGTTGTTTCTTTCCATGCAATCTTGTGATAGGGACGCTCTCTCAAAGCTCGCGGGGGCCAGATGTGGATGCATAAGTTTGACGGTGTGCAGACTGCTGGTGGTCAGAGCGGGACGAATGGCCTCAGAGGGACAGCAAACGCTTGGCTCCAGCCGACTGTGGCCACACGAGACTGAGGACTCCAAACTATAGATCTTCCTATTTTCAGAGTGAAGCCAAGCATCTGGGTTATGTAAAATATCCCAATTTCTGAGTGATGTCAAGCAATTCAAATTTGAACTTTAAAAATTCACTGGGTGGGGAAAAGAAAAAAAGAAGAACAAAAAAGAACAAAAAAAGAAAAAAGAAAGGAAAAAAAATGTTTGTGATGGCCTCTGGCGCCTAGCCTATCACTGTCCAAAATTGTCATGGAGTAGGGAAGCAGGCGGCCACTCCAAGTATGATCCTGGGACCAGCAGTAGCACCGCCGTCCCCCGAACCCCGAGCACATGAGACAGGCAGAACCTTGGGCTTTCAACCTCTTGAGGCGGAATCTAAATTCTATCAGTACCCTCAAGCTTTTCATACACACATGAAAGTTTGAGAAGCGCCAGTCTAGATGTATCGTTCCAAACACTGGCTCAAATTAGAATCGTTTGGGGAATGTAAAAGAATTTCTATGGCTGGGCTGCACTATGAACCACGTAAATCAGCCTTCCTGGAGATGTGGCCTAGGCGCTGCTATTTTTAAAAAGCAATCTGAGTGATTCAAATAGGCAGTCAGAGTTGAGAACCACGAAGTTAGATCAATCTGTCATTTGTGAGTGGGAAAGTGAAACCTCAGAAAACGGATGGATGAAATGTCTTGCCCAAGGTCATTAACTAATGTATGGGAGAATCTGATTTGTGCTCAACCTCTTATCTCATGATTCCCAAGCCAGTGCCTTTTTGCTACAGTTACCTTTGGTGTCTGGGGGCAGAAGTACAAAATGATCCAGTTCAACGATAGCTCATTACTCTCAGCTTTCCCGCTAAGCTGCTTTTAACACTGAACCCTTAACAAGACGAGGTGCTGTGAGCTGACGGGCCCTTCCTTCTGCCTCTTCAAACCCAAGTCCATTTCGTTCTCCCTATGCATCACCTTAAAAAGTGCTACTGCTCCCGCTATGAAGAAATGGAAGGTGCTCCACTTGGGTGTCAAAATGGGTGTCAAAGTGGGTGACACTTGGGTGTCAAATTCTCACTGCATAGGCCTGGAGCAGGAAGTGGCGGTGCAGACTCCTGGCAGCCGTGGGAGGACGTGGGGGCAGCACTCATCAGCAGTGAGGGGACGGAGTGTGGTGCCTGCTCCCTTATCCCTCCTGGGCTGCATCAGTAGTAGAAGAACAGGTACACAATGCAAAACGGGTAGGACCCAGCACAATTTTATAATCAAAGAAACTGGGAGAAGTGAGGGGCTTGCAGACAGTAGGGGAGCCAAGATTCCTAATCCCTTTTTCTGGGCCCCAGCAGTGCTTATAATACTCTGACCCCCTGGGACAGTCCTCGAACAGTTTCACGGTCAAAGGAACAGAGTAACCAAAAGTAATGTGTTATGAACCTGAGTTCTCTTGTTGTATTTTGGGGATACCCCAAGGGAGGCCCACATTTCATAGTGATGTTTGTGAGATTTCCCTTTATTCTTTTATATCCACCGCCCTGTGCTTTATAGCTGTAATCTCTTCTCTTTTCAACTCTCTGCTGTCAAAATTGCCTCCTCCCAGGGGCGCCTGGGTGGCTCAGTGGGTTAAAGCCTCTGCCTTCGGCTCAGGTCATGATCTCAGGGTCCTGGGACCGAGTCCCGTATCGGGCTCTCTGCTTAGCAGGGAGCCTGCTTCCCCCCTCTCTGCCTACTTGTGATCTCTCTCTCTGTCAAATAAATAAATAAAATCTTAAAAAAAATTGCCTCCTCCCTAAGCCTAGCCCTCGCTAGGGTCTTCTTTCTTCTCCTTTCCACTCCGATTTAATAGGGGCAAAGACAGGAACATTTTGGAGATCTGAGAAGTCCCATATAGAACTCGAGTGGGCAAATAGTCTGGGAGCCATCAATACCTTGACGTGAGCCATCAATATCAAGTCCATTATGAGCATGCCCAGCCATCTCCCTCACGAAGCCACCTTCCCTCACTCTGTTTCAGCACTTCCGTCATCCACCCCTTGACCTTAAACCTGCTGTAGTCAGATCTGTAAAGACCTTGCAGGTTCAACATACACTGAGCATTTCCAGGGTTAGCTGTGAGACTCAGTCTGACCTGTGGGGTGGGAATCTGTTTTATTTATTTACCTTAAATAAAACAGGGATACTCAGGCTACTGAGGAATTGATATTAGAGGTATGACAGTTGAGTACTAAATAATTATTAGGCAGTGGTGATAGCAGGGAGAATTCTTCCATGCCACCGGCTCTGGAGAAAAAATGGTCACTTGACAATGATTTGCAGTCCATGCTTATAACTTGCTTACACTCACACAAATCCTTTTTCATTTGCTGTCTTTCAGGTAAAGAAACTCCTTCCAAGGATCCAACCATATCAAGTGAGTTTATAGCCTCATCTGAAGACAAGGAAAGATGTTGCCTGCCACAGAAAATGACTCCAGGTATCTAAACCCCAAAGAAGAGCACTACGTTTTGTTTTGTTTTGTTTTGTTTTAGTATTTTCCATGTAGAATACCACAGTATCCTCCTTATGTCTCCCATTTGTGGGATCCCTTCCTTTTATCCTTTCTAGGCACCAGCACCAAATGCATCTTTGTAGGCACACCCTTGACTGTGGTATTCACTTGTTCACAAAGCTTCCAATGCTCTCCATTGCCTGCAAGATGAAAGCTTCTCAGGTGAACGCTCAAAGCCTTTCACCATCTGGCACATATTAGGAGCTCCATACATATTTGCTCTACTAAAACAATATATCAGCAATTAAATTTTAAGGTGCTGGAGGGCACAGGTAATTTTTTGGGAGACTTCTGTATTTGTTCTACATGATGTCTTAAAGAGTTATTTATACATAGCTGGTTTTTCAGAAAATGTTTGGTAAATAAATATACAAATGGTTGAATGAATATTTGGAGGTCACGTTCGGAGTCTATATACAGTATCTTATACATAGCAGATTCTCGATAATCCCTTGTTAAATAAATGCATAAGTGGATAAAGGGTTGAATATGTGGCGTGAGAGGGGCCGAGCAGAAGAGCCCCTGTATGAATCTTTCAGAAGCAGAACAAGATTTTGAATTTAACATGAAAGAAATCTTATTCTCAAGACACGTCTTTCACAAGGTTCCCGCTTGGAGACCTCAGCGGAAATGGCGGGGAGTTGGCAGCAGAGGGCGCTATGTCTGGGTTGAATCTTTGTGCCGGAAACTCTGGGGATCAAGCCACAGAAGACCCAGTATCTGTCCTGCAGTAACAGGGGCTATTTTGGGGGGCAAGTCGTGTGCCAAGCAGGTGCTAAATGACCGCCTCTCACTGTCACGTGCACATGTCTAGGATGTGCCACCAAACCCCATGTCAAAGGTGGCAGAGTCTCAGAGAGAAAGGCAACCTCCCCGCTGCCACATGGCTCCTCGGTGATGAGACTGGGGTTCCAACCCCCGTCCTCGTTTATAGCCCCTCCATGCTTCATGTGCCCTCCAAACACGTACCTCCAAACGATAGATTTGCGAAAAAGATTTATATTAAGAAGGTTCAAAGGACAGAGACCAGGTAAATGGATGGTGTGTACGTGTGATACCAGGTTCTTTCCATCCCCAGTTTCAAATTCAGTCCAACTCCTGGGCTGGCGTTGAGAAAAACCTTCCCCTTTCTTGTTCTTGTGTCAGTCTGCTTCTTTGCCTGTTAGCTTGGGCTGTCCTTGACAAAAGGTGACTCGCCACCTGTTGTTTCCTCAAAGCGGTGCGGTCAGCATTTTGCCTTATCAGTGCATGAGCCCCAATGAACAAAGGAGGGCCTGAACTTCTCTGTCTTTTAGTATTTTCCGCTGTGATGCTGTTTCCAGGAAAGTCACTGATTGAGAAGGGGGCATTCCACCCCAGCCTCCCATCTCTCCTTTATGCGGAAGAGTCACGGACAAAATCAATCAGATACATTAGCATGATTAAACCACCGGTTTTCAGAAGGACTTAAAAAAAAATGACAAAGTGTATTTCATACTAACACTGGAGTGAACTTGATTAATAACCCTTGTCTGGTCGTGCTGAGGGCACGGTTGGATCCCACAGTGGGCCCAGACAGGAGGCTCTGAGTGGCAGCTCTCAGCTGTCGAGATCTCAAAGGCAGTTTGCTTATTTAAATTCAGGTCTTTTGAGTGACAGGCCCATGGATTCATATTTGGGGCAAGGAGATCCGCACTGAAGGGGTTTATCATTCATTGGGGGCTATTGTGAGAGAATCTATAAGGGAGTTTGGATCCGGCTTTGGAAGGACAGGAGAGAAGAACTTGGTGAAAAAAAGTCACAGAATCAGTCAGAGTCAAGGTTGATTACAGGTGTGACAAGGTGAGGGCAAAGGGAGCTGTAATTCCTGCAGCGCTGGGGTGGGGAGATTGTGAGAGTCAACAGCGAATGCTTACTGTGTTAATTGAATATTTATTATGCAGGAGGCAAGGAACAAAAAGCTTTATATGCATAATCTCCTTTGTAAGCCTCTTAAAAGCCCTGTGAATTAAGTAGTCGGCAAGTGATTTTGCTAATGGGAAAAGTCAAGTGTAGAGAGGTAATTAACTGTTCAGCATGGCACAGTGAGTGAGGGCAGAGCCAAGCCTTGAGCCCAGGTCCGTGTGACTCCGCCTCCCTGGGCTTTGCCTCCTCCTAGAGGTCAGTGTGCTGATCCGCTCGGAAGGCTGAAGATGGAGGCCTTGGATGAGGTGAGAACACAGGCCAGGGAGGAACAGAGTGGAACAAACTTGCACCCGCAGTTCGCACCCACGTCAGGTCAGTTTGGGATGTCCTATTGGAGCTGGACGGCAGCCACAGCATTTTCAGGACTTCTAGGTTAAAAACGGGCCTTTTAAACATAGGCGTCCCGGCTGCCTTGTGTTACCTGGGCCAGCAAGAGAACGGCTGTCTTTAAGGGGATCAGGGATTTGCAAAGTCCCTGGCAAGTTAAGGCTAGAAGAGAGACCTCCATGATTATCCGGTCCAGTGCCTTTTTGGTTTACTGTGTTTGATAATTTTTTAAAATTTTTTAATTAAGGTATAATGTATTATTTGCCCCAGGGTACATGTCTGTGAATCATCAGGCTTATACATTTCACAGCACTTACCATGGCACATACCCTCCCCAATGTCCATAACCCAGTGTGTTTGATAATTATTAACGAGATTGCTACTTATTGTCTAAAGAAGACGTGGCAAAGTGCAGTTATAAGATGAACCTCTCAGGGTGGCCTTTTCCAACAACACGGTCCAAAGACGTACTCCTGCCCCTTGCAACCACTCCATCAGGCTGTCTGTTAACCCGATTACATTGCTTTCCTAGCACTTTTGTCCATCCGAAATTATTATGTTCATAGAATTGGTTACTTGCAGAGAATACGAGCTCCAGGAAAGCAGGGACCGTGTCTATTTTGTTTCCTACTGTATCCCAGCTTTGGCTCATGGTGTTGGTTGAATAAATGGGCATTTCGAATCATTAAAGATATTAAATTAAAGAAAGACTTTAATACATTAAGCAACTATCCTGGAAAACACCAATAGACTCATCATTAGAAACCATTTAGAGAAAATGTATAGTGTATACATAATGCATAAAGTATAGACTATTACATATCATAGATTTGACATATCATTTCCGTATATATAGAAAAATTGGTATTTGTTCAAAACTTTCACAAATCATCTACAGAAAAGTGTATATGTCTAGCTTTTCTTGTTGGCACTGTCGCCTCGGTGCCAGGCAGCCTAGCAACATACCTTGTTCAAAGCAGAAATAACAATAGCAACTCCTGGGATTCTGGAACATTCCCAGGCTTCAGGCTTTTCTTTCTTTCTTTTTTCCTCCTTGGGGGTCATTTTAAAGGAGGTGCTCAGGAGATTAAGATTACTTGTCATCTCTAATTAATGAGGATACCAATTTAAGATTTAGGTGTGGGAAACACGGGTTCACCTGATTCTTTTTTCCTTTTTGTTGCCTTTCCAGCCTGACCTGATTGGCATGTCTATCTCTGTTCTCTTTCAGATCTGACGCTCTCCTTCAGTGTGAAGAGCCGCTCCCGGAGGTGTGTAAACGGCCTCCTGCAGGAAGCGGCCAGGAGGCGGCTCTGGGCGCTGGAGAATGAGGACCAGGAGGTGCGCGCCCTGTTTCAGGTGAGCTGGGGTGGCCCGGTGCAGTTCTGAGCCAGCCTTGTGTCCGGCCCCTGCAAGCCTCGGCAGCACCTAGGACAGCGCCGGGAGCAAAGTAGGCTCTCAAGAAAACAGCTGAAGGAGGGAAAGAATGAATGAAAATGTACACATTTGCTGCCCGGCAAGAATAGGCATGACTCAGACGGGGGCAATGTCTGGGTTTGCAGAGTCAGAGAAAAAATGGTTTCAAATCTGCCGCTCATAGCTCTTTGACCTTCTCCACGTGGCTCACCTGCGTAGGATGAGAATTGTTGATAGTTACCTCACAAAGTATACCTTTAAAAAAATGTGGTAAATTGGAATTTTGGGTTTTTTTTATTGTGATAAAATAGACGTAACATAAATTCTCAATGTTAATTCTTTTCTGTGTACAATTCAGCAGCATCAATGCACTCACACTGTTAGGCACTGGTCACCACTATTCATTCCAGAAACTTTTCATCATCCCAAACTGAAACTCTGTATCTACTAAATAGATGGTCCTTCCATCCCCTTTCCTCACCACTGGTAACCACTAAGTATACTTTTTTTTTTTTGAAGTACCAAAATTGCCAATCAAAAATTAATAACTATAAATTTTAGAATGAGAGGAGAAAAGGGCAATAAAGCAAATAAACCGGTTCCTCCTCTTTCATAGTGGGTAGCTAGGACCTTCAGTTTTAAATCCAGGAAGAAGGGTAGGACCAAATTATTTACACTTTAGAAGGGACTTTTTTTTTTGAAGGAGTCGTGCATTTATTTGACAGAGAGAGAGAACAAGCAGGAGGAGCAGAAGGCAGAGGGAGAGGGCTCCCAGGACCCTGGGATCATGACCTAAGCCGATGGCAGACGCTCACCGACTGAGCCACCCAGGCGTCCCCTAGGAGGGACTTACAAAGAGAACCAAAGTCAGAAATGGTTAAAAGTTGTTGCAACTAGAGGTGGGAGAAAAGGAATATTAATTCATGTAATAAATTAATATGTTCTAGTTATTTTTATAGTCTCTGAATTAATTTGAACAAATTAAAAAGTGAAACATGTTCTATTAATCTGTCATGCAAAAAAAAAAAAAAAAAAGAAGCACTACTTTGTCGGGAGGAGCCAGAGGCCGGTGAGTCAGTATCTGCAGCAAGCTCGGCGCTTTGCTCGGGTGGTGGCATGTGCTCCCTAAATAGCAGAGAAATTATAAATAGTAGGTTTTTTTTTTTTTTTTTAATTTCCAGAATTCAGAAACCTGGAGGCATGAGCTGCTAACTGGCACCATAGTTTTTTTTTTTTTTTTAATTTGAGTCACTTTTGGCGTGGGCAAGGGCTAGGTTTGATCAAGCCAGGTGGTCTGCCTGGCAGAGGGTTGAGCCCGGCCGGCTTGTGTGCGGGAGCGGAGGTCTGGAGTCAGCTGGATCTAGGCTCCCGTTGGGGGGCCACAGCCTCCGCCCAGGTGACCTGGGGCAAATTGCTTAACCTGTCTGTGCCTGGGCCTCCGTGACTCTAACACACAGATAATGCCATTTTCTATTAAATCTGAGATGCCGTTTGATAATAAAATGCAGCAATATTTTCTATACCTCGAAGGAAGGGAAATAAATGCTGCCAATTAAGTACGATGTCATGCTTCTTTATGTTTAATTTCAGAAATGATTAAATGTGGTAAAAGTGCATCGTGGAGTGGATTAAGTAGTGTAATTGTATTCTTTGCGTAGGGTTATTGTGAGTTAAAGGAGGCATTGTTCATAGATTGCTGAAGTGCCTCACAATGGACGAATCTTCTGGAAATCAGTTTATATCTAGAATCCCTTCCCCGATCAACAGGATCTGGGGACTCCTGCGGCCTGGTATGGGTTCTCTTCCTTCCTCTCTTCCTATCATCTTCTTTCCACAGGGTTCTCCCAGAACAGCGTTCCTGGGGTTGATCTTTGATGACAGGACCTGGCCTGGGGGGGGAAGGATGTTCTGATCATCACTCATTATAGTCAACTCTAGAAGCTTGGACAAGCAACAGAGAAAGATTTTAGGGGAAAACCAAGTCTGTGCAGTAGGTCAGGCCTATTTTCTCAGGTATTAAAAAAAAAAGGGAGCGGGGGAGCATGCAAATTGGCACAGCCCAGCCTTTCTGAAGTGCATTTTAGGATTGAAAATGTGAATACCTACATTTCCAACTGCACCTCTCAGAATTACTTGTGTCAAAACCATCAAAGATGTGTACAAAGATTTAGCTATAGGATGTTATCACAGAACTGTTTAGGATGGTAAAAAAATGAAAACAACTTAATCTTCTAACCATAAGGAAATGCTAAGAATTTTGTTAATGTAGCAATGGCATCTGTAACTGTAAAAAATGATGTAAATTGATTAATGATGTGGGAGAAGGTTCAGTTTCAAAAGATTACAAAACAATTTACAGAATGTGATTCTATTTATATAAAAATAGTTACTTTGAACCTCATGCATAGGAAAAAGGATTCAAAGTTAATACTCAAGTGTTAACACTGATGAGCTCCAGGAGGAGGGATTGTGGATGATTTTTGTTTTTGTGTGATTTGCTTTTTCCGTTTGTCAGCTTTATAAAAACAATCATTAGATGTAGAATCAAAATCAAACTTGCTTCCCAAGTGCCTTCTCCTATTTATCCTTCACCTTCGCCTTCCCCATACTCCCTTTTTTTTTTAAACATGAAAGGTAACATTCTTTGCACATAGTTCTGCATCCTGGTTCCTTTTGGTTGCCAGTCTTGTTCTATTTATTTAGAGGGTATATTTGGAGGCTGCATTAGGGCACAAAGAATTTCCTCACTCTCTTTTATGATTGCATAGTATCGTGATATTCTATTGCGTTGGTGAATCAGTATTCATTTTAAGCAGCCTCCTATTGATGGACATTTAGGTTATTTCCTTTTTTTCTATATATGTATTTGGTTTCGTGTAAAAAAAACCCTGGCGCTACAATCAAGAAATTTTACACTTGTCTGAGATAGTTAACAGGATACCGTCATCCCAGGCTGATTCACCCTTCTCTTTACCCAGGACCTTTCAGCCAGGTTGGTGGGCATTCAGTCCCAGAGCGCTCAATTTCTCATCACCTTCAAGACCATGGAGGAAATCTGGAAGTTTTCTACCTACTTGAACTTAGGTATGATGTGGAGCAGGCGGGTGGAGGAGAACCTACATCTTGGTTCCACCAATCAATAGGGCTTGACATTAGGGAATTGATCTGGCTCTGATAATGAAAAGAGGTATAGCCCTGACACGGATGGTTAAATTTTGAAATATCACAAACTGCCTGGAACTAAATCTAAAGCAATTATTAACTGTTACTCTCAAATGCTATGTGCAACCTTACTTTGTTTTCAGGGAGAGACTACTTTCTTCGATAATCAATCCATTGGTAAACAGTTCTTGGTGATCACTAAATTTGGAAAGATGGAGTGAGAGGCAGATTGATGGCTTAAAAAAAAAAAAAGGAACCAGTCTTGAGAGAGATCAGAGTAGTTGCTCAAAATAATAAAGTTGTGGATACTTTAGCCTATGTTTTTGGACAAGAGTCAAAGAAAGGGATGGGAGAGTTATCTGCTCAAGGGGACTCAGATTGCAGGATTTTCTAGAAAATGACTTTGTGTAGTGGTGGAGGGTCAATATGGCTCTTGGCTAGAAGGTAGAACCTCTCACGTAGTCATGTTGATTTCCTGCTCACCACGCTGTGTGTCTCCTCCTGTGACCATTTAGAGACCCATCTTCAATTCAAAGTGCGCTCCCTGGACCAGCAGCATTGGCATCGCACGGAGCTTGTTACAAAAGTAGAACCCCAGGCCCCACCCCAGACCTACTGAGCCAGCATCTGTATTTTAATAAGATCCCCAGATGATTTGTGTGCACCTTAAAGTACAGGAAGCACAACGATAGAAAACACACGAGGCCTAAGTTCACAACAGAGTCAGAATGGAAAGAAACAGGTTTTTGCATCTTAAGAAAGAAGTCTCAGAAGAAGCAAAATGTTAACACAAATAACTCACATTCATAGGCATGCTTGAAATATTATCCATAATTGCAATTTGGTTAGCATCTAGTGTGATTTTAACAAGGGAGCGCATGCTGGGCAGGAATGATGGAAAGAATCAGAGAAGGGATGGTAAAGTCAATCCCGACTCCTTTGTGGGTCATGGACAACCCCCCAGACACTGCATTGTTAGAGGTACAGGAATTTTTTTTAATCAACATATAATGTATTATTTGTTTCAGGGGTACAGGTCTGTGATTCATCAGTCTTACACAATTCACAGCACTCACCAGAGCACATACCCTCCCCAATGTCCATCCCTCCCACCTCCCTCCCCTCCATCAGCCCTTGACTTGTTCCCTGAGATTAAGAGTCTCTTATGGTTTGTCTCCCTCTTTGGTTTCATCTTGTTTCATTTTTCCCTCCCTTCCCCTATGATCCTCTGTCTCGTTTCTCAAATTCCTCATATCGGAGAGATCATATGATAATTGTCTTTCTCTGATTGACTTATTTCCCTTAGAATAATACCCTCTAGTTCCATCCACGTCCTTGCAAAGGGCAAGATTTCATTTTTCATGGCTGCATAGTATTCCATCCATCCATGCCCCTCCAGATCACTACATTTATATCTTTAGGGTAAATACCCAGTAGTGCAATTGCTGGATCATAGGGTAGCTCTATTTTCAACTTTTTGAGGAACCTCCATACTGTTTTCCAGAGTGGCTGCACCAGCTTTCCCATCAACATTCCCACCAGTTGGTGGCTGCATTCCCACCAACAGTGTAGGAGGAAGGGTACAGAAATTTGAACCTCAGGTCAGGAAAACTTTAAGGATGGGGACCAGGACCCCCCACCCCCACCCCGAGTCCAAATTAGAATCTCGGAAATTCCTCTATGGACATATTAGAAAAAGGTAATTAGGTTTGGTCATCTAATTATCCATTTATGGAGACCCATAATGTATTGAAAGGAGTAAATGTTATTTAAAAATGACTTGTGTTTCCCAGCGGATGCTGAGAAGAATCAGTTCACTCTAGAAATTTTCTAGCTACCTCTCTATGCTCTTCTAATTCCAGTTAAATGGGATCAGGTTGGGGACGAAGGTCTGGGATGGACCTTCAGAAAGGAGCTTTCTCAGCCTTTTCTGTGCTCAACTCACGGCAGAAATCATGTTCAGGAATCATGTTGGCTTGACCTCTTAGGCTATGTAGCTGCATGTCTGGAACATCTCCTCTTTGACCATAAGTACTGGCTCAACTGCAGATTGGTGGAAGACACAGAGATCCAAGTCTCAGTGGATGAGAAACACCTGGAAACGATATACCGGGGACTCCTGATACAGGAAGGTGAGCATGGAGGAGGGGTGGGACGGGTTTTTATCTGGGTATTTATTATCAGAGCCCCTGAAATAATTAGGATACAAAAGGAGGCAAAAATTTTTTTCAAAGGTGAGAATATTCATAAATGAGCCCACCTGTTACAATATTACCCCAAACATCTCTGTCCATTTGACATGGATACCATGTGAACAGCTGTGTGGGTCAGCCTCACCGATTATCTGGTGTGAGACCCCATGCGGAGTTCGGAGAAGATTCCCCATGCCAGGGTTCCGCTGGGGCTAATTAAATCTCCAGAGATCAGAACCAGGCTGTTGTATTTTCGGAAAGTTGCCCAGACAATTCTAACATGCATCCGGGAGTAAGAATCCCTTTTCATAATATATGATATAATTTGATTGTGGAATAAAATTGCAAATCTTGCAAAACCTGCAAGATTTCCTGAGATGAAGGGAAACGGTGTTGGGGAGCTTCTTGGAGTATAGGCCAATCTGTTTACAGGGAAGGATCTGATCGGGGCTACAACCAACCAGCTAAGGACCCATGACCTCGACATCGCAGGCA
The DNA here is from genome assembly GCA_028533885.1 of Nasua narica. NCBI lineage: Eukaryota > Metazoa > Chordata > Mammalia > Carnivora > Procyonidae > Nasua > Nasua narica. Next base: position 102,192,259 of record CM052809.1, read on the forward strand.
CAACAAAAGAGCCAGATTTGCCTAGAATATTTTGCAAAAGGATTCTGTTTGTGATCACAATGCATAAATCACAATAGAAGGAAAGAATATTATACTGTGCTACTATAAAATCTAGTTGGAGAAATTATATTCACCCACATCAACCAAATGTGTTCTTCGTTTTGGTCCTAAGATTAAGCAGAAGGTTGCAGTTGTAACTGAAGTTCTGTTAAATGGGTTTCTGTTAATTTTTGTTTCTTTTTCATTTATTTATTTATTTTGGTTCAAGGTGAAGTCACAATTCAACCTTATTCTCACAAACTACTCTGAACTTATAGTGTCTAATTTAAGTGAATCCCTCCCCTGGTGGCTTCCCCCCTCCCCCCGTCCAGTTTTTCCGGGATCCCAAAGACTTTCTGCGGTGCCTCAACCCTTGGCGGTGTCCTTTATCCCCAGGAAGAAAAGTAGCTGGGCTTCTTGTTAGAAAGGTTATATGGTGTGATAATCCCTTTCACCTACACTACTCCTTGGAGGGGCTTTTCTCATTGCATACAGGCCACTTCTTCTGCAGAGCCTTGCGCTCTGTGGCTCCGCCAGCTGAGAAGGAAGGGGAGTATTTGACGCTGTGCAAGAAGGAGTTAATTTCCGTGAAGATCTCTGACTGTGAAGAAGAATCCGAAGAATCCGAATGGGAGGGCGTGTCCTTGGTGACGGGTCAGCGGGGCCTGGTGCCCCTGTCAGCTCTGGAACCTCTGCCCCTCCCTTTCCACCAGTGAGTAACCAACTGCCTCTCGGGAGTGGGTCCCAGAGCAGTCTGAGGCCTGCACAGTGCAGGGGAGATAAGCTTGCAGGCAGGGCTTCTACTGTTGCTACTGAGGGAACCAAATCCGGGTGGGTTTTTTTTTTTTTTTTGGCTTTCGTTATTTATTTTTCTAACAGTCAAAATTTGCACAATTTGGTGAAATGGGAGACAACTCTAAATTTCGGATGGGCATTGTACCTACTGTGTGGCTTTCAAATGCAGTGTTTCTCAGTATGGGGACTTGGACCATCTGCATCAGAATCATCTGGGGATTGACTACGGGTTCAGCCTGCCTGGCCATCCTCAGACTCTTTTGGGATCAGATTCAGGAATTTGCCTTATATATAAGCTTCCCTTGAGTATAAGGGAAGGTATTCCAGGCTTAAGTTTGAGAATCTGGGCCTGAAGATTTTGTAAACCCAAACATCTGGAGTGCCCATATACACGATCCCAGGCTGTGGACCCTGTGCTTGGCCCTGGCAGAGAATCTGACAACGAGAATGGAAAGAGATCCTTTGTTAGTTATTTAACTGGCAAACTAGATTTTGAGCCAGAAAACATCCTAGGCCTGCTGGACTCTCCTTTTCACAGTGTGTGATACAAAGGAAGTTCTTAATAAATGTTCGCCATCGTTATAATAGGAGTACTAACCGAGATACTCAGGATCATTGCCGTTGCTGTCATCGTAATGAACTATTCTGCTCGCTGGTGTCGTTTTTTGAAATCCGTGTTTGCAAACCCTGTGTTTCCATTGGCAGATGGTTCCTAAAGAATTATCCAGGAAGCTGTGGCCTTTCCAGGAAGAGGGATTGGACAGGCTCCTATCAGATCGGTATGGCTGAGTTGAAGACAGTGTTGTCAGGAAGATCATACGGCCCTGCCTCCTAATTTTATCTGCAAGTTTGGAGTCAGTTGGTGCGAATTCCTGCCTAGCCTGTGCCGCTGGCTGGACGTGGAGAAGCCAGTTGCCTATAACACGGGTTTCCCTTCCTGTGAGACGAGAGGTCTCAACTCAGGGCTATTGGCACAAATGCTCACAGTGGCAGATAGAGCGCACACATGTGTGAGAGCCTGGGTGGGAGATGTTCGTGAATAGTGGGGACCATGGGGACTGTGGGGACTGTGGGGACCGTGGGGATTTAATGATCTACCAGGTGAATAAAAAGCCCAGTGTGGGCCAAACGTGGCCTGCAGGCTGCCTCTTTTCAATCTCAGGTCAAAACGTTTTCAATTTCCCTTAAACTTTTGTGCAATTGGTCTTGAATTTAGGAAGAGGGAGAATGCCTGGCACATGATGGATATACTCAGTAAATATTTGTTGAATAAATCAATGAAACATATACATAATAGCATGCATTATGGAAACATGCATGTATTTTAGGTAATCTCTGTGTAAATGTATATGTTCGTGTGTACACAGGCACATACATACACATACATGTGTATCTATAAGTACATATGTATCTACTGGAGATGAACTTCAATGTTTTCTGGTATCTAGAACATATCTGCCTTTCATCTTCATCCTTAGAGCCCCTCCTACCACTAACCAGCCTGGCCCAAGTACAATTTTGTGAGCTATGAGCCCAAATAGCACTTTTAAAAAAAGAAATAGAGGGAGGGACCCAAGGGTGGCTCAGTCTCTTGAGTGTCTGACTCTTGGAGTTCGGCTCAAGTCATGATCTTAGGGTCCCGAGATCGAGGCCTGTGTTGGGTTCCACACTCAGCCAGGAGCCTGCTTCAGATTCCCTCTCTCCCTCTCCCTCTGTCCCTCCCCCGTTCATGCACTCTCTCTGTCTGTCTCTCTGTCTCCCTAAAATAAATAAATCATAAAAAAAGAAAGAAATGGAGGGAATTATGGAACCCAGGCAAGGCTAATCAGTTAACTCACCGTAAACAAGATTTTTGGCTCTCTGAGGTAAGATAAAGCGTTCCTTGGAATTATGAATACGGGGCTGTGAAGTTCGTTCTCGGTTCGAATTCTGGCTCCACACCTGAAAACCAGGGTGACCTTGGCCAGTTCGTGAGCTCTCACGATGCTACAAGTTTCGCATGAGTAAAATGTTACCATAAAATTGACTTTGAATGCCATGAAAAATCGATTAAATGACATCTGAAAATCAGTCGGTACAGTTTTCTCACACTGCAAGTGTTTAACACACTATAGATCCTATTTGCCCCTAAAGTGTGGGAATTTCTGCTCTTACACGATCCAAAGAAACTTGATCAAAAACGTCGGGGGGGGAACAAAGCCAGTAGCTGCAGCAGAGAAGCTAAAGGAAACATGGAAACCAGGACACATAAAAGCCATTATCCCCAGGAAAGCAACATTAGTGGAAAGCAGGCTTAACCAGCAGTTAATTACCCCAGCTCCTTGGACAAATCACAGATCTCCTCTGTACTGTACCTTTTAACCTATAAAAAGGAGAATCTGATGGTTGCTCTACCTATCCTGTAGGACTCTTGGAAAGATTTGAGAAAACAGGCTTACATGTACTTTGTAAGCTGGACAGCACAGAGCTTGTAAATATGTCATTACTAGATCTTAGCTGGGCGACTCACCCCGTTGAGCCATGACCATAGTCAGAAGGGGAGTCTTCCAAATCCCTCTGGGGCCTGAGCAGTTGTCTGTTTACCAGTAATAGGAGGCTAACATTTATTGAAGGCATGGTGCACTTAATCTCTTTGACTTTTCCTGGTATCTATGAGATGAGTATTCTTACTATTCCCATTTGACAGTTGGGGAGACTGAGGGTCATAGTAGCCAAAGGACCTGGAAGGAAATAGAGAGAGCTCACTGTGTTTCTCAGCCTGGCCTGTGGATTTGTGCTAACCATGACGAAGGATTTATACGATAGTGGTAAATCAGACACAGTAAGGGCAATATAGTAAGCTTTCTGCTTTTCCAGGAGTGAACTTTACTGAGTTTTAGGTATTCTGAGATGAGCTTTCCTCCATTTGTTAAAACATCCTTTCTTTTGTAGAGTGATGGCGAAAGTGGGTGGTGGTTGCTTTCTTGGAATGTCCTAGTTTGGCAAAATTAAAAGCCAGTTACCCTATATCATTCCTGCCGATTTCTTTTTTGGGGGGAGATGATACTGGTCCTCAAAATTTTAAATTCTGGGGACTCTCCATTTCCTATTACAGCAGGAGCGGTTTCTGCCTTATTTGATTGACACAGATGTTATTTCTCCACAGGCAGAGGAAAATGTAAGGCCTGGAAGGAATATGAGAGGGAAGAAAAGGATGAGCTGAATTTTCACCGGGGAGAAAGCATCGAGATTGTCGGCTTCGTCATACCTGGGCTTCAGTGGTTCATTGGGAAGTCGACACGCTCAGGAGAAGTGGGCTTTGTTCCCACCAGGAACATAGACCCTGAGTCATATTCCCCGATGTGAGTATGGCAGAGGGGCCCTCTGGGATGTCCTGGAGTGGGCCACCTTCCCCAGCGGCCCCGCCCCGTGCCGAGCAGGGTTGCAGCTGAGCTTCTGGGTTTTCTGGCAAGATGGAGTCAGAGGAGTGCATCCTGACCACCGAAGCTGCCGCACGGGGTGCTGGGAAGGAGAGGATGGGTGATCAGGACATGAGTCAGTTCAGTTCTGTCCAGCAGATGGTCACGGAGGCCTTCCTGTATGCGAGGAGAGAGGCACAACCCCAAGCCAAAGCGCCTGCTATTATCCCTTCAGGTGTGGTATCGGTACTTGGATTTTGCCACTCACCCCATCCAGTCAAGGGCCTCCATTAAAGGAAGGGCACACACAGGGACCTATAGATTACAGCTTAGGGAAAAGAGAGACCCTTCCACAGAGGTTTGAGGAAAGTTTAATGTGTGGCGACGGTGTGGGCCAGGATGGTAGAAGGCATCCTTTCCTCTTTTCTGCCTCTGGCCCAGAAGGGCTAGTTCTGAGGAAACAGACCTATCCATGCCACCAGCGAGCGGCAGATGGCCAGCGTGGCCCGCCCACCCTTCATGGAGGAGCAGAGCTCGGGAATATTGACCGGGGTCTCTGGGGTGGGCTTCCTGCGTGGGGATAGGAATTAAGAGGAAGCCTGGGCCCAGAAAGTACCAGAGGGAACACAGAGTTGGCTGCTAGCATGGAGACACTGAGAAAATGTGGCCCCAGGATTGTCCAAGGCCCTGCACACCCACACTAGAAGGTCTTCCCTTGTATAAAAGAGCCACCAAAGAGAGTGGACCAAAGGCAGAAGCTCCCTCTAAGCCTTGCCCTTCGTAGAGGGAGGCGATAGGTCATTTTCTCCTACACAGAAATGTGGGAACTCAAGTAACTCTAAGCGAGAAAGAGAGCTCGCAGAGCTCCTAGAGGATTATGGAGTGAATGGGAGTTTATCGGCAGGAAAAGGGTGTCGGGAGAACTTCCATGAAATAGGCAATATTTGAGTTCAACTTTGTAGGATGCAAGATATTTCAACAGATGGAAATGGGGAAAAGTGATCACAGATAAGAAAGCGAGGGGCTGTGTGAGGAATGACTAGTGTTGGTTGAGAGGCAGGTTACCAGGAGGGCATTGGTGTGGCAAAGGTCAGTGGGGCCGTGACATGGCAGACAGAGAATGCGGGTTCAGGGCCTGGCAGAGAATGGGGAGACGCTGAGTGGAACCCTGGCTTTGAGTGGGCTGTGCAAGGGACGGGGCGGGGGAACCTGGAGGCAGGAGACCAAAGAAAAGACCAAGGCTGGCACTTGGGAAGGGGCGAGGGTTCTCTAGACCCAAGGCCTTGGGTCTAGAACTCCAGAATCCTGATGTGAAATCTAGCTTTCTTTTCCGGCCAGACAGTTCTGTTGCTGAGGTCCGGTAAGAGGCAGAAGGAATAAAGAGACAGAGATTTGGTGAGGAAGAACAATTTGCAGGCAATGGAAGAAAGAATGTAGCAAAGGAGACAAAAGAACAAAGAACCGGCAGGACAGGAAGGAAGGGGGTTGGGGGGTGGGCAGTTCACACTGTTGCAGATTTGCAGAGAGGTACAGCAGGGCTGCCTGCTGAAAGGCCTTGGGGATTGGCCCCTGGGAGGTCACTGGTCATTGAGAGGTCAGTGGCCATTGGGGGGAACCTGATCATCAGGAGGCAGAGTAGCTTAGTAATCAGACTTCCAGAGCCAGACTGCCTGAAAGACATTCACGGCCATGTAAGCACATTGTGTCTCCATTAGCTTACCAGCTTGGCGACTTTGGATGTGTTAATTGGTCTCTTTATGCTTCAGGGCTCTCATCTATAAAATGCTTATGATATTAGTATTTGCCCATAGGATTATCGGGAATTGACGAGCTAACACTTGTAAAGCACTTAGAATGGTGTCCGGCATAGTGCGTGTGTTTGATCAACATGCATGATCAAATGCATGCTATGGCTGTTCCTACTGTGGGTAGTCATCTTCGAGAGGCAGTTTGAATAGACGTCAGATTTCATAAACCATATCGGACTTCTGTACCTCATACCTTGTCCCAAATCGCAATAATTTATACCGCTAAATTGATTATATTATCATATTTTAAGAGGCTTGGTTGTAGGGGATCCGCTCTCGCCATGAAGAACATCGCCCCCGTACCGCGGTGGTGGCGTGAGAACTTCTTATTTCTACAGTGTTTTCTGTTGGCCTTTCCGCTTGGTCACATGAGGCACCTTGCCTAGAGAAGGGGAGGGTTGGCCAGGAGATGGAGAGAAGTGGAAGAAGGAGGGGTGAGGGGAACTGCGTCCTCTCAGGAGGGGTGGGCTCACTGCATTCCCCCCCCAGCACTCTCTAGATCACAGACCTCCCCAAAACATAGCAGTGAGAGAAAAAGCCCACAAACAACCCAGTGGCAGGCAGCAGCCGGGGTCTGAAGTCCTGGGAACCATCCTGTGTGCTCTGCAGGTGGTCTGGCCACGCGGTGTCGCTCTTGGTCTGCGTTCACTTGGTATAAGGTTTCTGAGGAAGGTCCAGCATTTGCTGGTTTCCGTCTTCTTCCCACAGGCTCCCTCCGTGTGCTAGGCAGTATATTACACCTTCAAGTGTACCCATTCATTCACTCACTCACCCATCCATCCATCCATCTGTATTTATTTAACCAAATAGGCGGAATAGTGAGAGTGAAATTTCTCAGAAGCTGTTTTGTGAGTCAGATTTAGTCTGTGCCTCTGACACATGGGAAAGGGATTCTGTTTTTCCATGGCAGCAAAGTTGTGGGTTTTCTTTTATTTAGAGCCCGTATTTCAACACCAGCTACCTGGTTTCACAGCAACAGCAGCTGGAAAACCAGTTCTTAAAAGGGGGCAGGCTTTCTGTCTGAATAGACGTGGTATTTTTTTTTTGGCCAGAGTGCCTTTAGAGATTTAAGAGTTGCTGATGGTGACAGAATGCCACACCTTTCCTTTCCTTTGATTTTAGGCTTTTAAAAAGTATTTGATGTGTGTGTGTGTGTGTGTGTGTGTGTGTGTGTGTGTGTGTGTGTGTGTTGAGGGGAAAATGTCTTTAGATATAACTGAAGACCCCCTCTTACTCCTTCCCACTTTCATCCTGTGATCCTGATTCTCACCCCAGGGAAGATTCTAGTTGAAGCTGATGTGTAACTTCTCGGTCATCATTCTGATACATTTTAGAAATGGATATTTGTAAACACACACACACACACACACACACACACACACACACGTCTTGTGTATTTAAAAATGTATATACATTTTTTTCTATAACTGGCCCCTTTTTTTCAGTTGATACAGTAAATTTAAGACTTATTCACATTGTAGCAGATATAGTTCATTTTAATAAAATGTGGCTAAAAGGAAATTTATATACATAAATTTGTAAACTAAAAAATAAGGAAGATTGAAAAATTAATGCACTCAATACCAGAAAAAAGAACACAGGAGATAAGCCAGTAATTCATAGTATTAGAAGTTTGAAAAATTGTGTGTTTCTTATGTCCCTTCTTTTATTTTCGCATTGGTTATCTCTCTCTTCTTGATAATTTCATTTCTTGTGGCATCTATTTTTGCTGACGAGAAGTTTGCTATTAGTTTCATAGCCATTTCTTGGCAGGTAGGCAACTTTTTTTCTCTCTTTCTTTTTTTTTTTTAGGTTTTTCTTACTGATGTTTTGTACTATAATACATCTAAATGTGATACATTCTGTTACATATTTATCACAAAATGTCCACTGTGTATCAGTTAGTAGTTATTTCGGTGGAGATCTGTGAGTTGTAGCTACTCAGTCTTTGGTGCTTGTTTGTCTGAAATATACTTAAATATACTTGTGAATGATAATTCAGCTAAGTGTAGAACAACCTTCGCAGTGGAGGGGAAAATAACTATTGGTATAAAATCTCAAATCTGTTTCTGCCAGGGTTTTGTCGATTTCATTAATTCTTAGAGAAAAACAATTTTTCTTGTGTTGACCATTTTTATTGTCTCTTTGTTTTCTATCTTGCTAATTTCATATTTATCTTCATTATTTTCTTCTGCTTTGTTTTTATTTCATTGATTTATGCCCTTATCCTTTCTGTTTAATTCTTTCATCCTGTAAATTGAACTCTCAAGTGATAGATCATTGAACCCTGAAAGAAGGATCAGGAGAAATAGAAAACATGAAAAGAAAGGGTAAATCTAAAGAAATGGAAGTCATGTTGAAAATGATATTATTTTTATTTATTTTGCTTAGGATGTGGTGTACTTCTTCAGTCTGAAGACTCATGTCTTTCTTCAATTCTGGAAAACTCTCAGTCATTCTTCCTCTGAATATTTGCCTCTCTCTCATTCTTTTTAGTCTCTCTTCTGGAATTCCTAACAGAGGTATGTTGGACTTGCCATTCTAGCCTCAGTCTTGTCTTATCAGTTCTTTTATATTTCTCATCTTTTTGTCCTTCTAGGTGCATTTGGGGTGATTTCCTCCAAACAGTCTTGAGTTTCACTAATTCTCTCCTCTGCTGGGACTAAACATGCTGCTGAACCCCCTCATGTAGTTCTAGGGTCCATGCCTTTATCTTTATTTCTAGAATTTGTGTTTTGCTATTTTCCACATATACTTGTTTCTGCTCACCAGGTTCCATATTTTCCCTCTAGCTTCTAGCCAGTCTTTCATCATTTTAACCACGCATATTGTAAATTAATCTTTAGATTGTTATTTCTAGTTTTCGTAGTGTTGATTCACCTATTTGTGCAGCCGCTGGCCTTTCATTGCCAGTAATTCCTTTTCTTGTGTTTGTATTTTTGGTTATGTGAATGAATTTTCAACACTTATTTTTATTTATTTTAAAAATGATTTATTTATCTATTGAGAGAGAGAGCACGTTCAAGTGTGTGCACATGCGTGGGGAGGGACGGGAGAGAGAAACTCAAGCAGATTCCCCGTGGGGCACGAGCCCGATGCGAGGCTCCGTTCCATGACCCACGAGATCATGAACTCACCCAAAATGACAAGTCGGATCCTTAACCGACTGAGCCACCCAGGCGCCCTGAATTTTCAACATTTTAAAAGACGGTCTTTGCATGAAGCCTGGACTGAGGAAGACATCCCAGTAGAGCAGTTTTGGCATTTGCTTTCCCTGGAAATTTAGGAACTCAGTGGTCCAGGGCTGGTGTTTTAATGTCAAGTTCTTGGACTGTACTTGCACTGTACGATATAATTCAGAGCCCACACCTTCTAATGGGGTAAGTCCAGATGTATGATTTTTTCTTCTGGGGTTGCAGGTAAATGGTAAGTGTGTCGTTGGCAGGTGAGTTTTCCCATCTCTTCTTTACAGAAGCTGCAGTTCTTGCCGAGGTCAGGCTACAGGAAGCTCATAGCTATGTAGGGAGCTCACTGCAGCTTCCCTGCTTTGCACGGACCCAAAGTCCCATGTCCCCCAAAGTCCCGTAGCATTTCAGGGTGAGCCCCAGCTCTGAGGGCCAGGGTCCCAGCTGAGAACCCCCCAGAGCCTCTGGGCCATCTGCTGGCGTTTACCAACTTGACTTTGATTTCTCCTTTTGTTTCCGGCTCTCAGGCATTTCCCTTTCTTTCTTTCAAGTCAACGAATGTATTAAAATATTTATCCTTGTCACATTTTATCTACAATTAGTCTGTGTTTGTGAGTGAGGGTAGCCCCCTGTGGACCACCTGTTCTATTTCTAGAAGTCTTACCGTTCTAACCCCGTTTCCATATTAGGAACACCCTAATGTAATTTGTCAGGCTTCTTGGACTCTTTCTAAATACCTGGGACAGATCAGCTGTGAGGCAATGGGCCACAGTTTCTGTCTCAGATTGACCGCTTGCTAGCTGTGTCATTCTCAGCACGCTACTCAACGAAATAGCAAATTCAGGAATGCTTTGTAAAGTTTAAGCGTTCTACAGAAATTTGAAATCATATAATGATTTTATAAAATCATATTATGATAATTTGAAATCGTAATGACTTTATATAATCATATAATGATTATTTGAAATCCTAGAATGATTTCTTTTTATCTCCGAGGAGCTTAGTTGTAGATTTCATCTAGATGTTCTTTTGAGCATGGCTGCTCTCACAGTGCTGGGAGAATCTGGAGTTCTGAGGACAAATGTAGGCGGCAGACCATGGCACTCCCCTCCCTTCCTCTCCCTTAATTCTACTTGAGTTAGAGAAGTTTATTTGTTTGTTGTTGTTGTTTGTTTTTTTTGGGGTTTTAAAAAAAAATTTTTTTTACCACTTCCTAGCTGCTGACTTTATTTTTCTGTGCCTCAGTTTTGTCCTCTGTAAAAAGGAGTAAGAATAGTACCAGCCTCATTGGGCAATTGTGTAGATTAAATGAGATAAGCATGTCTGATTCATAATAGCCCCCCCCCCAACTCTTCCAAGTCCTAGCTGTTATTTCCTCTTGGGTTTCCAAGTTATTTTTGTTAAAAAAAAATGGTTTCTAAGGTTAACCCCCCCACATCCCCAACTTTATTTAAACCTGAAAGACATCTTAAAAATGGTTCAGGCAGAGATTCTAGATTGAGTGTTTTCTGAAGCACTTCTAATTTTTACATTCTTTGGTTCAATGACAAATTGCTAGTAAGAAAATTAGTTTTAACAATGAGTTTATACAGTCCAGTGAGTATAAGGATCTCTATTATTTGCAGTCATTTCTCCCAGGCCTTGACTTTCCTTCTACCCACTTCCCATCCCCCTCTGAACGCTACATAATGCTCTTGTTTTGTGTCGTGAAATCAGAGGTCAACCACTGTGAAAGGTTCTTTGGACCATAGTCACACTCTCTTCATTGCTTCTCTAGATTGTGTCACCTGTCCCTAGTGTTTTCTTGAAATAACCTGACCAAGAAACATCTTTTTTTTTTAATTTTTAAAAAATATTTTATTTATTTATTTGAGAGAGAGATCACAAGCCGGCAGAGAGGCAGGCAGAAAGAGAGGGGAAAAGGCTCCCTGCTGAGCAGGGAGCCCAACTTGGGTTTTGATCCCAGGACCCTGAGATCATGACCTGAGTTGAAGGCAGAGGCTTTAACCCACTGAGCCACCCAGGTGCCCCAAGAAACATCTTTTAATGATCCCTTTTCAACCCTTATATTTGGGGCAGCCAATTCATATTTTTCTATTAAAAATGGGCACCAGGTGGTCTCAAGGAAAGGGTAGGGGTCAAGTGAAGGGGCTTTGTTTTTCTCGGGAGATAAAGTTTTAACAAGAGGAGTGTTTTCATCTCCACCTTGACCCGTTCAGCAGCCATGTAGCTCGTTTCTTCCTGAGTGGGGTGCTCAGAGCTCTTCTTCCTGGGCGGCAGACATAAATACCTTATACAACAGTGAGATGAGGAGTCTGGTTGTAACTGTGGCAAGCAGATCAATGGCTTCTCTGTCCTTCACTGTGTCCTGGGCTGGAGAGAGAATGGTCGTGTCTGGAGCCTTGCACTCATCTGTATCCGTGTCTTTTGTCTCAATGCAGGAACAAGAGCTCCGCCTTTTTCAGTGAAGAGGAAAGATGCTCTCTGTGGGTCCTGGGAGGTGACAGGAAAGCTGAGTGTGCCAGCTTCCTCCACACGCTTGCTCATACTGACATAGCGTCTGTCTACCGGCTTAGTGAGTGTTTGCTCCTGGGACCCCATTTGAAAGCTTGGCCCAACGCTAGCATGAGAGGCCAGCCCTATTGAGCCTTCCGTCCTAATTTTGGAAAGAAAACCTCCTGAGTTGCAGCTGAAGTCGCCTCTTCTAGGGCTGAGGGAGGCCTGGGCCCCAATGATAAAGGCAGGACCACAGAATGTTACAGCTTCTAAGAGGTGATTTCTCCTCCCATTTTACAGATTGGGAAACTGAGGCCCGGGTGAATTAAGTGCCTTCCCCATTTTCTAGTTGGGACAATCCCTACTCTACCACACTGTCCCCAACACAGACCGACACTGGACTGTTGGGTGTGTTGGCCTTGTGGGGGGTGGGGCCTCAGTGCCGCCAGTTCTCATCAGGGTCTGAATGATTGATTGAGCGAATGAATGCCACTCCCTTCCCTTACTTTGGAAGGGCCCACGGCTCTGTGTCAGGAAGTACATTCACCTTGAGACAGTGGCTTGAGGAAGGATTCGTGTTTCCCCATCTCTTGTCCCCCCGCACTCCCCCACCCCCGGCCCTGTGGCCAGATTAGATGGAGCACAGTTCCTGGGTACAGAAGACAGAATCTGTAGAGGGAGCATCAGGTCTGGTCCGGGGGCAGAGGCGGGCGTCAGAGTCTCTCACCACGCACAAGGAGCATTTGCGAGGAGTACCTGGCCGCGAACTTTCTCGCCACAAACAGACCAACCAGCCACCAGGCTAAACCAGGAAGCTGAAGCTTCCAGCACTGCCTGGGTTAGGCAGCTGAGGTCTGAAAATCCTGGATGACGTTAGGTGTGCTTTGGGCACGGGCGGGCCACACACTTGAATCTAAAGGGTCCACCAACTGTGGATCCAATGGTAGCGAGAGATCTAAGGGCAGGTCCCAGGCAGCCCTTTGCCTCCTATGTAAAGACCCCGGGGAGCTGCTCTGATGGATTAGGCGTCTTCGGGCACCATGGCAACCAGTAGAGGGGTATCCTATTGGTAAACTTCAGCTTCCTCGCCCTGGGGAAGGCATGCCCTCTGTAATTCTTTCTCCCAGAGGGAGCATCTTTGTGGAACTCATGCCCCATTTAAGTCCTCGGTGGCCCTGGCCAGGAGTGAGACTGGCATGTGTTTTCAATGTCAACGAGGGCCGGGGCACAAGGCCAGCTCCCTAGCTCGGCAATGGCTGGCGGTGGGGCCATCTACCTTTTCAGGTTACAGATCTCAAGTAGCTACAGTGACTCACAGAGAGTAGTAGGCAGAGGCTTGACTTGGGGCCCGCTGTCCGCAAAGTCCGCAGTGAGGACAGAGGCAGTTGTTGCTTCTCGGCTGGGTAGAGGTAGAATCTTATTTCCAGCTGCCCCCTTCCTGAGGACCGGGGGGCCGGGGGCGGGCCGTGAATCTGGCCTTCACCTCCACAGTTATACCTAAGAGGGTTCGGTTCTTTGCTGCCAAACCCAAGGCGTCTTCTTGGCTCTCACCTAGCCTTCTTCCACTTCTGTGATGTTAGGTGGCTGTCCCAGAACCACCTTGGTCTCTATGTCTCCTCTTTCCTCTCAGACCGTGCCTTTCCTGTCCCCTTTGCTGCCTCCCACCTGCTGGGAAATGTTGATGTTTCTGAGACTCCTTCAAAACTCCCCTCCCCCAGCTGCTTTGACTTCTTCTCCGAGCGCTTCTCCTGGGACTTGGACCCACTCCTCGAGACTGGCTGGGGGTCCTAAATCTGTATTTGCAAGTCTCAACTTTTTTCTCTGGCTACAGATCGACTTCCTTCTCAGCCTAGAGCTCCTGTGAGCCCCTCAGACGCAGAATGTCTGAAGCTCTGCTCAGACTGTCTCTTCTTCCACCTCATCCCACGAAGTCACTTCAGGGAGCAAAACTAGGACCCTCAGATGCCTCTTCACTCTCTTTTCTTCATTAGTCACCTTTGGTCACCTAGTCCCATGTTGCATCGTACAGAGGAGTCAGTGACAGTTGAGAGGGTGGATGATGCGTGAATGGAGGTGGGAGGAAGGAAGGATGAACACACGGAAATGCGAGGCGATGCCACAGGTTTTGTTCACGACTCTGCTGTCACCTAGCTGGGACATTTGGGCCTTCAGGGTCCGTCATCCTCCCCATACTCGCACCTTCTGGAAAAAAACTGCATGTTTCTAGCTTCTGTGCTTTTCTTTTCTGGCTCTGGGTCTTCTTTCTACCTCAATTCCCAACTGTAAAATGAGCGGCTTAACCAAGAGGATCTACAGGTCCCTACAGCTCTTAAACTGTAGATAAAAGAGAGAATCCTGCCCAGTTTCTCAGAGAAAGCACCCCCAGGGACCACGGGTCTGGGGTGCACCTGCAGGCATGGGCATGGTGGCCCATTCTGTCCTAACACCAGCTCTGTCCCTCGTCTCTATCCAGGTGGGTTTGAATCCATCCAGAATCTTCCAAACGATCTAAGTGGTGAGTAGAGATCATGCTGAGCCTGACCTCCAGTCCTTCAGAAACAGCATCCTGTCCTCTTGCCAGGAGCTGGCCACCACAGAGGCGGATGCTCACGTTGCTCAACTCTGCCTGTCCCTTACAGCATCCCAGCCGGAAGGCTTCAAGGAGGCCAGGCCTGGCAGAGCCTGGGAGGAGCATCAGGCCGTGGGCTCCAGACAGTCCAGCAGCTCTGAGGACGCCAGCCTGGAGGAGGAGCTCCTCTCAGCTGCCTCAGACAGCTATCACTTGCCCGAGCCCGATGACCTCGATGACCCGGAACTGCTCGTGGACCTAAACACCGGTCAGGAAGAGGAGGAGGCTGAGAATTTCGCTCCCATATTGGCGTTTCTGGATCACGAGGGTTACGCCGACCACTTCAAGAGCCTGTATGATTTCTCCTTCTCTTTCCTCACGTCTTCCTTTTACAGCTTCTCCGAGGAGGACGAACTTGTGGCCTACCTGGAGGCCTCAAGGAAGTGGGCCAAGCGGGGCCGCAGGACCTGGGCCCATGCCCGGCTCTGCTTCCTCCTTGGCCGGCTGAGTGTCAGGAAGGTCAAACTCTCTCAGGCCCGGGTGTACTTTGAGGAGGCTGTGTACATCCTTGACGGGATGTTTGAAGACCTATCCCTCGTGGCCGCTCTGTATATCAATCTGGCTGCCATCTATCTGAGGCAGAGGCTGAGGCATAAAGGCTCGGCCCTGCTGGAAAAAGCTGGGGCCCTGTTGGCCTGCCTGCCTGACCGGGAGTCTAGTACCAAACACGAGCTCGACGTGGTGGCCTACGTACTACGCCAGGGCATTGTGACGGGCAGCTGTCCCTTGGAGGCCAGGGCCTGCTTCCTGGCCATCCGGTTGCTCCTAAGCCTGGGCCGCCATGAGGAGGTCCTGCCCTTCGCCGAGCGCCTGCAGCTCCTCTCCGGACACCCTCCTGACTTGGAGGCGACAGCAACCGTCTTGAGTTTTCTGTATGATAAGAAATATCTCCCGCACCTCACGGTGGCCTCTGTGCAGGAACGCGGCACCCAGAGTGGCCAAGGGATGTCCTTTCCAATTTGGCAGGTCTACCTGGTTCTCCAGAGCACCACCAAGCTCCTCGGAGCTCCCTCTTCAAGCTGGGGTGAAGTTTCGGCCCTGGCCTGCCCAGTACTCAGGCAGGCACTGGCTACCTGTGAGGGGCAGGCCAGTTGGAGCACCCAGAGGGCCCTGTGTCTCATCCTGTCCAAAGTGTACCTCCAACACAGGTCTCCTGACGGTGCCATCCACTACCTGAGCCAGGCCTTGGTGCTAGGCCAGCTGCTGAGTGAGCAGGAAGCCTTTGAGTCTTCCCTCTGCCTAGCGTGGGCGTACCTCTTAGCCAGCCAGGCAAAGAAGGCTTTGGACGTCCTCGAGCCACTCCTATACTCCCAGAAAGAGACCGAGAGTATCACTCACAAAGGGGTGGTCCATAACCTCCTGGGACTTGCCCTCCAAGGTGAAGGCCGGGTGAACAGGGCAGCCAAGAGCTATCTCCGGGCCTTGAACAGAGCTCAGGAAATGGGGAATGTGCGTAACCAGGCGGTGACTTTGGCCAATCTTGGCCACCTGACCTTGAAGTCCTGGGCTCAGCAGCCAGCCAAGGACTATCTCCTGCAGGCCATCCGACTCTATTCTGAGCTCCAGACCAGCCCGGAGACGGACATGGAATTAGTACAGGTCCTTCTCTGGTTGGCCCAAGTCCAGGTGCGTGGACGCCAGCTGGCCAGTGGCCGCCTCTGTTATGAAATGGCATTGCTGCTTGGCTTAAGACATCGACACCTAAAGAGTGAGTATGTCCTGTGCTACTGGGAGCTTTGGAGAAAAGTGTGAGAGCACGTGTTGCCCTCGTCCTATCTGAGGCGATCTCATTCCTGTCCCCGCTTTATGTTCAGGTCAGCTTCGGGTCACCAAATCCCTCTGCCATTTCTACAGCTCTGTGTCCCCAAACCCCAAGGCCTGCATCACCTACCACGAGCACTGGCTCACCCTGGCTCAGCAACTCAGGGACCGAGAGATGGAGGGGAGGCTGCTGGAGTCACTCGGGCAGCTCTATCGGAACCTGAACACGGCCAGGTGAGTCGGGGCTGGGGGACGGGCCTGGACACAGCTCATCTTCCCTCAAGAGAAAGAGCATTCTCTTCCTCCGGAAGTAAAGTTCACAGGCTCGTGGTGTGTTTGTGGCATCATGGAAAAGAGCGTGGGCCCTGCGGCCACCGCACAGTGTCCTCTCTCACTTATTAGCTGGGTGCCTTTGAGCAAGCTGCCTAGTTTCGCCCTACCTCAGCTTCCTCATCAAAGACAATAGTGGTGGCGTCTACGCTCTAGTATTCACATGGGGAATAAATGAGTTGACACCCATGGAACACTTGGAACAGGGCCCGATCCGTAGAGGGGGCTTCGGTGACGGTGACATTGGCTGGGTTACAGCTACTTGCCTGTGCCCATAACCAGCATCACGTGACCCTGGCTGAGGGTCTGTCCTTAACTCAGAGAGGTGCCAGTTACACCCGGGCTGGCCCCCTCAGGAGGCCTCGGTTACCTGAGGCCAGCGGGTATTAGGGGAATGGCCCAAAGTAAATCGATGCACGAGCAGGTGGGGAAAATTTCATTGTAAAGAAGTTTGATTTGGAACCTTCCCTCTAAAATGAAACTGGAAATGACAGAACTGAATTTATTCCCACCGTTTAGTGAAGAGACTCAGGTGAGAACGGCAGCCCTGTGGCAAGTCATAGGATCAACCCCAAAAGAAGTGTTGACTTTTAGCTTCATTTTGTCAGGCAGAATTGCGTAACAGCCCTGTGAACGATCCTTTGTATTGTGAACGACTTTTCAGCCCTCTCTTCAAAAGGCTCCCTTTTGCAAAAATATACCAAAACATTACTGTTTCACTGTGAAACTTCTTTTAACCTCTCGATCTTTAAATTATTCCCACGTGAAATATCCCGCCATGTCCTGCTGCCCTTTCTCTTCTCTCGTCACCTCGCTGGGTAGCATCTGCTTACCCCTCATTCAGTTCTGCTTCCCAACAGGCCTTTGATTGATTCCATTACACTCCGCGTGGTTGGCCAGATGTCCGATTCCATTTGGCAACAGAGTAACATCGTGGTATTGTATTCATAATTATGAAGGACATCTAAAATGGAGCCAGGATCATTGCTAGCCTTGAACCCAGAGAGGTGGTTGAAGAGAAGCTAATTGAATGACAAGTGTTGCTTTTCTAGCAACGTGGCAACCTTGGGCCCCCAGAAAACCAGATTGCTAATAATCAGATAACAAATTGTGTCTCTTTGTCCTCCTCACTCTGTCTCCCTCTCCCTCACCCTTTCCCTCTCTTGCAAGAATCAGGTGTCCTCCAAACCTCCCACTATCTCCGCCCTCCGTTCTGGGAAGGGAGTTGTAGATCCTTGCAGCAGGAGAGGGGACAGGACATGTGGCCCCAGCACGAGACTGCTTTCATTCTAGGACATCCTTCGAATGTCCTTTTATAGGGGAGTGGGTTTTTGGCCATCCTTATTCCATTGTTCTGGAAGTTGATCCAAATGGGGATCTTTCACCCTAAACTACAAGTCTAATCTCTGAGGTTCTGCTTGTATAATTGGGAGGACATAAACCTCCCCTGCTCCTGCTTTACCCTCAGGGTGAGTGATCCGAGGAGGTAGATGAGAAGTGGCTTAAGTGTTAGAGGAAACCCTGCAAACATAAGGTCCCTTTGCGGGACGCTCTGTTCGTCAGGGAGAATGTGCTATGAGGCATGTATAAATCACCTCCTCCTACAGGGTGCCTAGCAGACAAAGGTAAATAGGTATTTGCACACACCTGGAAGGGGGTTACTGGAATTTCACCATAAGCTTCCTGGTAGCTGAGGTAAAAAGGGGAAAGCCACAAGAGGTTCTCACTGTCTGATTAAAAACAAACAAACAAACAAAAAAACCCCAAACCCCCAACAGAAACAAATATATCTGTTTGAGCAAATGGTTTTCTGGCGCTGATTTCTCAGAGGTATTAAGGAAGTGGGTCTTGATATATGGACAGATTTCTTCCCCTAAACTCTCCCTGTGAGATTTCCATCCTCACGAAGCTCAAAAGCAGCAAACGCTCCTGGGCGAGGTGGCAGGCATCTGTGGGGGCGGGTGTGGAGGGAAAGAAGAGGACACTTTCAGCTGAGGGTTGGGGATCTGTCACAGGAGGCTTCACGAAGGCAGTAGCATTTGAGGAGGGCCCTGAGGGATGGGTTAGATTTTGGAAAGTAGAGGAGGGGAAGAGAACAAGCATTTTGGGCCAAGGGACCAGCAATAGCTGTGGAAAGGTGGGGACACATATGGAAGGTTTGAGGAAGGAAGGTGTTCAAGTGGAGGAGAGAGGGGCCTCCAGGCCGTGCCCTAGGAGGCGGTTTGGGGGTGGGCTGGCATGGGGAGCAGTGGGCCTCCGACCGGCACAGTGAGCAGCCATAGTGAAAATGGCGGCCGTAATGGTGACGGATGGCGTTCAGTGAGCACGCGGCGTTTCCCAAGCAACGTGTAATCTCAGGATAACTTCATGGGGCACAAAGAACTGTAGGAACAGAATGAAAGGAGCCAAGTGATTTGCGTGAAGCTACACAGTGGGGATCGATAGCCAGGCTGAGTCTAGCATAGGAGTCAGCCAACATTTTGGTAAATGGTCAAATAATAAATGTTTTGGGCTCTGTGGCCATGTGGTCTCTGTCACAAATATCCTGCGGGTCAGCGCGCAAACAGCCATCGATTGCGTACACGAATGAGTGTGGCTGTGTGCCGCGGAGACTCTGTTTACAGAAGCAGGAGGAAGGCTGTGTTGGCTCACAGGCCATAGTTCGCCAACCCCTGGTCTAGAGTCCATGTTCTTAACCACTCTGTAGGCCTTCCGCCTGTTCAGCCAATACTTTCCACCCTCAATAAACCATAAGCGTGGATGGCCATAGCATGAGACCTCTGGGAGGGGTATGGATGAGACGGGCCTCATTCTGCCTCTGGCCTGACCCCTGCCTGCTCCAGAGTGTCCAGACTGCTCACCCACTCGGTCGCCAGGGGAGCAGCCCAGATCCCTGCCTCCTCCATTCAAGAGGGTTTCACTGCTCCAGGCCACCTTGCTACTCACATTAATTCCCCCTTTGAAAGATTCTCTCGAGGGTTTAGAGGATGGTTCAGGAGGGCAAGCACATGATGAAAGCTGTGGCCCAGCCTTTGGGGTTTTGCCCTGGATCACTTCGCAGTCTCTTTGTCCAATACCTTCAGAATCTTGCTTGGGAGCTGGCGTTTTCGATCTCTCAAAACACAGTCCTTGGGGATCTTGTTTTCTGTGTTCAGGCAACATAATACAGACTGTACCTTGTCGAGAGCTGAACTAGGTGGGATCCATGGGAATTCTGAGGCTCTCTTGAGTCCACGCAACAGATATTTACTGAGCATTTACCATAGCCCAAACGCCTGACAGAGAGATATGGTCCCTGAGCTCACAATGTTTATAGACTAGTTCAAGAAATGGACAATATTTATATCCATATTTGCCAAAAGTATCCTATAAATGGTGGTAGGTGCTGCCAAGGATACGCATATTATCTTTAGAAAGAAGACGTGTCTGGCATGCAATAAATTCTCACAAATTAACAGCATATGACCATAACAGTAGCCCGGAAGTCATTTCTCCCGGCTTTTATTCTTATTCTTATGCTTCTTACTTCTGTGGAACAAAAAAGGAAGTGCCTCACCATTTGGTTTTCAATGTAACGAGTGCGACCAATTGCCAACATTTCTGTAATCCCGGGCAAGGAAAGAACTGCTTTCGCTGACATGTCCTCATTTGCTCACGAGGCTAGGACGTACTTTTGCAGGCGAGGCAACTTTGTTCGAGGTTCGAAGTAGCTTACGTTCTTCAAAACTTTCTAAGTTGTTGGAGGGGTAAAAGAAGCAGACCCTTTCCCATAGGCTGGTTTCTGAGCCCAAGATGGAGCCTTGCTTGAGGGGCTGTGCGAGGTTCTGGAGTGAGAGTCTCAGGGTCACACTCTCGTTTAAACAGCGTTTATTACCTGGTCCCTGAAACTTACCCTTTCTGGGCCTTATTTTTCTCATTCGGAGAATGGATGTAATCACGTTACTACTCGCGCTAGTGCTGCTGTGATGATTTCATGGGATAATGTGTGCTGAGTGTTCGATAAATATCAGGGAACAATTACTGTCATGAATTACACGACAAAACCACAGTGGGCTCAACATAAAGCTTTAGAAATGAACAGTGCAACCTTGGACAAGATAAAAAGGTCCCCATTCGGTTTCTTTCTTTCTTTCTTTCTTTCTTTCTTTCTTTCTTTCTTTCTTTCTTTCTTTCTTTCTTTCAGATTTTATTTATTTATTTGACAGAGAGAGAGAAAGATCACAAGTAGGCAGAGAGGCAGGCAGAGAGAGAAGGGGAAGCAGGCTCCCTGCTGAGCAGAGAGCCCCATGCGATGTGGGGCTCGATCCTAGGACCCTGAGATCATGACCTGAGCTGAAGGCAGAGGCTTTAACCCACTGAGCCACCCAGGCGCCCCCCACTTGGTTTCTTTATTTGCATAATGGACTAAGCTCCCTCACGGCTCAGTGTTTGAGGTTTAAATGGGAGAACGTAAACTGAAAATTCATATCCCAATACCTGGCATGGGGTCAGCCCTTGGTGAGTAGCAGTTCTTATTATGGCAATGGGGCAGGACCAGTGAGTGGGAGTTGGGCCTGGAGGTCAGAAGCTCATTTGGGCAGGGCAGGGCAATCTGGAAAGCCCCGGTAGGAGAGGAGAAGAGGAAGTCTGGGAATGCAGGTGCATCAGAGTCTCTTGGCTGCAAGTTCATGGCTGAGAGCCAGGTGGGAAGGAAGGAATAAGGACTCAGCTGTAAAGACCAAAACTTCGGGGCAGGAAAAATGAGAAAAAGAGGACTCAGGGATGGAGAAGGGAAGAGATACCCTGACACGGCCTGGGCATAGGTGGCCCAGGAGGGCACAACACTTGGGATGAAGGCTGTCCACCCAGCAGGCTCCTAACTTCTTTTGATTTGGAAGCTAAACCACACCTAGAGCCTGCTTGCAGGCGGGGCTGAAAGAACTGGGATGTTGAGCCATTCCAGGCCAAGCCAGTGGCTTAGCCGGTGAGTGACACAGCGCTGCCAATGGCATATGCAAACGAATGGGGTGGTGATGGCTGACATGACAAGACCAAGGAGGCTGGAAACCACATCCCATGTTCAGAATGTAATGCATATATTTTTACTGGGCATCATGGATCAGGTGTATATGCTGGTGGGAGGCAATGTTCTCTGGAAAACCTTGCATACACAAGGAGTCTTGATGGTGCTGTGTGAGTAGCTAGGTTTCTCTAAGTCCTGCTTGCCTTTATGGGGCGATTCTTGGAAATACTGATCTCTCATCCACAGTCATAGTGAGCTCGGAGAGAAAAGATCTAAAAAGCAAAGTTCCTCTCCTCCTCTGTAATTGGCTTCTTTGCTATAACCCAAATCTTGCTCCCTGGGGGTCTGGAGGAAACAACCATAGCCTAAGGGCCTCCCAGGAAAGCAAATGGTAATAAAGAAAAGCAGAGCAGGAAATAGGAGGATGAGATATATGTGTTCTGTCTTCATCAACTGTTCCAGTGGGAGTGGGGAGAGCCGTGCTTGGACACTGTGCTTGAGGTCTGGGCGGGAGGCCGTACGAGCGGGCGAGAGGACAGGGCTTCAATGATAGGAGACCCATGTCTGTCCTGGCAACCAGCCCAGCATCGTGTGCAGCTTTCAGCTCCTGGCATGGCCTCAGCAGCAAGTCTGACGTTCTAACACTTGAGAGAGGGTGGCCTGTGCCCATCCTGGATGTCATATTGGGAGCTGGGCAGTGGGGAAAACCTGAGTTCTTCTCAAGACTCCCAAGGGCCAAACACCTGGCACTTTCTCTAGAAGGCCAACAGCCGCCTCTTCACCAAGATGAATCAGGACCTCTTTAGTCGAAGGCGACGCCTATTTCCATCAGTGTGCATGAGAGGTCTAGGGCTGAGTTGCCCATAATGAGGTTCGATGAGGACCTCCTAATTGTTCATACACTCTGTTGATGATGATCAGTGTTTCTTGAAGGATCTGTAGTAGTGATTCTCAGACTTTGGTGTGCATGAATGATAATCTTGGTGTATTAGAAACCCAGATTCAGGGCTTGCATCTGTAATTATTTGGACTTAGTGAGTCTGAGATAGCTCTAGGAGTCTACGTTTTGAATAAACTCCCAGATAATGCTGCTGCTGGAGCACCATGAGGCTCAGAGGAAGGTAGGCGCTGTGGGATGAGGTCTGGGCTGGGACTCAGGAGAAGGGAGTTCTGACCCTGGATCTTCCCCTGATGTGTCGTGCAACCATGTGCAAATTATTTCCCACCCTTGGGCCTGTTTCCTCTATAACATAGAGGGTTGGGTTGGATCTGCAAGTTTCAACCCATGTTCGCAGTCAAGTTACTCCTGAACTTTGACAAAATGCTCCCAGAGTCTCCCAGGCTACCATGGTGCGTCAACCCACTGGGGTCACTTTGCCTGTGTATGCATGTTTAAAAAGCTTCTGGGTGATCCTAATTGCTGCCGGAACAGAGAACTACTAGATGATGCCCGATGTTCCTTCTTGTTCTCGATTTCTGAATCTGTACCACACAAGTGCCTTGTTTCTTCATTAATCCCTGTCATGGGGGAAGAGTTTTCTACAAAAGACAATTTTCCAGATAATTAGAGTCCTCCATTAAGCAGCAACCTTTTAATACTTTCGCCCTTCTTTGATTTTTCTTCTTAAACAAAGCGTCAGCATCTTTTTGATTTCAAATCATCACCACGGTCATTTGTTCGTGCATTTATTCAATAAACCTGCATTTGGCATCCCCTGTGTGTTATAGGTGCTTATGGGAAAAAATGTCATAGTGCAGTCGAAAGATGGATGGACCATGGGCCATACTAATGAGAGTGACAACTAACGTGAGCATTCATCACTGTTACTTACTCTGTGGGGGGCACTGTTCTGGGTACTCCAGTTTTTCCACCTCATTTAATCCTTCCAACAATCCTCTGAGGCAGGTACAATGATATCCCCACTTTACATATGGGTAAACTAAGGCACAGAAAGGCTTTTATATATTCTCAAGGTCGCACAGATGTTTGAGGCAGAGCCAGAATTCAAATCAGGGCCCAACCTCTCTGAATGATCAGGGTCAATGTCGCTCCCTCGCAGAGCCTCAGTTCCTTCCGGTGCTGAGTGACTCCAAGGTCCCTTGGAGGGGTCCAAGTAATGGGTCTGTGTCTGTCCCCCCAGGTCTCTCAGGAAGTCTCTCACCTGCATCAAGGAGAGCCTGCGAATCTTCATCGACCTTGGGGAGAAAGACAAGGCTGCTGAGGCCTGGCTCGGAGCTGGGCGACTTCACTACCTCATGCAGGAAGACGAGCTGGTGGAGTTGTACCTGCAGGTAGGGCTCCCGCAGAGCTCATCTGCCCACTTGGGCCACTGGAGGAGACAGCTGTACCCTCCAAAGTAACCAGCTATAAGCAGAGAGTGGTATATCCATGCTGAGCCCTTGGAGGGAGGGTCGACTCTGGGATGTTCCCCGGGCACAAGATGGAGACTAGGCTGGTCTGGTGATCAGCAGTCCTTGAGTCCCAGACACATGTATGAACTCTCGAAGAATGTGGTAGGAGACTCCTTCATCTGTCATGTCAAGTAGATCTATTTTTGCTGAGCTCAACACACACCTTGACCTTGGGGTTTTGCTGCAATGTGAGGCAAGGCTCATGCATGCAGGGCATTAACATTATTGCCCTTTTCCAGCCTTTTTGCTTGTATTCCTTTAATACATGAGATATGGTAGAGTGTAGTGATTAAAAGCCTGGGCTTTGGAGAGAGACAGGCCTGGAATCCAATCACAGGCCCATTGATTCCGGACAGTGTGACCTTGGGCTTGCTACATCAGCTACTTCTGCTATGTCATGGGGCCTCAGCGTCTTCATGGGTAAACCCCATCTCTTACGGTAGGGGTTAGGTGTATCACTTGCGTAAATGCTTATGCAAAGCAAGCGTTTACTAAATGCTTGGAACTTAGTTAATTCTTAATGAATGGTATTTTATTATTATCATTAAAAATCTATTGTTATTAAAAATCCCTTGGATTTTTTCTTTTTAATCCTCATTTCTGTTATCTGCACGATGCTGACATTACGATGTTATATATTACTTGTTCCTTTGAAAATATGCCAGTTATCTTTTCTTCCTTCCCATTTCTTATTTTCTCCCTTCTTCTTCTTCTTATTAAACTCATGCAAACCCACTTCCACTGAGGCTTAACTATGGTTGTGTGACATCGAGTGCGAGCTCACTGTGCACAGGACACTTTGCAAGCACGTCACATACCCACTGTAGCTGAACGCTCATTCCAAATGCAGCAGGAGTTTCTACTCAAACTCTCATTTTACGGATGTGGCTAAGTGAGCCTGAGTAACATACTCAAGGTGATATGGCTGGTAAGTGGTGAAAACTGCACACGGACATTGTAACTCAATGCCTTATCCTCTCAGCCTCTGCGTTATTCTGCTGTGGGATGTTAGAGCTGGAAGGGCTTTCAGAGGGCAGATAATCAGGTCTTGCCTCTTGTCCTCCAGGAGACGAGGCCCACAGGGAGCCCTGGGGTTGTGTGTTGCTCGGCGGCAGCACCTCCGGATGGCAGGATCCCACCTCCCTGCCTATTTCGCTGTGTAGCCAGGCAGTAACAATTACGGTGGAGTCTTGCCCCAGAGACTCCCCGGCCAGACCGGATCCCAGGCTCACACAACCCCAGACTGCTTCCTGCTGTTCTGCAGGGCCATTCTCAACCTCAGGCTCTCTGAGGTCCTGTAGCAGTGCTACAGATGCTCCGGCATCCATCCCCCACTTCAGCTTCCTCTCTGCATTCTGTTTAGATGTAATACAGAAGTGCTTGCGAGAGAGAGCAAGAGGTCTTGGGTGCCGGAGAAGGGTATGAGGCTGGAAGGCACTAGCATGTCTTTGCACTGACTATTATGTAAATGCAGTTTCTTTCTTCTTTCTGAGCCTCAGTTTCTCCATCTGCGAAGTGCAGGTGTTGGATGAGATCACTGTTTTCCAAACTGCAGTCATTTATGGGTGAAGTTCATGACTTGGCCATGTTCATGTATTTTCTGTACATTTTCTGTATACTGTTTTCTTTGATTCAACTTCAAATCAGCTTAGTTTTTTACACTAAATAACACTATCTGAAATCACAGGTGTGTATGTATTATTAAGCTTTTTTTCTAAAACACTTAAGATAAATATGAAACTATTAAAACATAGGATGTTGGTCTATGTGCTGCTCGAAATCGTCTCTAGGGCTACTCAAGTAATTTCTCATACCATGATGGGGAAATGCTAGACTAGGGAATCACAAAGTCTTTCTACCTGCTCTGTGAGTGTGGAGGACAATTCGGCATTTGGAGGACATGAGCAGAGGGTTAAACCAGGTGGTCAGGACCTCACTCCGGCTGCTCCTATAGATGTTTGGAAGGCCTCTCTGCCTTTGACACCGTCTCTGTCCCATCCAGGCAGCCATCCAGAAAGCCCTGAAGTCTGAGGAGCCCTCTCTGGCTCTCAAACTCTATGAGGCAGCAGGTGACGTGTTCTTCAATGGCACCCGCCACAGACACCGCGCGGTGGAGTATTACCGAGTAAGTCCCAACCTGGGCCCTGTGCCCGGCTGCGCCCTGGCACAAATGTGGGCGGGGTCACGTGGCCTGGGGCCCCCGTCCCCTCTTGTGCTGGATTCCTTTTTCTTTCCTCCCTTACCCACTGCCCATGTGCTCTCCCTCTTTTCAATCACTAGGCTCTCAAAGAAGGGTTGACAAGCTCTGTCATTCCTAGGTTTGATAAATTATCCTTTCTGGGAAAACACACCAAAACAATTACACCTCTTGTGTACACGGTACTGCTGTGTTTACCAGAATGTTCCTGTGTACCACCAGTGGCATGGTGGGAGATGACGGTTCCCTGGACAAATGCTTTTGTTTTACTATGTTTTTATCGAGAGTGCATTCAAGTATGTTTAAAAAATTAACAAATGTGTAACACCAGCACATCAAACCCATGACTTCACAGATATTATTGCAGCGGATGAGGCAAAGTAATAAAGAGAGTTGATTTAAAAATAATAGTAATTAGATAATTGTGCAGATGCTAAGCAGATATGTCAAAATCATAATTGTTCATCACTGACTAAAGGTTAGAAACCTCACAATCTTATTTGACCCTAAAATTTCGTTTATGCATTCAGTTGCTTATTCAGCTCTTTATTTGACCATTTATTGGGCGCTCTCAGACACCACAGTCATACTCCACAGATGACGCTGTGGGTGCTAACGGATCATGTGGCTGGGAGGTGAATACATCCCCATGTGGCCTCAAGAAAGGTCGCCTTGCTTTTCCTCATCTCCATTTTTCTGGTCTTAGGAGGTCTGATGACCTTCAGTCCTCCTACTTCTAAAATCTGGGCAGAGCAACCAAGAGCAAGGACCAGGAGAGTGAGTTGTGAAAAGCCATGCATGGAAACACGGCCGTTCCCCCAACCCCTACCGGCAGAATGTAAGCCTCTAGAGTATGGTCTGTACCGAGGATTCTTAGCTGGACTAAGCTTCCAGGTGCTTCTGTTCTCAGGCGGGGGCCATTCCTTTAGCAAGGAGGATGAAGGCCACGAGAACAGAGCTCCGGGTTTTCAACAAGCTGACAGAGCTGCAGATCAGCCTAGAAGGCTATGAGAAGGCTTTGGAGTTTGCCACCCTGGCGGCCAGACTCAGCACAGTCATAGGTAGGTGGTCCTGATGGTCGGCCATATTGAAGGGCTAAGGGCGGTTTATCCAACAGGGGGCGTGGCATGGCGTGGTGTGGAAGTGGGAGGAACGACAGTAGTAACAACAGAGGCTCTGAAGTTGGACCGTGTGGTTTCAAGTCCCAGGTCCAACTGAGATCTTAGTTGTAAGCAAGTGTGTCTTTGGCAAATGGGGATTAAAAATAGCCCTCACTTCATGCAGTTGTTATGAAGACCAGTGATCATCTGTGTAAAACTCACAGCACCGTGCTTGGTATTTAAGTCCTTGCTGAGTGTTACCTGCACCACACTGATGATCATTCCACAGTTGGGTTTGTTCCCCAGTGCAGGGTTAACAGTATTTATCCTGAGCACAGGCAATGCCCCTGTTACCAGAGGCCTGTGCCTTAAATTTTTAAGGGTTTGATTGTTAGTCAAAAGCACATTTTCCACGTGGAATTGAAAAGTAAATGAAGATCAAATTCCCATGAACTTAACTCACTGTGTGGTTGAAAAAGCTTGCAATGACCACAGAAACTAGTGGGAAACAATGTGTGCCATTAAAATAGGAAAAAGGCAGAATTAAAAAAAAAAAAAAGATTAAAAAAAAACCCCTCCTCTTGAATGTTGGTCTTGAGGAAAAGCAGGTTTGATTAGAGAAGTCTTGATTCGATGTAGGGGCAAATGGAGTCTTCTGAGAGGCTTCTAGAAGGGACTTCTGGGCATTCTCAAGGGCCTCAGATGTGGACGGCACTGGACTTTACTGTGTCTAATTGCACTTCAGAGCTCTGTCTGCTTTTCCTACCCTTTTCTGTACTGCAGAAAATCTTATCTGAATGACAGTCTGCTATCTCAGGAAAGGCGGTGGGAGCCCCAGGCAGCTTCCGCTCTGAGCACTCTTTATCCTTCCCTGGACAGAAGCTGAAAGGAGGCTATATCCACCCTTTTATGCATTTCCCCGTGACTGGATTTTTCCATATTAGAAAATTTTCTCTCCCTTGGATTTTTTCTTTTATTTTTGGCTTTTGTCTCTTTGAAGCTTAAAAGTGATGTTTTTCAAATTGCATCGAACAGCCACCTTGCAAATATTTCGGAAACAAAATGGGAAGCCTTTCTTCTCTCTAAAAGCCCACTCTGTATTAAAGGAATTGGTTATTAAAACAACAGAGCCACCAAAAACCAAAATAACAAATCATAGACCCATTAGAAACCAAGGTTCTAGACAGGAGTTAAAAGTGGGGAGGGGTGGTCCTCTATGGTCATCTGAGACCTCGAGCTGGTGAAAGAGCCAGAGGGTGACTCCTTCTCAGGGCAGCCCCGGGAAGCTCTCTGCAAGGGGAGCCTTTCAGGTGGAGAAAATGTTTGTACTAGAGTTATTCATTACAAAGAACCTTTAGCTACTCCATCAAGCTAGTCTTATCACAAAGTCTCATTACAGGGACTTGGGGATAATTATTTCCCGGAATCTTGAGTCACAGAGACATCTGTAATAAAGAGAAAATTTTTTTCAGGACATTGTCCTCGAATCGTGAAGAGCACGCGTGCTCTGAGGTGTCACTTGTGGAGTCTGGCGTATTCTTTCGCATCCCTTACCACAGGTGTAATTTTGCCTTTGTGTGTGAGGAAGTGTGAGATTATTTGAGGAACGTCAGCGTCCTAGGAGACGATGAACCTCCCAGGAGGGCAGGGACCTCTTCTGCTTTGTTCCCGTGTATCCCAAGCACGGTCCCCGATCCCTAAAAGACCTTCAAGAAAGTGGCACAGTCTGGGTGAGTGACCGGATGCCGTCAAGTGTTGGCTTCGAGATCTCTCTCGCAGTCTTCCAATTCCTAGGAGATCAGAAGCAGGAGCTGGTGGCCTTTCACCGTCTGGCCACAGTCTACTATTCCCTGAGCATGTACGAGATGGCTGAGGACTGCTACCTGAAGACTCTGTCCCTCTGTCCCCACTGGCTGCAGAGCCCCAAGGAGGCCCTGTACTACGTGAAGGTGTATTATCGCCTGGGGCGACTCACCTTCTCCCAGCTGAAGGTAAGAGCCAGGCTTACGGCCAGGTGAGAGCTGCGTTCCCACCCTATTCTTCCCTGGACCCCTTCAGGGTACAGTCGAGGGGCCCAAGATGAGGAGTCACATCTCATAGGGTGGGGAGTCACTATGGCTCTCTTCACTTAGTCCCGTGGGGGACCTCAAAGGTGCTCCTGTCTGTTGAGGAGAGAGATCCTAGCTCCTCTTTCTCCTTGCCCGACTATGACTTCCGTTGCCATTTTACCTGTCGGGGACCATGGGGACATTGCCCGTGCCTGGGAGTTCCTCAGGGGCCTACAGAAATACGCGAGATGAAAAATAAAGGAACTATAAGCTTCAACATTAAAATCAAAATTAATACTTAATGGTACATCTTCAAAATATTATAGGGGAACTAGCCAGTCGTGACGTACTTCTCACAAAGTGATATAAAACTCTAGGAGAAATCTGGGCACATGCTACCATGTTTGAGATAGCGAGGTGGGGTCTATGAGCGCAGGCGTGCCTGGGTCTTCATGAGGCCTCAGCCCTGACCTTCCTGTTTGCTCGGCGGGAGTTGAATTTAGAGCTTTGTATTTTTCCGGCCACTTCTAGAACTGTGTTGGTGGTCTGAAAGTCTCTGTTACAATTCCGGCCCTCGAACTTTGTCCCCGGCGTTGGCTTCCCCTTACCAGAGGTCCCTGTCTGCAGCAGCAAGGCCCTTAATCTCTTAATATCCTTCTGAGTCACGCCTGTTTGGCCCCCAGGGGATCCTTAGGGCAACTCTGCTCTTCTTATTTGCCAGACGTTGTTTCTGGCCTGAATTAATTATTGACTTGTGAGGGTTAATGGGAACCAGACATCCCTTTTTGAATCTCACCCAAAGAAGCATCTGTTCCTCATTCCTACCGTGAGGGGAGGGACGACGGGGTAGCGCAAGACTCTGCAGCCATCTTGCCTCTGTCCCGTAGCTCCTGAGGAACGGTTCACTGAGGACAAAGTGCGTATGATCAGATTCACCCAACCAGGGGATCTAGGGATTGCCAGGCGGAAGAATTCAACTCAAATTAGCTTATGCAAAAAAGCCAATTTCTTGGCTCAATTAACCGGGAAGTTGGAGTAGAAATTCAGGAGTTTTAGGGAGTTCTGGATGCTGGTACTCAAATGTCATCATGGATTTCCTCGCTTTTCCCTGTTTCTCTTCACTCTGTATGTTTTTACTTCTGTCTGTTTCCTGGGGTCCTTTGCGTCCAGCTACTGGCAGGCTCAAGCCCGTGGCTAAAAGGGGGAGGGACCACTAGCTCTGTGAGGTCCCACTGAGTGGTGACTGGGCTAGGTGGGCCTGGGTCATTTAGGGATCCCTGAGGCACTGGGCCCAGGACGGTGCTGCGTCATGATTGTCTGAGCCTGGGTGAGATGCCATCCCTGTGCCCGAGGCGGAGGGCCACTGCAGGGAGCAATGTCACCTGTCTAGTCCACAGTGGAGGGGGGCGGGCAGGAGCTCCCCTAGGGACCAGGGGGAGGGGGTGGGAAAGTGTGTGGGGCAGACCAAAGCTCGAGTTCCGAGTCCCCGGCACTGCCTCTTGGCCTCTCCCAGAGACGTTTGCTGACCGCTATCTCTTCTCTGCCCCCTTGCCATGGGGTTAGGATGCCCACGATGCCACCGAGTACTTCCGGCTGGCCCTGGCAGCAGCGGTCCTGCTGGGTGACGAGGAGCTGCAGGACCGCATCAGGAGCAGGCTGGACCACATCTGCCGGAGCCCCCTGTGGCACAGCAGCCCCTCTGGGCGCTCCTCAGAGAGAGCGCGGTGGCTGAGCAGCGGGGGGCTGGCCCTCTGAGGACCGGCCGCTGCCCCAGATGTGACCGGGGGCCATGGCCCGAGCTGCCTCCCCGCCCTGGGCTCCTCCACCCTGACCTGGAGGGTCTTTCCAGAGAACACGCACAGCCCAGAGGGAGAGGGGCTCCTTCCTGGCGGGCCCCGCAAGGAGTGGATGATAGAGCGGGATTGGAAGTCCTGGCTTCGTGTCTGGAGCGTTGCCAGTGGACTCTAGTCCACAGGTACAGCCCCCGAAATGCACTTTGTCAACACAGTTCTAGAGAAACTGAGACAGCTTGCCCCTGGGGGAGCCTCTCTCCTGCCCCCAGTGGGGAAATCAGGCACTGCACTGGAGAGCCCGGAAGCCGGACTGTTCCCCTCGCTGACTTCTCTCAGGGAAAGCCCCCTCCCCTTGCCCCAGAGAAACTGGTAGTTTCTTGCTTCTCTTTCTTCAGCCAAAGGAGGTGCTTTCTTCCTGCTCATGGGGGCTGGTGGCTGGAAACTTACCATGCTCTCAGCTCAAAAGACAGCCTCAGAATGGCCAGGTCGGCGCACAAGGCCTGGGGGTCGCATGTGGATTCCATGTCTCCATCTTGCCTGAGGCTCTGCTCCTCCAGAACCTTCCGGAAACTCCAGAAGGCTCCCCAAGGGCCAAGGCTAAAACATTGAACACTAAGAAAATTATGACATAAATTACATGTAAATAGTATATATTATTAAATATTGCTCATCTATATTCATGCATATTTGTCTCCTTTCTAATGGGGAGAGATGAGAAGGGGGAAGCCTGAAGGCTTCTGCCCACCAAGGTGCCATATGGATTTCAGGGCTGCTTCTCAAAAAATCATCTCTTTCAGTTTTCTGTCACTGCATAACATGTGTGGTGGCTTGAAACACCCTTTATCTCACGGTTTCTGTTGGAAGGCAGGAACCCAAGCGTGGCTTTGCTGCTCTTCTGGCTCAGGGCGGCTCACAAGGCTACACTCAAGGCTTGTCAGCTGCGGTCTTCTCAAGCTTAGCTAGGGGAAGGCTCTGCTTCTAAACTCACACCCGCAGCTGTTGGCTGAGTCAGTTCCTCGCTTGCTATTGGCCGGAGGCTGCCCCCCGATCCCCGCCATGTGGGCCTCTCCACAAGGCAGCTCACAACATGGCGGCTGGCTTCGTCAGACAGCGAGTGTGAGACAGCTGAGTGAGAGAACAGAGCCTTGGCATAACATCATCTCGGAAGTGACATCCAATTAGTTTTGATATTCTAGTCATTATAAGGGAGTCGCTAGGCCCAGCCCACAGGAGGAGGGAGAGGTAGACCAAGGGTGTAAATACCAGGAGGCAGGGAATCACTGGGGGCCTTTTCAGAAGCTGCTTACCTCCCCATCTGAGTGTTTTGAAAACGGGATCAGGAACTCCCGAAGGCAGTGAACTCCAACCACTCTCCGCGGACTGGACCAGCGGCATCAGCTTGTCTCGTGACACTGTTTGAAATGCAGATTCTGGGGCCCGCCTAAGACCTCTGAATCGGAATCTCTGGAGCCCTTGCTTTTGCCTTGCTCTCCAGATGATTCTGATGCACATGAAAGCATTAGAAACACTGCTTTGGAGCCACGGTTCTCAGATAACATGCAAAAGAATCACCCGCAGAACTTGCTTGGAAATGAACTTTTTTGGTTCCTACGCCAGGAATTCTGATTCAGTAGGTCTGGGAGATGCCCCAGGTACATGCATTTTAAAACGAGCAACTTAGGTGATCCTGATGGAGGGAGTTCACCCTTGTTCTGAAATGGGGGAACATATAAGACGATCTAGTCGTAGGGCTGGCCACCGATGCCAAGCATGCTTAGATTTTATTGTCGGATCCTCTGCCCTTAATTTCTAGCTTCTTGGGCCCACCAGATGGTTGGTAGTGCAGTGGGTTGGGACTGGGGTGGGGAGTTGAGTCCACAGGCATCTTCTGGTCATCAAGGTCGTCTACACATCAGTACAACTTATTTTCTTTTAGAAGCTTGGTTGGTTGCCAAAACGCCCTCTGTTCTAGAATAGTCTTCTCTAGGAAGGAAATGAAGTGACCTAATCCACTGCCATGTAAAATAGATGCGATTTTGTTCCCACCACAAACCGTAAAATCCCTGAGCAGGGAGGGATGTTGTGGATGGGTCTAACCTCCCAGGCAGCGTCCTTCCCACAACATTCCTGGGAGACAGACAGGGGCACATGCGTTCCCGAACAGTTACACATCTTATTTTGAAGAGAGCTTGTTTGGCCCTGGAACCCATGCCACGAACCGTTCCCCATTTGTCTCAGGTTACAGCCCCTCTCCCTTTTCCCATTGACCTATGGCTCTCCTCTGGCCAGAGGCCAATTTCAGCTCCTCTGCAAGTGTGCTTCCCACAGTGCACCAGGCTTCGGGATGGGCTTGTGGGGAGAGTACAGAGCGAGGTTACTGTACTTAATGTAATTTAGTGTTGTAGGTTCAGGTTGCAATAAGATATTTCTTTTCTCCAGCAGTCACATCTTACCTTTGGCTCACATGTAGCTTACGATCAGTTGAAACCTCCTCCCACGTGAGCTTCTGTTTCTCTAGATCTTTCTCAATTGCTGCAAATCTTTATATGTAAAATAAATAAACAAATAAATATCTTATGACTATGTAAAATAAATAAACAAATAAATACCTTATGATTATTTATTTTTAAGTGAAGGGCATTATATCTACCCATTTTATATTTCATTGGGAATTCTGGCTAAAATTTTCTGATTCTACACACTTCGGTTCATCTGTAAACCTGGAACATTTGCCTCTCCCCAGATCAGTTACAAAAATGCTCAACATAATTCCAAAGACGAGGGTAGGGTTAATTTTTAAGTGAGAAAAACATTGCACGGTATCTTTGCCATTACTACATCCTGTATGAAATCTCTCTGCTGAAATGGCCTTTAAAAGGGTTTAAGAATCCCATTTGAAAAATATGAAACCATGTTGGTGCTCCCCCCGCCCCCCCGCCCAATCCACAGAGCATGGAGTGTGATTGCATCTGGTCTTTATTTAAGCAGGTTCTCTTACACGTGTATATTAGCGAAGGGGAATGAATTAGTTACCCTCTTTATCCTAATCCTCCCCTAA
Organism: Nasua narica; assembly: GCA_028533885.1. Classification (NCBI taxonomy): domain Eukaryota; kingdom Metazoa; phylum Chordata; class Mammalia; order Carnivora; family Procyonidae; genus Nasua; species Nasua narica. The sequence goes on from CM052809.1 coordinate 102,226,310, forward strand.
AAGTTGTGAGAGCCACCCGGCTCCTGGCTGCTTGTACCTAACCTGAAGAAAGAATAAGAAGGGAATTACACCACTGTGGAAAAACTCATAATGTGTTTTCTCAGCTTTCAGGTGCATTTCTTTCCTACCCAACAGTATTACCACTCTGAAACCCAATATCGCTTTGATCCTTTTCTTATTTGCTTCTTGGTTAAGATGTCTTCAAATTGTGTTTCTATGTACATATGTGTGTGTGTGTGTGTGTGTGTTTTCTTGTGCTTTGTAAGTAACATGTAACTCTTCTGATAGAAGTTTACCTGGGAAAGGGAGTATATGGGGTGGAAAGTGTCAAAGTTAGGGGGAGAAACAGGTTACCAGGTTAGGTGAGATCTGTATTTGGGTCTTGAATTTGACATTAAATTGCACTGTGACCCCGCATAAGTCACTGAGCCTCTATACCTGTCAAATCTCCAATCCGTGAGATAAAAAGGATCATCACCTATGGGTTCCTTCTCAGCCATGTTGTTTCCATACCATATGAGAGCAGGAAATGAGATTTGTATCTGGGAGATGACTCATATATGTTTTTATGACCCCATTTTATTCTCTTCTTTTATAGGTGAGTAAACTGAAAAATAGAAAAGTAATTTCTCCCCCATTACAGAGGATGTTAGTGGCAAAGCCAGCAGGACCCTGGATCTCATGTCCCAAGGACTTTGCGGCACTAATGACAGTGCTTCTCTCTATCTCAGGGCTGCAGGGATGCGTGTGTGTGTGTGTGTGTGCACACGCACGAGAGTGCACACGTGTGTATGCGTGTGTGTCTGCATTTGTGTGCCTGCGTGTGCCTGTGTGTATGTGTGTGTGTAGGCACTTGGGCAGTTTTAACTATATATGCCTTCTGAGTAACCATTTATCAAACTGTTTCTAAGTTGATTTGTTTTCTTTACTCATATAAATTAATTTTATAAAGGATGACTGATCTGTGTAGAAGGAAAACACAAGTTGTGCTTTCCAGAAACAGAATTTCATAAATGAAAACAAATACAGTGAAAACAAAACAATGCACGACATTCAAACGAGGTCCTGTTGCCCACGCCAAGGGCCTGGCCTCAGCTTGATCTGGCATTATTTGACAGAAAAAAAAAGATGAACGAGTGGCAGGGAACGTTGCAAACAGACTAACGCGGTTGTCTTGGAGCAATCAAGGAAATGGAGAAGGCGGTGCCAAGGACTGAAACCTCACAGTGAGCCCGTGCTATTCAGTGCCATGCCTGACGCGTGCTCCCCACGTCGGGGAAGGGGGGCTCAGTGTTGAGAGATGGAAGGGGAAAGTGAATATGATCCAGGGTGGGAAGTTCTGTGGTCGGAGCAAATTGCAGGGTGTTACGGGAACTCAGGCGAGGACACTTAACCCAGCATGGAACCCAGGGCATCAGGGAGGACTCCCTGGAGGAAGTGACATCTAAACTGAGTCAGAGAGCGAGATAGAGAGAGATCTACTTAATTCTAATTGCAGGCTGTGGGGTATGGAGTTGATGGGGCATGTGTCAAGCAAAATTCGAGAAGGTGGAGGGGACTTGCTGTTTTCTGAAAACAGCTGAGTTAGGAAAGCTGGAACAGAGTCAGGGACATAGGAAAGGAGAAGTGGAAGAAGCTGCTAGAGAGGGAGCTGAGGGTGAAGGGGAGCCATGGAAAGGCTATAAGCTGGAGAGAGAGACATGACCAGATTTGTGCATCAGAAAGATGATTCTGGAAGCCTTATGAGAATGGCTGACAGGGTGGAAAGGCAGCTGGCAAGCCCACTAGGACCTGGCTGTGACAACACCACACTCCAGTCTTTACTTGGATTTCATTGGTTTCCCCACTGGAGTCCTTATTCTGTGATCCAGACTCCCAAGATATCATGCTGCATTTTGCTGCCATGTTTCCCTCTCATCTCGGGTCTGCGATAGTTTCTCAGGCTTTCCTTGTTCTTCATGACCTTCATGACCTCCTTCCTTTTTGATAACTGCTCCCATTGAGATGTGTGGACAAGGGGAGGGGAGGAAGGAGAAATCCCAAGGAGTGAGCACGCAGTGGCCGGCACCTGGTATGAAGGCAGGAGGACCTGACAGGTTTGTTGACCTTCTTCATCTCATAGACAGGCAAATGGCTAAAGCACATGTCTCTCTGGGGACAGGCCTTTACCCAAGGAAGAGAGAAGTTTGATTCAAGATACAAAACAAACGAAACTATTTTTAAAGGGGGTTAATACAAATGGTCTATGTTATAAAAAAATGCCTGACTCCATCCGTCAGTTTTATTTTAAAACCAGGATTTAAAACTTTCTTCCTATTGTGTCTTATTTGCCACTTTGCAATTCAAAGTGTGTTTCTTGATGGAAGCCTTGAAGTCTCCCCGGGAAGCAGAGACAGATGGGGGGCAGGCCGCGCTGGGGAGGCTCGGTGCAGCGTGAGGGGTGCTGGGGTAGGGGTGGGACCAAGGGGAACACCGGCGGCGGAGACTCAGTCATGGGGCTGCTTGGCTTCGCTCCCTCAGAGAGACTGTGGAAGGTGGGTGGAAGGGAAGGACGCTGAGCTTTCCAAATTATTTTAGAGGTGAGAACTCCAGCTCCCACTTCTGGGGCTGCCTTTGACTCACTGCTCAGGGCATCAGGATAGCTCCAGGGAAGAGTTCTCTCTGAGTGAGCCTCCAGACTGGGTACAGGGAGGGTGACCGCGGTCACAATGGGCAGAGAAGCAAGGCTTTTACTCATCTATGGTTGTCCCTCTTTGCGAGAAATCAAGAGTTCCAGTAGGGGGCAGTAATGTCTTCTTAAAAAGTATAACATTACCAAAGAATGTATATAATAATTCTAGATCAGCCTCCAGCAGTGGCTTTCAAACTTTTTTTTTCACTGTGACACACAGTGAGAAATGCATTTTCCTTTGTATCTCAGTATGCATACGCACAAACATACGTATAATACACGTTTCGACAGAGCGCCATTTAGTCCTTCCAACATGAGGTGAACTGACCTATTCTATCCACTTTAAAACTCTTCTATCCTAATTGAAAAATATCCAGCTTATGACCTGCTAAATTGGTTTCTCACAGACTCACTAACTTGCAGTTTGAAAAGCACTGACCTGGGGAATATCGCAAAAAGCCCAAGAGAGTGCTGGCCTTTGTTCTTCCTTATCTATCATTTGATGGACAACTTTATTGAGAGCAGGGAATGTGCACATATCAAAATAAAAAAGGAGGGTGATATTTTTGAATGAGTATTATGCATGAGGGCCTATTTCCTCATGTACTCCAACAACATTTGGAGGAAGATACGATTGCTTTTAATCTCCATTGAGATTGAAAGAATGGAAGTGGCTTAAGTCTACAGCTAGTAAGTGGTGGAGGTGAGATTTGAACCCATTTCTCCCTTAAAATGAAACAAGAGTGTTAACTTATTCTACTGTATTATGGGTCTGTATCAGGTGACACATGTCTGGGACAGACACCGTCACTAATGAGATCACCCGTAGGAGCGAGATGAAGAGTCATTTCCTCAGCCTGGAATATTGGGCTGAAAGCAACACTGTGAGTCTGGTGGGTCAGAAAAGGGATTGCTCCGGAAACAGGATTGGAGAGAACTGATTTTCTAGGAGGTCTTAAGGAAAATATGGAGGTTATCATGGACCAGCCAAGTAGCATCTTAGAGGAGAGGATAAACCACCTTTCCCAAAAGGGAAATGAAAGGAGTGACAAAAAGTTGTATTGGCATAGTGGTAATTGGTCAAAATAAATTACAAGTTAGATTTTGAACATTGCAGGTGAGGAGCGGGGGGAGTGAAGGGAAATTGTGGGATAGCTCAGAGCCCATAGCGGAAGTGTATGGACACCCGAGCAAGGAAGGCTGCCAGACAGAGTCTTGAGGGTCTCACTCATCATGGCACCAGAGGCTTGAATGGCAGAAATGAGATATTGACATGTGTTTTTTTTCAAATTTTATTTAAATTCAATTTAGGTAACATACAGTGTATGACTAGTTTCAGGGGTAGGATTTAGTGATTCGTCAGTTACATGCAACACCCAGTGCTCATTACATCCAAGGCCCTCCTTAATGGCCATCACCCACTTACCCCATTTTCCCACCCACCTCCCCTCCAGCAACCCTCAATTTGTTTCCCATAGTTAAGAGACTCTTATGGTTTGTCTCCCTCTCTGTTTTTTTTACCTTATTTTATTTTTCCTTCCTTTCTCCTATGTTCATCTGTTTTGTTTCCTAAAGTCCACAGATGAGTGAAACCATATGGTATTCATTCTTCTTTCTCTGACTTATTTCGCTTAGCATAATACCTTCTAGTTCCATCAAGAATCACTTACTTTTGATATCATGAAAGGGCTCTTGGGAATACCATCAACCTCCAAACCCATCTCGTGAAACAAATACTCTGGGGAAAGCCATGCTCGTGTGGAGATACTTTCATTCTAATGGATCACGAGTGCTAGAAACAGTTTTTCATGGACTCAAAGTATTTAGAAGTGCTTATCTATGCTCTAAAACTTCTATTTTATTTGGGATTGTGAAATTTCACCGATTACGAATTATTTACCTATGGAAAGGATTTTTTAAAATAGGTGATCTCTTCTGGGATGTCTGGGTGGCTCAGTTGGTTAAGCGGCTACCTTCGGCTCAGGTCATGATCTCAGGGTCCTGGAATCGAGTCCCACATCGGGCTCCTTGCTCGGCAGGGAGCCTGCTTCTCCCTCTGCTTCTGCTTGCCACTCTGCCTGCTTGCACTCTCTCTCTCTCTCTCTCTGACAAATAAATAAATAAAATATTAAAAAAAAATAGGTGATCTCTTCTGCCTTCTACGCTAACCTTTCGGATCTTGAGTATCATATGAAACATGACGCGTGTGACTCTCGACTACTTAGCCATTCCTGCATGGGCCAACTATTGTGTGCGAAGGTGAAATCTTTGTTTTTGAACTTTCTTGTAAATTGAGGACTTTCGCTGTTTGTTCATCTGGAGATAGATCGGACATTTGCTTCGGAGAGATGCTCACAGGAAAGCCCCTGACGTCTCTGCACATCATACCAGACGGCAGTGACACCTGCTACATCTGCTTTCCTCCCTGGGGACCTGCCGAGGGACAGGCTAAGTAACAGCTGCATGGCAATCCTGGTGACCCAACAGCTACTTATTCATGAAACAAACAAAATGGACTTTTGTCTGTCCTAGAACACGTAGCTTAGCGACTCTGGTGGGTGGAGGGAGAGAGAGCCAAACAGAGAGATGACCCGGAGGATTTGCACTTTGGATTGTTTTAAAGTCTTAAGGGGTTATATAGACTGATATTCTGACACTCTTTCAAGTCACATGGCTTTCCTTTGTCTTCTTTCCAGTTAGGGAAAGTCTGCATCTCTTTCTTTCTTCTAGTATCCTTAGATTAAGTTCTCTCTTTTGCATGCATTCAAGGATCCCTGTGCTTTTCCTTCAGGGAACTTATCACGGTTTATCATTATACTATTTGTGTGGCTTTTAAAAAAAGAATCCCACCTCGATTGAAAGCTCCATGAGAACAGGGACCTGGTGTGGGTCATTCAGCTCTGTTTTCAGAGTTGTGCCCAGTGTTGACACACTGTAGCCCCTCAGTAAAGGTTTAGTGAATGGGTTAATAAAAAAATGAATGAGTGAGAATTTTGATTCAGATTGTGACCCCCTTCTTAGCACTTTTGAGAGGGAGAAATTGTTAAAACGATAACCGACCTGCTTATTGCTCATGAGTGACTCAAGACTTGGGTGATAGGGTTGCTTACATTCAGAGCAGATGCTTAGTTGGTGTTTATTGAGAATAATAAGCGTAATTTACATTTGTTTAGGATAAGTTGCAAAATATGCGCTGGTGTCTTCCTAATTTTGAAGGAGGTAGCGTTAGGACCGGGGATAATCTTGATCTGTTACTGAACACCTGTGCTGTGGTGGGCCTTGTGCTAAGCGATTCACCTACAGTATATGGCCTCATCCCCCAAATGGCTTTGCAGAGAAGGTGTCATTGTGTCCACTTTCCAGGTGAAGGAATCAAGGCTCAAAGTCATTAAGACACTTGCAGAAGTTTTCTGACCTGAACATCAGTGGTTTTAATAACTGTAATTTTGGCTTCACATGTTCTTGTTTAGAACTTAAGATCTTCCAGAGAAGTATTCCTTTTATGAGTATGTGCTGGTTCCCCTTTGTCTTAAGGAGGAGCAGTAACCAGGAAACCCGGGGGGCAGGACCCTTGGTTTATATAAGCATTGCGCCATCAAATGCACAGGTGCTTCAGTGCTGAAGGTCTATGGAATAAAGAGCACCAAGTGACAGGTGACACCTTTAGGGTATTTTCTGACCTAAGCGTGGAGAGTATTGTTTCAGAACCCCCCGGCTCCTTCCTTGGGAAATCAGAATTTGGGGATGTGGTGAGATGAATGACAAAAAACCCAGTCCCTGATTTTAGATATCTATTAGTCTGCTTGGAGGAGACTGGATAAACATGTGAAAAGCTTTCAGAGGGAGGGTCATGGGATAGCGCCTGTGGGACAGAGGGAGCAGCAAACCATGCTTTACTCTCCCCCTCCTTCCCTCTTTCACTCCCTCCAACCAGCCAACCAACTAACCAACCACTCAACCACCCAACCACCTAACCAACCAACCAATGTTCAACACCTCTCATGTACTAGGCTTATACTCCAATAAGCAAGGTAATCACAGCCCACGACCCAATGGAGCCAATGGGCTCCTGGGTGACCAGGGTCCTCTTATGAACTTCTCCAACATTCTTGCCTTCACAGCTGAGATTTGAACCCTCACTCCAGATACTGCTAAATGTGTGCTCCCACTGTATCATTGACTCCTCCTATCAGTCTCTCTCCACACAAGAAGTAATTGCATGTGATAGTGTTCATACAGTACATAAAAGGAAATGAGTTCAAGTAAGAGATGAACTCTTACTCAAAGTCCTATAGGTAGAAAGTGGCAAAGTCAGCAAAGGAGTCTAAGCCTTGTCCATATTGCTGTTGCCAAAACTGAAGCTAGACTTTTGCTAAATTTCATGGGACTTCAGCTAGGTTGATCTTGTTCACTTACACATTCTTCCCAGGATGAATGGTGGTACCAATGAACAACTCTACATCAAATGTGTGGCTTCAGACAACTTTTTAGCTCTTGATGTCTCACTGTCATCATTGGTAAAGTGAGGGTGTTAATAGTACTTATTCCATGGGATTCTTGTGAGGGTTAAATGAGTTAATATATGTGAAGTGCTTAGACTAGTGTTGGGCCCATCTCATGTGCATGGTGGCCATGATGGCTGTCATTCTACTGATAGACATTTCAGAAGAGTATGGGTTTGCATGAAGATCATGAATTCAACTTGGAACATGTGGAACTTATAGTTTGCATCCAATGGGTGTGAGACCAGCTTAATGTCCATATTGTTCGCTTGACCTCATATACCTGAGGTCAGAGATCTTCTGGGTCACTGATGCACCCGCAGTATGAGAACAGTGCCTGACCCATCGAAGGAGCTCAATATTGATTGATTGGACAAATGAATGAATGAATAAATGAATGGACCATAGACATTACTTACAGTATAAATTATACCTAGATAACATGATGAAATAAAGAACTATGCGCTCAGTAGGACGTCAGCAGACCTGAATTAGAGAGGTACGTGGGTGAGTAAGTCTGGGCTTCCTGCAGAGACTGTGTGGGACATGGGGCCTCCAGGAAGAAGCGAGGTCATTCTCTTTCCAGTTCTAATATGAGCTGTCATTCCAGGGCTCTGGGAGGTCCTGGGCCAGGCCTTCACAGCATCCCGAAGTTCTCCCCCGGCCAAGCCATGTGGCCAATCCCCATGAAAGAAAAGAACCTTTCTTCCTGTCCTTTGACTTCAAGCTGGGGTCAAAGGCATTAGGCTGGTTGGAAAATAAATAAAGTCCCTGGGAAGACAAAGGCCATTCTGAAGCCAGGCCTCACTGTAAACACTGGCCTTCCTTTTCTTTGGCCTTAGGCTTCCAGGTACTTCCTTGGGCCCACCACGACCTCACTTGGCCTAAAGGCCTGGTGGCTGCAGCAGATTCTGGTGGTCTTGTAGGAAGAGCTGGAGGGGCTCCTGAGGGAAATCAGAGGTAAGTGTCTAACAACTGATTCTGAAAAAGAAAATGCGTGTGTGTGTATGCACACTCAAGTTTATCATAAATTTTCCTTTTCTAAAGGATGTACAGCAACAATTTACAAATAACAATAAATACGAATACTTCCATTGTACATTTTCATACAGCCAATCGATTCTCAGACAATGAACGCATTCATTGATTTATGTGGAACTCTTGTATCTAGAGTCAACTATGGTTGCAGTTGGATAACACGCAGAGTTGTGATATGAATGTTGGTTGGAGTTTTCTTTAGAAGTAAGATAAAGGAGGTCTGAAATCACTTGTCAATAGCGTGAGTGACTTTTTTGTATTTGAATTTGAAAGAATAATGCCTCAATTTTTTTTGTGCTCATCAAATTAAATGACTACAAACTCGACCATTTTAAGTATAATCTGCATTATCTGCATCGCTTTCTTAAATCTAGACAATCAATGAAGCCATCAGTTAAGTCCCGATTTATAGCATTTGCAAATTTCTGTGGTATACATACTCCCACCTTGGCTGATTGCAAGCTACTAATGCGACGTCGCCGAGTCTAGGCTGGGGAAGATGTGCACGTAGCCATATAGTGTTGGTACCATGGAGATGATGGGTGTGAACAAATTCCAGAGCGCTGCTAACAGCAGAGACTACTAAGCTAACTAGGAAGTGATGAATATTGAATATTTATGACCTCTTTTTAATGTGATACAATGAAATAGTAAGTTTGTGTTCTTTGTATAATTTAACTGTTAATTGTGGCTATGTTTAACAACCAGCTCACAAAATTCCTGAAATTTAGCAACTGGCTCTCAGAAGTAGGTTCAAGCCGGCTCTAGCGCGCCACTGACCCCAGCTCCGTCAAAGACGAGGTCATGAGAGTGAAGAGTCAGAGGTCTGGTGGACAAGCCAGGGTCTAGTACCGGAGATGACATGGGACAAGTAAACTGATGGGACCACCCGAAATGCCAAGAAGAAAGAGATCTCTCTTGGTCAGGAAGTAAAAGAAATTTTCCAGGAAGCCTCCAGAAGGCCTGGAAAATCCTTCGCTCACCCACTCATAGCATATATTCTTTGGTGTTTCATTTTGTCCTTGACCTTGTAGGGTTATAGCATGTGTAGGAAGAATGTGGTCCATGCTAGATGCTTGGTTCTTCAAGCGAGCTTTGCAAAGGCAGTGATGAGTTCAGTTTGCCTGCCTCATCAGAGCCTCGCCCGCAAATGACTGCCTCCTTACTTACTACACATGGCTATGGGAAGTTTTGTTCTCCTTACCTTGGAGCTTTCATTTGAGCCTTTTATTTAATGTGGCAGACATTTTAATTTTAATTTTTTCTTTTTTAGAGAGGGAGAGAGAGCAAGAGATAGGGGGCAGAGGGGAGAGGGAGAGAGAGAGAGAGAATCTTAAGCTGGCTCCACACCCAGCACAGAGCCTGGAACGGGGCCCCATCTCAAACCCCGATATTATAACTTGCGCCGAAATCAAGATTTGAACGCTTAGCTGACCGAACCACCCGGGTGCCCCTAACGTGGCAGACATTCTGGCCTCTGTGATTTGGCACTGAGGATGCTTTGATTCCATGCTTGTAACTACCAACATTTAAAGGACCAACAGGGCTGAATTTTTGTCAAGAACGTTCTTAAGTAACTCTCATTAAACCATGTTAATTTCAAGTCGATGTTCAATATAGTGCAGTGAAACCATTTCTACTTTTTGCCATTTTCCCTTTTATCTGATCAAAATCATTTTATAGAGATAAATTCTATTGCATGTGAGTTTCTCTAAGAATGTCTCAACTTATTGAGTGTGATGTATCTGCATCAGATTTAATTGTGTCACATTTTAGCTTCTGCCCAAGTGAATTTTGGGTTGTGGCTTTATCTCTGGTTAAGTCCAGTTTCCCCAGTGCCCATTTGGTTGATCTGAGCTTTGTCAGGACAATCTGATTCTTTCACCGGTGTTTAGTCTTTAACACATGTTACTCTGTGTGGGTTAGCTGGTGCCCGTTTTATTTTGGATTGATTACTTCGAGCAAAACACCGAGACACAAATGCCCAACCACCTTCAGCATCTATGCAGGGGTGGGGCCTGGCACAGGCCGACTGATCAGGTCTGAGCCAAGTGTCATCACCCAAGTTTGCACCCAGAGCAGACAGGTGGATCAGTAAGTAAATACCAACAACAAGAACTTAGGACAAACAGTGAGATGCAGGGGCCCAAGGCTCAACTCAAAGACACATGAAGCACAGTGACTTTCTAAACGATCCCCGAAGCCCGTGAGCGGCACATGGGATCCCCGCCAAGGCAGCTGGACTTTGGCAGGGTTTGGGTGCTCAGAGGGGCCAGAGTGAGGTCAGAGTGATGCTGCTGAAAGCCTTGGGCTCCAGCTTAGGTGCTCTGGGGTCTGATCTCAGCTCTGTTACTCCTTGCTCTGGCCCTCAGACAAGTCCATTTTCCTCTCTAGGTCTCAGTTTTACCAACTGCCAAAGGATGGGTTGGTCCTAAAAGCTCATAGGCCCTTTTGATGTCTGAGGAAACCTATGAGATCTGCCCTCAGAATTATACACACACACTCACATTTTGTGCACATCTACAGTCCCAGGACCCTTTAGCATAGGCCCCAGGATGATGAGTTAGGAACACCTGGTTCAGGTGATCTGCTAGGACCTGTCCAGGGTTGACATGCCAGGACTGAGGTAGGAAATATATGCACAGCCAGGTGATTCCTGAGAGCTGACACACACACACACAGTTTATAGATAAAAATGGAGAAATCCAGAAAAGAAGGATCTGGAATCCTTTGTATGCGTGGCTGGTTCATTAGTATTTTCATTAATACTCTAATATAGACCTTGAGATTATAGTGTTTGGGTTAAAATCCTCATTCTGTGCATGATATCGGGCAAGACACTTAACCATTCTGGACCTTAATTTCTGCATCTGTAAAATAGGACTATTATAGTATCAACTTCAAAGGGCTTTTGTATGAGCCAGGTAAATATTTGATTTAATCACCTCCTATCACCTTTTATATGAACAAATGCTCAGAGAATTTTATGTCACACAAGTGATTAACTGTTAGAGCCCATGGGCTTAGGAGGCCATGGAATTCAATTCTTTCATTTTAGGAAAGATCAGAAAAGGGAGGAGCCTCACCCTACTCACCAACGTAGCTGCTCCCTGACACTCCCCTTAGATCCTGGGAACATTTGGCAACTAACATGACGTCATCGGCATACCACTTCTCAGTGCAAGAGTAGGCCTACTCCTCAGACCAGGTCCCATGTGATTATTTGCTGTAGTTGTAGACTTTTCCAATACCAGCTGTTTCTGAGCATGAGCAGAGAATGATTCAGAGCAGGTTGAACACCGATGGGTATGACTTCTACAAAAGCAATTTGTTGGAGCCTCTCATTCCATTGGAAATTAGTCACACTAATTCTGATTACAAAGCTTCTATGACCTTGGCTTCCATGACTGGTCGCCCCTCCCAGAATAGGCATTTCAACCACCCAGGTGCAACATCTGAGGGCTGCTTAATGTCACCACTCCTGAAAGGATCGGAGCCTCCGGGGAAACCCTTCAGACCCAATCACCTTACTATCTGACTCAAAGCAAAAATCAAGGAAAAATCAAGGTAGAAAGCTGTTTGAGAAATTTCTGAATTCAACAAGGCCCTGGGACATACAAGATGATCCCCTAAAGACGGGGCTAACTTGGCTTTTGAGGGAACTGTGGATTATAGAACTGGTAGAATGACGTGTGTGTGTGTGTGTGTCTGTGTTGTCAAAGGCCACCCCACTTGTGAGAGGATGTATGAACATTTACAGACAAGGAAACTGAGACTCAGAAAGTCACATGCATCCATCTCCAAAGGACTGTTGATCATCTTAATGTGAGTATATTTTAGGTGGCCGATGTTCCGGAAGGGAAGGGCTGCAGGTGTGGCTAGACACAGGAGTAAGTCAGAAAAAAAAAGAACAAACAGAGCAACCCACCCCACTCTCCGCCATCCCGCATAAACTCTCACTTCAAGGCCGTCAGGCTGTCTGTTTCCCCAGGCCTGTGTCTATGGGAGGGTGCAAAGCAAACTAGCTTGAAGGGGAGACAGTTTGCAATGACTCAGGGAAGAAAGCAGCCCCACCCCATCCAATACACACACACACACACACACACGTGCATGTGTGTCCATCCAGCACACACACACACGTGTACGTGTGTACATCCAGCACACACACACATGTGCACACATATGTACCTACACACTCACTCTAAGAACCCATTCTTTTCTGTTTTGTATCCTATTCTTTCCCCAGTGGTTATGGATCACTTCCTAGTGACAGTTCTAAATATTCTGGTTGCTACTTAGTTCTTCTGCTGTAGCTCATTCCAGCTGCTTCTGAGTTCGAGAGTGTTGAATCTTGTGGGTCTCTGTGACTATCATGCCCCTGTCCAAAGCCCTCCGAATCAGTAATCCCCAGCATCTGTGCACCTGAAAGATGGCAGAAACTCTTATTGGGCAGAGAAACCATCAGGACAACCTGAACAGTAGAGAATTGTGCCAACGATGGTTCTAATACAAGCGAGCAGTTGGAAAACGTCAACACTTTGCAATCTTCCAAACTCAGATTTAAGTGCTTCCCTCGGGGTGATTCCCAAGGCTACACAGTTCTGTTGGCCAAGCTATGGCTCCTGCCCAGGGATTCCATAACTCAGGGTGATTTCTGGGCGTGTGGGATTTCAGAGATGTTTCGTTCTGCTTGAGAGGTGGCCCTAGGTTCAGATCCCAGTACAGGGTACGCAGTATCCGTGAAGTGTTAACAAATTATGTCACTGTCCTCAGCCATAATTCTTCTAGCTATAAAGTGGGATAATAAATGTATCTAAAGCACTTAGCTTTCCATGGTTCCTGGAATATAGGAGATATTACCTTATGGCTCTGTTTAAGCCTATATATTACCTGGGGGAAAAAAAGACTCATAAAGGGAATTCAACAATTCCAAAAGTAACCCAGAAAAAAATAAAGAAAATAAGTCACAAAACCACCTTGACCCCTAAGGTCTTCCATGGCCCAAGACATTGTTTTATGTGTGTTTTGTGTGTTTATTGGAATGTGTGATTGGGGGTTGTTTTTATTTCCCTCCTCCTTGGTCTCAGTAGGGCCTGACTAGACCAGATAGTGGTCAGCGTCCCAAATCCAAAGAAGAAAGCGAGATGACAAACCTGGGAAACTGGAGTTACAGGGCTTATGTTCTTTGAACTATGAAAGGAAATACTTGACTCGACCTAGGATTTCTGCCCAATTCTTTGGTGGGAGAGGCAGCTTGCAAGATGCAGAGTGGACGCAGAATTGTACTTTCCAAAGAATTCCTGTGATTTATGGGCAAGATTATTTGAAATCATGATAATTTTGAAAAACATAATTATAAGAGCGAAAGTCCCATAGTCACAGACACGCATTTGTGGCCAAGTTTATAAAGCTGGTTTTGTGATATATTTTTAAAAACTTAACTTCATTGTTTCATATCTAGTGCAAACCTCTCCCAATTTAATAGGAAAGAAACCCTAACTTCAAAATTCAATTTGAGGCGTTTACAACACAATCAACTGTTTGTGAACCTCTGCTCAGAAAGGGCAAAGTCTCGGATCGTGAGTGTGAATGACTTCTGAGAGCAGCTCAGGGTCCCGGAAACTTGCGAAGGGATTTGAGGCAGTGTTCCAGTTATTTATTGTTGCAGAACAAGCCACTCCAGAACATGGTGACCTAAGACAATACCTTATTATCTCACTTGGTCTGGTGGGCTAGCCGGACTTATCTGGGCAGGTCCCACCTGGGTCCCTCCTATGTGGTTGCCATCAGATGGGGCCTGGGCTGAGTTGAAAGGGCCAGAGCTCCAAGATCTGGCCCTTAGGGGCTGGCGGTCAATACTGGCTGTTAGCTGGGAGCCCAGCTGGGGCCATGGTCAACTGCAGTGCTGAGACATGGCCTCTCCACTTAGCCTGAGCTTCTTGCAGCCTGCCACTGGGATCCAAGAGAGAGCATTCCAAGAACAGACATTCCAAGAGACTAAAATGGGAGCTGCAAGACTTCTTATGATTTAGGTTTGGAAGTCCTTCAGTGTCACTCCTGCTGTGTTCTTTCTGTTGTGTAGGTCCAGCCTCAATTTGATGTGGGAGGGCATGAAAACTGGGATGTGTGTTTCCTTGGGGTCACCTTGGAAGACTAGATATCAAAGGGCTTTTTGAGATCAGATAGCACTGTTATCTAGGTAGTATTTTTGGAAATTATTTTTGTTTCCATGGAAAAGGAGTAAAGATGCTTCACTGCCTGTTTTTCATAAAGTTCAGCTGGTTATCTAGAACCTTCCATCATGCAGCTCTTAGCCCACATGCATGAGTTTTTATTACCTACTGAGGCCAAAAGAAACTAGCCTTGTCCTTAAGAGCTGCAGAAAGTGTATTAGGCTAGGTACCTTCTCTGTCCCCAAGTGGGCAGGCATGACTCTTTCCTCAGCCAAAGGCAGGTGCACGAGAATTCTCAGAACTTTCTTATGGGCATCTGGAGGAGTAGCAGAAGTAGATGGGCTCAGCTTTGGGTGCAGGGCCTATAAACTTACTTTAGGCCATAGAGTGGAGATTTTGGGGTGAGAAAATGTTAGATTTAAAGAACCCCCTCAGTTTTTTTTAAGATTTTATTTATTTATTTATTTATTTATTTATTTATTTATTTGACAGAGAGCGAAATCACAAGTAGGCAGAGAGGCAGGCAGAGAGAGAGTGGGAAGCAGGCTCCCTGCTGAACAGAGAGCCCGATGCGGGGCTCGATCCCAAGACCCTGAGATCATGACCTGAGCAGAAGGCAGAGGCTTAGCCTACTGAGCCACCCATGCACCACCCCCTCAGCTTTTGAATGAGGTCTCAAATGAGTACGTGACTTGGCAAACTTCACGCACTAGTTAAGCGATGTGGGAGTGCCCAGAACTGTGTTCTTATGAGTCTTAATCTGATGATCCTCACCGGGTCACTCTACCTCCCTCCTTGTAAGGTCTCCCTTTGTTTCTGTAGTGGTTCCTGGCACTTAGTTATTTCAGGGCTTGTGTAGTGAAGCTCTCAGAAAAGGACCATAAATTAGCTTGAGCCGAAAGCCCAGCTAAACACGTGGTATTCCCATGAAATATGCCCGAGATCATTGATGTAAAGGCCACACAGGTCTCCTCTGGGACAGGCCAAGGGGCAGGAGGCCCAGTCTGCTGTCTCCCTGAAGAAGCCATGGGAGGGTTTCAACATGAGTAAATAACCCCAACTTTATTTATGCACTCGGCCAATAGTTGCAGATTTCTCCCATGAACCTGGCACTGCCCCAGGCTCTGGAAATAGACCTATGAACAAAGTCTATCAAATCCTTGAGCTCCCGGAGGATACACTCAGTAACAGCAAAAGGTACCAACCTTTGTTCAGAACAAAGATGGTTGGCACTTCGGGGTTTTTTTCTCCACGTAGATAGGTTACAATGGCTAACGTTTAAATTAAATTTAGAAGCATTTCCTTCACATATGAATGTATTTTTTTTTTTCCTAAAAAGTGAGACTGGAGTACCTAGGTGGCTCAGACAGTTAAGCGGCCGACTCTTGATCTCGGCTCAGATCTTGATCTCAGGGTCGTGAGTTTGAGCCCTCCACGCCCAGCTTGGAGCCTACTTCAAAAAAAAAAAAAAAAAAAAATGAGACTCATAAAACGATTATAGAATGGATCTAAAATAAAGAATTTCAAGTTAGAGAATTAAGAACAATGAATTCCCATGAAAGAGATTAGTTGACTGAGTTAATTCTTCGTTTTCCAAAAATCATTTCCTAAACAATAGCTCCCTGGCATGGAAAGGGACTCTTTGAAAACTCTCCCTCTCCTCAGAGTTCTTGATATGACCTCATCTTCTTGCATTGTTAAATAATCTCAATCCTTTTGGGTGTAACTGATTTAACAAGTTAACACTTGATGCTGTTTAGACAACGTGTCCCTCAAAGGAGCAAGACGGAGCAGGACCGGGTGATTACGGCATGGGAATGGGATTTGGGTCCCTTGCACCCGGTTGTCTGAGCGGCTCCTATGCTTCGGTTTGGCTGGTGACACCCCCAGGGCACCCAAACAAACGGCTTCAAAACGTCAGAGAAGACAGGCGTTATGTAGCCAAACTTGTTTAATCAAATGAATAATGTGACTGAAGTCGATATTCTTAATCATCATTCAAGACATGTTTACTGAGGACCTATTATGTACCAGGCAATACAGCTCTAGAGGTGCCTAACCAGGCAGAGATTGACTTCCAATCCAACAGGGTGAAGAGACAGTTAAACAAATAAGTGAAGCTGGGAGTCAGTGCCATGCCGTTGGGCTGGGATCTGTGACAGGGAGTGGCTGGGGGTTATTTTAAGTTGGGTGGTAACTTTGTCGTGGTGGGGCTGGCCTAAAATCTGGCTCTGAGTGAGTGCTGGTCAGACCAGGCTTTAGAAGAAGGTTGTGCAGAATAGGGAGAGCCGTGGGCACAGGATCGGAAGTTTTGGATTCTCTAAAACTTGGTGGACCATCTTGGACCTTCTTTTAATTCTAATATTTAAAAATCATGTGGTCTGTACTTTAGGTCCCAAAAGGACATTTGGGTTTGGGAAGTTCGTCCATAGAAAGCTGGACTCACTAGCAAGGACTGGTTTTTCTAATACTTGATGCTTAATTGCTTTCTGATTCCAGACCTCTTTCCTACATATTTTTCTCTTGATCCTCACAAAAATGCTGTGGAGATCAAGAACTTGAGGTTTAAAGCAGCGAAGTAACATGCCCAGTTTGGGCGGTGAACATAGGGTCTGTGGGGCGGGGTCTTGCTGAGTGACCGTTGATTACGATCACGTCAAAATAGCCCTACTCAACTCCCAGTACTTCCCTCTTTTTTAAGGCGGAGTATACATGTGTATCCAATTACATACATGTCACATTTTCATTACCCACTCACGTGTGGGCAGACGTTCAGGCTGTTTCCACATCTTAGCTGATGTGAGTAACCCGCAGCAAACATAAAGGCACCTGCCATTTGTGGCAGCGTGGATGAACCCGGAGGACATCGTGGCAAGTGAAATAAACCAAACACAAAAAAAGCAAATACTGCATGATGCCACTTCCATGGGGAATCTAGAAGAACTTGAACTCTTAGAAGCAAAGAGAATGGTGGTTAGCGGGGCTAAGAGTGTGGGGAGTGGGCAAACGTTGGTCAAAGGGGCACAAAGTTCCAGATTTTCAGGACGAGTGAATTC
Source organism: Nasua narica (assembly GCA_028533885.1). Classification (NCBI taxonomy): domain Eukaryota; kingdom Metazoa; phylum Chordata; class Mammalia; order Carnivora; family Procyonidae; genus Nasua; species Nasua narica. The sequence continues at coordinate 102,243,750 of CM052809.1, forward strand.
AGGAGATCTAATGTACATCTTGGTCACTATACTTGTCAGTAGTGTATAGCATACTTGAAATTTGTTAAGAGAGTGGATTTTAATTGGGGTTAAAAAAAAGCTATTATGAGGCGATGGTATATTAATTAGCTTGATGGTGGTAAACATTACACAATGCATACATGTCAAAACATCACCTTGTACACATTAAATATATACAATTATGACAATTATAATTGTCAATTATACCTCGATAAAGTGGGGAAAAATACCCACCTCCCCACTCAGCCCTACTCAAGGATGTTGAACCAGTGACCTTTGATATCCCTCCAACACCAAAGTCCTACGTTTGTGTCTTAAAAAAAAAAACCCACTCTGGAACTAGGATGCCATAGATACGATTGAGTGATTGAGTGATATCTATAGGCCGCTCTGCTCCTAACACAGACAGGAAGTTCCGTAAGCCTTGAAGGCCATGTGACAATGTAGCAAAACATAAAATGACATTCACCCATTGGAAGATGAAGTAGGGCACATTGCTGCTGGGAAGGTAAAATGGAACAGTGGGTTTGGAAAATGATTTGCCAGTTTCTTTCTTTCTTTCTTTCTTTCTTTCTTTCTTTCTTTCTTTCGTTCATTCGTTCGTTCGTTCTTTTTCTTTTTTAATTTAAATTCAGTTAGCCAACACATAGTACATCATCAGTTTTTGATGCGGTGTTCAATGATTCATTAGTTATGTCTAACACCCAGTGCTCATCACCACCCGTGCCCTCCTTAATGCCCATCACCCAGCTGTGCTAGTTTCTTTTTTTTTTTTTTTAAGATTTTATTTTTATTTATTTGACAGAGACAGAGAGATCACAAGTAGGCAGAGAGGCAGGCAGAGAGAGAAGGGGAAAGCAGGCTCCCCACTGAGCAGAAAGCCCAATGCAGGGGCTTTCCGAGACCATGACTTGATCTGAAGGCAGAGGCTTTAACCCACTGAGCCACCCAGGTGCCCCAAGATTTCTTTTTTTTCTCCCCAAATTTGTTTATTTTAATTTTTCAGTGTTACAAGATTGATTGTTCATGCACCACACCCAGTGCTCCATGCAGTACGTGCCCTTCTCGATACCCACCACCAGGCTCGCCCACCCCCCCACCCCCTCCCCTCCAAAACCCTCAGTTTGTTGCTCAGAGTCCACAGTCTCTCCTGGTTCATCACCCCC
>CM052809.1:102245436-102317758 GCA_028533885.1 Nasua narica
CTCCCCAAATTTGTTTATTTTAATTTTTCAGTGTTACAAGATTGATTGTTCATGCACCACACCCAGTGCTCCATGCAGTACGTGCCCTTCTCGATACCCACCACCAGGCTCGCCCACCCCCCCACCCCCTCCCCTCCAAAACCCTCAGTTTGTTGCTCAGAGTCCACAGTCTCTCCTGGTTCATCACCCCCTCCGATTTCCCCCCATTCACCCTTCCCTTCCTTCTCACGATGCCCTCCATGATTTTCTTTATACTACAAACGTAAGTGAGACCATAAGATAATTGCCTCTCTCCGCTTGACTTATTTCACTCTGCATAATCTCTTCTAGTCCTGTCCATGTTGATACAAAAGTTGGATATTCATCCTTTCTGATGGAAGCATAATATTCCATTGTATAGATATACCACATCTTCCTTATCCATTCATCTGTTGAAGGGCATTTTGGTTCTTTCTACAGTTTGGCTATTGTGGCCATTGCAGCTATGAACATTGGGGTATATGTGGCCCTTCTTTGTACTGCATCTGCTTCTTTGGGGTGGTTTCTTAAAGATAAATATACACTCACCAAACAACCCAGCAGTTCCACTCCTAGGTGTTTGTATGTGAGAAATGAAAATTTGTGTACACAAAAACCTGTATGCAAATGTTTATGGTGACTTTATTCATCCTTGCCCCAAACAGGAGCGCCCCCATGTCCTTCAGCTGGAGAATGGATAAACAAAGTGTGATGTGTCTGCGGCAGTGGGATACTGCCCGGTAATAAAAAGGGATGGATTGCCAACACAGGCAATAACTTGGACGAATCTCCGGTGCATTAAGCTAATTGAAGGAAGTCAGGTGCAAAAGGCCACCTACTGTATGATTCCATTGATGTGACAGTTTGGAAAATGGATGTGTGCCTGCCAGGCATTGGGAGTCAGGAGTCGGGGGGGAGGGGTGGATGATCAGGGGACCCAGGGAATCATTTGAAGTGATGGGATTGTTTTTTTTTTTTTTTTCCTCTTAGGGGGAGAAGGAGAGAGAGAGCGCGTGCAAAAAAACGTAGTAATATATACTTGTGTGCGTTTTGATTTTAAAATGTTTTGAGTTACTAGTCAATCGTTAATGTCAGCAAGCACCCCAATTTTATGCTGTGTCTACTTTCTGAGGATGTCAGATGGGGTCAGAATTAATCAAAGTTCTGTCAGAACGAATCTGAGTTAAGCAGATCAGGTAGCCCAAGTTGGGGGAACCATGAATACTAGGTTAGACATAATCAGCTGGAAATCTTTATTGCTTTGGTCCCTAGAACTCATATCCTGTCCTGTTTTGTAAACTTATAAAATGTGACTTCTATAATCTATTATGTTTTGGGCACCCTCCCCTCACTCATTCTAACCAGAAACGGTTGGCAAACTTTTTGAGGTCAGGGAAGTGAGTGGAGCACAAAACATGCAGCAGAGGCAGATTTTCCCTTCACAGTGTCCATTGTGTGAGGACAGCGCCTAGAAACTGATTTATTTATGGGACCAAACACAGTTCTTTGAGGGCGAGAACTCCCGCTAAAGCCCTAAGCAAATGTGGACGTACCTCGCTCCAGGGTGCACGCTGACGAATGCTTTCCCGTATCCCGACCTGAAGGACCACGCCTTGGAAAAATATGAAACACTGCCCTGTCCAGAGTGAGGCAGAGGACTGAGTCAGGGGTTTCATCTTCGTCGAGGGGATGCACCACCTTCTACTTCTTCTCCTTTTCTGTCTCCTGGCATTCCTTCCCCATGAGTGTGAGCCTCGAGAGGTTCCTCTCAATATTGTTCTTCATGCCGTCGCTCTCTGACTGCTGGAGCTGGCATAGATCTGCAGGGCCTTCTGATTACAAGAGACTGAAGGTGAAACTTACGTAATTACAAAGGAAGGGAGGAAGGGAAGGAGGGAGGGAGGCAGAGAGGAAGGAAGATGGGTACTGGTTTATGTGACTTAAAAACCAAGTCAGTTCCAGGAACGGGTTAATGATACCCAAGATGTCACCATCTCTTGTCTCTGCTTCCCTCCATTCCCTAGCTTCATGCAGCGTAAGCGTGGCGAATAGCAGCTCCACTCTGCACATCCCCTCCCCCAGGTTTGGTTGCAACAGCAAGGAGAGCATCTGGTTCAAACGCTTTGCACAAAAGCTCCGGGTCTGACGATCACTGTGGCAGGGAGGGAGGATTCCGGAGTTGGGCCAGCCTAGGACGCCCAGATCCAAAGGATGGAAAACGTGGCCTGGGGACAGTGGGGGAGGGCGGGAAACCTCCCCAGTAGAAAGCTAGGATGTTGTTACGGGAAGCGGAAATGTTCACTTCGGTGAGATGAAACCCACATGTCTGACCTCATCTCAGATCTGATGACTCAGAGCAGGTCGGCTCCCAGGTATGCGGAAGTAGGCAGAAGGGAGCTGCATTGGTTTCTTGGAACATCCGCTGGGAAAACAGAGGCCAGGTGTTCAGCAGGCATCTGAGAGGCTGCTCCCATCCCAGCGAATTTGTTTCTTGGTGCTCCTTGCTGTCTGTCTCTTTTCGGGTCATCGGACACTCTGGATCTGCCCTGTCTTCTCCACCACAGCCTGGGCCATAGTCACCTTCATGGCCCAGGTGACCTTCAGCAGAGACAAGGTGAGTGTTTTTCAAAAGAAACCCTTACTAAGTAGGTAAGTGGCAAAATTTAAAAAAGGAAACAAATGAAGCAGAGTAAAACAAAATGCGGAGTTCGCAATGCCTTAACGGGACCTGTTTTATAGAATATGTGGTTTAATTCAGATTAAGTGACGTGTAGTCATAGATTAGATCCCAGAACGTCAATCCAGTAAGGGACCTTTAAAAAGTCCCCTAGCAGGGGCGCCTGGGTGGCTCTAGTCAGTTAAGTATCTGCCTTCAGCTCAGGGTCCTGGGACATGGGCTCCCTGCTCCCTCTCCCTCTGCCCCTCCCCAGTCCCACCCCCACTCATGCTCTCTCTCACTCTCTCAGATGGATAAATAAAATCTTTTTAAAAAAATCTAAAAAAATTAAACAAAATAAGTTCCCTAGTCCACCCTCATTATCTTACAAATGGGGGCACTGAGGCCCTGGGAAGTGAGTGACTTCCCCAAAGTTCACATCAGCATCAATGTCAGGGTCAATGTCAGTGTCAGAGTTGACCTAGGACCAACATCTTTTTCTGGCACAGTTCTTTTTTCAGACGCAACGCTTCTGCTGCTCCAACCTCCTGAAATGATGTTCCGTAGGTTCCACGCATGTGGAAAGAACTCATTTTTATTTACAAAATACCTTTTAGCAACCTATATGAACAGATAATGCATTATTATGGTTCCCAAATCAAAACTTAAATCGGGAATTGTAGGCATATAAAGCTGCTCTCCCTCCCTGCCTCCATTTCCCTTACCCACAGGCAACACAGTTTATTATTTCTTGTGTATTCTTCCAGGAATATTTTGTGCATATATGAACCATTCCATGACTTACTTACTGCCTATTTAAAAAAAAAAATACGTCAAACCACACTCTATGCTCTTCTTTGTATTTTGCTTTTTTCCCCTCAGGTGCTTATCTTGGAAAACGTTCCATATGAGTATCTGAAGTGCAACTTCACTCAATTTTACAGCTGCAAAGTTTTCCATCGTGAGATGGGGGTTATAGTTTATGAAGCTTGTCCTGTAATGGCGGCAATTTTGATGACGTTCAATGTTTTGCTATTCTCAACAATGCTGCTACAGATAAGTTTATACACACGTCATTTCACCTGTTTGTGATTGTACACGTAAGATAATTTCTCCCAAAATGAAATAGCAAAATCTTAAGGGTACATGCGTTTGTTGTTTTCACAGATATTGTTGAACCTGCCCTCCACCATAGTCCTGTCAGTGTGGGCTCCTCTAACATTTGAGGGGGCCTCTTCCTTCAGGTAACGACTTGTTACCAAATTCTGTATCTTTGTATATTTGATCGTAGTGAGATGTAAACTCACTACCTTTCAATTCAAATTACAGAAATATAAACCATCCCTGAATGTCCCTTCCTCATTTCTTCGGAATCCCATTTCCAGGATAAATTTCTATTATCACCCTGGTGATAGGGCTCTCAGATGTTTGCAGCTTTTTTTTTTTTTTTACTCAAAAGACATCATTGTCATCGCCCGAAACTTATAGATCTGCCTCAGTCACTCATCTGATAGCTGTTTCCTGAGCATCAACCAGGTTTTAGACCCTGGAGATAAAGCCCCAAATAAGACACACATTCCCTGTCTTGTGGAGCTTACACTCTAGTAGCTAAGACATTACAGAATGGATGGACGAGGAGATTATCATCCAGGAGAAAATCCAGTTCCCGAGGAAGAACGCTGGGTGGGGAGGTAGAGGGAGCGGAGCGGGGCGGGGGGAGGGGGGAGTGGGGGGAGGGGTGAGACAGAACCACGTGTCCCCCTCCCCCAATATCATTAGGAGCAAAAAGATCAGTATGTAGAGTGAGCAAAGTGTTCTCACAAACCTACTGTTAATAATAGTAATTTTTTAATTTATTAGTTTTGGCCTGAACCGACCTGTTGCTTTGGTGTTATGTAAATAGAACTTTCAAATTGCCATTAAGACTGCCCTGGGGGCACAGAGAAAGCCATTCCAGTCCTCCCAAGTGGGCTGGTGCTAATTTGGAGATCGCAAGTGAGAAACCAGTTAAGAAAAAAAAAATTATTTCCTCCCTTTCACCGAGCACTCAAGAAACAATGCACTGTCTCTTGCAGGTTTAGAAAATCCTGTCTGGATTTGGAATCCGGGGCAGTTTGCCGCACACAGATTAGGGGGTGCAGAGAGCCCGCGCAGAGGATCTGCTGAAGGGAGTTGTCTTCCTGATGCCACCCTGGCTGCCCACGTGACCGCGGACAAGCCTCAGCGGGAGACTTGAAGACTTCTGGACACAGAGCTTGATTAAGTCAGCTGCGGTTGTGACTCTGGCTTCTGTGTGGGTCATGGTTCTCTTTTCAGAAACCAGCCGGATCTCCATCTTGGATTTCAGTTCTGGTCTACGTCTTGTCTCTCAGAACTGCTGGAAAATTCGCTGGCCACTGCCAGCTCCCAGGCAGACAGTGCTGTGTGCCTGGGACCTGGGGAGTGCCTGTCTCTACCTCATTTTGCTGGATTTCCTTTAGGCTGCCCCCTCTCTCTGTCTGGCGCCCCGCGACTGCCCTTCCCCAAGCACAGCTTCTCTCTCCCAGAGGGGCCTTTCACCGCCTACAACTGGCCGGCTTCTTCCGTCCCCAACTCAGAGGCATGTCTAGTTTCTACGTTCTTCCACTCTGGGCCACACCGTGGCCAAGGGCAATGTCTTCTAACCATTTTTTTCTTTCACACGTAAACTTGTAAGTGGGACCCCAAACAGAAAACTGCAGAAAAAGAAGAAAAAAAACCAACTTACGCTAATTAAATCTTCCTTAAGAGAAACACATCATGGTTTACTGAGCCAAGAGTCACCACAGACACCTAGAACCCTCGAGACTTAGTTTAAAACTCTGAACTAGGTGATCTAGTCTATTCCTTTCTACTTTGTAGGCAGCCCAGAAATTTAAGGGGCTTGCTCAGATTGCACAACGAGACTGGCCTGACCCAGTCTCTAGAGTATGTTTTCTTTTTTTTTTTTTAAAGATTTTATTTATTTATTTGACAGAGAGAGAGACCATAAGTAGGCAGAGAGGGGGGTAAGCAGGCTCCCTGCTGAGCAGAGAGCCCGATGCGTGGCTCGATCCCAGGAACCTGAGATCATGACCTGAGCCGAAGGCAGAGGCCTTAACCCACTGAGCCACCCAGGTGCCCCTAGTCTCTAGAGTATGTTACTTTCAAATAAAATCCTGTCTCTGGGAGGGTGGAGACCTTCACTGCCATGTGTCACTTCTGTGGCCTCAGTGTGTTGCACAACACTTGGCATCTTGTAGGAGCTTGATCAGTCCTGGTGAATGAAGAACAAGTCTCGTTGAAGAGCTTTCATGGGCCAGGCTCCCTGCCCTTGGCTCTGGGACTAGAACCATGGATGAGGCCAATAGGACTGTGGCTCCTTCTTGTACTGAGCTTAGGGTTAACTGGAACTTGGACCTGAAACAGATTACCACGGAAGTTCGTGCAATAATCAAGCTCTCTGACTGATTCTCAGGAGCCAGGAAGGCCTCTGGGTGCCCACTGGGTGCAGAGAGGAGGGGAGGGGAGGGCGGGGGGAGACCTTCAGGCCCATCTGCCCCCTACTAAAGCTTTGTCTTGCTTCGGAGGGCTGGGTCACGTCATCTTGGCTAAGGGTGTGGCTAGGCCTGCTTGGGGGAAGGCAGTGATCTCAGCTACCGAGCTGCGGGAGCCCTGCCAGACTCTGGCACACCTACAGCAAGGGCTGCCTCCGCCTGAAGCGCTGGGCTGGGCAGGGACAGGACAGGGACTGAGTCTCTACCCGCAGCTCTGTGTTGTGTTCCCTAGGCCCTCCCACTCTTTCAGCCTCTGCTCAAGTTGTTCTTTCTGCCTGGGGAGGCTGCTCCGCTTCTTATCGCCTGAAAAAGTTCTTGCTTCAAGGTGAAGTTTAAACACCACCTCCTTCAGGAAGGCTGCCCTGATTACTCCGTGTACTTTCTCATCCAGGAGGATGTGCTTCTTCCTCTTCTGGCCTCACACAGTGCTCAATCTCTCCTTTTCTCATTGTAGCCACAGGGGCAAATCGTGGGTTCCTTGGGGTGTGTGTGTTAGGTCACCCATTTATTCATTCAAGAGCTATTTATCGAATACCTGCTAGGGGTTGTCAACGATGTCCCAGCTTTCATAAACTTTCCTTTTTGACCGAAGAATCAGAAAAAAAAAAAAGCAAATAAAAAAAGAAAATATTTTCGGGTTGATAAGGGCTAAGATAAAAAAAGGAGGCTAGACGGTTTTGGGGTGGGGTTTGTGTACACCAGGTTAGATAGGTCAATCCGGGATGGCCTTGCTGAGGAGGTGAAATTCGAGGTGAGGTATGAATAAGGAGAAGCAGCCAGCTATGGGAAGAGCTGGAGGAAGGGCATTCCAGGCAAAGGGGAGAGCAGGTGCCAAGATCCTGAGGCAGGAAATAGCTTCGCGTGTGTGAGAAACAAGAAAAGGCTAGCATTGTGGAAATGAGTGGGGGAGAAGGAAGAAGAGTTGGGGAGGTGGACAGGACCCAGCAACGTGTGGCTTTCCGCTTGGCTGATTCCGATGTTTGGTCGGTCAGGTTCCTTGTTATTGGGAGTGTGGTCCCCGAGCCCTGATGCTTTACCTGAGAGCATGTGAGAAATGCAGACTCTGGGCCCCCCCCAGATGGATGGAATCCGAATCCACATCCGCATTTGGTTTGTGTTCAGCTCTCAAGTTCAAGAAAGACTGGCCTGGAAGTCATCTCAGCACGGAGGCCTAGACTCTCACTAACCACACGGAGAGGGCAGTAACGAGTCTACCAGGAGCTCAACACTCCCGAGCGGTGGCTAGCGACTTCGTACGTTAGTGCTTCTCCCAACTCTACAGTGTGTACCCATCACCTGGGCATCTTCAGATGCAGATTCTGACTCCAGAGGTCTTGAAGGAGACCCCAGCTTCTGCATTTCCAACCAGCTTGAAGGGGATACTGTTGCTCCCGGCCCAAGGGGCCCCGAGCCTCGCACGACCCCTGCGTGAGCCCGCTTGTCAAGACTCCATCCTGTTGTGAGATGTTTGTTCGCATGCTGTGGATCAGGAAATACACTCACGAGCTTAAAATGAAGCTGCACGACCTTGGGCTGGTAGCCAGTCTTGCTTTCCTCATCTGTCAAATGAGGCTGATGAAAATGATCTTTAAAACCACTGCTTGAAGAGGGTCTCTGGCGAGAGTAAACGAAGCAGAGCGTGCCACGTGTTTAGGTCAGTGCTTGGCACGTAGCGAGACTTCGATATTTGGCAGCGTTTTTGTGTCCTGGGACTCGAGTCCAGGTTTTCTGGGTCTAAAAGCGGGGTTCCTCTCCACTGGGTTAGGAGGAACCCGGGTTTGGCTCAGCTAGAAGAGGAAGTTAAGGCTGAAAATCTTCAGCGAGAATTGAAGATGATGGAGTTGGTCGGGTACCTTTCCCAGGGAAGTGAGTCAAGTTCACTTCTCCACTTGGGATATTCACTTCTCCACTTGGGATATGTGTCTTTGGAGCTGCTTACCTATCAGGACCTCCCCTACCCCCGCCTGTGTGGGAGACCCACGGACACATCTTTATTCTTTTTTTCCCCCTTCTGCTTCACGTGCTCGCAGCTGGCCTGTTTTGATGACAATCGCGCCCTTAGTCAAATCGCAGAGATCTGTCCTGTCCCCGGCATAGCGTCTCGGGGAGAGCCCCTGATTCTGGGCTGGCTTCAAACATGTCCCCATGGCCACCTCCGTGTCAACAAGGAGGCCACCTCTGAGACAAGGTCACAGCTCCATTCACGAGTGTCTTTCTCTATCGACATTTCTGGAAGTGCTCCAAATCCTGGGGACGTACTCTGTCAGTAGTGCCTTGATAAAAATAATCTATAGGGCCCTCAATGACTTACAAAGCACTTTGTTTGATTTCAGTGCTTTGAAAAAGACATAGAACTGATGTAATCCATCCTGTACGTAAGAAAATGAAAGAGGTGAAATAATTCACCCTCTTGCACTCTTGCAGTACCTGCCTTCCGATGCGGAGTTCATTAGTTCGGGCGGTCTTTACTGAGCTGTCGGGGCGAGCAGCTGATGTGCTGGAACATGAGATTTTGATATGGCAAAAAATAGGTCTTTGCCTTCATGGAGCTCACATTCTAGAGAGCTGTGATGAGCTATCAAAGAGACCTATGTCCCTGTGAGCACCTGACAGAGGGAGATCTGACATAAAACAGAAGGCTGATGTGGCCCGTGAGCTGACACCTGAAGATGAGCAGACAGGGCCCGGCAAGGACCTGGGACTTTACCCCCACAGTTCTGTGAGGCCGCTGATGGGGCTGAGCAGGAGCGATAGGTCAGGCATGTGTTTTTCATAGAAACTCCTGAGCCCCAAACTTATAGCACCCTTTTCAACCGTGGCATATTCTCCTGCTTCCCTGAGACATGTTTGAAGATGAAGATCAGGTCTTCAGCGGCATGAGACCCAGTGGCATTACATGGGAGCGGGGTGACTCACTCAAGGCTATGGCCAGGCACGGCATCCTCAGGGAAGGCCTCAGAATGCAGGTGGCAAAAGTCAATGTTGTCCAGAGACAGCAAGGTGCATGATATTCCGGCACCTGAGTCTATGCTTGAAAATGGGGAGAGCAAAGACCCCGGGCCACTTGCCCATCCTTTCATGGAAGGTCAGGGAGTGGAGGGAAGTCAGGCATGGGCTTTGCAGATTCCTGGGTTCAAATCCTAGGTCTTTGGGAATCGTTCACCCATGTAACTGTTCGCCTGGCAATCTCCCAAAGTCACATCCTCCCGAAGCCTTTCCTGATTTCTCCGTGTAGAATACTCACTCGTTCAATGATCAAGCATTTAGTGTTGGCATATCTCATCTGTGCCAAGTCTGTTCTAGACATCGAGGTTATAGTGATGAACACAAGATTCCACGTTTTGTGCTCTGGTGGAGATTGCATTTTATTAGGGGGGGAAACAGACAATATGCAATAGACAGATCAATAAACAAGGTCATGTCATATGGTGAAAAATGTATCCGGGGGTAAAAGGTAATGTGGTAGGTCTTTGAGGAGGATGTATAATCGAGGCTGATTGGGGTAAGGAGCTGGCCAAGTGAAGAGATGGGGCAAGGTCATTCCAGGCAAGGGAAGAGAAGGACAACAGAGGCACAGAAGGAGGGACGGGGAGGTCAGTGCAGAGCAAGGACAAGAGCCCTGTGATCCGAACTGGAGAGGCAGAGGTTGCCAGATCCTGCTGCCTCTCTCTGCCACCCCCGCCGTGCTCTGATAAGAACTCCACGAAGTCCTTTCCTTGTTGGAGTGCAATTGTGGCACCGGGGAGTGGGCCCTCTCATGCCTGGAGCCCCAGCACAGCACCTGGTTTGCAGTCGGGACTCCCTAAATGTTGCCTGAATGAGGTGCAATTAAGAGACAGGGATGGAGAGTCTGGTATGGATTCTAGATGGTGCAGCATGTCTGAGGCCTTCTTTGCCGAATTGGTACCCTCGATCCACTTTTCTCCAATTAATTCCTGTAGTCACTGGGCATATGCCCCAAATTTGAAAAACGGTTCCAGAAGAAGTCCTGCCTCCAGTTGAGATAAACATAAATCACTATCTCTCCCAGATAGAGGCAGAGCCGGACAGGAGGGGTTCTGGAAATGAACACAGGTCGCTGATCAAGACCTAATCAATTTCAAAAGACAGACCGGATCTGAGTGCTGGGCGTAAATAACATAAGAGTAAGGACAGAGGCGTGGCCTCCCCAGGAAATCAAATACACTGGCAGGACATCGAGCCTTGGCAAGAAGGGAATCCAACGGCTGAGCATGATAACTGGAAAAAAGTCAGACCCAAGCAGGATGAGTGCGTGCCCAGGAGCGAGAGTCTGAGTCACCGCTAATGAAACATGGAACCACACTCAGCTTTTCCTGCCTGCCTAGTGAAAACCGTTTGCTCAAATCCTGTTCTATTTCAGGAAGCGCCAGCTGCATCATAGGAAGTCCAGCTCTTTCCACATTAGGAAAGAGAGTCACTTATCTTTGCTTTTGGGTGCTCTCATGGCACCCGCCCCGAGGCCCCAGGGTTATGCCGCTCAAACACTATAGATGGGTCTAGCCTGTCCTGGGGGGTGAAGCAGGAATCCTGCCCTCAGGGAAGGCAGGAAAAAGCTGAGCTTAAGAGATGTCACCACAAAACATGGATTTCAGGCTGCCCAAGGAGGCTTAACTTGTTCCTGCACCTGCTTCAAAGGAAAAGAGGAAAAAGGGGCTGGATTTCACGAACCATCGTCTCCCCCTTTCCATCCCTCCTGCCCAGCAAGAGGAACACTGAAGCCCTGGCTTCATCTTCCCAGAGAAGCAGGATGAGCAAGGATGCTGGAATGCACCCTCCTTGAGAAGCTGTTGGCTTCTGTGTACTCGGAAATCCAATTATTTCCCGGGGACTGTTGGTGAAAGCTGTTCTTTGAGTTGGAAGGAGGGCAGGTCAATTGCAGGTGGCCTTCTCAGTGGGGCAGAGAGGAGTTCTTCTCCCTTTATCTCCTGTGCCTGATTTCCAATGTTGTAATCCATACGTGGTGAGGGCCTGAGGACACCGAGGGCTGCACAGGACAGAGTCCATAGGCGGTGGGCTGACTATTCTCTCCCCACTGAATTCTTTTTCAAAGCAGGTTAACTAGGGACGCTGTCTGAGCACTGGGATGTTCAGAAGTCTCTATACGCTTTCTAGGTTTTACTTGGGATCTTAGTGGATATTTCTACTACAAGGACCTCCAGAACACATGGAAAATGAGTAGATGCACGAAACAGAAAAAAAGAAAAAAAAAGAAAACTTTCCATTTTTGCTAATGAGAGGCATCACTGTGGCGGCCAGTTTGAGATGAACTCTGGTTTCTTCTAGTGCAAAAGTAAGGCGGATCAAGCCTGGTCTTCGGTCATGGTGAATTACAAAGAGAGGGATCTGTTTAGATGTTAGTTTGGTGATCTGCAGCCCCCTGTGGTGGAGCATACCGAGCTGGGCACCAGACAGGGACTCGGGGAGTTGGTATTCACTCTACCGCTCCGTTGCTGTTTGCCTTTGGTCAAGTTGCTGCCTGTCTCTGGGCCCCGCCTTCCTTTGGAAAATGAGGAACCTGAATTAGATCACGATTCCTTAAACACTGTGACTAATGATCACAACATTATAAACCATTAAGTCACATAGTAGAAACTTGTGCATAATCTAATCCTCCTTTCATCCTCGTGATTAGGGAAAGGAGAACGTCTCAGGAATGTTCATAGATCTTTAATACCTTCCAACCCCTCCTGATTTTCCTTTTTTACAAAGTGAGAGCAGACTTTGGGCTCAGAGTCGTCCTTGGACTGCACCTAACTATCTGGATGAGTGTTTACTCGTACTGCTTTGTTTTCATCTTATTTGTTTTTATAGTTACCTTTTATTTATTTACTTATTCTTTGTTAATGACAAGTGATCCAGCTTTTCCATTTATGGCAGTGATGGAGAGTTTTCCCTGAAAAAAAAAAGGTTGATGTGGACAAGAACATTTAGAGAAATAGATCAAGGTGGTGTTGGCATTATGGCAAAACCCATGAGGTTAGTAGACAGAAGGCTGCTCTTTGGAAAACGCTGGTCGAGATGACCTCTCAGTGCCTTTCCAGCTCTGAGGGTCCGTGGATGTGAACGCCCCACTTTCCACACAGAGCACACACTGCTGGACTCCAACTGTCTTCGGCCACTGTGTCTGAAACATCGGGCTCAGCAGGTGGCATGTAGCTGGATTTCAACAAGTGACTTTGAAAGAACGAATGCATGATTCAGGTGGAAAATACAGGGTTGTGACATCTTAATATGTTTGGGAACAAAAGGGAAAGAAACGTATGCATTTCACACCCTGCAGAGCAGTGACACGCATAGGTGGATGTCAACCTGAGTTGAATTTTTGGGATTGAAATTTATAGAACACATGTAACTTTGTTAGAAAAAAATACACATCATTTGTCTCTTGACGTTTTAAGGATCCTCTCTGGAAAAAGGCAAAGTTTAAATAATGAATGAACAAATAAATATATGCATTTACCTTTTCTTTTCAGTTTTCTTCGTTTTCAAGCTTTCATTGGTTCTCTGCTTGGAGGACTTTTAAACTGACTGGCTGTTTGGTTCAAATCATATTTGAAAGCGTTGGCGCGGGCTCCAGCCCTGGTGTGTTTGCTGAGTTGGAGTTTGGGCGTGTCACCGAGTTGCTCTGGCTGGGTGACAGCGTAAACACAGCCAAACAGCTGGTCCGGCCGGGAGAGTCATCGCTGGGAAGAGTCCCCAGAAACGGGGTCCTGGCCGGGCCATCCCTGCCCCTGCAGGGGGCATCTGAGGGGCCGGGTGGTCTCTTCAGGTCCAAGGGAGAATGCTGGATTCAGGGGAGCCTTGCAGACCCCTGCCCATCTCCGGGTTCCCTTTCCTTCTTCACCTGGAGCGGTCATTGGCTGTGACCTCCTGTCGTCATTGGGAACGGCTGCCTCTGGAGCCAGAGGTGGTAGAACCAAGAGCCAGAGACCGGACTGGCTCAGATAGGACCGCCCTGCCCCCTCTGCCCAGCTCCTGCCATTTGGCTTCCTTTAATAGCCTTTCCTGAGGGCAAAGGAACATCAAGGGCATGGAGGATGGGAGCAGAATTACTGGAATGCGCTGAAAAGCTGTCTAGTTGCTCAAGCAGCACAGATAGTTATTACAAAAAGGATCGAGTGCTACGCTCCCCAGGGCTGTCACGGTGATGAATTGAGACAATGTGGATAAAGCATTCTGCCCATCGGAGGCACTCCATAAATAATAGCCAGGATTTTTTCACTCTTCACACAGTTGACGGCTCCCAGTGGGTCTCAGTATACGACTGTGGAATGAGAAAATGATGAGCTGGCTGACTTCGAGGGAGGAAGCCAGGAGCGCCCAAGCTGAAGAAGGCTGTGACTGGGTCATGGTCTTGGTCTTCCCATCAAATAGCAGAGCAGGATGAAGTGAGTTCAGAGACGAGCTTGAGGTCTGCTGCCCGTCAGTCATGCTGATGTCCTTCAGGGCAGGGTGGCTTCGACGGGCCCGACAACTGCAGAACGACTTTCCGTGTACCCTCCCCTTTCTGCATAATTGATCTTGAAGGCAGAATACGCCTCAAGTGAGGCCACCCTGTCTTCAGAGGCCAGAGTCTCGAATGATGGGGAGAATGACGCCCGTGTGAAATGCTCTTTCTGACCCATGGTCCGTCCTATCCTAGATACCGCTGGGTGCTCAGCAGCCTGGGCTATACGAGTCATGGTCTGTAAAATCTCTGTAAGTCCCCCAGCCAAGTGGCCTGTACATTCAAGGAGCCTCGAACCACAATTCCCAAGGGGAAGGGGTCTCAGCAGTTAGGCATGCCACAATGGGGATCTAGTGCCACACAGGAGCACAAGTGACAATGAAAGGCACTAAGGGTTAATAAAAGGCTCCCTCTGAGCCCGGCAAGATGTAGACGTCTCTGCCAATCCTCTGAGCAGCCTGCGGCAGGTGTACAGTTGTAGATGTCGTTTATGGTCCCAGACAGCATGCCAAGAGCCCCCGGTTTCCCTTTGGGAGTTCCGTCACGTTCAGTGTTTATGGTCTTGCTGGGGGTAAATCAGATGTCTTTCCCTTTCCCTACGGTGCCCAAGGTTTTCTCCAAATCACACTGGTGAGGCAAGGGTAAGTCCAATGGGCATTTCTCTTTCCCAGGGCTTGGAATCCTGGGCTTACCATCTGGGAGCAGAAGAAATCCTCAGGACTTGTTGATTGCAGCTCATTTTGAGACCAGATCACCAGATAACTTTCACTGCCCACTCTGAGTCTGTCCTGACCCCTCTCTTGTCTTCCCTCTATGAGCTGCCCCATGCCCTCCAGCATATTTCTTCTTAGCCAGTCTTTGGGTGATCCTGAATTCAGGTCTGTTTGCCCTCAGAACCCACGAACCTAAGCGTTATGCAATATTACTGCCTCTCTGTTTCCTCCTAGGCGTGAGGTTCTAAGCTCTTAAAAATCTGAGAATATAGGATTCTAATATTAATTAGATTACTTAATATTAGATTATTGATATCAATATTATTAATAGCAGGTAATTAATATTAATAATCATAATTAATATGATTAATTCCTTTTTCTGCAAACCCCCTCCCAAATTAGCCATCGACTTGAGCTGACAACTGAGTCAGCAGCCGGGTGTGGAGGGCTGGTGGACTTGGGCTCAGCAGACGGAACACATCCCTTTACTCACGCCGGCCTCACCCCGAGGATCCACATCACACAGCCCCGCCAGCGGAGGCCCCTGACTTGTCCCCGTGCCCTGGGAGAAACCTGCAGACCACCCAGAAGAAACCTGAACTGGAGCACCAAGGTGAAGATCCCAGGAGCCGGGACACACCAGGGGTTTTTGCCCCGTGCAGTTCCCGGTGTGGACCCGGGATGGTCGACCACTCTGCAGGGCTGAACCGGCCCTCGTGGAGGCTTCGAGAAACACTCGACAGTCTCCTTGCAGCTGCACATGAGAAATGGTCCACTACACGCCACCAGGCAAAATATAAACAGATACTCACAGCTAAGTGGCTACAAAGTAATACTCATTTCCTCACAGTTATTCTGCATTATCAACTGAGTAGATGGCTTGAATTGTGTGAACCTTTTTCCCACAAGAGACACAACAAAGCTATTTTTAATCTGAACAAAAATTTGGCCCAGGTTTTCCTGAATTGCCCTTTGCCAGAAGATATTGCTTACCGTGAGCTAGCCTATTGGCTTCTCTGGCATAGGGGCTTGCCTTCTTCCTTCTGTTTTAGGCACTGTGGCCGGCATAGAAGTTTCGAACATTTTTTTTTTTTTTTTAGCAATGGGATCGATTTTTGGATGACAGTTTTATGAGGGCCTATAATATACCAAAGACCTGAGATGGAGTTGCTTTGTTGAAGTCACCCCTGACCTGCGGCGTCTCCTAGAATTAGTTCTCCTCCCTGGGTCCCCGAGGTGTCTCTGAAGAGTCACGGCTGTGGGGAAAGCACTGGACAAGGAAGCACCGCTCACCTGGTGGCCCAGCGCATGTCCGATTTGAACGGAATTGGGTTCGGTAGTCATAGGTCTGAACGCCATCCGAGCGAAAGAAGTTTGCTTTTTTTTTCTTCCGTCTCTGCCTCGCCCTCCCCTCTCTGCCCCCAGATGTGGGGGAAGGAATCCATAGGGTGGTTTACCAGCAAGGGCAGGTCAGTGTATCGTTTAAATCTGAGGCCCCGGGCAGACAAGGGCGGAAGGCCGGATGACGGAGAGGGGAGCTGGGCCGGAGAGGAACTCATGGCGCCTCAGATTTACAGGAACTGGTGGGAAGAACAAAGAAATCAGTGACTAGGTGAGGACAGAAGCTCAAAGACAGCCAAGGACAGGGTGTCCCACGCTCAACTGTCTGCAGCCTGGGGCGTTCGGGTGGTGCCTGGGCTTCCTCAGAGGCGGGTCACACACAGATTAAAAGGCCCTTCGTACAGCAAGGAATCTTGTTGAGTCCTTCTGTTTTGCGTCTGTCCCAGCGCTGGGCTACCTTGATATCTCTCTAAAAATACACTCCTTCTCAGAACCTTTGAGTTAGTATTTGGGGCCATGGCAGCCAGAAGGCAGAGGGCACAGGTGATGCCCTCCCTGTGCGTGGAAAGGAAAACATCAGCGAGGTAGGAAGAGAAATGCAGCGCAGGCCGGCTGATTGCTGTCTTTTCGGTGTGAGGCCTCTGACCTACGCCCGGCCACCCAGGCAGGATGGTAGGCGCGAGGCATTCCATTTGTGATAGGTCACACTGGCTTTGTGCTAAGTTTCCTGGATTGTGTCACTCACAGGTGTCATGTGTACTTGGTTGTCAAAGCACGTTGCTCAAGAAGGAGGATCTTCTAGGCCAGAGGTCACAAACTTCGTTGCCCCCAAGCTGTGCTGGCCCCCCCGATGGGTTTGGTGTGGTCTGCGTCAGATTTAAAATTTGAATTGATAGCTGATGCTTAAAAATGAGAAGATAAAAATAGCTGCATGTCTGCTTCGCTTGAAAAGTGGGAGGGTCTGACGGGACTGGGTTTTGCAACTGCCCCCTTTGCATGAGTCAGGGGTTCTCCGCATTGCCCCAGAGCCTGCCCAGCCTGCTCCACTTCTCCACCTGTGTAGATTCCTCTGCATTGGGGTTTTAAGACCTTTAGCCAAGTCCACTGTCTTATGTAATTTGTCATGGAGAGCAGGGGTTGGCGAACTGTGGCCCTCCATCTGCTTGTATAAATAAAGTTTTATTGGAACACAGTCATATGTATTTGTTGACATATTGCCCATGGCTGCCTTCACACTACTCAGAGTATAGCATTCCAAGAATGTTATATTGTCTACAAAGCCTAAACTATTTAGTATTTGGCACTTTATAGAAAAACTTAGCTGATCCCTGATCTAGACTATGGCTGGAGGGCTGATTTTTCACTATAAAATGGCCCATCACAGTGTTTTCTAAACAAAAGTTTTCTCCTCTCAGAAGGATTCTACCACTGTTTCTTAAACTAGCTTTATTTTTTTCCCCCCTCCAGGTTTTATTTATAACCTACAAACTGAGAGGGGAAGTTGGTGACCAATTGTTCCCTGGGTCTGGGTTATGGTGAGGTCATATAATGTCAGTGTTAGTGGTCAGGGTCATGAGGCAGTTGGCTTCCTTTCATTTTTCCCTTGCCTGCCACGTCCATAGGGAAAGAACAGGACTACCTAGAATTATTGGCATCCTGCTTTTCTGG
Organism: Nasua narica; assembly: GCA_028533885.1. Taxonomy (NCBI): domain Eukaryota; kingdom Metazoa; phylum Chordata; class Mammalia; order Carnivora; family Procyonidae; genus Nasua; species Nasua narica. Next base: position 102,262,855 of record CM052809.1, read on the forward strand.
AGACTCTGCCTCTAAGCCAGAGGGGTTAGCACTGCTGTTATTATTAATTATGAGAACAATATCTTCAGTATGCGTAGGTATGTTTCACACCATTCGTGTACCTTTTCTCTGGTTTCCTTCTCAAGACTGCCTACAAGGCAGGTTGGTTGCTCACTCAACAGCTCTTCTCCCTCCCATCCTCTCTGCCATGGAGCCCAGTTGTAGATAGCAGAACCGTGCTTTTCTAGTCTTCCACAGTGACTAGGGCAATCACATAATCTTATTCTGGCTAATGTCAGCTAAGGGAAGTCTTCTGGGAGGTTTCTAGGAAATATCTCCTTTCTTCATAAGAAAGCAATAGGTTCAACAGAGATCCCCATGTTCCTTCCTTTCTGTTTCTGGGTGTGAGCTTGTGAGGATGTGATGCTTGGTGCTGCTGCAGCCATCTTGGGACATGAGAAGAAGCATCAGTGATATCCAGAGGATATTGGGAGGAAGGATGAGAAGACCTTGAGTTCCTGGAGACATCCTTGAGCTGGGAACTCTTGGCCTTCAAAGGGTTCTCATTATGGAAGTCACTAATAAAACCTTCTTGTTAAAGCCACGTGTCAGGCATTCTGTATTTTATAGCAAGTATCTTTGTTTAAACGATCAGGTACTATTAACTCAAGTTTGAATCATTTTTTAAAAAAATCTAACAAAAATGTATACAGTTCTTACCCTGTGTCAGGTATCTGGGTGCTTTCCAAGTAGTGACTCATTCAGTCTTCATAATGACACTATAAAATAGATATTATTATCTCGATTTTACACAACAGGCAAGTGACACTCAGTAAATGCTAATCCAGCGTGGGGTCAAGCATCGAGTGAGAGCAGAGCTGGGACTTGACTCTGGGCAGTCTGGCTCCAGAGACTCTGGGTCTAATCGCTCTCTGGTGTCCCTGCTGTAGGGGACAGGAAATGGTTTGCTCCATGTCACACGACACAGGTTACTTCATAGCGTCTGGCACCACACCGAGCCTGGGACAGGTGCCGGAACAGTGTGTACGGCTGTCCGTCCAGCCCCTCCCCCGACGGTGAGCCCTCCATCACTCCATCTCTGTCACCCTGAGCCTGCCGCAGTCCAGGATCTTAGGGGGCGCTCAGTGCTGTTGTTAGTGAGGTTACTTTTTTCTTCTTACTGTCAATGTTTGGGGTGATTTGTGGGCTCAATTGTCTCAAGGGCTCCCACCGTTCTGTGTGAGGAGGTTCTGACACCGGGCATCTGGGAGTAAGGTCGCCGCTCACGGTGAGAGCAGGGGCGCTAGGAGTCAGGAGACTAGGGGCTCTCGTTCCCCCTTCCTTCTGACCCCCCTCTGTCGAGTGCATGTGTTGGCTGAGACGACCCCCCCCCCACCCCCGGGGCCTGTTCCGGCTCAGACAGGCCACACCTGCCAACGCGCGCTTTCTCCCCAGACTCCGCACAACCCAGGAGAAGCTACCCTCGCCGAAGGCTCTGATTCGGTCTTCTCTCCAATCAGCCAAGCCTCCCACGGGTTCCTGTCCCCTCAGCCACCAGTATGCCGAGTGCCCGGTGGCGGGTGTGTGGTCAGCAGCGCTGGGTCAGATGAATGAATGCACCCCACTGAGCCGGTGAGTGGCCCTGTGGCCCCTGAAGGTTGGGCAGGTTTGGTTTCTTGCAGGATAAATATTTAGGATATGGCCATGATTACAGTTTCTGGCAAGAGTGAATTACTTGCTCACGGTCATGGCCTTGAACCTAACAAAACTGTGAGCTAGCACCAGAATAAACTGCACTGAGCCGCTTGGCCTCAGGGCCAAAGGAAAACGAACTTTCCATTGACCCATGAGTCAGGTCTGGTTTTAAATTTTTTTTTTTTTTTTACAAACCAACTTCTAGCGAACCTGGTCAAACCAGATGCTTCCTTGCATTTTCATCTAAAACACTGAACTGAAACAAAATTAGACTCCACATAATCCTTATTTCTCATATTGTGCAATATAGGCAAATAATAATACGCGCTAGCCTTTGGAGGGCAATCCCTTTGTGCTCAGGGCATCATCTCATTTACTCCTCAAGCAAACCTCTGAAGTAGGTACTATTTTTATTCCTGTTTTAAGAGGGAGGAAAGTTGGACAGTAAAGTAGCTCCGGCCACGGTCACATGGCCGCGAGAAGGCAGAAGCGGACATTTGAACCCAGGTCCGTTGGATTCTTGGCATCAGGGACAGCTGCTGTTTGCTGAGCAGGCAGGAGGAGGCCGTCGGTGCGCCCAGGGTTCCGTAAGCGTGAGCCGCTCGTCCCAGGGCAAGCTCCGCTTTAGAGATGAGGAAGCGGCTTTGGAGAGCTTATGTAACCTGCCTGCCTTGTGCGGGCAGCGGAGCCCAGCCCTCACCGTGGACTGGCAGAGCTCGGGAAGCTCTCGGGAGCCGTGAGGGAGGAGGGGCTTGATCAAGGTCACCGGGTGACTCCGCGGTTGAACTGGGGCGGGGCTTCGCCGAAGACTTTTTCGATTCACTGCTGGGAGGGTGTCATGGCGGAAGCAGCGGAGGCCGGGGGCGCCTGCCGGGTGGGCCTCCGCTGTTGCCCGTGCCTTCGGGACAGGAGAGAGAGCTCAACCAATTGGAGCGAATGCTTTGAAGTCAGACAGACCTGTGTTCGAATCACAGCTCCAGAACCAACTTGCTGGATGGCCTTGGGAAAGACCCTTCGTCTTCCTGAGCCTCTGTTTCCTCTTCTGCAAAATGGGACAGCAGCCATACTTGCCTCCTGGCGATGCTGGAGCAGATGGGAGAACACGCAGGAAGTGTCTGGTACAATGACCGCCACGCCATTAACGTGGACCAGCTGCTGTTGTTGTTGACGTGATCTGGGAGCCACACATGCTCCAGGACCCACTGTGCCCATGCAGAGAGGCCCGGAAGTCAGCTTCATCAAGACAACCTAGTGTGCTGGGAAGGACCCCCAAGGGCACGCAACATATGTGGTGCATGTGCTCACACGTACGTGTGCTCTCACACACACACTACACCAATGGCTATTGCTTGCACGTGTTTGCGGGCACCCACGTGGCTGTGCACGCACACACATCACACGTGCACATGTTCCCCTTTTTTGTCTAACGAGCACCCACTCATCTTTTAGCTCTCCGCTGGAAGGTCCCAGTCTTGGGGCGGCTGCCCGACCTCCTAGGGGAGCCTGGGCCACTCAGGTTGTGTTCTCCTGGCCCCTTGCCCATTTCCTTCCCGGTCCCCATCTCATCTGTCCTCGAATAATGTAATAAGTTGCTGAATTCTGCCCTTCCTGCTTGAGTGGTAGCTCCGCAGAGAGCAGGGAGGAAACCTGACTATTTCCCACTGACCTGAACACGCGCCACAGCCTGGCACGTAGGAGGCCTTTGATGGAGGGGTGCCCTCGACTGAATAGAACCACCAGGATGCCTTTTGTGTGCAAGCTGGGGGAGAAGCTGCTTCATTGTGGGGCCACCTTGTACAGGTTGTTTGACCCTGCGCTCTATTCTGGTTCACGGGTTCACCCAGAGAGACCCAAACCTCAGAACGCTTGGAAGTGGTAAGAAAGAAAATCCAACGTTCGAGTGCATTCCCTAGGATAATAAGTGTTGGTGGCAGATGGAAAGCCCGAGAAGTCTGAAATGCACACAGCTCCTTACTGCTTCTTGCTCCGCTTTCCTGTGGGGAAGGAGCCTGGGGGACACCAGCAGCTGCCACCAGTAATGACATTGACGAGTTGTTGCCTGGGTTGGGACCGAGCAGTTTTCTCTCTCTCCGAAAGCAGGCCCCTTTAGACATCAGAGGACAGAGGCTAATGGACTGGTGGGGATGAGAAAGACAGCGCGGGGCGGTGAACCGCAGGCGACTCGGGTTACAGTAATCTACCTGCCTTCATTTATTTATTTAAGGAGTAGTTCTGCGCACCTTCTAAGTGCCAGGCACTGGGCTAGCTGCTGGGGGCACAGAAGAAAATGTGATGGATGTAGTCCTGCCCTCTGGGTGCTCAGGTCTGCCTGAGAGGGCAGTGTGATGGGGCTCTGATGGGGGAGTCCAGCCAACATCGTTGTCTCTGTCACCACTCAGAAGCCGGGTCACCACAAGCAACTTGTGTCACATCTCTGGGCCTCAGTTTCCACATTAACGTCCCAGTCATGGGAATAATAATACCAACCTACTTCTTCAGCCTCATCCGGTGCCCTTCTCCACCCCAACCCACCTGGCCTTCTCTACCTCAAGCTCACAGAACTCCTTCTGGCCTAGGGTCTTTGCCCTTTCCTTCCTTTCCACCCACTCTTCCCTTTTGCCTTGCTAATTCTTTCTCCTTTTTCCCATCTAAGCTTCAGAGAAGCCTTCCCAAAGAGGGCCCACCGCTTGTTATATTTTATAGTCCTACTCTGTGTGTTTTCTTCCCAATGCTTGTGACGGGGGCCTTCGCCCAGTTTTGTGTGATTACTGAATGCCCCAATTGCATGCCGGGGTTTCATCCCACGTGCTCCCTTTTACCTGACACTGTCTCCGGCATGTAGTAGGCAAGGTGATTAGTTGTTGAATGGACCCATGACTATCTCAATGGATTTAATATATTTCGTTTGTGTGTATATTATTAATTATGCTCAGGTGGGGCCTACCTATAAATTTATTTAAGCTGTTTTTCAATGACTACCACACATTACGGGGACATATCCTGGCCACTAGAGGGCAATGTGAAACCATAAAGCTGGGGGGCTGCTCAGGGACCCCAACCCCTTTTGGAGAAGGGGAAGGGTGATGGTCACTCATTTTCTTTTCTGTCCATACCCTAGATTCATCAAATAAAGTTTAAAAATATATAGGCTGCTATGACTTAGAAGGCTCGCCAGAGCCTGTTTGGCCCATTCCCGGAAACTGAGGCCCGAGGGACAGCGTCTCCTCTGCCTTCATTGGGCCCATGGCATAGACTTGTTCCTAGCTGTGGGCAAACCCCTCTCCGTTTCTATATTCCTATTTTCCACTATGTAGGAGAGACAATTCTATCTTCTGTCTGTCTATCCAACCAATTAATATTTATTGACTTTGTAGTCGGTGCTAAGCACTATGTAAGGTGCTAGAAAGTCCAGTGTATAAGTTAGGTCCCTGTCTCATGGAGTCCACTGCCTAGTTGGGAGGAACATGGAGAAATAATGCATAGTTACTCACCATGGTTAGTGCAGAGAAGAAAGGCAGAGCCTGAGGGCAGGAAGTGACAGGGGCCCCTGATTGTTTCTGGAGCTCACTCTCGAGGCTATCTGGTGGAGACCCAGAGGCTGAGCAGCCGCTGGCAGAGGGATCAGAAGATAGGGCCTTCTGCCCACCTGCCCCTCCAGGCTGCCACATGCTGTTGGGCAAGTCCTTTCCCCTTTTTATCTGCTCCCCCATCTGTATAATTGCAGAGCATTTCACTCTTGAGCTTTTGCCTATAGGAAATTGTACCTTAGATATCCGGGGTGTTCATGTAGGAGGTTCTCAGTCACAGGAGCTTGGGGTCCAACTCTTGCATGAAAAAGGGCATCAGAATTGATGTCCTCTGACTGAGCGTGTGCCAGCGGCTGAACCTCCAAACTTATAAGCTCTGGGGAAGCTTGGTTCAGGCATAGGAAGATGGCGCCCTTAAGACCTAGCCCAGACCTCTGACTGTGTGGCTCAGATTGCCTGCTTCCCCTCACGGGGGAGCTGGTTACGTATGCAGATTCTTGGGCCTCCTCCCCCCAAATGATGATCAGGTAGATCGAGAGGAAGTCCCCCAAACCTGCGCGCTAATGAAATCTCGGGGAGATTTGGATGCACGAGAAAGTCTGGGAATCGCTACTTTGCCACCATCTTTCTGTAGAGAGCGTTTATGACACTCAGCCTTCCAACTGCCCTTGGTATACGTTCTATTATGTGTATTGCAGAGAAGTGTGACTAAACTGAAATTTTGTCTTTCAAATTATACTCCCAACAGGAATAGGGATCTCCCTTTAAGGAGTCAACCATTTGTGATGTGAAATTTCGCCCCAGTGGAGTTCTTTCATGTGTGTCAATTTTCCTAAATGAGGGTCACATTTATTTATGCTTCATGAACTAATTAATTAATTAACTAATTTTAAATACCTAGAAATTAGCCTTGCAGAAGACTGGCAGTCATAATTTCCAGCAATGGGGAGACAGGGGTCATTTGTGGCAGAAGGCACAAGGAATTAAATTTCAAAGCCTAGAGTTAAGCTCTTCTAGGTGAAGGCATTTATTTATTCATAATCACTAACCACCTGGGACAGCTGAGCCCTGGCCCAGCGTCCCCTGAATGAAGCTAAAAACCTGATGCCCTTGAGGTTGCCAATGGTTGCTGCCCAGGATAACCCTCTGTGGGGTTAGGGAATGGTCTGGTCCCCTTCATTCTGGGCCAAAAAAAGGGGGGGCTTCCATCATGCCAACGTCTTGGCTTTTGACAAGGAATATTTCCATGAGAACCCTTTTCCCCTTGACCTGCTCCCCAGTCGCTGGCCCATCCATCCTTTCCCTTACCCAAGAGCATGGCAGCAGGTAGCTAGGCTGGCCCAGGGCAGGACAGCAGCCCTCAGCGCTGTGGTCACCCTCCTGTGGCTGCCTCATCTGGCAAGTTGTGAGCAGAGAGGTCTAACAACAGAGATGTTGACCCAGGCAGCTTTTGCCTCTTGTGGGATGGCCAGAGATCTCTGTGGAAGAGATAGGGAGGTGACGAGGACCCGGACGGCATAGACAAGCCCAGAGGTGGCAGGGGCGTCTACGCTGGTGGCTACTTCAGGTCGCGCCGAATCAGCAGTCAGGTTGTTGGATCCGAGAGAACAGTTTAGGACCCAACGATCTATAATTAGCATCGACGGGGAGGGAGGAGATGGCATCCAGAGGGGCTAGGAAGACGAAACAGGCCCAAACGGGGGTTTGGCTTTGATGGAAGCCAGGACGTGTGGAAGGAAGGAAGGGAAAAGAGATTATTTCAAGTGTTAGAGAGAGGTCATGCTTTTAATCTTGATTCTCTGTGGCTTTGTTGACATGCCCACTTCATGTGTACTTTGCCTGTATACACCAGTCTTGTCCGCTGTGTCTGCTTGGGTCCCCCCGTGCCGTGAGGCAGGCCGCGCATTTCCGTAGTCCCAATGGGGAGACTGAGGCCCGGAGCCGCTACTTAGTGGCGTGGCCAGGAGCAAGCCTGGGTCTCTAGAGTCTGTGTCCAAAGCTGTTTTGTCAGTGAGTGTCCCAAGTTTGACAATTTATGCCGGGAATACTTGTGTAGTAAAGACGAAGCCGGCCTGCCCTCTGGGCGGCTCTCTTCCTGAGGTCCCACAGTGGGGCTTCCTTTCGAAGTCACCACGTTTGCTGACGCTTTGTGCCATCCGTCACCCTGAGCCACCGGCACTCCTGGGCAGGGGGCGGGGCGCTGGCTCCCAAGATGAAGGCCGAGCCCAGGGACTTGAACCTGGTGATGCACGCAGGAAGGATCGGGAAGGGAAAGATAGGAAAGGAGTTGGCGCAAAAGGAGGTTGGCCACTGCAAGAGATAAGGCACGTGTTGCAACGTCTTATCCGGAATCATATTCGATTGTCGCAGGACGCGCAAGAGAGCTTGTGGAAGGGAGCGGGTGGTCAGCTCGGAGCCTGGAGCCGTCGTGCCCTCAGGGCCTAGTTCGGGAACCCCCTGCCACTGAGGGCAGGGGCCCTGGAGTCAGACAGACTTGAGATCAGTCCCTGCTCAGTCACGTTCTCGTTGGTTCTTTGGACCAGACACTTCAGCTCACTGAACCTTAATTTCTCCATCTGTAGAGTGGGAATAATAGTGAAGATTAATTGAAATCGTGCTCCAAAAGCACTTAGCACAATAGTAACCGCTCAGTATCAGTTACGACCATCATAACTATACTGAATAACGTGACTTACACTGAGTAATGTGAATTATTGCATAACGTAATCATGCTCCTATCTCTTCGGATTGACGGTTCTTACCCCGGATTTCCACCCTTCCGGGCTACAGCCGGGAGTCTCCTCTACCTTTCTCACCCGCATTACTTTTATCTTTTTTTTTTTTTTCAGATTCCATTCACCGAAGAAAAGATTACCCTCATTATGCGGCTAAAGAAACTGCTCTTGGCGATGGGCAGTGAACACTAAGTACGGTTTGTGGGTGCTGCCCCTGGGTCCCAGGCTGTCTGGCACACGACCCTGTGTGTTAGGAGGGAAAGCACAATAAATGCCTCGCTGGGGATGTGCAGAGCGAACTAGCCCAAGGTAGGGGAGCAGGGAGGCTTCCCTGGGCATCGGCAAAGCCGCAGGGGATCAAGGTCTTTCACAGGAGGGAAGTCAGAGCTGGAAGCCTGTGATTCCTGAAACTAGGATGGGCGTGCTTTCAGGGGTCTGGCATGTGAGAAGGATTAAAATTGTAATAAGTACGCGTTCATTATGCATTTTAACACAAGAGGCTCTGTTCTGACATTTATGGGGTGATAGAGAATTTCCTTTTCAAATGTATAAAGAGCGACATCAAGTCAACACTAGTCACGGTGGTGCTTACGTCTGGCAAAAACCGTGATCATCCAGTCTGATGCCTGGAATGTGGCAGACTGATTTTGCCCCTCGTTGTCTCTCTCTGGAAGGGGAAACCGAGACTCGGGTGCGAAATGACTGGCTCAGGGGCACAGTGAGGTGGTGACTGAGTTCGGTTATGTGAAAATGCATTTCATTTCTCCCTCACCCTATGATAATGGGGAAAATGATGCACTAGTATCTGCTGACCATTTATTATGGGCCAGGCAACATTACATCATTAATTCCCAATAAAAATGAGAGCACAGTACCTGACGTCTAGAAATAAATGGTGGTTTCAGATTAACACGCAGTTCAGACTTGAGGTCGAGAAGGAGGGTTAGCCGAGTTCAAGTTCTAGTGCTGCCCGTACCTAACTTGAGCCAGTTACTTAACCTTTTTTTTTTTTTAAAGATTTTATTTATTTATTTGACAGAAAGAGATCACAAGAAGGCAGAGAGAGAGGGGGAAGCAGGCTCCCTGCCGAGCAGAGAGCCCGATGCGGGGCTCGATCCCAGGACCCTGAGAGTCAGAAGCTTTAACCCGCTGAGCCACCCAGGCGACCCTACTCAACCTTTCCAAATCTCTTATTCCTCATCTGTCAAACAGAATTCAGAATCGTACTTAACTCATCAACATAGCAGAAGCTTGATAAGTATTTGTGGGCTAAATGACAGTGGCAGGAATCTCTAGGGGGTTTGAGGAAGAAAGGGAACAGGGGTTCCAAAGCCCCTCCCACGGCACCTGGCATGTGCCGCCAAGGCGTGAACGGAGCCGTGCCTTCTACCGAGCTTACCTTTCCTCTGCCCCTCGGCCAACAGGGGCCCGGCTGGCTGCTGTTGGGATCGCCCTCGAGGGACTCGACAAGCGGTGGCTTTCAGGAAGGACAGAACGGACAGCTTCATCACCTAACTCAGAGGCCGCTTTCTCTTCCTTCCTTGGCATTGTCCTCCGGGTGGCCGGGTCTCCCCTGCTCCCAGAACTCCCTTCTCAGAGCTCCGGCCCCGACTGGCAGGGAGGGCTTGGCGGGGAGCGTTCTCCCAAGCACCAGCTAATGAGGTCTGGAGCCGGGGGTGGGGAGCGGGGGTGCTTCCCACCGCGTGGCCAGCCCACCGCGCCCTATGCATGCAGTTCTGCCTTCTTCCCTGTCCCACGAAGCTTGATTTACTGCTCGCCGGGAGAACAGCGGCCTCCTCCTCCTCTTCCACAGGGCCATGGCCTTCCTACAGACAGGCTAACCATTCTCCTTTATTCTAAAACCACGTGCACGTTCTCTGCTTGGTATATAAGGACATCAGGAATACAGACGCACCCAGTGGGCTGGGGAAGGGCTCAGTGGGGCAGGCCAGGGAGGGCGGCGCCGAGCTGCTGATGTTTAAGCTGAGCTCTGAAGAACGAGAAGGAGAGAAAGGAAAGAATGGTAGGAATCGGGACAGCCCATATGAAAACCCTGAGGCAGAAAGCCCTGGCATGTTCGTGAGCACAGGAAAGGCCAATGTGGCCAGAGTGGAATTGGGGGGCAGTGAGCGGCTGCTTACACCGACAAAGCCCACACTGGGTCAGGGGCTCTGGGGGGCAAACTCCGAAGGTTCACTCATGCTTCACGCTCCCCCCAGGGGGAGGCACCCCGGTGGCCCAGATCTGCTGGTCATGACGGCGCACACGCTTTCTTCAGCTTCTCCTGCCTCAGGCATCCAGCACAGACCTTTAGCCTGGCATTTCAGATGCTTTGAGTTGGAGTTCCAACAGAACTTCCCTGTTGTATTTACTTTTTAAATTTTGCTGCACCTTAAAACTGACTTTTCCTTACATAAGTAATACTCAATTATGTTTTCATTGTGCAAATTTAATACAGATAAATTTAAAGTTTGTTTTTTTTAATCGCTGCCCCCTCTTCCCCCTCTCTCTTGGGTGCCTCCCCAGAGGTAATACTACAGATACTTCCAGATAGTTCTAGATATTTCTAAAATCGATAGATTTATGGATATATCGAAAGAGTATACGAAACTGTACAAAAAGAAATCGAATGGTTTTGTGTTTTTTTTAATAAACATACAACACTACCTCCAAAATCCTTGACTAAGACCATCACGAGGGCCCTTGTTGGAACGAAGGCAGTGTGCGCGGAGGGGGCAGGAGAAGTCAGGATGTTCCTCTTCCCAAGTGTCTGGAAAGGGGGCGAGACCGGAAAGGGTGGGCACTAGAAGTTTCTATCATAGACGGTGATTAAAAAAATATATCCTTTAGAAATAAATTTCTTGAAGGAAAAATGGAGTCATTTAAAGAAACCTTGACAGTAAAGAGCGGCATGGAGGCCTATGCTTCTCGCAAAAATAGAGAAGGTGATCTGAGAACAGACGCTCCATCGTACAAGCTTGTCATCCCGTGCTCCTGTGAATGGTCAGATTTGGTGACAAAGGCCACAGGTCTCTTCCTGCAGAGATGTCCAGGCCCCTGTAGGTGCCTCTGGGCAGGCTTTCTGTAGGAGGCCCAGCCTAGAGGGACACAGGCCTCAAGTCCCTTCCCCTCTCTGCTCAGAGCCTTCGGTTACCCAGCCCCTCCCAGGTCCCCTCCAGCTGTCCATCTTAAGAATCCCCCTTCCCCAAAATACCTGGAGACCTTGGCCCCAGGTAATGACCTCTCTGATCACCAGCAGCCCCAGAACCCCACTGACTCCTTCCCACTTAAGTGTCTTATGGCTCCTGAAAATGGGATACGGGACCACCAAGGGACTCACGTGTTGTTTGGCAGGGTTCTGTTTCAAGAAGCTTTGGAATGCATCCAGAACGTGGAGCAGCTGCAGGGGGCGGAAAGGGAGGAGGGATAGAGTCCTTGCTGCTCACTCTCAGTTCTTCATGTTTCTTCCCACTCCTTCTATTCTATTTTTTTTAAAAAAAGATTTCATTTATTTATTTGAGAGAGAGAGAGAGAACACATGAGCAGGGTGGAGGGCAGAGGGAGAAGGAGAAGCAGACTCCCCACTGAGCAGGGAGCCCGATGTGGGGCTCGATCCCAGGACCCTGGGATCATGACTTGAGCTGAAGGCAGACACTTAAGGACTGAGCTACCCAGGTGTCCCCCACTCCTTATATTCCTAAGTAAATAGCCACTTTGAACTGATGTCTGTTAGGCAGCATGAACAAGGCAGCTTTGCAGGAGCTAAAAGATCTGAGAATCGAAGGGTTGTTATTCTATTCTACTGTTGGCTCCAGACCCACTGAGCCACCTGTCAGCCTGAGAAGCCTGGAGGAGGGCCTCTGCTGGTGGGAGGAGGGGGAAGGCAGGGGGCAGAGGACAAGGAGTAGGGCGGGCATGGGCTGAGACTTTGGCCCTGGACTGGTTGCCTATTAAGTTCCAGAGGCAAGTCACCTCTTGTCGCCTCTTCCCGTGCTTCTTCCCGTGCTTTAGAAAGAACCGGACAGAGCCAGACTTAGAGGGTGTCAGAAGTTGAAAAGCCTGAGCCAGCAGCTTTAAGCCCAACCCTTCCATTTACAAGCAGGTGCACCGTGCATTGGTTTCTACTGCTGTGCTAACACATTGCTACAGACTTACTGGCTTGAAACAGCGCAAATTTATTATATTACAGCTCTGTAGGTTAGAAGTCTAACACGGGCCTCACTGGACTAAACTCAAGATGCCAGCAGGGCTACATTCCTTTCCAAGGGCTGCCTGCATTCCTTGGCTTGTGGCCCCTTTCCAGCCTCGAAGCCAGCAGCACGGGATGAACCCTTCTCCTATCCTAGCACCTGACCTCCAGCGCTTGTCCCTTCCATTCTCAAGGACCCTTGTGATTACCTTTGGGCCAGCTGGATAATCCAGGATCCTCTCCCCATGTTAAGCTCAGCTTATTAGCAGCCTGAATTCCATCTTCCACCTGAATTTCTCTTTCTCATGTATCAGAACGTATTCACGAGTTCCGGGAATTAGAGTGTGGATATCTTTGGGGGCCATTATTCTATCTTCTCTTATAGCTTCCATTATTCTATATTCCCTTCCCAGGTTAATGACTCACCTGAGGTAGGGCAAGGGACACATCTGACACTCAGTATTCCTCTCTATCCCCTCACGCTGTCTTCAGCGTAGAAGGCAGACAGCAGGGTGGTTGAAAGCACGGGCTTTGGCATCATGTCTGGGTTCTGTGACCTGGGTTCAAGGTCTAGCTCTGCTTTTACGAGCTGTGAGGACCCGGGAAAATTACTTGAGCTCTCTGGACCTCAGTTTCCTCAACTGTTAAGTGGGGACAATAGCAACAACTTCATCGTGTGAAAATCCATGAAAGGTGTTTAGCATTGTTTTTGCACATGGCATCCAATAAACGATATCTCTTAGTATAATTTGTAATCAAACACCACACTCAATCATAAGCCCCTTGTGAGGAGAGCATGTCTGGTATAACAACCATTTCATAGACATGGAAATGAGCCGAGAGAGTTAAAATGTCTGGAGTCAGATCATTCGCCAAGTCCCTGATCGTAGTGAGTCAGGAATAAGATTTATGGACTTCTAACCTTATGCTCCTTAAGTCGACACCTTACCATTTTATTTAACCTCCAGCAGGTGATCCAAGAAAGATGTTCATCTGATTTTTTTTTCTTTTCTTTTTTTTTTTTTTTAAAGATTTTATTTATTTGACAGAGAGAAAGAGATCACAAGTAGGCAGAGAGGCAGGCAGAGGGAGAGGGGGAAGCAGGCTCCCTGCCGAGCAGAGAGCCCGATGTGGGGCTCGATCCCAGGACCCCGAGATCATGACCCGAGCCAAAGGCAGAGGCCTAACCACTGAGCCACCCAGGCACCCCTGATTTTTTTTTTTTTTTTCTTACAATAGAGGAAAAGACCCTTTCATCTTTCATTGGAATGTCCTGTAGTTTTCAGGCTCAAAATATTCCTCTGAATTCCTAATGCAAAATCCTCTGAGGTTAAGCTCACCGGCTTCTCCCTTGAGTAAACATGCTGTGGCTCACCACTAAGGCAACATTATTGAATGTTGAAGCCGTAAATAAATTGAGGCTTCTGTCCATCATCCCCACTGAGCACAGGTAAGAACCCCCCACTGAATTATACAGCGGTAATTCCTATGGTGAGATTGTATCTTTCTGATAGAGCGGCACACATTTATCTGACCATTTATCTCTTCCACAGCAGTCCCTGATATTCTTTGAGTGCTGAGAAATTGACACATCAAGACATTTTCAAGGGTTGGCTTGTGAGTGTTGGGGTATTTGAGAGGCCTTGGAAAATAACACCCTTCTTTGCAGCCCCCGTTCAGAATGAGGTCAGAATGCTAGCATTACTGATCACAGCTGGGTCAGCCGTGCTGCTTGCATGGGGGGTAGTGACCTTGCGGCTGCTCCTCTCCCGGGCCCTCAGGACGGGGCCACCGTAAGGCTGTCCAGCAGGCCCAGAATTGGCCCCACCAAGCTTCCTGCATGGCCTCGAGCACAGATTAGACAGTGGTCCCCTGTCTGCTGGAGTCCATCCTGAGAAAAGAGAGGGTGAGCCCAGAACCCTGAGTCTGCTGCACTGACCAGTCTGATAGAACCCCCTCTTCTGGAGCGAGCTGGGGTCGCCGGAAGCAGACACGGGGACGGGGTTTGGGGTGTGAAATGTTTATACAGGATCAGTACCTGGGTAAGGAAAGGGGAAGATGCAGGGCTAGGCAGAGGCAGAAGTCAAATCCTAGAGAGTGTGGTTGGGAGCTCGGGAGTGAGCCTCACCCTTTAGCATCTCCCCCACAGTGGGGCCCAACGGCCAGGACTTGGGGAACCCCCGGCCGTCCCTGGGCAGAGTCGGGGTGGGGGCTCAGGTGTGGGGGGGTTGCTGGGCAGCTGAGGCAGGCTCTGGGCAGCAGGGTCCGGACCTCTGCTCCGCGTGTGTGCCACACAGGCCCTTCCTTTCCCGGCCCTCTGCCCAGTGTCTCATCCTCTGCCACTTCCTGCCTTTTCCTTCACATTCTAGTCATGCCCTGTGGCTGAAGTGCCCCCAGATCTCATGCTTTTCGTGCCTCTAGTCCTTGCCTTGAATATCCTTTCTGCTAACTTAGTCTCACTTCTCATGGCTCAGCATGGGCCTCATCTCTTTCCAGAAGGCCTCCGGACCCCCAGCCTGGGATAAGCCACCCCTCTGTGGGCCCCTGGCATTCTCTGCACACTGCTGGAATGGCACCACGTTTCCTGTGGACATCCCCGTCTCCACCAAGACTGGGCTGGTCTGCGGGATTGCATCTCGTTCACTTTCGTACCTGGATGCTCAGTAAGTTCGGGGTACATGACCGGTGTTCCATAGGCATTTGTTCTCTCATCGCCCTATCAGGGCCATGTCCTCATTCAACAAATATTCACCAAGCACCTTTGTGCCAGTATTCCACGGCACTCACAGAGGGGGCTGCTGTCCTCATTACTGTAGCCATCACGGCGCCAGCAGAGAACCTTGAACATCAGAGTGTTGGGGGAAATACCATTTTTAAAATCAGATCCTATTGCTCTTGCCAAAATGGCTTCAGTGAAGGATCTGGAAGCAGTGAGGGGCTTGAGCAGGGTTTGCCAGACCCCCCGGGAAGAGCGAGGTCTCCAGACGGTATCTGAAACAATCCCAAAGGAGAGGAATCTGCTAGGCAGACGCCCTTCTTGAGTTGCTTTCATCTGTCCCATGGAGGAAGTACTCGGGGCTCCGTAAAGATGAACAAATCCCAGACTCATAGATCTGTAAACGGTTTCAGGGCGATGAGGTGGGGACAGGCGTGGAATTTGCAACCAGCGTCCAAGATCTCACATTCCTTGAGAAAACCGAATAGGGAGCAGGGGAGAGTCTGATGCTCTTACTTCCTCGAGCCCAGTTCTTGGAGGGAATGCAAACCTCGTCCCATGAAGTGCTCCGAAACAGCAGGGGGACAGCGGGATGCCCCCCCCGCCTCCCCCCACCCCCCGACTGACTGGCGGGGAAAGCTGAGAACCGACGTGCCTGGGTCTGCCGGCTGAGCCTTGAAGCCTGCACGGAGGTGAGAGCTGACACGCAAAAGCAAATTAGGGGCTTCAGATCAGCCAAACGGGAAAAGGAAAGGCCCCTTCAATTGTTTAAGGGCGAAGAGGAAGACCAAAGGCAATATTATCTTTCATCAGCCACTCCCCGTGGGGGAATGAGCTTTCCAAAGAGCACGGCCTTTGCAGAGCGGGGCAGGGAGGAGCCTCCTCCTTCCTCACGAAAAGAGCCTCAGTCTGAGCAGATAGCAAGTCGGTGGGTGAGTGCTGGGACTCCCTGGGATCAAAACCACAGTCGTCGACTTAACCCCAGGGTCTCCTCTGTCCTGTCTATGGGGGCGGGGATTGCTCCCATTTATGCTGCAGGATAGCATCAGGTTGGTGAGGGGTCCTGGCTTCTGGGCCGTGGGCTGGGGACCTAGACAAGATCTGGTGCCACTTCTGTCCCCAAGGGGCCAGGGGCCAGTTGGGAGGATAGCCGTGTAATGACGATGGCCGCAGCAGTACTCGCTGCTGTGCCGAGGGCTTACTGGGGCCCGGTGGTTACCTCCTTTATCCCTGTGACGATGCTGCTGGATGGGATTCCTTCCAGGAACCCCCCCCCCCCCAGCCAACTCACACAGGAAGAAAGAGGCTCCCATGGCTTTATGACTGATTCGGGGTCACCAGGGCAAGTCAGTGGGTGTGGGGGGACTCAACACAAATCTGTGTGACCCACATGCAGCTGAGGGTGTTTGGGGCCCCTCCGGCCTCTCCGGAGCGCACCTGCCATGTCTTGGAGGGGATCGTGGTTGCCACAGAGCGGGAGGGAGGGTGGCCGCCCTCATCCCTTCGGTGGAGGTGGGGCGCCCTATTAAACACCGTGCAATGAGCAGGGTGGTCCCCCCACCCTCACCCCCACCCCAGGCATCGAACCCCAAAGTCAAGGCGCTGAGGTTGAGAAATGCCGCTCCAGGCCATGGTGTCCATTGTATCTCGGAGGTCTCTGCTCCCCACCTCCAACATTGTTTAGCTCGTTCCTCAGTGCCTCGTTTATGGTGCTCATTGCGCTGTATTATTTTGTTACTGTTCATCTGTGATTTCACCTGTTCTCTTTCTCCCCCACTCAAAGCCACGGGAGGGCAAAGGCTGCCTGCCTCTTTCCCTGCTCTACATCCGACACCTGGCAACCGTGCCAGGGACATAGGGGCTCAGTGAGTATTTGTTGGATGAGCACAGAGGCAAATGAGCGTAGAGAAATTGACCGATCTGGGCAAGGTCACAGAACGAAGTGGCAACGACGGTATTGAATCCCAGGTCTGTCTGAATCCAAATGGCATGGTCCTAACCCCCAGGGCAAAGGGCCAAGACAATTGGGCGTGATGGGACAGAGGACTGTCCTCCAGGACCTGACAGTACAGTGGAGGAGAGAGAAAAGGGCAGTGCGTGTTAGGGTCGGATGCCAAGTTCACTGGGAACAAGGGATGAAAGGAGACAGGAAGAACCTGAGCGCTCAGCCAAGGGCCCTCACACTTGAGATAGAGTGAGGACTCGGGGGAGAGTTCCCCAGATATTAAAAGACTGTCTTAAAATGACCAGAATCAATCTTTCTCCCTTTTAAACAAAGATGGGCAATACCACATTTATCCTCTCCTCGTTCGCAGGGACTTTGGGTCTCCTATGGTTCCCAAAAATAATGGCCAGTGGCTCCATAAATGCATGTTCAAGTCCTAGAAGTAACCTGAATTCAAGCACCAGGCTGGTTCCATCTGGCAACTCCTGGCCCTGGCAGCGGCGCCTTCTGCCCCGGGCCTGGTCTGCCTCTCCCGCCTGCCAGCCAGAGGCTTTTGGGAGCCAGCGTGGGAGCGAACTCCCATGACTCATGGCCGGGGAGGCGTCGGGGTGAGGGGAGCTAGGGCCACACGAGGGCAAGGGCAGGGAACGAGGGGAAGGCAGTAGGAAGGGGCCGTGGAGGGAAGGAAGGGATCAGGGTTAGTGACAGACCAGGAAAGAGGGAAGCAAGAGAGGGAAGGAGGGAGGAAGAGAGAAAAGACGGAGGAAGGAAGCAAGAAGGGAAATAGGAGTAATAGCCACCATAACAGACCCTTTCTGAGTGTCGAGAATTGCCTTGAATTGTGTAGGAAGCGTAATCACCTGAAATCCTGCAAACAATCCTATGGGGCAGATTGTGTCACTGTGTCCCTTTCATGGATTAAAAAACCCATGAGTTACAGAGATCTCACCCGATCTGAGGACACACCGGTGGTAAGTGGTGGATTCAGATGTGAAAAGCAGGGGAGGGAAAGAGCTGGTACGGCAGGTGGGATGGAGGAGGAGAGGACCATGGGAGGAAGGACAGAGGCTTTTCTAGGCTTAGAAGTTCCAGGACATGTGGGGCAGACAGTAGGGTCCTGGAAAGTGGACTTTGGCTCAGCGTGGCTGTGGCTATTTTTTTTTTTTTTAAGTTTTTATTTATTTCTTTGACAGAGAGAGACACAGTGAGAGAGGGAACACAAGCAGGGGGAGTGGGAGAGGGAGAAGCAGGCTTCCCGTTGAGCAGGGAGTCCGATGCGGAGCTCGATCCCAGGACCCTGGGATGATGACCTGAGCAGAAGGCAGACGCTTAACTAACTGAGCCACCCAGGTGCCCCGCCCCTTTTTTTAAAGAAGCATGGCTGTCTTTAAGCAGGTGGCGATTGGGGGATGGCCTGCTCACCTTGGATCTTAGGCTGTTAGGATCAGCCCGAGGAGGCTCTTTTTGCTCGAATGGGCTTCTGTTGACAGATTGTATTGGAGATTCCTTGGTAACACGTGAGGCCCAGAGAATTGCAATGTCATTGTTAGATATCTATCCTTCCTTCTTAAACAGAACAAATGGGAGCCGTAAAAATGATCCACTTTCATTATGCTCAGGAGCAAGGAAAACAAACAAAGAAAGACATTATTAAAATAAATACAAACGGCTTCTATATGCCTAAACGTCTCCAGGTCAGCTTCCCATCTGCTGTCTCACCTGATAGTCCTGTTTTGCCGTGAGTGTCAGGCTCCATATTTTACCAAAGAAGAAATGGGTGGAGAGGGAGGAAGTTCTATTAGTAAGAATCTAGGGTCCAAACTCGGGTCTTCCCCACGTCTTCAGCTGTTCCCTGGGCACTGTGTTGAAAGTCATGCTCAGTGTCCCTTATAGGAAACTAAGAGTTTTCAAGCTAACTTCCCAGAATGAAAAGTTCTGTGAAACAAGACTCTGGCCCATTACTCAGGAAGAGAAGATTAATGCTAGGATCATTTAAAATCATGTTGCTTATGTCAAGTGTCCCTTCAGCAACTGTTTATAAAAGGGCTTATTTAGAACACAGAAGTCGGTTCCCAAAAAAAGTAGTGTGTGTCCTCCTAGGAGCGAATTAATAGAAGCAAACAGTAGTGTTCTTGGAAAGCCCTTGGATAAATAATTTTGTACATGTTGTTCCCTTTAGCCCCACCTCACCTGGGGTTACACCCTTGTTCCGCTCAGGAATTGAACCTTGCCGAAGTCTGTCTTATCTTCTTCTCTGCACTCTGGTGGCCCTTCCGTCCCCCACTCCACCTCCTGTACCCTCAGCTCCGGGGAATCCTCCTTTCCACATAATCCCTATTGAACCCCTTAGAAAGCAGCTCTGCAGGACCCGGGCCTGGCTTTCTTCATCGTCGCCATGTCCTCAGCACTCTGCCCGGCTCGTAGTAATTGCACAATAAATATTTGTCAGACCAATGACGGCACGGGCCACTAGGCATTCAACACAGACCGGCTGCATTGTTAATTCACGTTCTCTTTTTCTTCCCTTGTCCCTTCTATTTTTATTCCCAGCACCAACCCCGGCTTCCAGAGTGGGAGTTCTGGGCATCTCAAAAATCAAGGAGTGAAAAAAAAAATATCGAAGTATTGTTTTATAGAACATGCTCTCCCTAGAAACAGAATTTACCCACCTTGTGAAATAATATCACATCTCCTCCTGCGTCCATAGAGACAGTGGAGGGGGCATCACAGCGGGGGTGATTTTTAATGTATATACATGGACGCATTTTTATGACGTGTCTGCGCGATCACAAATTCCTAATGCTTCTGCGTAAGAGGCCCCTCAGCCATCAAGTGGCGGTCGTGATAATAGTGATGTTTAACAGTTACTGAGTACTTTAGTCCAGGCGTTATGCTGAGGGCTTTATCTGCCTTAACTCATTTAATTGTTACAACCAAGCCTGTGTGTGTGTATAGGGGGGAGGGGGTGATTATCATCCCCATTCAACCACTGAGGAGACCTGAACAGAAGTATGGAAGCCGGACCCTAGGAAGCCTTATGGGTGCCCCATGGGTGATGAGGGGCATGGGAAGACCGTGGGAAGGCGGGAAAGGCTATCTGGTCCCATCCTATATCCAGAGCTATGATTCTGTTACATGTTGTATATATTGACCTTCTGAAGAAGATTTCTTACAGAGACAAGAGTTTTATCTAACTAGAAGAAAAGGCTTATAAACAAACAAAAACCAGGTGGTTTAGTTTTACCGGTAGGAAGACTAAGATGTCAGGAATGTTAAATCCTTTGGCGATTCTCAACCACGGCCAAGCCAGATCTGGAAATCTCAACTCCAAGTAGTCTGGGACTCGATTTCCTGTGCCATCTTGCCCAGGTGCCCAGGAAGTTCCATAATGGCGCTTGAATTTGGTACCCTTACTGACCAAGAGACTTGTTTGTCTAGAACTTTTGCTGCCAGGGGTATTTACTGAGCCATACTGAGTAAAATGAGGTAAATTATAAGGTACACTGAGAAATCTTTGTCTAGCGGTGTTGTGAGGGGAAAACAGGAAGGACAAGGCAAGGCTAGACAGGGCAGGAAGTGGAAAAAGCACTCAGGGAATTCAGAGAGGACCAGTGTGTGTGTGTGTGTGTATGTGTGTGTGCATGTGCCCTGGACTATAAATGACAACAATAATAACAGTAATATTATTTTTTAAATGCTTACCGTGTGACATAAATGCATTATATGCCTCATAACCTTTAATATGCAGGGAAGTCAACCCTCCCTGTTTCCTTGAAGAGGGAACTGAAGCGTGGGTAGCCAGAAGCAGTAGAAACTCAACCAAGTCCTGTCTGGAAAGGTTCAGGCTCGAGACCCCAGGGTCACAGGGCCCCAAGTGTTCTCGCATCCAGCAAGAGCTCCTGGAACCGGATCTGGTGTCACGCTCAGGCCCCTGACCCCCAACTCAGGGACACTGTGGAACCCTTGAATTAGGTTTACCTTTAGGGCAAATGGAGCCAGTCCAGGGAGATTGAACCACCTGCTACTAGGATGCCTGAGATTCTTTGACCTGGGGACCAGGACTTCCATTCCCCAGTGAGAGTGAAAATGCTGAGCCTCTCAGTGGCCACGTTTTAGTCAGCGAGCCGGCCAGAAACAGTGGCCAAAAGTAAGCCTGCATTTGTGTGGCCCTTGAAGATGTTAAAAATATTCCTCCTCCTTGTTTTTCTAAGGTCCTTAGAGCAGATGTCACATCCCCTATTTGACAGATCGTAACAAAAAGAAAAAGTTATGGAGGGTTACACACGTCTCAGGAGAGGCTGACCTAGAACCCAGTCCCTGGTTTTCTGGGGGCCATTGCCCCTTGGCAAGGCACTAGGCCGCTGCAGGAAGTGGCCTGGATTAAAAGTCTGAAGGGCCAGAGAGAAGTCCCCACGGAGGGGCCGGGTGTGGAGAGACGAAGCCAGCCCCTGACCCTTCAGCGGGGATAGCCCAACTGGCCCGGCTTCTCTTCAGCTGGGTGGGGGCCCGGAGGAGCGGTGCCCAGAAGTATTTTTGTCTTGTTGCTTCAACCCAGGCAGCTCCACTTGGAAAGATTTATGATGATTTCTCCGGCTTGTTTTCTAAACACAGCCCACGCCACAGGAGGCAGTTACATTCCCAGGGTCTTCCTCTGTGGCACTATAGAAGGATCGAGCTTCGGGCTGAGGCTACAAGTAAATGTTATCAAGTGGAACCCGGACATTGGCACGGTGAGAGGTCTTGGGGGTACCTCAGCCATATCTATCTGCCTTTCAGCTGGTGAAACTGAGGCCGAGTGCTCGGGAGGGAGTTGCCTGAGGCAGATGCCAACGAGGGCCTGCGGCTGGGCGAGGAGGCCTGCGTACAACCGGATGTTGCCTCCATGATTGTTAGAGCCCTGGGAACAGAATGGTGAGCACAGTAGATTGGTCTGTGGCTTGATGGAGCTTGGACACTATCAGGGGAATAGATTTTTTTTTTTAAGATTTTATTTATTTATTTGACAGAGAGAGACACAGCGAGAGGGAACACAAGCAGGGCCAGTGGGAGAGGGAGAAGCAGACTCCTCGCTGAGCAGGGAGCCGGATTCAGGGCTCGATACCAGGACCCCGAGATCATGACCTGAGCCAAAGGCAGACCCTTAATGACTGAGCCACCCCGGCGCCCCAGGTTGTTAAACAAATAGTTAAAGATGTGCAGTGAGAGAACAGGTGCTTTTGAGGCCTTCTATGAGGGACGCCTGCCTTGAGGGTGTGAGGTTCAGAAGGAGCAGGAGAGAGCCTGTCTGGGCAGAGAGACCAGCATCTACCCCGAGGTTCTGAAAATTTCGCCCGTGCAGGAGCGGGGAACGCAGGGGGGAAACTGGTGCGGGGTGCAGGTAGGAGATCTGTTGGGCTTCATGGGATATGCATCCATATTCTAAACACAGTGGAAAGCCCTGGAAGTTTTAAGCAGAAAAATAAAGAAAGGGACGAGGTCTGGCTTGCTGCACACATAAGATCTCTCTGGCTGGAG
Source organism: Nasua narica (assembly GCA_028533885.1). Taxonomy (NCBI): domain Eukaryota; kingdom Metazoa; phylum Chordata; class Mammalia; order Carnivora; family Procyonidae; genus Nasua; species Nasua narica. The sequence goes on from CM052809.1 coordinate 102,285,155, forward strand.
TTAAGGGGACGGGTTGGGGAACACATTTCTCTTAATATGGAGACTGGCTCCCTGCTCTAAACAAAGTGGCCTTGGTCATTTGCATGGCCCAGTGTCATTCATCAGTGTATGCACAGCTGGGAGAGGGGGTTTCAGCTGTGATTTCTTTTCGGGTAGGGTAGGCACAAATCTGGGCACGGGACACACGCCCTGTAAAACCCTGTGGCCTGAATTGGGGCAAAAGCCCAACAATGTTTGTGTTTGAGGGATGCAGTGGAAGCTGGTGGGGCTGGCGGAATGTCTGGGGAAGGGGAGGGAAGACCAGGGGGCCAGGGTCCATCCTGGTGCTCTTTGGGGGCTGGCCTGGCCTCACGGTTTGTAGCCTGATCTCTGGATGTGGATGAGGGCAAACCGTGCTTGCCCCTGTAGAGGAAAAGATGCACATCTTCACGTGCCTGGGAATGCAGGGAGCTCTGAAAGCTCTACCCCAAAACTGTGTCTGCATGCCCAGCAGGGGCATCAGAATCTGGAATTTTCCAGCCCTGACGTCTAGGTTACAAAACCTGGATGTGACTGGTCGGGAAGGGCCTTTCTCTCACACTGGTCCTGAGGCTTCTTCTCACAGAGAGGTCGGCAGTTCACAGAGCTGTTTCCCATGCTCTTTCTTTTTCCTGGCCGTGGTCTTTCTTCCTGCCTCCTTGTTCTCCCTCCTCTTCTCCTGTAGGAGGCGGTCCCGTGCAGTTACGCCTGGGGTTTAGAGGTAGGCAGATCTGGAGTTGAACTGTGGCTTTTCCACGTACTGGTTGAGTCACTCTGGACATGCTTCCCGACCTCTTGGATTTGTGGTTTCCTTGTCTGTAAAATGGGTATGTTCATAACATAGTCACCACTCTGGAGGGTGTGAGCGCGATGATGTGCGTCCTGCTCAGAAGAACTTGGCATGGGGAAGGAGCATTAGAAGCTACTGCTGCTCGTTTATTTGTTGGGTGTTTCTCTAGTCGCTACCACAGGCCAGGCCCTGGGGCTGAAGGCACTGGGGTCATAACGCTGATCCCCAAAACGCCCCTTTCAAGTCTTGGGCAGAGATCAGTGCCTCCCTACCCCAACCACAGCGTGAGGGGACGATGGCCCCTCCTAGGGAGGGTCTGGAAAATGGCCCCAGATTTAGAGACGGGCCCGGGTGCTGTCTATGTGATACTGTCGAGGCCCCAGACTCACATTTTTTTTTTTTTTTTGCCCTATTTTTCTCTTGCGGTTTCCTTGCTCACTTCAATTCAAATAACCCGTCACACTGTGGCCACTCCTTTGTGGCAGGTCCCGGGCTGGGTCCCACAGATGACACCAGGGTGAGGAAGCTGGTCAGTCCGACCAGGCCCACAGGACGGTGGTGAGGGGTGCTGGGCGAGACTATCCCCTTGAGGAGCGTCCGCAGGAGCCCGGCTCTTTAGCTTGGTGGTGAGCCAGTGAGTCTCCTAATTTGCGAGGCTATCATAGCAAAGGGGTCCCATGTCTCTGGGTCCGCCTAGGGTAGAAGCCACCATAAGACATACTTGTCTCGTTAAAAGGAGCAGAGCTTTCTAATATCTTAGCGTGTCCAGCAATAGAAAAGGCTTTCTGGTGAGCAGAGCAGGCTTCTCTGGGAAGACTCGGGCAAGGCTGGGTAAACACTCACCAGAGGGTTGGAACGGGAATGCCTATTTGGGGTGGGAGGTTTGATGGACTGACCTCTCGGTTTCCAAGTAGCTGGAAGATGCAAGGATCCTAAGTTTCCACTGTCAGGTTCCCACCACCTTCCCTTGGACACTTGCCGGCTTCCTCCCTCTGGGGCTCACCCTGCACTCCTCGCTCCCTCCTGAACCCAGCTCTGGAATCTTGCCGCGGTAATTTAGCAATCCTGGGTCCACATGTCAGGTCTCCGGGCGTGCGTGAGACAGAGTCCAGGCTGTGCAGAACTGTTCAGTTTAATTACCACACCAGCCCCTTTTAGAATCCTTTCCCCTTTAGGAGTCTGTGTGTCCTTTCCTACCTTTACATTTCACATACATTTCATTTGATAAAAGGATACACACACCCGCTTCTGTTACCATACTTCAAAGCTTGGGGCTTTGAAAAATCAACAATATTGTGATTGATTAGAGTCAGGTTGCTGGATTAGAATTCCAGCTCCTCTACTTAATATCAGTGTTGTCCTGGCCAAGCCACTTAATCTCTGTAACAGATTAATATCTTAATATTTGTAAAGCAAGCTGATAATAACACCAGCTCACAGGGAGGAATGCTGTAAGACTAAATGGATAATAACATGCAAAGAACTTAGAACAATGCCTGGCCTGCTGTTTTAAATAAATGCTAATGGTAAATAATCATTAAATAGCCATTTGGTTCATGACCCTTCATTTCCTTTTTAACTAATTTTGTCAATTTAGTAATAAACTTGTTATTTAAAATTAATAATTGCATTAATCAATTAATTTTAAAACCAATTTGTGCCCTTTTTAGAAACCAGAATAGTATTTTTGCATGTATTAGAAATCAGAATAGTGTTGGCCTAGAGAGTGTTCTAGAAATTTCCAAATCTAACTCATCTTTTGGCTGCTAAGGACATTGAACCTTGGAGAGGGGCAGCTACTTGCTCATCTAGTGGCAGAACGGGGAAGAGAATGCAGGCATCTTTGCTTTGGTCTGATGCCCTTTCATACATCGTGATTTCCCTAATGCGAATAAATTAAGGGTTACTGTAGTTTTCTGGTAGGTTGCTTTAAAAATAACAAATCACAACATGGAATTAAATAAATGAATATTGAAACCCTTCCAGTGGAATTTGTTGTTTAAATCATTGGAAACAGAAAAATGGAATTTACATGCCACTTCCCATTGCTGGTTTCAGGGACTTTGGACACTGGCTTCTGGGGGTCCAGCAGCCCTGCCCCTCTCCCCTACACAGCCCTGCAGGCCTCTCAAGGGGCAAGAGCTGGCCCGAGATAACCTCACATGAGTGCCTCCTCTCCACATTCCTTCTTCTTGGAATACCAGTTCCGGGGCCAGTGCACTCGGCTTGTGTGGTTTAAAGCATTTACAAATGTGCTGCCAAACTTGGATGTGTGTAAAATTTATTTTTGCCTCAGCTGCACATCACACCATTGCAATGATGCCTGTTGGGGAAAACTCCGAGCTAAGTGGAGGACGTGATATGGTGCAGAGTGGGGTCAACTGGCTGCAGAGAGGTGTGGTGTGATGCCAAGGCATTCCAAGGAAGACTTTTCTGGAAGATGTGGCAACTCGGTTTGGGGAGTTTATAAGAAAGCTTGATCAGGGCAGAGCCAAGTTCAAGTCAATCTTCAGCTCAGGACAGAGGGGCACAGAGCGAGCCATGCACTCTGACTGTCCCATTGAAAGAACTCGTTATTAAACATTAGACGTGCCCATACACATTGCCCATATTAGTGATTTCAAGTATGATGCCCCGAATTACAGAATTGTTTTTTTAGAAGGGGGAGCTGAGGGGGCAGAGGCAGAGGGAGAGGGAGAGAAAAAAATCCCAAGCCGACTCCACACCCAGTGTGGAACCCGACACCGGGCTCAATCTCACGTCCTTGAGATCATGACCTGAGCTGAAACCAAGAGTTGGACGCCATCCGACTGAGCTGCCCAGGCACCCCACAAATTCCAGATTTGGAAGTATACTGTGAACAAAGAAAGTTGAAGAGCCACTGTCCTAAGCATGACATGAAGAGAGTGTTCCCTGGTGACATAATTTTGTGCAATACTGGGTTGAACAGAGTTCAGCCTAATTCCTCACTGCAGGATTTCTCAGTGCCTTTAATGTACTAATTTATATGATGGCTCCTCCAGGGCAGGTTTAGACACATGCAGCACTTACCCATCTTTCTTGGTCACACAAAGCCAAGTTTTTCTTTCCAAGAACACATGGGGACTAGTGTCCTGAGGAAATACTTCAGCAGTCCTGTGTCAGAGCATTTCGTCCTCTCTCTTTCTGTCTACGTGCGAAGGTTGTTATACAAAGAGTGAATCCAAAGATTGTGCCTTCTTGGTCCCTAGTACGGAACTCAGCCACTCACCGGGACACCTAACTCTACTTAGGGTGCTTTCTCACCACATCTGAGAAGGTTCAATGGGCAGCAAATGGTCCCCCTTCTTAATGCAAAATGGATCTCATATACTCTGCCTTTAGGGTTTAGAGTATCTTTGGGGGACTTGGCCTCCTTAGCCAGATACTCTTCTAAATCCCTTTTGCTTACAAGGCAGTTTTCAAAATGTAGCTGCCAGGCTGTGCCTGGACAGGACACGCCATGTGTTGGGACTGATTCCTCTCCATGTCATCACACACTATGGAAAGCCTTCATGTTTTGGACTGATTGCTAGAGGCCGGAGCTAAGCCTTCAGCCGGCATGTCAACAGCCTGAGCAAGTTAAAAGCTTGGAATGTTTCTCCCGTTGTTTGGATTCATCTTTTTTTCTCATTAGTAAAATGAAGGGGAAAGACATAGGCTCAGCAAACACTCACAAACTTTCACCGAATGGACACTGAGCGAGACGTCATGCTTTGGCTATGTAGCAGTGGATAAAAGAGAGTTTTTTTGATAGATGCATGGCCATAAATTATAGCACAGCATGCTATCTGTGAAAGGGGCTACAGAGACAGAGAGGAGGAAGTCATAAATTCTTTCTGGAGGATCTTGAAGATGCCTTTGAGCTCTGGTATTTTTAGAAACTGTGCCTTTAGGGTCTGGCCTTCTCATTGCGGTTGGCCTTCTGAATCTCCAACCGGCAGAGAAGGTCCAGCATGGCGGCCATTGGGAGCTAGATGAGTGTCTGCTCATCTCTCGACTATGTGTCGTCCGGCACAGACCTCGGCTTAGCCCAGCCCGGCAGGGCTGCCCTGCCCTTCTCCCCCAAGTGGGGGTGGGTGCTCCTCCTGAATCCAAGTCCTTCTTAGATTTCTAGCCAAAAATCTAAGGAGGAGTTTGAACTGTGTGCCTGGCATTCCCTGTCTTGAGCCCGTCTCCAAGGGTGAGAGGACGCAGATGTGTCTCCGTGTGGAAACCTCCAGCTCCTTGGGCTTCTCAGTGGCCTAAAGGAAATAGCCCCAAGTGTCCATCCAGCATCCTAAGCCCTCCTTCCTGGCTGCAGGTACGGGTTCCAATTTATCACCTACCCTCCCTTACCTTCCGAAATTTAAAGAATCACCTTCCCCTCTGTTCTCATTTCTCCCCTACCTTCTCTTTTTCCTCATTCTTCTCTCTTTCCACATTCCATGTACCACCGGCTGAGGCTGATTTCAGCAATCATGAAATCATCAATACTAATGAGTTGCTGATTAGAGTTTCAGACAGAAAAATCAAGACACACGCTTTGACAAAACCCGGTGGACCCAGGGTGTAAGAACAGACTTTGGCTCTGAGAACCTTCAGGCACTGCTAGTACACTCTAGAGAGCTATGGCCCTTCTCCCTCAGGAAAAAAAAAAAAAAAGAAAATTCTTATTCCACCAAGGACAAAATACCCGGAAGCAGCATTGTTAGTAGCTGTAGCCATGGGCCACCCACCCTCTGCCCTTCCTCACCTTCACATCCCCAGGGACACTCCAGAAAACAAAGAGTTGTGACTGGAGAGAGCGCAGGGTGTTGGCACAAGGAAGCCTGGAAACCTGGGATGCGGAGTCCAGGAATGGGAGGCTCAGCTCCGCCAGCTGGGACGCCAGTGCTGGGGGCAATGAGGGGCCATGCCTCCTATTTCTCCCGAGTGCAGTCAGAAATCAGGTCCCCTAATCTCCTGCCCCCAACCTGAGCTCACCCCTGCCCCGCTCCCTCTCTCCTGATCAAGAAACCATCTCCTGCCCTCTTTGCTGACAATTTGAGCCACCGCCATTTTCTCAGAACTCAGGATTGCCGACCACCATCTCCTTCTCTTGCTCCTTCCTCACCTGCCGCCCTCCCTCCTTCTCCACCTGCCCATCCTTCCCTCCTTCTTTCCTCCCTCCCTCCTTCCTTCCCTGTCTCCCACCCTCCTTCCCTCCCTCCCTCCCTTCCTTCCCCCCTCCCTAAATGTATCCCTTTCACTGGATTGATCTTATTCTTCCCTTGTCCTTCCCTGGACCTCTTCCTTTAGGGCTTCTGCACCCCGCCTCCCCATTTCTTCTCTTCTCTGGCTCCTTCTCCATTGTAAGTACATACAGATACAAGGCATTAAAAAATGTCTGGTGTTCCATTATACGGCCATATCTTAATTTATTTAACCAATTTTCTTCTTATGGATACTGAGATTATTTCTACGTATGTATGTATGTATTTGTATATTCATTCATTCATGCATGCATTCGTTTTTATTCCAAACAATTCTGTGATGAATTACTTTTATAAACATCATTGCACACGTTTGCTCAGAGTACTGAATACTGCCTTTTTTGATACCTCTTGTAATCTCCAGCTGCTGTCTTGGTTCTCTTCTGCAAACCTCTCTTTTTTTTTTTTTGAGCACACAGTGAGTTCACTGCTTCTTACTTCTGTCTGAAGTTTCTCCTCCCAAAATGATCACCACTTTCTACTCAGCCTTCTTGGCCACGTCTTGCGTAGAACCTCCCCTGATTCCCCAGACCAGCCTTGCCTAGTGGGAGCACTCCCTCTGTGTGAGGTGTGCGCCCGAGGAGGCATCCTATTGTCCCATTCTGGAACAGTGGTGGGAGGCAGCGACTGTATTGCTGTCAGCATTTAAAAGTGATAAAAATGGAAGCTCAGAACGTTCAGGAACTTGTCCAGGTCACCCATCTGGTAAGTGGAGGAGGCAGGATTGGATCTCAGGTCTCCCCTACTCTATAATCCCTGAAGTGACCCAACCACCGCATCCCGCTGGCACTTCAGCTCCGGTGCTCATGGGACCCCGCGCCTGCACCTCCCATAGCACCTACCATGTAGAGTCTGCTCCCATCACTGGGCAGGGGACTCCCTGAGGACGGACCCTGTGTCCCTTCTTTCTGCATCACCCATATTAAGTATGGAAGCTGCCAGGTCGGAGCTGCGGATATGGATTTGAATGGAGGAACCTGTGTTGGCTGAATGAAGAACCCCAGCTCTCCTCGAACCAGGTCGAGAGCCAAACTCTGGCACTTAAGAACGCGTGCTCAGCTTGAAGTTTATTTTCTGCTCATTCGCAAAAATGAAACACCCTCCACCGAGGGCCCTCATTAACCAAATTACCAGAAACTCGTTAGATTGGCAGGCGCTAGAACACAATGATTTAAGAAATAGGCTCTGAAATAAGGTGCTTTGGTCTCAGCTCTGCCATTTATTAAGCTGCTTTCTTATTTTCCAGAATCCTCCGTTAGCCAACTAGTAAAGTGGGATGACTGACCATTCCTGCAGGTGGGGTTACGGTGAGGACGGGTTGAGTGGATGACGTGAGCCCCTTAGCACGATGGAGGCGCAAAGAAGGTGCTTAGTGTGTGTTAGTCGCACTGTTAACCTCTCTCCGTCTTTTTCGAAGTGACATAGATCCAGCATTTTCCATTTCCCTATCTCTCTCCAAAGCTTTGACCAGGATGATTTTTTTTCTTTCAATTTCCACAAAAATTATCTTTCTTATCCTTATTTGTAAAACAAACATGCATGGAGTGCATTCTGTTTACCAGACCCCTTTATGATCAGAGTCTCACCTGATAGGGAGGGTTGACCATAGGGAGGATAAGCATTTGCCCAGGCTAGCCATCGCAGGAGGGTAAAGTTTTCCTGTTTTTTGCTGTTGAGAACATTCCTCGATGCTCTAGAAAACACACATCTCTTTTTCTTTTCAAACTTCAAGGATTTGTTTTAAAACATTTTATCATGAACGTCTGAAGGTTTTAAACCTTGATGCCTGAAGGAATACACAGTTTCAAGAGTGATTCATAGGGCTGCCTATCCTATCTTTGTCCTTTGAGACAGAAAGCTTTCCTCCACCGGCTGCTCCTGAAGGTGACTTTAGGAACTAGCATTTACTTCGCAATTCTGTGCGTGGTTCCCACCCACATCCACGTATTAACTTTTAAAAAATATATATTTTTTAATTATTTTTTTAAATCACTGTAAAATGTATTATTTGTTTCAGGGGTCACTTATTACTTTTTTTAGGGAGTTGTTTTGTTTGTGGGTAACTGGGTCTTTCCAAAGACCATATTTGGAAGGGACCCCACCCCTGGCAACCAAATTCAAAACAGCCAAGTCCCCCAACCCCAAACTCAAATCCCAACAAAAGTGAATGACTCTGGGGGCGTCTCGGTGGCTCCGTCATTAAGCATCTGCTTTCGGCTCAGGTCATGATCCCCGGGTCCTGGGTACTGAGATCGAGCCCCATATCGGGCTCCCTGCTCGGGAGCCTGCTTCTCCCTCTCACTCTCCCCTTCCCCCGGCTTGTGTTCCCTCTCTCTCTGTGTCTCTCTCTGTCAAATTAATAAATAAAATCTTAAAAAAAAAAAAAAGCAAATGACTCAGTGCAGGTAAGCTTCTCAGACATAATCTATAGACGGATTATTCAAGTCCGGAAGTATATGTTCTCAGAGAACCATGCCTGCTGTTTTAATAAATTTACCTCATAAAGAGAAAATGCCTTAGCAATGCCACTCAGCTCTAAAACTTTGGATTTTCTTTCTTTGCAACTAACCCACATGGCTCCTATTGCAGACTAAAAGGGTCCCTTCTCCCAGGGACATATCTGTTCAGGAAACCCAGCTTCCAGGACGCCGCAGGCGGACGTGAAGAGGGAGAGGCTCGAATCTCTTTTGGGTGAGCATCTCAAGGGGGTGTGGCCCCGGGTGAGCCAAGCCCCTGGCTGTGGCATCGGATACCTGCCCGGTCCCGTCAGGGGACAGGCCTCCCCGGGCTGCCACGTGCTCCTCGAAGCCTGGGTTTCTGGGGGTTTCTGCCCGTGCCCTGCTGCCCAGAGCTCTGGCTTCTTCTCCGGCAGATGCTTTGTTGTCTGAACTGCTCAGACCGCCGTGCAAGACCGAAGGAGATCGTGGGTACAATGGCCCGAACTCCTGCCTTGAGCACACACAGTGACCTTGAACCAGCCCCTTTTCTCTCTGGGCCTCCATTCTGCACGCCAGGCGAGAGGTAAGGAGTTGTAGCAGAGCCTCCTGAGCTGTCACCCAGCTCTGCTACTCTGGGGTTCCAGAATCTGTTCCCCAGCCGGGCCGTGACCTAGTTGCGGAGGACTGCGAGAGCAGAGCCCTGGTTTGGAATTCATGGGTGGGTGGGTGCGGCACCTCCTCATAACCTTGACTGGGGATTGGAGCAACCGGTTCCTCCAAGCCCTAGGGCTGGATGAGGGCCGCCACTCCTTTGGCATCATCCCTGCAGGGACAGTCAGAATGCACTTATCAGAGCACGGCAGGCTCCTGAACCTGACCCTTTGCCACCTGAATGCCGCGAAAGAGAAAAATTATTCCAGACGTGGAGCCCAAATGGTGTGCTGATCGAATCAGTGTCTCCACTCTGGTTCTCTTAGGCGCGCCCGTCCCAGGGAACACCCTCCCTTGCTCTTTCAAACGGCTTCTTAATACAGTTTTCTCCCTGACTAATTTTGTCCTCGGGAGGAATTGTGGGAGGACCTGCGGGGATTTAGGAAGCTTAATGCTGAACTAATTCTGTGCCCTAATGATTTTGAAATTCTGGGTAATTAGGGAGGCGGTGACAGGGAGTCTGGGGCTGTGGGTTAGGAGCCTGGGTTCTGGTCCTGGTTTTGCTTCCTGCTCCCCACCGCCCCCGGCTGCACGCTGGCTGTGCAGCCTTGAGCAAGCTGCTTCACCTCTCTGGGCCTCAGTGTCCTCCGAAGCAGCATCTCTCTAAGGCTTCTTTCCGCCCTGGCATGCCGTGGCTCAATGGTCCAGAGACAGAAGCATCCCATCCTGGGTGTAGAATGGAGCCGAATGGCCTCAGCTGGCTTTGATAGTCCACTTCCTTCCCCTTTGCAGAGACGGTGCTCTGGAGGGTGGATTTCCTTTCCAAGCTTCTCCCCGGGGAAGGCTATTGGGATGGATCCTGGGAAGCAGTGAGTGGCATGGGTGCTTGAGGCTCAGAAGAGGCTTCGAGGAGAATCACCCAGCTATTTCAAAAACGGCTTTTACCCCAATTGTCCGAGGCCAGATGCTTAGCATGTTTGGACAGTAGTGTTTCATAAGCGTGAAGAGCCCTGGCTTCAGAGGAGGCCAACTCTTCTTGCATATCCCCACTTTGCCAACGAGTTCAGCTCATTATTCAGCAAATATCTATTAGGTGCCATTTTTGTGCCAGGCACTGCCCGAAAGCTATTTTGCCTACGTTATTGCATGTCATCTTCCAGGCCCTGTGAAGCAGGCCTTCTCCCCACTTCATAGATGAGGACACTGAAACTCAGAGAGGTGGGGGGACTTATCCAAGGTCACACAGCCAGCACATGACAAACCTGGGGCTTAATTCCAGGCCCAGGAACTCTAGAGCTCGGGCTCTCAGCCCTTACATGCTGCCAGTTTCCCAAACCTTAGTCTGCTTAATCCTCATTTAAATCCTCATTTGCTTTATGGCCAAGTTTCCCTCTCAGTGTTTTAGGAAAGCCCCTGTGAGTTTACCAGGCCGCATCATGGATTAATGTGCATATCCACTTCTGAAGGAGAACAGGGCAGACAGACCTTGGACAGGGTAGTGGGTAAGCCCAGAAGTACGTTAGACTCCACAACTCACCTTCTGGGCCTGCCTGGCCCTTACATTTACTCTCTGCACTTTTCCAACCTTGCTTCCCTCACAAGGATTTTATAAGAACCGGTTGAGAGCATGGCCTCAAAAGGACCTTATAAATTAGAAAGTGGTGAAAGTAGGCTTAGCATTAGTAGGGTAAAAACATCTCTGTTTTTGTCACTCACCAAACTGGACAGTAAATCGCTTGTCATCTTCGAGAATCTCAAATAACCCTCGCTGAGCGGTTGGAGCTCTGGGGTCCTGTGATGGGAGAGCGTGAGGCGCTTCGGAACACCGGGCACTCCTGCCTGACTCATTCCGAAATGCCCCATTCTGGGATGCGCAGCATTACCACGGCTGTCACGGTGACAAGTGGTTGGCCCAGAAAGGCCAGAGTGTGACATTCCTGAACAGATTCAGGCATGAGAAGGGAAAAGAAGAAAACACCATGTTTATAAACAGACGGCCCAGGGCTTAAGAGAGACAGAAGACGATGTTCATTTTCTGGATGCTTGTTTTGAAAGCCTGTGGCGGCGCAGCTCTCCACCCATCACTGGATCTTATCGTCCTCCAGGAACCACGCCTTGTGTCCTGCCTGCAGACAGCCCTACCCCAGGGCCTCGAGCTCTGGGACCACGGATTCCAGGAGGACGGCGGTGACGGGGTGCGGGGGGGGCGGGGAATCACTGCCCTAGCTGCTCAGCCCTCTGAGGGACGGGAGGAGCTGATACAGCCCAGGTGCCTTCTGCAGGTGCATGAAGCTCCGCACCCTTGGCCTCTGTTTCTCCGCTGTGCATTTGTTCTCTCTCCTCCTGCCCCATTGTGCTAAGGGGGGCACAGGAAGAGGATCTTATTCCTTTTAAGACTTTGCGTGTTTCCCATTTAGGGCCCGAGGGGGCAAGGGGAAGGCTAGAGCATTTCTTAGACATGGAGATAGACGCTTCCAGAGAATGAGTTGGAAGGACTAACGAGGCCCTACCTGCCTCAGACGAGGCCAAAGGGACTGCGGTCCCGTCATGGCGACAGGAGTGTCGGGGAAACGTTGACATCCCTCCCACGGACCGGTTAGCAGTTCATTAGCGGTTGGCAAATCCCCTGCTTGGTGTGGAACCAAGTCAGCTGCTGTCGCCATGGAAACGAAGGCCGGTGTCCAGAGGATGCTGCAAGATGGCGCCATTGAGGGAAAGGCCTGCAGGCTGCTTGGTGACCTGGGCTCCAGTCCCACTCCGCCACTGGCTTCTGCGTCAGCTTGGTCAAATCATTTGTCTCTCTGGGATGATATTTTATGAAAGAGGGTTAGGCAATGGTCCCTCAGGTCGCTTCCAACTGGGCTCACCAGCCATCTGTTTACCCATAGCTGTCCTGGTTTGCCTACGGAATGCTCCACGTCTAGGAAACCCTGTTTCCAAGTGAAAACCTCCCTTGCTCACGATTCTTGTACCTTCCCTCTTGGGTCGCCATCCCCTTCCTCTCTGTGCTATAGGTGCCCCTTCTCTTCAGAACATCACCGGGATAATTCCTTCTGCTAGAAGGGTGTGGTTGGATGTGAGAGTCAAAACACAGAACATCCTCTACGGCAAGGCACCAACTCATCCGAATGGACTGGGCCACAAGCCCCGGGCTCTGCTGGCTGGCCACTCTCCGCCCCTAGAAGCTTCCATCCCCATGTATGGGATAATGTCCCCTCTTTCCGTCGTCACACCAGAGGCTTCGGTTACCTGGCTTCTCTTTTGATTCTTGTTCTCAGACGAGAGGCAGTGATTCCCCAGTTCACTGGTTAGCTCAGCCTCAGTCTACCTGCTCACGGTCTTTAAAAGTGACGTTGCTCTGGGCCCTGCCGACTCACCCCAGAGAGTAATTTCTACCCTCATGGGCTGCCAAGCGTTTCTTCATTCAGAGAGGAACCCCTAAAACATTTGGGACTCAGGAAGTTAAAATCTCGAGTAACGGTTACTGAACACGTATCAAAGGGCAGAGGCAAGAAGCCTCACAGGACCCCGGTTCCCATTGGCCTCTGGGTCCGCTGCGCCCATCTCCCGAGCTCTCGGCCTGCCCTGCAGCTTCCGTCGGGGTGCTCACTCATTTGTTTTCGCTGTGTCTTGAGCATGGTCACTTGCATCAGGCACTGCTGGTGACTTAGAAGCTGGTGAGGACCGCTACAGTGATGCCGCGGTGCACACTGAGACTTGCATGCTCTACCACGCTCAAGGGCTGCGGCAGCGGAGAGAAGGGTGACTCATTCTGCCCGAGGTGACATCTGGGCTGGGCCCGCGAGCTGAGGAGGAGCTACAGGCGAGTATAGAGGGGAGGCAGCAGGCATGCCAGGCTTGGAAAAGAGCGCATACCGGACGGGAGCCTTCTCTCACCCCTTCTGACTATCTCCTGTTGTCTCCCACCGTGGGTGGCACAGTGGGTGGCATTGGGTCAGGGATGGCTGGGCCAGAGGCCAACGCAGGCAGGGTCTGCCCTCGGGAGACTACCGGGCTTGGGGAGCCTGGCCACACCAAGAAGTTCCCTTCCTATTTCAGGGAGCAAAAGGAGCCGCAGATGCAAGATGCCTCCCTTTCCTTCTCATGTCACAATTCCTGCCTCCTCCTGTGTTAAAAACCCAGCTCTGACCCCGCCTTCCCCAGGCCTGTCTGCGCTCTGTGACCTATCGTTCTCAATCCCTCTCCAGCCCTCTGGCCTGCCGTCCACCCATGACTGCGGTTCAAGTCCCGGTGGTCGCCCACCTGGTGGATGCGACGAGCTTCTCATGGATCCCGTGACTCAGGTCTCTGTTTCTCACCATCCTGTTGCACGCTTCCAGACCAAGTTTCCCAAAGCAGTGTTTTGTGACCTCGTGCACCTGTTCTGAAATCTTCGGGAGCCCATTTCCTTAGACCTCACGGTCCACTATGCACAAAAAGGCCACGTTCATAGCCATGACCTAGTTGTCTTTGGCTGTAGCCTGTCTACTCACATGGGACCGCAGTCTCTCCCCAAGTGCATCCCAAGTCATCGCAGGCCACCCCCTCACCCCTCAGGACAGCCCTCGGAGCATCTGGGCACATCCGTGCACATTTGCTAACAGCCTGTGACCAAGTGAGAAGTGATTAGAGACTTTCAAAGCAAGGTGACATGCTGTGACCTCTAGCATACATGATTGTTTTATTTTAGAAAACAAACAAGGAACAAAACAAAAAGCACCTGGTTCTTCACCACAGATGATTTAGAAGGTGCTTCCCTGGGGGTGTCTTCTACGCAAGTTAGTCTGGCCCTGGCGTGCATTCTGTCATCACCTCCTGGTTATCCACGGGTAGGCCTGGAGCTGCTTTGTCGTGAACTCTATCCCTGCGGCTTCCCTTCTCGGAGCACAGCTCTCCACAGTGCTCATGAAAGGAGCATCGTGCTTCAAAAAAAGGCACCAGCAATTCAGAATCTCTGCCCTTTTAATATTAAATCTGGGATTCTTATTTCGAATCCTATTTTTTTGCCTTCTCTCCCTAAGGGATTTTTTCCCTGCTTGGCTTGGTAATGAAAAGAGCAACTTTAAAATCAACTTTTCTGAAATACGACTTCTATACAATAAAGGGCACTTAGGTTCAGTGCACAGCTTGATGAATTTTGACCGGAGAAGATGCTCGTGGGACCAGCAACCCAATTAACCTCGGAAACAGCTCCCTCCCAGCAAGTTCCCTTGTGCGCCTTCGTAGTCTGTCCCCGTTTCTGCCTCAGCAACGGGCCATAACCGATCTGCTTTCTGTTGCTCCAGACTGGTTTGGCCTTTTCGAGAAGAGCACACAAGTGGGATCACCCACGACGTACCCTGACGCTTGGCTGCTTTCACTCACCCTGAGGTTTCTGAGATTCGTCTGTGATGTTCCACGTATCTCAGTCCAATCCTTTTCCTTGCGGAGAAGCATTCCATTGTATGTACCACAACTTGTTTATTCGTGCTCCTGTTGATAGATATCTGGGCAGTTTCCAGTTTGGGGCTACTTGAATGAAGCTCTCTGAACATTCATGTGCAAGTCTTTGTTTGGACAAATGTTTTCATTTCCCTTGGCAAACACGAGAGGTAGGATTGCGGGGTCACAGAAAAAAAGATTCTGTTCAACTTGATGCGAAACCAACGTTAATCCACAGGCCATGTCTCTTTTGACGGGAATCACATGATTTCTCATTGGACGCCAGTTCCTGCTGCCCCGGAGGGTGTCGGTCGTGCCCTCCTTCACCGACCCACCCAATCAAACGTCACGTGCTCTTCTCTGGCTTAGTGGCATGACAAAAACGTTGCTAGGATCTGTTCTGAGTTGTGTGGTGAGTAACCTGTGATCAGAATTATTTGGAAGTACTGATGTTTGCGAAAGATTGGCTGTGAAAAATATACGCACACATAGAAGCTATTGCACGTAGACTCCTTGTATATTTGTGTTGGGTTTTAGGCTATCTTTATAATCGGCGCATTTTCATTCGCCTGCATTCCAGTAGGCTCATCATATCCATTGCTACAACTTGTAGTCAATGGCTGAATTAGCTAACATCCGGCTGGAGCTATCTGTAGTTCCCACCAGAACAGTGGTTTAAACTAGAGAGAAGTCTGTTTCTGTGTCATATAAAATACTTCCCGGGGCAGTTTGTGGCTGATCAGGGACTTCCCCAGTCATTTGGGATGCAGGCTTCTTTCCATTTTCTTATCACCATCCCTAGGGGTGTCCCTGTCCTCAAGATCGAGGATGGAAATCCAACCACCATATCCACAATCTAGACAACAGGGGAAGTGTGGGCTCTGGAGGGGAAGGAAGGACACACACCCTCCCTTAAGGACACATTCCAGAGCTTGACTTTGCCGTTTGCTTCCATCCCATTGGCCCAAATCTAGTCACATGGCCAAACCTAGTGACAAGGAATCCTGGGAAATGTAGTCACATTGCTATCTAAAATTGGGTAGCTATATGACAGAAGAAGGGAAGAGTGGATATTGGGGGACATAAAGCAATTTCTGCCAGATTCGCCATTATTGAAATATTATTAATAGTTAATCTCAAACTATTGTGATTTCTTACACCTGATAGCATTTTGTGGGTAATAAAAGTGGGCATATTGTGGGTAATAAAAGTGGGGGGAGTGCACTATACCTGGAACAATGTCTTGTAAGGTGCAGGAAAATAGGAAAGACTAGTCCCAACTTTTTACTCCGATATTCAAGTGGCTGTTGTGTATTTCCCCAAACTTTTCACCCTCCATATCCATACTTACGTGCTCTGTTTGGCCAAAGGGAACCTCCAACAAATCTTAACTTTCTTCCCTCTCTGTCATCATTAATATTTCCTTCTTCACTTGGAAACTTCCCTGGGTTCTTCCAACACCCTGGGCTCCCTCCCCACCTCAAGATTCTTGCTGCTTCATTGCTCCGGGATGGGCTTTCACCAGACAGGTTGCACCCAGCCCTCTCTTTTCTGTCATTCAGTTCTCATTTCAAATATCAAATGCTTAGAGAGGCCTTCTCCAGTCAAGTTCTCTAATACTGCCTCTTCCCCAGCCCATCCCATCACTTTGCTTTGTTTTCCTCATAGCTTTTTCTTCACTCTCGTAAAGAACCTCACTCCCTTACTTGCTTATGCTGCTTCTGTGCTTTCCCCACTGGAATGCTCTAGAAACAGCCAAAAGCTTGTCAGCTTGCTCACTGCAAGTTCCACGAATCATGTTAGGGGCTCAGTATCACAGAGCTTAACTTAATAAGTGCCCAAATGCCCTTTCCTTACTTATGCTATAGGCCTCGGCCCACATCCCCAGTTTGCCCCTCAAGTGTGTTTTGGTCCTTTTCCCCCCAGTCACATTGTGCCTGGCTTCTTGTTACCTCTCAAGCTGAAATGTAAAGGTCACGGCTTTGGAATGGCCATGACTGCTGACTCCAGCTCAAGCAGGTGTCCCCATCCATTATTTTATCAGAGAACCTGTTCGTTTCCTTCAGGGAGCTCCTTACAAGTTGTGATTCTAGCTTTAATCACTTGTGCAGTCATTTTTTGTCTCTTCCTGCTGGCAGTTAAGCTCTGGGAGTGTAGGTTATGTCTGACTTGTATAGATATTCCTAGGGCCCAGTGTGGTGTCTGCTGTGTACCACGGGCCCCAGAAACTTGCAGATTAACCGATGAATGCCCAACAGGTTCTGTGTGCACCACTTACCTGGAGAATAGCAATCTTTTCCCATTATGTTCAGTTGCCCATTGAATCTTGTGAAATTCTCTATTTAGAAAAGTCTTATCCCCTTATCTTGTAACCTTCCTGAAAACAGGAATGGGTTCTCCCTTCATACCTCTTCACCCCAACATACTGGGTTCCTTCAGACTGTTTTTTCAGGCTTCTATTCTGGGAATGTTAATAAACATTACAAAAAAGCTAGATCCTGGGGCCAAGTTTGGTTAGGATTAGGTTAAACTTAAATATATATTTTTAAACTGCAGAACTTTACAAGGACTTTACCAAGCTACTGCATACTATGAGTCTCCGAGAGGAGAGAGAAAGGTAGTCAGCATCATCCAAACTCATTTAGATATTGACCCCTCCATGTTCTTTATTCAGAGACTCGTTTTGGGCCCCCGAGTGTTCCATGGTGTACCCTCTCTTGCCCTCTAGTTCTTCTTTTTTTCTTTCTTCTCCTTCCTTCCTTTTTCTCTAATCAGCCTCCTTTCTCATTTAATCTCCCTTATAAGTGGCCTTGACCCTGAATCCTCCTTTGTGGGGTGTAGAACCCAGGTGTGGCAGTGTGGCCACTCAGTCTCACAGAAGCTGCCTCTGGGTCTCATTTTCCGTTTGAGGCTTTCAGAAATGGGGTGATAAGCAATGACACGGCTGGTAAGTGTCCAGGGGACGCAGTCTGGATCTCAGACCACCTGTGGGGTCCATCTCTGGTTTGGAAGGTAGAACTGGTGATGGGGCAGGGGTCTTGAGCGGGGTGTGAAGCTGTATTCTGCACTCCAGGTCGAGTGGTAGGGGCTCGGACAGCTCTGTGAGGCTTCTGGGGCACTGGCCTTGGAAGATTTTTTTTTTTAAGATATTTATTTATTTATTTATTTATTTATTTATTTATTTAACAGAGAGAGAGAGAGAGATCACAAGTAAGCAGAGAGGCAGGCAGAGAAAGAGGGGAAACAAGATACACAAAACAGTACTGACCACAACAGCAACAAACCACAAAGCAAAACACACACCCGTAAAAGATAAGCCACATCCACCAGGGGACGCCCCACAGGGCTTGGGGAAGACTCTACGGGCAGCCTTCCAGAAGAGCGGAGACAAGAAGCACTGAGGCAGACGCGCGGGACAGAGGGCAAAGCTGAGGTCAGGCTGCCGGGGTGGCTGCCCAAGGCCACGCGGGGGAGGCTGCTGCAGCAGTTGGAATTGAAGCTGGGGTCCTTTGAGTTTCCCCAGTCCCAGGCCGCCCGGGAGGGCGCACTGCACATCAGGGCGCTGTGCTCGTTAAAGGCCATTGTATGTTCTCTGAGTCTGCCTTACAAGATTGGGAGCCAAATAGCTATAAGAAACGAAGTTCAATTGTTATTCTACGTACCCCTTAATTGATCCCGCAGGACCAGTTGCAAGCTTTGCTCCAGAAAGCACAGTAAGTGACTACAGGACAGTGGGGGGTGGGGTGGGGGGAGGGGAGACGCAGCATTCACACTGCCTTCCTTTTGAAGGTAGTCGGGGACCAGCTCCAAACCCGTTCTAGAATCTGAGCATATCAGAGCCAGAGGGCAACAGCACCACACGCTCACTTCATTGGTGAGGAAACAGGCTCAGAAAGGGCCAGAGCTGCCCTTGGGGTCACATTCTAGGTTAGTTTTGTACACAGGCATGTACACGCGTGTAGACCTCGGCCTCGCGTCCCCGGGAAGGATGGCCTTCCATCTGCCACACCTCACAGCTTTTTGAAAGTTTCCGGCCAGCAGACAGTTTATTCTAAACTTGTTTTGGCCTCTATAGGACCCAGCACAGGAGAAATGGGGTCCCCAGGGGTCGGAAATGCTGTGCTTAGGGTCCGTGGTTGTGCATTTGAGACATCGGGCCTCTGCTTAGAAAGGACAGGCTCCCTAGGCCCAGAGAACTGAAGTCTCATTTATCCGGGACTCGGCTGCAGCTACGCATCCCTGGGCCTCACCACAAACCTCCTTCCACACGGGCCTCAGGTTGCTGAAGAGTGAGGCTTGCATTTTCTCGGGATGTTCCTACGAGTTCCCCGCGAGTCTCCTGGGGAGAGGCTGACAGCCAGCAGTGGATGTGTCCGAGCGGCCCGGTGCAGCCCACGATCTGGGTTCCGGGTCCATGCACCCTCGCCGCCAGGCCCTCCGTGGACGCTCGCGCTCCCGGCTGCAAACTGACTGACAGGAGAGCTGGCAAGGCCTTTTGGGAGCTGGCCCAGGGCTCTCCCTGTATGGACAGAGAAACTGGCCCAAGAAAGGGAGGTGACCTTCTCGTCACCAGTCATCCCAGAGTTAGAGACAGTTGCCACAGGGAAACTCCTTGCTTCCATCTTCCTCGCTCAAACACACTCTTTCCCGGTGCTCGGCGTCCCCTAAATTGTTCAAGTCCGAAGTCTTGTAGCTGACACGGAGTCCTTTTACCCATGGTCTCCTACAGCTGATCCATAAGCGGATCCCTCCAAAGGACATCCTGAACACACCTGGTTGTCCCTAGTTCATGCCACAGTTACCCCTGGGCTGGGGTTAGGTATGAGTTTTCCGACAAGCCTCCCCACTTCTGTGCTTGCTCTGCTGAAACCCGTTCTCTTCGCAGCAGGCCACACACCGTCAGGTCAGGTCACTATTCCCACCTGCTTAAAATCCTTTCATGGCTCTCTACTCGACACAGAAGAACATTCAAACTCCTTCCCACAGTTTAGCAAACGCTGTGTGTTCCGGCCCCCGTCTACCACCCTGAATCCAACTTGCACCCTGTCTCTCCCAGCTCGCTCTGCTCCACCATAAGGACCAAGTGTTGTTCCTCACACAGAAAGAGTTCCTTCTCACCTTAGGGCTCTGGCACTTCGCTCCTTCTGCCTAGAGTACCTCTTCCTTTTCCCCTGGCCAGGCCCTCAGGTCTCAGGTCTTAGCTGGAAGGTCATCTCTTTAGACAGACTTTCCTGATCATCTCAAGTAGCCGGTCACTGACTATTATCCCATTCTAATTCTCTGTATATCATGCCATTCATTCATTCATTCTCCATTCATTTATTTGCTTTGGGCCAGGATCCCCCAACTAGAGTGTAGGCAGCACAAGAGCAGGAACTTGTCTGTCTTGTGTATTTCTGTATGTTTCATGTCAAAAAGCGTACGTGGTAGGGTATCAATAGATATTTGTAAAAAATTGGATATTTCTAAAAAAGTCTAGGAGAAGGAACCTTAAGTTCCACTTATCTATAAATCAGATATCAAGCCATTTCCTTTTTTCAGACCTTCGTTTTCCCCCTTTTTACGATGAGAGCTGCTTCCAACGCCAGCTCCTCTTATGTCCTCTATCAACATAGAGGGGTTTGCCCAGTTTCTGAAATTCCCATAAATGAAAGCAAATGTTAGATACTCTTTTTTTTCCCCCAAATAGGTTTATTTTATTTTTTCAGTGTTCCAAGATTGATTGTTCATGCATCACACCCAGTGCTCCATGCAATACGTGCCCTTCTCAATACCCAGCACCAGGCTCGCCCACCCCCCCACCCCCTTCCCTCCAAACCCTCAGTTTGTGGCTCAGAGTCCAGTCTCTCCTGCTACTCTTTTACATCTAGCTCTTCGACTCAATGTTATTTCTGTGAAATTCATCCACATTGTTACATGTAGCAATAGTGCATTTTTTTCTATCTTATGTTACGATTTAAATATGTCAAAATATGTATCCACTCTTTAAAAAAATGAGGGGTGATGGTGATGGTAGACCAGCGGTTTATAAATTCTGCTCCACAGACACACTCCTTCCCCAGCAGGGGTAGCATCCGGAGAGGCCAAGAGAGTGAGGCTTCCATGCCCCCTCCTTTTGCCTGCTCCCCCTCCACCTAGAGTAGTTTCTGGTTTTGTCTATGCCATAGATTGGCATTGAGATATCTAGGTGCTGGGTTGGATTGCACTTGGAAAAAAATGTTTCTGCTGTTCAAAAAAATATTTCTAAATCATTTTTGGGGTCAGATAATGGGATTTTGAGCTCTGCTACCTTCGATCCATATGATTTATGGCAAGCAAGTTAATCACTCTGTGCCTCTATTTCCTCAAATGCGTAAATGTGGCAGCAATAATAACACTAGCAGATTATCTGAGCTAATTCATGTAAAACACTTCTCACGGTGCCTGACATGTAGTCAAGCTCAATCAACGCTAGCTGCTGTGGCTGTGATCATTTTCTTTGTCATTGCCATTACCAACTTCATCATCCCCGCCAAGGTCTCTTTCCACTCTGATGTTCTATTTGTTCCAGGCTTTGTTGCAGTCACAGCCTGGACTTGGCGGGAGATGGACCATTTCCTAATTCTATTTCCAGCCTAGTTGGTTCTTCAGGCCTGCTCACCTTGGGTACCAGAAATAAGGCAACCCAAGGTTGAGCACCTCAGAAATGCACCCCTGTGTTCCCTGGGGCCAGACCGCATTCCTCGAGGAAAAGAAGGAAAGAAAGAGAATATTCTATTTCAGCTCAGTTCCTCAAGTACATTGTGGATACTCTTGAGGCATCCAAGTCAGGTTCTGAACTTAGTGAAGTCCTGCATAGACACAGCAACCTTGATTTTCCTTTTTAATTCAGTCACCGGGTGACCTTGGCCAAGTCATTTTTTTTCTTGTCACGGAGACTCTGGGTTCGCTGACCTCCTCTTTCCCTGCTAAGGCTCTCCTGGGTGGGGTGGTGGAGTGGTGTTTTATGCCAGTAGGCAGTGGGGGATGGGAAAGCTGCTGAACAGCATGCGAGGCACAGATATTAGGTGGAAAGGAGAGCCTTGTTTGGTGTTACACTTGAGAGGCTGGAATCCCGGGGGGTCTCAAGGAGTGAAGCAAGTACCCCGGGACATGGTGGGCAACGCTCCAGAACCTGTGTCTGGGGCTGCTGTGGTCATTCTGGTTCTTGTTTAGCTGCCTGCCTCGGAAAATCCTTCACCCTCTCTGCCTGCTTTTGGTTGTTGGCTTCAAGTAAACGATTCAGTGAGGTCATGCCATCAGAAGGCAAGGCACGCTGGTTTGCTATGCTTTTCATTTGAGACTCACTTTAAACACTGATGTACTCACTGCTAATGACTTCGGGCATCTCGCCACGATGGGGGTGGCGGTGGGCAGTGGTGGGAAAGAATCGAGCTGTTTATAAGAGCAGCTTCCCGTTGGTACTACGAAGCATGCAGCAGCCTTCAGAAGGACAAGATTCTGTCTGCACCCTGTTTCATTGACCTCTGGCCCGGAAGGCCATGATGGGGTTTGGACCACACATTAAAACAATGTATTGCTTCTGTCTAAGTACAGACCACACTGGGGCACAGCCCAGATAAATGACAGAGTCTGTGCTTGACTCCAGAGCTACCCTTCATCTCTAATTTACTCATTGTAGGAGCCCCTCATCACTTAGGGCTGGATTTCGGCTGTCTCACTTGTAGCTCTGTGATCTCGGGCAAGTTTTCTCACTTTGGTTTCCTCATTTGTAGGTCGGGCACAATAGTACCTACCTCCTAGAGTGGTATGAATACAAAATGAGATAACGTGTAATAGAGTTTAACACAGCACCTGGCATCGGGCTAGTGCTCAGTACATGGTAACCTCTGCTACTCCTGCCTCTTTCTAGTAATTGGGAAACAGAAATAGGAAGAACGCGGAGACGGGACTAGAACTCAGGCATGTAATCCAGCCAGATATTTGTCACTGCACCATAAACTGTGTACCTTGCAACTTGGCAAGAGCACATCGCCTTTCTTGCTTGAGGCCTGGACCACAGAGCCCACATTCCCTAATACAGTACCTCTAAATTTCTTTGATCATGCACTCTGTCAGTAAAATAATTTTAAGTATTCCTCCATAATTATGTGCATTGCCTTATTTGTAAATTGCATACATGTACCAATATGCTATCAGGTGCATTATAAAACATAGAAGATAAAAGTTTTAAAAAACGGAGACAAAAGTAAATATCAAGAGAAGCTCCAATATTTCCTTTTTTGTGTGTGACCTCAGTGCTTGTCTGCTGGTGGGATGGGGAGGGTAGACCCCCTGTTGTAAGGATCAAATAAAATAACACCCTTCCTCAAGCCGTCATAGGATTTTAGTTACATTTATTATTGTAGTTGGTTAACTCATGTATGCACACAAATGATAATAATGCTGAGAAAGTCTCCTGAAGGTCATCGTTCAATGATAGCAATAGAGCTACACTTGGAAGGGTATAGTGATCAAAATACTGAGAGAATCTACTGAGAATCTATCACACACCAAATGCTATTATAAGAATTGGGGATGAAGGTGAACTAAATCCAATCCCAGCCACCCAGCATCTGGACTTTTACTAGGGAAGACACGAGGAATAAATACAATGCCGTCTAACACACGTAGGGAAAGAAGGTACAAAATCAGAACAAGAAGGAGTGGGGCTCTCAGGGAAGACTTCGCAGGAAAAGCGATGCCTGAGTACGGTGTGCAAAGATCAATGGGTGTGCAACAGATAGACCAAGGACAGGTGTTTGGGCTAAAGACGGGAGGTGAGAAATCACCTCCACGCTGAGCACTTGCGCGCTGTCTAGGATGGTTGATGAGGCTGGTGTGATTGGACTGTCAGGGTGCCAAGGACGCCAGAGATGATTTGGGGCAGGTGGTCACCTGCCGGGCCATGGGCCTTGTGTCCCGTGATGAAGTTTGGACTGAAACCCAAGACAGGGGGATTCGTTAAAGGTTATAGGCAGGGGAATGGCTTCATTGGCTTTACATGCTAGGAGGACCCTCTGACGGCCCTCTGCGTGGAGAGTCGTAAAGCATGAAGCTGGAAGGCCGGGAAAGAGGGAACAGAGCCTGAACTTACCATGGGAGGGACAGTGGGGCTGAAGACAAAATGGAAAACTAAGAATCCAGTCTTGAAATCCATAAGGCTCTCTCGGCTCCTTGAGGCTCTAACTCCTATAGGCAAGTACATTGTCAGTGCCGTATGATGGGCCAGCATTTCTGCCCGGATTGGAGGTTGTCCTTTGGGAATCATTGAGACTCTTGCTGGGAAAAAGTCCAAGGCATTGGAGTCTTCAGACCTGAAGCCTGGAAGCTCTCTACTCAAGTTTCACTGCCTCTCAAGAATAAGGAGCTTCTCTTAGTCTCCTGTACCTGGACTCCTCATAGTTACACTTTTATTTTTTGAACTTTTAATTGGCCTGTACTCAAATACTGTCATCACTGGTTCTGCCCCTCACTGTGCTGACCCCACTCAGATGTGAGATGGCAATTGCAGGTCCAACTCTGCACAGTTGTAATTTCAAGTTCCAAAGCAAAGAGAGAGACTTCTTCTCCAAATTCAAACAAACAAAAAGCCCCCAGATTGAGTCTTGATAGCTCTGATGGCTTGTTTGTGTCACATGCTGGTCCTGGAACCACTCACATAGAAGATCAGCTTAGGCCCGGGTGACGTGTC
Source organism: Nasua narica (assembly GCA_028533885.1). NCBI lineage: Eukaryota > Metazoa > Chordata > Mammalia > Carnivora > Procyonidae > Nasua > Nasua narica. The sequence continues at coordinate 102,309,437 of CM052809.1, forward strand.
CAACCTGCGGGAGGAGGAGGGGTGGATCAGCCCTGCTCGACTCAGATGCACAAAGAGTGGGGGCAGATCGATTCATCAGAAGGAAATGAGGGTAAGATTGTCTGGATGCTGAAATTTTGGGTGCTGGAAATCAAATTCAGCAGTTGTCTTCTACGCTTGTTGCATCCGTGCCAAGGCTGGAATGATTCTTGAGTTTTTATTATTCCTCACCCTCCCCATCCATCAGTTATGACCGCCCCTCAATTCTGCATCTTGAGTAGCTTCCCAGCCTGTCAGTACTGTCACCATTACAGTCCAAGTGAACATTAACGCATCCTCTGACTCCTGAAATATTTCCCTACGCCTGCCTCCTTTTCTCTAAACTCTAAAAGTAGCAGCAGTGATAATTCACATTTGTTGCGGACTGGATCCTGAGCACTGGCAAAGCCCCGCGTTCATGATCTCATTCAGTTCTCGGGATATCCCTGTGAAGTAAATAACTGTCACGGTCCCCATTTCTTCACACTCAAGATGCTTCCATGGCTTCCCCTTTCCCTGTATTTCTGGTATCTATCATGATGTAACAAGGTGCTCCAAACATTAGTCATCTTGAAAACAACACAACCATGTGTTTACATGAAGAATCTACAGTTTGGGCAGGGTTTAGCCAGGAGGACTGATCTCTGTTCCTTGCAGCGTCAGCTAACGTGGCTTGACTAGAGGACCGAGAATCTACTTCCAAGACGACTCACTCATATGTCTGGCGAGTGGGTGCTGGCTCGCACCTGCGAGCTTAGCTGAGGCGAGGGGCCGGGGACCTCCGTTCCTGTCCACATGGCCTCTCCATGTGGGCTTCCTCACAGCCTGGTGGCTGCGTTCTGAAAGGGTCCCCAAAAGGCACAAAATGGAAGGTGCCATTTCTTAAGACCTGACCCCACAATCGGGCACAGCATCAGAGAGCCCAGATACAAGGGGAGCGACCCAGAGCTCCTTTTGACGGGAAGGGTAACAAAAAATTCTTGGGCCGAGTTTTAGAACTGCCACCTCCTAATGATAAAAATCCGTAAAATGAGCTGAAGGTCCTTCTACGATTTGGTACTTGTTAACCGATCCATTATCTCTTTCCGTGATAAAAGCTGTCTGTGTACAATGGCCTTCTTTCAGTTCCTCAGACGTACTCTGTTCTCCCTCACCTCAGGGCTATTGCACCTGCTATTTGCACCCACCCAGAAGGCTTTCCCCATCTGTGCTCAATCTCCTAGTTTCCGAGCTCAGCAGAAAAGACCTTTCCCAGGACGAGTCTAGGTTAAGCTCTCCTGTTTTAAACTCTGATACAATTCCTGGCTCACAGTAGTCGGTGGGCCAGAAATAAATTTTGGAAAAAGAAATGTTAGAATGAGAAAAATTCACTGCCTTTCCAGTCTGACCCTCCTTTCCCCATCTCTCTGTCTTCTCACAACGCATTCTACCCCGACTCAGCGTCGAGATTCTGGGTGGATGCACTCTGTATCTTGCAGCCTTTTCGACTCTTCTTCAGATTCATCTTTCGACTCTACTTCAAATTGATCTCTTCCAGGAAGGTGATGCTTTTCCTCAGAAACGACTCGGGATAAACACGCAAATTTCAGGACTCACTGAATCCATTGCTTGTGTGAATGGAAAGTCTTGAGTGCTTGTTTTTATGGGACCTTTGTCTAACGGTCAGAGTGTCCCTATCAGTATTGTCACTATTTACTTTGAAGCTCCTGGAAGGCAGGCACCAACGTTCTGACTCATTCTCCTCGCTATTTTTAGAAACAGATGGCCTGACGACCAGCAGAGTGATGCCGAATAGGCAGAGGGTACAAAATGAACAAAGACTGGATGGGCTGGGTGTTCTCTCTGTTGTCCGGTCGGGACAACTTGGCTTTCATCATGCCATGGCTTGGCATCAATTTCTGGTCAGGGAAAGAGACAGACCTTATAATGGAAAACACACTGGACAGGAAGCCAGAGTTCTGGTTTACCACCATTGGGGCTGTCACTGAGCTGCCTGGGAACTGTCTCCTTACCCATCAAGCAAGGGCACTTAGACAAGAGGGTGACTAGGGCTGCTTCAGTTACAGTGATGGTGATTCTGACAGTGGTCCACTTCCACTTAAGGCACACAAGTCCAGCTCTGCCCCTTTTGATCTCTGTGACCTTGGGTAGGTGACTTCTCCCTGAGCCTCACTTTTATCATCTACAATCTGGGAGTAATAGTTCTTCCTTCACAAATCTGTTTTGAGAATTCAAATGAGACAAACTATTCAAAGTGTTTAGGCTATGGTAAGCACCTCATTAATTAATTTAACAGATGGCCACTGAGAACTACTTACAGGGGCATATGGTAGAATGGAGCCGTTATAATCTTGACTTTGGAGTTAGATAACACGTGACTTTATATACTGGTTTTGGGGCATCTGGAAGACCCAGTCAATTAAGCGTCTGCCTTCAGCTCAGGTCATGATCTCGGGGTCCTGGTCTCAAGACTTAGGGTCCCTGCTCAGTGGGGATCCTTCTTCTCCCTCTTCTTTGACCCCTCCCCCTTGCTCATGCCCTCTCTCTCTCTCAAATAAATAGATAAAATATTTTTTAAAAATAATCACTGGTTTCATCATTTACTAACTATGTGAGCTTGGGCAAATGACATCCTTTCTGAACTTCAGTGCTGTCTAGAATGACGGTAAGAGATGAGAACCTGGTCCTTTATTGTGATTGTCATTGTAATGACTCAGTAAGATGTAGCATATAAAATGCTTATCATGGTGCCTAGTGTGTGATATATGCTCATTGGATAAAAGCTGTTTTTAAAATTACTAGGACAAATGATTACTCTTCCTCAGGGAATAACCTGCGTATCAGTTGGGTTGATATGCAGAGGGAACATGTAGAGGGATCCTGGGAGATGTTTAGAGAAGATGGAGTGTGATCATATGGGGTGGTTCTCGAATCCCCAGGTGAGGATTTGGGATCTTATTCCACTGGCAATGATAAGCCACTGAAGAATTTCAGATCTTTGAAAAGATAATTTCAACTGGAGGGAAGACACACTAGAAATGGGGAGACATCATTTCTTAACTTGTTCATTCATTCATTCATTCAATCAGTCAGTCAGTCATTTAATCATCTGACTGTCATGGAGCCCCTACATGCCAGGCACTCATCGGTGAGGCTGCAGAGAAAGACAGATCATTAAATAATACCTAAAGTATAACAAGTGCCAGAAGAGAGAAGCATCTCACTCAGATTTTTCGAGGGATCCAAACATTTTTTCAGAAGGAAATGATACTTAAATGGAGACCCAAAGTATAAAGGAGGGGAAGAGCATTCTAGGCAGAAGTCTCAAGTGCCAGGGATGCCTAGGCCAGAGAGAGCAAGGTAGGTGGAGAACTAGGGAGACGTTCAATCTTTAAGACAAAAGGTAAAGAGAAGCAGAACTAGATGAACATAAGGATAGGGAAGAGAGAATGGATGTGTGTGTCATGTGGAGATCGAAGCTATAGAATCTGATGACAACTGGGCATGGGGGAGACGTAAGAGGAGTCAATGGTGACTCTCATGTGATACTTCTTACCGTGCTGGTGAGCCCTTACTTCAGTTTGCCTTTTACTTCCTTAGGGTGTGTGCTGGATTTTGCTGTGTCAATTTTGCTTAGTTGGGAACGACAAATGGTTCTCTTTTGGGTCTTGGGCTGGAGTTGGGCAAAAGAGGGACTTGTACAAGATTTGGAAGCAGTAGCCATTATTCCATCAGAATTGGGCTCAGGTTGAGCTCATATAGCTCTTCCTCTCGATGAGCAGCAGCTCTGGGCCCACTGCCTCATCTTTGGAGCCCAGAGGCCATACCTCTGAGATGTCATGACTTCCCACAGACCTCTTCCTGCACTGCCCTGTTATGAACCCACTTTGGTGGCTGCATGTTCTTGACCTTTCAGGTTATCTGTGATTCTGTTTTTGATCCTTCAAATATGCCTTTACTTTCCCAGCTTTTCCCATAATTGGATAAGGTCTAATTTTTATAAAAACTTTCTTATTCCATAATACCGATAATGAATCTACCCCCAGCTGTACCCTGATTGATACAGGCTCATAAAGTCCTAAGATAGATTTCACTTACTTTTCAGTATTTCTGATGTACTCAGGCAGCCAAAGATGGACGGATATTGGTGTTTCTTCCCTTTAAGAAGAGACATAGAACAGGGGCGCCTGGGTGGCTCAGTGGGTTAAGGCCTCTGCCTTCGGCTCAGGTCTTGATCCCAAGGTCCTGGGATCGAGCCCCACATCGGGCTCTCTGCTCAGTGGGGGGCCTGCTTCCTCCTCTCTCTCTGCCTGTCCCTCTGCCTACTTATGATCTCTCTCTCTCACTGTGTCAAATAAATTAAAAAAAAAAAAGAAGAGATAGAACATAACCTCACTTAGTCTAAAACCACCACCAACAGCCACAAAATATATTCGTTTGAGACTCTGACTTTTCTTCCCTCCTTTAAGTCAGTGGACCAAAACGTAGGAAATGATAAGCCAGATAACTAAGCAATAACAGAAGAAAAAGAGAGAGAAGGATGTTCCAAGAAGGGGGCACAGGATGTGCAAAGATCCAGAGGTCACACAACTCCTCTTTGTCTACCTTAGGCTTGTTGTGGAAATCAAATGAAATCATGAATGTGAAGGCCTTCGGTAAATGGTATGAAGATGTGTAGATACAAAATCAGATTGGAAGGACCATTTATAAGAACGACTTTTTGCCTTCTGCTCTTTAGTAGTTTCTCTGAGGTCTTCAGTTCACCTCTGTGCCCTGGCCATCAGACTGCTAGAATTTCAAAGGACATAATTATGAGCTTAGTGCCAACAGGGCCTAGAGCATTTGGCTCTGAGAAAACCATTGTCTGCTTCTGGGCCACTAGGAAAAAGGAACGGAGAGTACCTAAAGACCAGTTTGCTCTCCTTTCATGCCAGGACTTTTCTGGAATGAAAGTGTCCTGGCAACCTCTGAATTACTTCACCTTTCCTGCCCGGGACCCTTTCAGTTTATTTTTTCTCCTTTGCCTCTAGGGCAAGTCAGAGAGAAACACAACTAAAGAATCTTGACTCTAACACTTACTTGTGTGACTTGTGTGACTATGGATGAGTTATTTCAACTCTCTGCTTCTCAGTTTCTGCATCTGCAAAATGGGGATTAGGATAGACTTCATGAGGTCGTTGTGAAGACTTAATTTAAGATTTATTTATTTATTTTTAGTGAGAGCATGAGTGCGGGGAGGGGCAGAGGGACAGGAAGAGAGAAACTTCAGCAGACTCCTCCCTGAGCTTGGAGCCCGCGTGGGGCTTGATCTCAAGACCCTGAGGTCATGACCTGAACTGAAACCGAGAGTCAGATGCTTAACCAACAGTACCACCCAAGGGCCCCTGTTGTGAGGGTTAAGTGAGTTGTACGTATTGGGACACTTACAACTCACAATGCATAGTACACCATGAGTGATCAGCAACTGTCGGCCGATATTAGCATAATAAAAATAATTTTTATTATTACTATGGAATCAAGAGGTCAATTGCAGCTTCCTTGGCGTGTTGTGATATTTTCCATATTCTTCATATCCGCCATTTTCTCCTTAGCGAAATCAAGCGACTTGGAAGATCAGTGATTCCTGACTGGTGGTAATATGGTTTCCCAGTTCTATGCATGTGAACAGGCACTGGTCCAATTCATCTATTCAGAGCATAATTTTGAGGAGAGAAGGAACCCGTATTTAGCCTAGGATCTCCCCCAGCTACCACTCCATCTTTCTCCTTCCCTGTTGAACCAGGAAACCTGTCTCTGTATGTCTTCTCCACCTGCTTCCCTCCTACTCACCAGCGCCTTTGGCTCCTGCCCCATCTTGCCACCGAAACTACCTTCCCAAAAGTGATCGACAACTTCCTTATTTCGAAATCCAGTTAACATTTCCTTGCATACTGTTGACTCCCGCCTTCTGGAATCATTCTCATAGCGGGCTTCTAGGATACCTCACTTCCTCTGTGGGCATTTTTCTTACCACCTTTCTGGCTGTCCTTCATTCTCCAGTCTTTTTCATTCTTTCCAGCCTTATTCTTTTGCCCCACCCTTACACACTGGTGTTCTGCAGGCTCTTCCTTAGGCCTGCTTGTCTTCTCAAGACACACCTCTCCCCAGGATATCTCATCTGGTCCCAAGACTTAATCCCTAGCTATAGAGAATTCTAGTTCAGCCCGTTCGTCTGAATGTCAGACTCACTGTCCTCACTGGGCATTGCCACCGATCTGTCACAGAGGTGTTTCAAGCCCAGCTTGTCCTAAAGCGAACCCATGACCTGCCCCCCTCCTGTGCTCCCTTCCGATGACCAGCGCCTCACTTGGCAGATGGCTTGACCTGCCTATACTTGAGAATTACCCCAGCATCTTGCTGCTGCTTCTCTCTCATCTCCCCATGTTCTCTTAATTTCTACATCTGTCAACTTTACTTCCAAAATATCCCTGGAGCCAGACATTTTTTTCTCCTTCCTTGTTCCTTCTGGTTCTGATCACCATGGTCTCTCCCTACTGATCAATGGCTGTAGCCTCTTCATTGACCCCCATGCCTTCATTCTTGACTCTTTCAAATTATTCTCCACTGGGTTGCCAGAACTGCATTTTGTAAATGGAAAACTGACCTGGATGCTTTCCTACTTAAAACACTTCAATGATTTCCAATAGTTTCAAAGATAAGCTTGAAATATCTTAACTGATCTTTCAAGGCCCTGTATCATCAGTTGCCTGCTTACCCTTCTGGCCTCATTTCTGCCTCTCTGCCAACCCCAGTCTCCTGTAGTATTAAATATGCTAGGTCCAATGACCTTCCAGTTCTCAGAATGTGTTCCCAGGTCCTTTTCTGGAAGCCCCTTCTCAAATAACTACAACTCATTGTCTAGGTTGCATGTAGAGGTTGCGTCTTCCACAAAGTTATTCCTTATACTCAGGTCTGGCCTAGGTCCTCTCTGGTGGGGCCTTGGATGGATCTTCTGAGAGCTCTATCCCCTTCCTTGTGATTTATTTTGAGTTGGGCTTTGGAGTCAGGCCGCCGGGATCTGAATTCCAGCTTTGACACCTGATGCTACTTTTTAACCCAGAGAATCGCAGTTTCCTTATCTATAAAATGGGTCTAATAATAGAATCTATTTTACAGAATTGCTTGCTTCTTTCATGAAAATAGGGATTAAATGGCATTCAATTCATCATTTGTATAATTAATGGTTTAAAGTCTATTTTTTAAAATTTGAATTTAAGTTGCAGAAGGCAGAGACTATGTCTACCACTGAATGCCCAATGTTATAGTGCGGGTAATAACTCAATAAAAAGACATTGAATAAATTACTAAATGTGATTTGGTATTTTGATTATTTTTTTAAATTTAGAATTATCTTATATTTCCCATGGAGTTAAGTATTTCTCTACTAATTGCTTTCTATTGGTTGATAAATAGTGTATTGCATAAATATTTCAGAAACGATTTAACCATTTATTGCATTTCAATTTTTCATTATTTTAAATAACATTGTGACAAACATTGCGGTGTATAATCTTATGTCTGTATCTTAGATTATTTCCTAAAAGTCCTTTTCTAGAAGAGAAATCTTTTTTTTTTTTTAAAGATTTTTTATTTATTTATTTGACACAGAGAGAGATCACAAGTAGGGAGAGAGGTAGGCAGAGAGAGAGGGGGAAGCAGGCTCCCCACCGAGCAGGGAGCCCGATGTGGGGCTCGATCCCAGGACCCTGAGATCATGACCTGAGCCGAACGCAGAGGCTTTAACCCACTGAGCCACCCAGGTGCCCCTAGAAGAGAAATCTTATTAACATCTTCTATTGAAAATGTTCTAGAACGCTCCGTTTAATTTCCTGTCACTGCCTACAAAACATTCACACTTACTGTTTGGTGACTTTTTCTTTCTCTCTGATGGCTTTGGGATAAGTATTACCTAAAGCCCAAGGCTCAGCCTTACTCATCCCTCCTGCCCATCACACTAGGAGTACACGTTCTTGTACCTACGCTGGGAACTAGCAACACTTAAACCTTTGTCTTTTAAGATTGTATTTATTTATTTATTTTAGGGTTTTGTTTTGTTTTGTTTTTAGAGAAAGTGCATGTGAGTGGGGGGAGCAGAGGGAGAGGGAGAGAGAAAGAATCTCAAGCAGACTCCTAATTCTATCTATTATTCTTCTGGGACATAGTTTCCATAGCCTCAATAGTGCAGTTTCCCCTTTTGGGTCGTGTTCCATTTGTCAGCATCCCTATTAAATATGACCCTCAGATCTGGACAGGGGATTCCTTTTT
>CM052809.1:102325713-102367425 GCA_028533885.1 Nasua narica
CACAGGCCTGAGACCTGCAGTTTTCACAGGAAAACTGTGATTTTTTAACACACATGCATTACTTTCTGCATTACTTTCTCAAGTCCTCAGAAGGAAGGTGTTAGACATGGAAACAATCTCCAGGTTACTGCTTTGGCTAAGGCCTGAAGTCTTGGCACACCGATTGTTAAAATTCTACAGAAATCTTTTAACTTCTCTGAAAGTCTTTACCATGCCATTAAATAAACATTGACTGAATGTCCACTTTGTACTGGCATTCTGCTGGGTCTTTGGAATGTACTTTTAATCTCTTTTCATTTCCATGATATTAGGATGCAGATACTATCATTCTTGGGTTTTGTTTTTGTTGTTGTTTTTTTTTTCCACAGGGGGAAATACAAGTTGGAGAGGCCAAGCAATTTTCTCCAGGTCAGGGACTCAGGAAGAGGTGGAGTTGGGATTTGAACCTCTATTGACTTCTGTTGTGCAGAGCGCCTCAGGTATGCGGTTGTCTGTACTCCACGGTGGGCACCACCTGGGGGAGGCTCACAGCCCTGGGGGTGTGGAGGCCAAGTTTCTCCACACCCCATCCTCTTCTGGGGTGCTAAGCTCAGACGTGAGCTCTAGTTTACTCGTGAGGTCCATAAGTCGTTCCCCGAGGCTCAGGATGGGGTTCCAAAGAGTCAAGACCCAAGGTAGCTGGGCCATGCTAGGAAGAGGCTCAGATCAGAGCAAAGCTCATTAACTTGAGAGGACTAATATCCTTGAAAGATCCAGCCCAGAGCTATGAAGGGAACGCAACAAGAATATATTCAAGAGGGATAGACTCAGACAGCAGAAAAGTTACAGAACACGGGACATAACGTTAAGGTCTGTTTGCTGGTGGAGGCCCCTCTATGTCTTATGTGAATCCACTTTTCCTAGGAGACCCAGAGAATTTCCTACACAAAACAAGAATTTCCTCTAGTGTCCCTGATAGCATTTTGGCTTTGCTTTAATGTCTTCAGACAGGGAACTCATTACCTTTCAGACTATTTTAATCGTTAGAAAGTTCTAGTCTTTACACTGGGCCAAAAATCTGTCTCCCAGATGTGTCCGTGCATTGGGTACAGCTTGGCCCTTTGGCTTACAAAGACTAAATCAGCTTCCTCCCTACCCAGCAGAAAAACTTTCATTTTTGATGCCAGTGTTCCCAAAGTGTGCTGGGCAAGAGTAGTAAGTTTGCACAAAGTTAATGGGTGTCCTCCGTAAAACAAACATATCAAAACAAACAGACAAAAGATCACAAATAGCATTCTGTAGGCATGCTAAGTTACACCGGGTGAACCCGGTCCGTTTCCTTTAAGTCTACTCAGAACGTTTACCACGCTTCTGCAGACTGTGAACTCCAAAATGGGAAAGCTGGTCATGCGATGTTTCCCAAACTTTTGACCTCAAAAGCTTTTTTTTTTTTCCCCTCCCAGTGTACCATTTGCTATTTTCCATATATACTACTAGAACAAGTGTTTGGAAAATGCTTCCCTACAAAAATCTAGATTTTTACTATCATTGTCTCCGAGCTAAAAGGTCAGGCTCCTCTAAAGATTCTTTTTGAGACATATTATTGAGATTTTCTCACTATTTTTGCTCTTGTTCTCTAATATAGGACTGTCGGATGAAAATATAGGAAGCCCAGTTAAATTTGAATTTCAGATAAACAATGAATTCTTTTTTCTTTTCTTTTCTTTTCTTTTCTTTTCTTTTCTTTTCTTTTCTTTTCTTTTCTTCCTTTTCTTTCTTTCTTTCTTTCTTTCTTTCTTTCTTTCTTTCTTTCTTTCTTTCTTTCTTTCTTTCTTTCTTCTTTCTTTCTTTTTTGTATAAGTATGTTCCATGCAATATTTGGGACATATTTATACGAAAAAAGAATTTGTTCATTATCCAAAATTAAAATCTAACTGGATGCCCTAGATTTTTATTTGCTAAATCTGGCAAGCCTAGATGTCAAATGTCAAGCCAAATGTCCCCCTTCCCTTACAAAAATGTGGCTTCAGAATTGTGCACAATACTCCAGAGATATACCAAGACTGAGACCATTGGTAACCTTGGAAGCCACTGTCAACTACACTTTTCCCTGAGGTGTTTTCATTTTTAATTTTTGAAAGATTTATTTATTTGAGATAGAGAGAGAGAGCACACAGGTGGAGGGACAGAGGGAAAGATAGTACTAAGCAGACTCCACACCTGACCTGGGGCTCGATCTCACAACCCTGAGATCATGACCTGAGCTAAAACCTAGAGTTGGGCTCCCCTCTGAGATGTATTTGAAGGGAAGACGGTAATATATTAATGGATGATTAGGCATAATCGGAGGTTAACATATACCTCAGCGAATTTCCTGACACCAGTTTCCCATCCCTTACCCTTATTACCCTATAATACACCCTTATAGTATATTTAAGTTTCTTTGGTGTTCGTATCGAGGAACGTGATCCAAAAACAATTTATAATTCCCTTTTCGTTGTCTTGTCTTCTCCATTAGACTGTAAGAAACTAAAACACAGGGACCAACCATGTCTATCTTGGTCATAGTAATATCCTTTGTAGCTAACACAGGTTCTGGTATTGATAAATGTTCAAGCATCTTTTCAAGGAATGAATGGAGCCATCAATCAACCAATCAGTCAGATGTTGCCTGGAGAGCTAAGTAAATCAGATAAGCTGATGCTCGGAGGGCAAGCGATTGCCAAGGGGAGGTTTCCTCACGGTTGGGATGTGTCCTCCATCCGAAGTTTTCTCAGACCCAAGAAATACTTTTCACCTGTGCTGAAGGCAAATCTGTTGGAAGATGTGTGTGCAAAACAAGAACATCTAATTGCTATGACCAAAATAAGACATTTAGCCAAATGCAAGCTGTTTTCAAGAAGTTGAAATACTTCCTGGGGCCTGCAATTTTTACCAACGTGTGGAACTTGGCCCTTTGAAGCAGGTTGGGCTATGCCCAATGTGCGTGGGATGGGGGCAAATCACACCGGATTTTCCCACAGAAGCATCCTGGTCCAAAAAGAATTGGACCAAGAGAACAAGCATGGCCTCAGTGAGCCCCGCACTGCCCAGGTGGGCAGGTTTGTGATCCCTTGGCTCCCACTTGGTGAAAGTGCGTCTGGAGACTTGCAGGAGGAGCCCGAAAGGTCTGGAGCTTTCTCTCTAAGCCACGGCTGATAGAGTTGAGCCCTGCCCCCTCCCAGCACGAGCTCACCCAAGCTTGGGACTTGTTGATACTGAAAGCATCCTGGGGACCGTCTCTGGAGCAGGCGGTCACTTCTCTGCAGCTTGGCCGCTGTGGCTTCAGTGCTGGGGAGCATTAGCACTGAATTTGTAAGAAAAAATGCTGCAGAAAGCAGAGAAGAATGGTGAGAGGAGCTTGGGTCTTAGGAGGGTAGCTGAGTGCAGGAAAACTTGGGTTATTTCCTGACCAAGCATGAAGACCTAAGTTCAGGTCCCACCCTGCCATGGGGTAGCTCTATGCCCTTAAAATCCTGTGACATCAGGGGTTTTTGTTTGGTTTTGTTTTTAAGATTTTATTTATTTATTGGAGAGAGAGAGTGCGTACGTCAGGGGAGAGGTAGAGGGAGATGGATGAGCCGACTCCAAGCTGAACAGACCCCGAAGTGGGGCTCGATTCCACGACTCTGAGATCATGACCTGAGCTAAAACTAAGAGTCAGACACTTAACTGATGGAGCTCACGGGGCACCTCTGACATCAGTCTTTCTATCTGTGAAATGGGAACAAGCAGGCTGCCCTCAGAGTTGTAAGGCTTCGCTAAGATGGCAGATACCAAGTGCTAGATCAGTATGCGGGGTTGTTAGGACACAGTGTCCCCCTCGAGCACAGTGCGAGGGTTTGCAGTACTTGCTGGGTCTGCTGGCTCGCTGCCAGGAGAGCATAAGGGGGCGCCCAACCGGGAGAGGGGAAGGATGTTCCTCATCCAGCCTGAAGCAAAATAAGAAGAGCTTCAGATTACATTATATAATTCTTTTTAATTATAGAAGAAAAACATTTCCAAGCACACTTTGGAAAACATAAAATCTCAGTGGGTAGGAGTCTTTAAAATATCAAAAAGAAAAAGCACTTGAGGACGTCTTTACGGCCTTAAGATGTCAGGCACTAGGTGAGCCCTGAATTCGGCATGAATGTTCCTATTGACCTCCCTGGAGCAGGGTGCCGGCTCTGGTTGAGGTCCTCGCGGGCTTTGCTGGTAAACAGGAGCAAAACACACACAAGAGTAGCTCCAGCTCATCGGAGGGAAAATAATGCAGAGTGCTGTGGCTGAGAAATTATCTGCTGCTTTCTCTGCTGAGAGATGTCACACCCACCAGAGGAAAATTTGTCAGTGTGCAAATATGTGTGTCCCTGTGTTTACTGCACCAAGGCAGTAAGGGACACCATGGGACATCTCGCCTTGAAAGGCTCTCCTGCCGGGCTTTGTCTGTTTCTTCCTCTAGTGTCCCATTTCATGCAGTGATTCCTTCTGGAACGCGCTACTTGGGGTCCCACCACAGTCCCCACCGGGCCCTGCAGACCTCGGATTTCCCACCGTAAGGTTGACTTCGTGGTGCTGCTGACTCTGGGCAAAGGGTGCTCGGGCTTGGAGCTGGGCAGGGGCTCTGCTTACAACTCTGGGAGGGCACAAGGCAATCTTTATGCGACCTGACCTGCCCCTCCTCCCCGCCTTGCCCAGGCCAAGAATAGTCAATGATCATGTTCTGGAAGAAACCCCACCTTGTCGGGGTATGCTCTGTCAGGAGGAGAGGAAGCAGAGCGGGAGGCCAAGGCAGGAGGCCAAGCCTAAAAGCCCAAAGCTCCAAAGTCCGAGGATTTGGATCGGGTCTGATGCACCACTAACTTAATCCCCACTCCAAGGGCTGGCGTAGGTCTGATGATACCAACGAAGAGTGTGTTTCCATACCGCCAGTGCCCACTGGGTTTCTATACCACGCACATAAACACATAGGAGTGTGTTCAGAGAGCCAGTGTTTTTAAGTGAATATTTACATGAAATATGCATTTCTAAGAAAACACACACAAGCGTCCCTGGGAACCCATATGTGTGCCCTTATCTACGCGAGTGTGCCTTATAGAGCAGATACAAATCTGACCTCTACTGTAAGCATATCATTGACTTCTAAAACCTCTTGGGATCCATTAAAGACCCAAATCTTTAATGTGGCCTAAAAGTCCCTTCACATGTGGACCCTATCCGCCTCTTGCGGGCTTCTCCTGCACCATGCCTCCCTCTCCCTCTCCGCACATCGACTAAACTGACCTTTGCTTGGTCTTCTTATACACAAGGTTTCCTCTTACCACAGGACATTTGCACATGCTTCCCCACCTGAGTAGCATGCTCTTCTCTCCTTTCTTTTTCAACAAATTTTTCTAGCTATCCTTCAGCTGCCAGCTGAAACCTCACTTCTTTGGGGGGAATCTTTACTGAGCTCTTAGAATTAGTCAGAGTCCCTCAAAACACCGCAAATCTCCTACATAGCGCCCATTACAGCTGCAGCTTGGCATGCATTTTTAAAAAGTTCTCTCTGTCGTTACACACAAACCCAATAAGGACAAAGGCAAACTGCTTTTGACCACTCACTGTTCAACACCTAACGATTCCCAGCGCTTACCAGGAGTTCAGTGCACATGCATTAAATCAAGGGGAGATAGACTTACCAAAGAAAAGGGGTCTGCCCGTGGACCTGTGCCTCCTTAGGCAACAGAGGGACCACGATTACACGATGGGTACGTTGGTTTATTTGGAGTACAAAAAAGTGTACTTAGGAATTCCTGTGTGTGTTTTTCTCTAAGGTTGAGGTCTGAGTATGTCTGTGTCCTATCGTGTGTACGTATTCATAGGAGAGTATACACGAAAGAGCCTAGATGTGGCCATATAGCTATATGTGTTGCTGCAGGTATAGGCATCAATGTAAAAGTCTGCGTGTGTGTGTGTGTGTGTTTATTTGGGTGTGTGCATCTGTGTGTGGAGGTGTATGGGTGAATATGTATGAATCATACTCTTCTCTGCAGCTGGGTGGGACCCCCATCGGGTTTCTAAGTAGGAGGGTTTATGTACATTGGGCAAATAGATGCCTGTAGACTTTAGCATGATTTGGCTTAACCAAGGCATGGCATCAAAGAGGAAGGAGCACTGGACTAGGAGCCTATCTCTGCAGCAAAATTCCCTTCTCTTCCTGCGCTGCTACCTTCCAGTCTACCAAAGAGGGTTTGGGACTGGGCGTTTTATGGTCAGTCAGAATAATTCTTTATTGTTTACAAATTGTTTGCATCTACATTGTTTTATTTGGTAAAACAGGAAAATTAGGACTCTGTTTATTGGATAGGATGGGTTTTTTTTGTGAATGCATGCAACTGTACAGGATCATTTCTCTCGTATGCCTATGTTTTGTGCTCTTTAGTGGAAAGGGCGGGGAAAGGAAGACAGTGTTAGATTTAGGTCCCCGAATTGCCTCAGAGCATCTGCATTGCAGGCTTCTGGGGGAAGCTGTGGCAAAATGCAGATTGCTGCGTCCCAACCACAGTCGCGTCAGATCAGAATCTCAGGGACAGGGTGCCAGGAATGTGCATTTTCTCAGAAGTTGCCCCAAATCATTTCTGGGACCTAGTAAAATAAAATAGCATCAAGAAGCTCCTACCTAAATTGGCATCACTTGGCCCTTCCACGATCCCATAGAAAGAGATTTCTAAGGCTGGCCACCTCAGGCCCTTAAGGTTGACCCTCAGTTCTGTGAGGCTGAGGAGGCCAGGTGAGAGCTACACCTGGCTACACAGGCTCTCTCACTACAGAGAGAGCCTGTGAAGTGAAGCAAGAAGGAAGTCCGAAAGTTGTAAGCAGGAGGGGCTTAGAGCTGGCAATGAACCTCAGGAGAACGGTGAGTACCTCTCAACCCAAACGAAACAACAGAAACCCACCCACAGATGGTCAGGCTTGTCTGCAATACTTAGGAACATCTAATAGGATTTTTATAAAGAGGAACATTCGGCGGTAGAACAGAGACAGAATGGGTCCAACGAAGAAAACTCTCCGGACCATGGCAGTTATGGTTGAAAAGCAAGAGTTTCCCAGGACTCTAATTTTGCTTTGTCATGAGTATTGCTGTTGTGATTTTCACAACTGTTTTCTCCTCCTGGAGAAGTGAATATATTCAGAAAGACCAGTCTTCCCTTCTCAGCCCTGGAACAGTAATAACAGAACCAACCAGTAGAGACGGCCCACTCCTGGCCCCCTACCTGGTCACCGACCCCACCTCTTGGAGTCTGGGGTTTCTTAGTACACTTGAGAAATAATGGTCTTGCTCAACGCCCGTCCCACCCGGATATTATCGAATGTGAAATCTCTGATCCTGGCACAGACCTGGGCAGAGAGATGGGAAAGCACCCCCCAGAGCCAGGGGTCAAGGGCTTCCTGCGGTGAAGGTCAAGGTTTGACTCAGCGCAAACCAATGTGCTGGTACCAGGAGGCTGCCTGCCCCCTCCCTGGCAGGGGAAGTCGCAATCAGTGCCTGAATGATGGTGAACTACGCCGGGGTGCTGCCCGCTCTCCAGGCAATCTAGTTTCTTCCTTCATACTTAACCACAATCTACCCTCCCCCAACCTCCCCCAGCCCCCAGCGTGAGCTTGAAATTAATCAGGCCTCAGGAAAAGAATCTCTGAAGAATGAAACAAAGTGCACCCAGTAAAAACGTCTTCTCACGGTCCTCTCTGCCTCTTCTCTCTGACCTGAACTCCCCCCTCCGCTCCCTGCCACCAAGGGGGAAAGACGGCATATCCTAGCGGTGGCACACGGGCTCTGGTTCGGAATACCTCCGATTCACTCCAGTGGGTCGTGTTATCTCTGGTAACTTAGTTAACCCCTTCGAGCCTCAGTTTCCTTATTTATAAAATGGGCACAAACACAATGGTACCCATTCTGCGGGGGGCGGGGTGAGCACTAAATGAGATGTGTGCAAAAACTGCCAAGCAGGGTCCCGAGTTCGTAGTAGGGCTCTGGATATGCTGCGCGGTAGTATTCTCAGCCATTATTCTCACCGCAGGCGCTCTGTGGAATAGAAGTCGGCTGTTGTACTTTGCAAATAGTAGGTATTGGTCACTATAGAACTTGAATAGATTTATTTTAACGTAAGTCAACTAGCTGGGCTGGAGGCATTCAACGATGCGGCAAGAACCTTGCCCGAGGAGTTCAGTGATCAGTTTCTTATGTTCTGAAGGCAGACTAGAGCCCACTTGCAGAAAGCATGCTTTCTAAGAGACGAGTATGGAGACATCGTTTTCATCAACTAACAAGGAAGTGGGGGGCATGGGCCTTTTGTTTAATTGACAGAATTTATCTCTGTAAACTTATTCATCAAAATGTGATCCTTGGACCACTGGTGTGAGAAAAACCTTGGGGAGCTTGCCGGAAAGCAGATTCTTGGGCCCCTGCTCAGATTTCCCAATCCAGATGCTCTGGGGGTGATGATTCCTCTGTACCCCTAAAGTTTGAAAACTGCTGGCTGCTGTATTTTGCTAGGCCAGTTATGATATCTGGATCATATTATACATAAAATATATTCAAGGAGGAATTTGTAAAATTATTATCAGCAGGTCCAAAGTTGTAGTAATAATCTAATTCATTTTTATTTAAAAATCTATCTATCCCCATTGCATAGCCATGCTTAGGACAAAGACTAGAAGCATACACATCTCATTTAACAATGGCTATCTCTAGGTGGTAATGCTATGTGTTATTTATCTCATTTGGTGCTTTCCCCTATTTTTAAATGTTCTACAAAGAGCATCTATTACCTTTTTAATGAGAAAAAAAGTGCTTTTAAAATAAAAGCATTGCAGCCAGATGTGCAGCATTGGACGCTTCCTGAAATCTTACAGAATTCTGGAAAAAAGGAAACACAAGACTCATGAAACCAAACTATGTCTCATTCAAGATGATGAAACCAGGTTTAGAGAAGGAAAGAGACCTGCCTGCAGTGGCCCACCTGGTTAGTGGCTGGGCTGTGAGAGACCCCAGGTCTCCAGGCTCTCGGACCTTTGAAGTGTCCCGTGCTTTCCAGGGACCTGCCTCCCTTCCTTCCCGCCCTGGGTGGGTGACGGAAAAACCACAGGAAGTGCACTGATTCTGAGGGTGGAGAAGTATGTAATAGCCTTTGCAGAGAGGACTTTGCAGCTCTCATTATTCTCTCTCTGGGAGTTAGTAGGTCATTTGCAAAAGGCATGGGAAGAGCAGCTGATGAAAAGGTCTAATAGTTTGGAAAACTGCTTAACCTTATTTCTCTATTTCTGGATTTCCCCCCATGGCCAAGGACTGTTGAGATCCTGATTTCCCCCGGAGGTTTCCTGTTTAGGAATGCAGTGAAACCTCTGAAATCCAGAGGAATTAGGGAGAAGGCCAGCTGGAATTAGGGAACGGTCTGAATACTTTTTAAGAACATTCAGGTCTATTGTTTTCAAGGACACAGAGGCACAGATTTGGAAAGAGCTAAGTCCAACTCCTGCTTGGTGCAGGAACCCTTTGTGCTTCATACCACACAGAGCTTTATTTGGGTTTCTCTTGAATGCTTCCAGTGACAGGAGGCTCACTCTTCTGATAGATAACCTATTTCAAACTTACAGTCTTTTTTCTACCTGGGCTGCAAATCTACCTTCCTCTGAGTTTCTGCTTGCCTTTCGGTGTTCATATAAAATCGATGTGCTCTTTTTCCCCCAGATGGTCCTTAAATATTTGAAGGCAGGTCCCCAGCATCAAATAGGTCTTCCGAACGCTCTCCTCTGCCAGCTGACCACCCCCAGGATACTCAATCATTATTTATAGGACAAATGTCATCAATTCTAATTAGAATTATGGACTACTGGCTCTTCTTAGCTTCTAAATTAATGGCTGTATAAATTCATACCTGAAGAGAGCTTAAAGACTACCTGCAAGGGCCTCATGATTTTACAGACGAGTAAACTGAGATCCACTGAGGAAAACTGCATGATTCAACATGAGAGAGAGAGTGCCCAAGTGGAGACCTGAAACCTAGCTACCTGAATCCCAGTGCAGGCCTCTTTTTACCTCACCCTGCCTCCTATTATTCATAAGACACCAGTATTTCTCAAGCCCTCGAGAGTGCTTGGGAAGTTTGTTCTCTTAGGTATTGCAAAAATGCCTCCTTCAAATTATATTTGCACTGTCACTGAAGGAGGGATTAGCACAGGGCAGAATTTCGTGGACATGATCCTGTCAGTGAAAAGTCTCCTTCCAAGTGCACGCACTGTCCTTGCCCTCCACTGTCAGAAGACCACCTCCTCCAAATGAACAGCACGCCTTGGAGGGCCGCCTTGGCCTGCCACATTTCCCATCAGGTCCCAGCGGCCCGCTCCATTTCCAAGAACCTCCCAACTTCAGAACCAAAAAGGAATGCGCTGGGATGTTAGGCGGGCTGTGCGTTTCTTCTCTATCCTGTGTTCCTTTTAAAGTTTCAGATCCTCTTTTCGGTGTTGCCCGATTCGCAGTGAAAAGACAAAGCAGAGGCTCAGAGAAACAAGCTCGGCACTTGGGTGACTGGTTTCCTGTCCCAGTCCCCAGCAGCCCTGCAGTCACATGCTTTGAAGGGCACATTCCTTCCTGCCCCAGCCCACAGCAACCTCCCTCTTCTCTCTGCGAGGTATTGCATTTCCAGTTCTTACACTCCGTCTGGCATGGGTGATGAGCTGCTTGGACTGCTTCCTCCTCTGGGGATGGGTTTGGGCTCACGGGGACCCAGGTTCCAGTCCTGACCCTCAAGCTCACCACTTTGTGCAGCTCTGGAAAGTGACTTAATCTTTCCAAGCCTCTGTTGTCTCATTTGGGAGGAGAGGACAATTATGTTGCCTACATCGTAAGGCTGTCCAGATGAGGTAATGCCTAAAAAGGTGTCTAGCACTGTCCCGATCATTCAGGAAGATTCCATAAAAGGGATCTGTTTAATATCATTCATCTTATGCTACAGAAGGTAGAGACTGAAGACCTACAGAAGGTAGGTGGCACACAGTAGGTGCTCCATAAACGCTCCTGACTGATTCTGGCCTGGTCTTCTTTTGGTAGTAATTTCACCAGAAATATGCTAAGTGTCACGCGACCACAGGTCCTACTTCCAAGCTCCCTTTTCCCCAGATTCCTTCCCCAGAGAGTGACCTCAGTGGAGAGGCCCACCCTGGCCGGCCATTTTGCACACCTGTCGGCTTGCATCTCAGGATAAGGTTCTCATTTGACAGATTCTGAGAACTTGCTGTCCAGGCAAAGAAAACTTTAGGATGACGAATCCAACACAAACCTTATGTAACCAACCTGTCAGCAAGTGCAGGGACAGAGGGACACCAACGAATGCCTGCCCACCTCCCCTCACCCCTGCAAAACAAAAGACGACAGAAAGCGAGGGATTGAGACCTGCCTGAAACGCCCATTTGTCAAGACCCTTAAAATCAATCCGAATTTTTATATTAAAAGGATTCCTGAAGGAACATGAATATGGCTAAACTCCCTTGTACCTGAATTTTAACTGAAATTACACTAGAGGCTTCTCTAACCAATATATATATATATATGTACATACAATATATTTTTTAAATAATGTTTATTGTCCACGGGACTTACAAAGATGACAGAGAAGTTTACAACATTTTTCTCTACTTGAAATTTCTACCTGGAGTGGCTTGAAATTCCTGGGGGGCTAAGGTATCTTGTAGCTTCCCCCTAAACACTGAGGGTGTCCTAGTAGACTCTTGCTGAGTAAAAGAACCATTCTTTCTCTTGGCCCTGTTGCAGATTATTTGGTCATCGCCTGAATTTTGTGCTAAGGACCTGAGAGCAGTAAGAACATCCACGGGAAGGAGTGTGTTACGTGACAGCCCCAGCGAACAGCTTCCACAATGGAGGGTGAGGACAAAAGCCAATGACCAGGCGGTGGAGGGAACACAGCAGTTTCCACAATACCAGCTGACAGCCGGAGAAGCCGGCTGTTACCCCGTCTCTCACATCCTTGGCTTCTTACCTCGGGCAGGTCATTCCCCCCCATAGATTTTTATCTCCTCAGATGCCCAGTGCTTTCTATGGGCTCTTGCAAGTCCAAGATCCTGTGAGGCTACCAGGAGGGTGAAGATTAGCTGGAGAAGCGGCCTAGGCCTCTGGGCGGGGGGCCCAGAGCAGGTGGAGAATGTAAGAACAGGCAGGTAAGCGCTTGGAGAAAAAGTAAAAGCACTGAATGGCACCCACTCTCCCATTCAGCACGGCACGTTCCAGAAACTCAGGCACCTCGCTTTCCCCCGAGAGCTGAGCGTGCACCCAGACACCCATCACTGAGCTGACGGGAAGCAGAGGACCCATCTTTTCTGGTGCTTTTCTGGTTGGGGACCTTAGCTGGGACAGAAGGAAAGAGAGAAGTGGAGTCAGCTTCGGGAGCGGGTGAAACAGCAGTGCCCCGTGGGCTGATCCTCTCCAGGCTGGCATTGCCAAGGAGGACGGTCCACTCGGTCAGACCTGGGCCAAGCTCTGGCTCAGACACACGGGCAAAAATAGAAAGGGGGTGGGAGAAGCAATGTGTTTACTTTGGTGATTTTCCCTCCTGTGCCTCTTCGCGGTCGTAGAATCTCTGCACAAAAAGGCAGTAGACTCACAGTCCTCGCCTCCATGGATAAGCCCTCCCAAACACTGCACGGCCCCCCAAATACAGTCAGTGTCGGGGCGGCTGGAAGGTGAGTTCAGAAGGCAGCATGGGGGGGGGGCGGCCCGGGGTCTACCACTAACTGGGCGAACCATGGAAAGTCCCTTTCGGATGCTCTGCGGAAATCAAGCAGTTGCCTTAGACAGAATCTAAAAATCTATCTAGATTTTTGAAGCTTTTCTCTGTGGTTCTCAACCGGGGGTGATTTCACCCCTCTAGGAGTCTTTGGCAAGGTCTGGAGATATTTTTCAGGGGATGCAGCTGGCATCTAGTGGGGAGAGGGCGGGATGCCGCAGCAGCTCTGGCCACGCACACACGACAGCCCCCCTCCAACCACGGAGAGTCACCTGGCCTGCCGTGGTAACAGTGCCGGTGCTGAGAAGTCTGGCTTTATACCCAAGTGAGGAGGGTCAGAGGAACCGGAGGGGGAGCGTGGGGGGTTGGGGGGAAGACACAGAAGGAAAGAAGGAGGAGGGGCTGCGATCCCGCTGGAGGTCATGAGGTATTCATCGGGTAGGTGTTTTCCAGCTCTCTCCCTACAGCCAGTGCCCTTTCCAGGTTCCCTTGGAGTTATAGGACTTTGTTTCAAGAGCTTGTTCATAAGAGCGTCTTCCTTATCTTTAAAACGCCAAACCCTGACTCAGTACAAAGATCTCCACTCTAAGAGGCAGCCAATGTCTAACACAAGCCGCTAGTAAACAAGTAGGACTGGAAGGTGGGTGGTGGGGGGCGCACGGAGGGACAAAACAAGAGGCCCCTAATTCCGTTTCTGTGAGTCAGTGTTTCTGCAGTAACAACACGGAATCCTCACCCTGGGACCAGCGCGAGACAAGCTATGCTGACGGCAGGCGGAGCTGCTCCGAGGCACTGGCATTAGGAGATACAGGTTTGCAGCGGCAGATTCAAAGGCAAAGGAAAGGGTTAAGCAATCAGTGCATGCCGCTCCTGTATCATTCCGTATTAAGTCCCGGGGCACTTATTACAAAGAGTTACCTGTGGTTTCCAGCGGGGGAGGCGACCACACTCCTGGTCAAGGGGTTTTTGGAGAAACAGGTGCAATGAAGTCATGGTCAAACAATTTATTTACTGTAAACTTTAGACTTTGCTCAGGAACACAACTGAAGCTGCCCCTCAAGTCCCTGCCTACAACACCCTGTTTGCGCAAAAAAGAGGAGCGGGGAGAGTCCGTGTTCACAGCTGAAAGGTCCGAGATACTCAAGATCCTCCAGTGCAAGGGTACGGGAAGGAAAGACTCCTTCACATCCAAACCACCAGCAGCATTTTATATATATAGATAGGTATCTATCTATCTATATATACACATATATCCCCTAACACTTGACCAATGAGGTAGATCCGCGGAAAAGTCATCAAAACAGAGCAGCCCCACGTCCTCCGGGACGGAAGCCCTTCAGACACAAACTGACACGTTCCATGCAAAAAAGGAACTGAACTGTACAAGAAACAATCACTCGAATATGCTTTCTCTTTTTTTACAGCTTAAAAAAATAAAAAAAAAAAAAAGGAAGAAGGCTGGCTGTCCTTCCTCCTGCACGTGTCTATACAATTGTATTCTAAAGGTATTACACTCAAGTTAAATAGTCTGTTTAGTGTTTTTGTTGGGGGAGGGGGTTTCCTAAAAAGTAGAAAAACGGCCTTAGAGCAGCGAGTCTTTTGTACTACAATTCCTCCCTTGTGAATCAATGCTATCGTTAGGCACAGTACCTTGGCGGTTCGCAAGGCCTTCCGTGCCTGGGGGGTCCTCACACAGCAGTTCGCTGTCTTTCTCCTGCCCCAGGTGACATCCACTGTGCTCCCCAGGGTAGTCCGTCCTGCTGTTACTGCTGTTGGAGTAGCCGTTCCCATAGGCCTTCAGGGAAGACCTACGCAGGCACAGAAGCTCCTGGAAAGCAATCCTGAAGTCTGGGCTCCGGCAGTAGATGAGCGGATTGAAAGCAGAATTGACATAGCCCACCCAGTTTAGGAGGATGTAAACTTCCTTGGGGATGAGGTTATCCTGGATCACGTGCACTATGTTAACAATGAAGAAGGGCAGCCAGCACAGGGTGAAAGTGCCCATGATGATGCCCAGAGTTTTGAGGGCTTTGTGTTCCTTCAGGCAGAACTTGGAGGCCCTGCGGTGGCCGTGCCCACTCCGCCCATCCTGCTCCACTTGGCTGAGGTTTTGGGCATGGAAGCGGCCCTCAGATCTGTCGATCTTCTGGAGCTGCCTTTGGGCCACCTGGAAGACCCTGGAGTAGACGAAGACCATGACCACCAACGGTAAGTAGAAGGACACGATGGAGGAAGCAATGGCATAAGCTTGGTTCGTGAAGAAGTCACAGCACGTCTCCTCGGCATAGCAGTTGATGGCTTCCTGGTGGGTGGCCCGGTACCAGTGCATCTGGATGGGCAAGAAGGAGGTAAGGCCCGACACGACCCACACCATCAAAATGACCACCCGGGCCTTATTCTTGGTCAGCAGGCTCTGGTACTTGAAGGGGGATGTGATAGCAAAGTAGCGATCCACCGCGATCACGCACAGGGTCTCGATGCTGGCCGTGACGCACAGCACGTCAATGGAAGTCCAGAACTCACACCAGAAGTTGCCAAAGGTCCACATTTTCATGAGGATGTGGCTGGCCCCAAAGGGCACCACCGCCAGGCCCATGACCAGGTCGGCACAGGCCAGGGAGGTGATGAAGTAGTTGGTGACCGTCTGCAGACGCTCGAACTTGGCGATGGCTGTGATGACCAGCACGTTTCCAAACACGATGGCCAGGACGATGAGCGACATGACGATGCCCATGCCCACCACCCAAGCCTCGTTCCGTTCCTGCGTGCCATCTTGGTCCGGCGCGTCGCTGCCGTTGGGCGCCAGCAAGAAGACGCTGCGGTTCCCGGACTGCCCCATGGCATGCAGGCTGGCAGGTGAGCGCACTGGCTGCCGGCGCACCGGCCGCGCCTCAGCGGGCGGACCTCCGGCGCGGCGCTGCGGGCAGCGAGCTGACGCCGGGAAGCCTCATTCAGAGGCCTGGGAGGGTGGCTGTGCTGGGGACGCGTCCTGCGCTCAGCTTGCGCGGTGCTCCGGACTCCCCGTGCACGGTTGGACCCAGCCGGCGCTCTGGAGAAGCCGCCCCGGAGTGCGCGCTACCCGTTATGTGCACAGCACTTTAGGGACCTGCCCTCCCCGTGACGTGAGGCAACTTTCCGCCAATGGCGGGCGGGCAGCCCCGAAGGGGCGAGGTCCTCTCCCCTTCCCGCCCTCCCCTCCCCTCTCCCGCCCCCTCCTGGGGCCGGCCCGGGCGGGGCCCAGCTGCTCCCGGGCGGCGGGCGGGCCACCTCTCCCGACCGGCTCCCCGGCTGGCCCCGGAGGCCTGCAGCTGGGGCTGGCGTGCTCACCGGCCGACCCGGGAGCCTTGGGCTCTTCTGGGGGCTGCCACCTCTCCGGCACAGGCGCCTGGGCGGCCGCTCCCCAACACTCGGAAACAGAGGCGACAGTGCCCACCCAGACACGCACGGACAGGCACACATGCACCCCGACAGACATGCTCAGACTCATACAGAACCACAGCCACCGACACGGAGACACACCCGCCCAGCGCACCCACAAGCACACTCGCGCGCGCGCGCACCCAGAAGTCCACAGGCACAAAGTCACCCCTGTCCAACAGAGACGGGGCCAAGACACAAACACAGAAGCACCCAGGAGCACAGAGGCATGGGCACGCAAACAGAAAGAAGTAAACACACAAACGCTCGCTTGGAGGCAGACAGGGCGCCACAGACTCAGACGTCCCCGTCCAGGTCCTCAAAACCCCTTCACTGGTGCCCACGACCCCCGGACCTTCCTCCTCCACCCCCAAAACGCGCGCGCGCGCGCAAACACACACACACACACACACACACACACACACACACACACACACAGAGGGCACATTGCCTTTCAAACATTTGGCAGGACCACAGGAGGTGACTTCAACAGCTGCCTGATTTCCTCAGCCCCGCTCACTGTCAAGTACTTTGGGTGCCCTCCTTGGGAATTTGCAGGCATTGAGACACACCATTTCACCCCTTGGATTTCATTGGGGGCTGGAGCTGGGGTATGCATGTATGCGTTTGGGGACGGAGAGGGAAGGTTGTGCACTTATATTTGTAATTCTTGGGAGTGTGGTATCACTCCCTCATTATTTGTGGGAATGAAGATGCGTTGAAAATGGAATGATTTTCCTTTCAGCCTCATCTTCTTCAGCAAGCCCACTCCCACTAGAAATATCCGTAACCTCTTCCTGGCAAGTTTGTTGAATTGTTGGGGAACCACATGAAATTGCGCTCTTCTGTGGTTTCTCACTTTAAAAGTGGCAATTTCATACGGCTCAGACTATTAGAATGTGTTAACATTAAGAAGGTTTTGAAACGATAGGAAAGAAGATAATTTCTCCTTAAAAAAAAAAAAAGGTCAGACCAAACCTTCAGACTAGGATCTTTGTCCAGGAAATATTATCCTTTGCATCTGGCCTATGACTTTACTGTGAAAAAGAAATTAATTTTCAGGGTTTGATTTCACAAGTATTAGTAGCTTCTTTGAAAGACTGAAAGCATTTCATGCAGTGTAACCAAACATACTTTGTAGATTACATAATAACATAACAATGGCTAACATTTAGGGAACATTCTGCTATGTGCTTTTCATGCATTATTCCATTTAATCCTTCCCACAGTCCCATGGTGGGGGATACTATTTTTAGCTTAATTCACAAATGGGGCTCCAAAAGGAAAATAGCTGGCCCAGGGGCTCAGGGCCAGGCATTGCCAGAGGCAGGAGGTGAACCCACGTCTTCTTGACTCTAAAACTCATCTTTTAATCGTTTCGAGGGGTTCTGTCATCACACGCAGAGCCGAAGGGAGGCTAGACAAGAGACTATAACCAGAATAGGAATGATCGAGTTCCAGATCCCCTGTCGTAACCTTTATAGCTCACCTTCCTTAGGCAAGTCAAAAGATGGAGCCTAATTTCCTCCATCTTTAAGTGGAGAATAAAGTCACTTCCACTAGACAGAGTGAGAATGGAATATATAATAATAAATGTGAAAGTGCTTTTGCACACATATATGCCACACAAATATGGGTTATAAATGAAATGTATACAAATCACTTGGTAGTTAAGAATGTGTTGTTAGTCTTCTCTTATAGAACTTGGACAAAAGTAACTTGAGTGTTTACTGTAGAAGTAAAGCTCAGGGGAAAAAAATGTAACCTGCTTGCTCCCTTTAACTCTCTTTACCAGCCGAGATGGTTTTTGCAGGACCGATGCCTTAAAAAAACAAATATTTCCCACAAAAAGCACAAATATTAATTAAAGACCTATTATGTTCCCATAGTTTTCAAAATATACCCACCCCATATTTGTGTTTTCCAAAACTGGCTCTGGCATGATGCATTTTAGGAAGAAGCAGTGTGTGTTATGCAATACGGTTTCTTTAAATATACATGTAGCCCAAATTGTGGAACTAAGCCATTTAAAAACCTCCTTCCTGTTTGCCAAGCTATGGAATAAATAAGCATATTGTTTAACCTTCCCATAACGACAATAACAAAAAGAACAAAGAAAGCCCTTTTAGGACAAACACTAATTGATCATTTAGATATACACATGAGTCATCTAAAAGTTTAACTTTGAATATTTTGGGAAACACCTTTTAAAAACCCCACAAACACTAAGTCAAGAAGGGAAGATGGCTTATGTCAACGAAGAGGTTCCAGGCTCTTACCCATCAGCTTTCCGAAATGGACAATCTCTCCTTCTCTCCCCCCACCCCCTTCTTGCCTTTGCTTTCTCTCTCCTTCCCTTTCTCCTTCCCTCCCTCTCTCTCTCTCCTTCTCTCTGCTGCATCACCAAGCCGGTAGGAATTTCAAGATGCTGTCTTCACATCAAAAGTCTAATCCTGACCTCTTTTTAGAGTTACAGGAGTAGGGAGAGTTAGAATGGGACAGAGTTTAATAGATCATTGAGTTCACTTCCCCCCCACCCCCTCCAGTTTGCAAAGGAGGAAACTAAAGTGCAGAAATAAAAAGCGTCTAGTCAAAGGTGGCAGGCAAGGTAAAGGGTCCAGGCCTGCTCTTGGCCTTCCATATTTTCACTGCCCCCCTCTGTCATATCATTTCCCAGAAGAGGACTTCGATTGGCCCTGCTTGCTGGGCTTGTGGCCTTGGAGACTTAATGCTTCAGTTGAACTGGGAAGTTCTTAAACTAAATGCACCTTTATCTGATGTAAGAAAAATCAGGCTCCTTTATGGTGATTGATAGTGTCTAATTACATATTTTGTCAATCCCTTAATACACTGATTTGTCGTTTCCTGCCTGCCAAACAGGAGGAAAAAAAACAAACACATCTTGATTTACCGAACAAATGTTTGAATAGGAATAAGTTTCCGTAGTGCCAGGGAATGTCCTCGCACCATTAGCTGGACAGCTTAGGAAAATATTACGCTGTTCTTGACTTACGTGAGCTTCCTTCCATCTTTATGATCCTCTGAACAGAGAAAAATCTGTAGATTTCTTTCTAAATAATGGTCTAAAATGTCTGTCTTTAATATTATCTCTGTACGCCTTCATCCCATTAAATTTACATTAAATGAGATTAAATGCCTATAAAGTGTCCAGTGTGCTCCCTTGCCAAAGAGATAACTCTTACCATTCTCTTATTTTTGAATGAAAATGTACATGTCGAATGCATTGATCTTATCAGGTCCTAGGTGTGAAAGGACCCTTTGAATGTAAATAATCAGTAACTTGTTTTTAATTTGAATTTCTGTGAAAAAGAATGAAAGCAGGGACAAAGCTTGGTGCCTTAGAAAGAAACATGATTCTGAAAAATTACAGTTACTACTGAGTCATTATAATATGCTGGGTGGAATGCTCACGGTTTTTGAATGAAGCATCTTACGGTCTGGTCAGCCCCTTACACAGTGCATTCCCCCAAAACTCTCAGCTCTAGCGGGGTCAAGCTTCTTGGGTCCTTCTGCCATTGTATGTTTCTGGCTGTCCAGAGAGTGAACTGAAATCCACCTTCTTATAGCTCCTGCCAGTTGATTTTAAGTCTGCCCCCTTGAGGCCACTCAAAACACATCTCCTCTTGCTTCCCCAAGACTGTCTTCAAGTTTTCTGGAGAATTCTTTGGAGTTCTCCTGAGCCTTCCCTTCAGCTTAAATATCCCTTGTTTCCTTGGCTTTGGAGACTCCTTTACCATCATGGCAGATCTATTCATACTTGGGTCTGTCGATGTCTAAACTTAACATCAATACCTGGAATGATCACAGAACAAGTGCTCAAATAATCAATTTGCAGTCACCTTGGCAACCACAAAGAAGCAGGGCGACCAGCAAAGCTTTCAGAACAGCTGATTATACCAGATGAATTTAATTTCCTGCTGTGCTAGCGTTTCATGAAAGACATGCTAATAAATACTCCACGTCTCAGGGGGACTGAACTAGGGGAGATGGTTTAAATGAAAGCAGGAGAGACTTCAGCTGGTCTTATGAAGGGCTCCTTGGCCTGAAGACATCCAGAGAGGGCTGGGGCTTTGCAAGAGAATTAAACCCTGCGGGGAAACCGAGTCACTCTTCTTACCAATTCTCCCAAGAATGGCACCTAGCTATTAGCCTCCTGGGGCTATAAGAGAGAGATTAAGTTGTTCCATACAATGCAACGGATGCCTTAGGGCACAGGGCTTAATTCTTTTGTCAAATCTGAGGGGCACCTCTAGGTGTATCCTGCAGATATGGGAATGAAGGTGGGGGTGGGGGTGGGGGTGTGGTATGAATACTTCCACGTGATGGACCCAGGGTCGTGCGGAGGAAGGAACATGGGTAGGGGCTCAGGACACCCAGGCTCTGGGCCCAGAATGGCTCTAACGTTATAAATAACCTCAATCAAGTCACCTTCTTTCTCGGAGCCTCGATATCTGTCTATGTCTATATCATGTCTATGACATGAGGTTGGCCTGGGCTACATCTAAGGCTCTCCTAGTCTAAGCTGAATGAGCCTGCTGTGGGAAGGACCCACGTGGAGGGGCACTGAGGAGTGGAGTTCCTGACTCTGAACTGACAAGTGACACATAATGTCCACACCCTACACAATAGCTTGGCTGTGTTCCCTTCCCCCCACCCCCCAAGTTCACCGTCTCGATTCCCGCTATGCCAAGTGGCGGGTGTACCATTATTTACTAAATACTTTTTTTTTTTGACAGTGACTTATTTCTAGAACGCAAATATATTTATTTTTAAAGAAAATTTTGCATTACTGCCACCTTGGCACGTGGAAAACCAGTGTCATCTTCCGTAAATAGAAAGTAACCATGAAAACAAAACAATGTTAATAAATTCTCGCTAAATTTTGTTGCCTGCCAAAGTTCTGAGCCTGAGGCTTGCTCTGTTTTTATTGAAAAGGGAGATTAGCAAGTGCCGGGAGATGTTAATGGTATTCTAGCACCAAATGAGACTTTCTCCATCTCTTTTAAAAGATGGAAGAAAATCGAAAGGGACAACTCCTAAGTACTACACTGTTTTCAACGTAGCGTTACTGAGGTATTTAAAATAATCTCTTCTGGGGCACCTGGATGGCTCAGTCATTAAGCGTCTGCCTTTGGCTCAGGTCATGATCCCAGGATCCTGGGATCGAGCCCCATATCGGGCTCCCTGCTCAGCAGAGAGTCTGCTTCTCCCTCTCCCTCTGGCCCGTGCTCTCTCCCTCTCACTGTGTCTCTGTCAAATAAATGCATAAAATCTTTAAAAATAATAATAATAATTTCTTCTTCCACCGAAAGGGATGTCAACCCCAGACTTGTACTAATGAGACCCACTGCTGTGATAGAAAAAGCATTTTGGTTTTGGAATCGGGTGGGTCTGGATTTCAATGGTGATTCGGCCCTTACCCAGCTGAGTGCTTCAAGCAATATGCTTAAGCCCGCTGGACCTCAGAGTGGTTCTTTGTAAAATAAGGATAAAATCCCCGGAATGGTTGTCTAGGGAATAAAAAGAATGCATGAAAAACTGGGTTTGGGAAGGAAGGGAGAGAAGCAAGAGGCAGGACCATGGAACAGATCAGCGTAACTTGGCTGGGCCCTGGGTTGGGAGTTGAGTCAAAGGAGTCAAGGCCGTTGCCCAGCAGTGGCGTGAGTGTCTGTGGGACAGGAAGTGGTGGTGAATTCAGATATGGCCAACCGAATTGGAGGTGTGGACTGGACATCACGATGGAAGTCAGACTATCATAATGATGAGGCGATAAAGAGATTTGGGGTGATGCGACTGCCGGTGGTTGGCAGTACACTGGACGTGCTCCCTGGACGGCAGTGTGCCCGCAGGATGCCTTTGGTGGTCAAGTGAAGTAATGCCTTTAATGAACTCAGCGCGGAGTTTCCAAGAAATGTGTCTGTCATCGCCATCCGCATCCTGAATTTTCCAGCACACATCCAATTTCGGGACATTTCATTCATTTCTCCAAGCACAATCTTTTTTTTTTTTTTTAAAGATTTTATTTATTTATTGGACAGAGAGCGCGAGAGAGATCACAAGCAGGGGGAAAGGCAGGCCGAGAGAGAGGGGGAAGCAGGATCCCTGCCGAGCAGAGAGCCCGATGCGGGGCTCGATCCCAGGACCCTGAGATCATGACCTGAGCTGAAGGCAGCAGAGGCTTTAACCCACTGAGCCACCCAGGTGCCCCTCCCAGAGCAATCTTTTACATGAATAAATAAACTGATCCAACAGGGAAACAGAATCTTTTGTATACATCCAACTGCTAATGGTAGTGCAACCTTTGGAATGGATTTTCGGGAAAAATGTCTCGGGTTGGATTTGCTAGCATCTGGTGCAGAGATGAGGGTTTGTGTGTGAGAATTGATGAAGGAAGGAAGAGAAACCAGCCACGGAGGGGAGAGGCGAAATCGGTGTGTGGCCTCAGGCAGTGACCGAGGCGTGGCCAGATCCTCTGGGGAGCTCGGGGGCAACTCTAGAGCCGACTGCCGGGATTGAAGGCCTGGCTCCTCTGATTCTTAGCGGTCTAACCCTGAACAATTGTTTAATCTCCTTGTGTCTCCGTTTCCTCATCGGTAAGTGGGGCTTGTTGATCAGAGTACCCCACAGTCTCATGGGGTGGCTGAGAGGAACAAATGAGTTAATATCTGCAGAGTGGTTGGAACTGGCTGGGCACATAGTAAGTGCTAAGTTAGCTGTCGGTATTAAACTCAGAGACACCTTGGAAAAGTCTCTTAGCTGTGGCACCCGGGACACCTACCACAGGGAAAGGTTCGTCTACGCAGCCCCTTGGGCTGAGGAACAACAAAGTGCAAACCTCCCAGAGTTTGAGCTTCAGAAAAGAACATAACGTGCGGTGGGCCTTACAGGCGACAAGTAGAATGATTGTGGGGCTCAAGCAGCCAGCGCAGAGGAGGGCGTGAAGCAGGGCTGAGGGGAGAACCTAAAGCTGGCCGTGGTGGGGGAAGAAGGGCAAAGGAAGAAAATTGCCTTCAGTCCACTCAGGAAGGGAAACAGGGCTGACCTCTCTCCACAGCAGTGCCCCGTGAGAGGTCTCACTGGGTCAAGGAGAGGAGGTCCGGGGGCCCCCTCTGGACTAACCAGTGTGGGGCAGCAAAACATGCCCCGGGCCCAGGGGAAGGAGCCCCATTCTGGCCTTCACGGCTCTGTGTGTGTGGCTGTCCCTCCCTGGGTCTCAGTCTGGTCCTCCGTCTGTCAAATAAGAAGGCTGAATCGACTGATGGCATCAAAGTCCAAGGGCTTGTCAAGGGGTCTGAGAGAAAACAGGCCCAGTTTTTAGTAACTGGGTGTGTATCATGTACAGGATCTGGGCCTAGCTCCTTACACATGCTCTCCTCCCCCTCCTTTCTGTGCGACAGTACCAGGGAGACGCGGTTACCCCCATTTACAGATGAGAATGTGGAGGTTTAAAGAAAGTACAGCCCGCCCCAGGTAAGGGGGTTGGTAAAAACAGCAGAAGGGCTTCAAACTCAGTTCTGCCCGATCGGAGGCCTGACCCTGACCCACTAACTCAGGACTCAGATGCGGAAGTCCAGCCCTGGCAAGGACTGCCCGTCCGGGCTGGGGAGGCTCTCAGGGCCTTGCCGCTGACTTTTACCAGACTGCTGGGGTAAAGAAGCAGTAGTTCCCAATCACTTATGGGAAAAAGGCCAAATGACCAAGATTTGGGGGCAAGCATTCCGGTCACAAGGTCTAAAAGGAGAGGGCAAATGTGAGAATTTGGGAGTCATTGGCCATGAGCCTCTGAGCTTTGCCCATGTCCCTTCTTCCACTCCTAGTGCTCTTCCTTCCCACCTCCTTCCTTTCTCCCCTGCTCCGGCACCGGTCCACACCCCCAACATACACACACACACACACGCATGCACACACATGTGTACACACACATGCACACGCACATTTACCTAGATAGACTTAAAATATGGGTCTGAGGGATATTACAAAATAAGCAATTGAACAAAGGTCCTTGCTTTTCAGAAACTCGCATGCTGGTAAGGGAGGTTGGTACATGAACCTGTCTGCCAGGTAATGGAGTAAATACGGTGACAGAACTAGGGACACAGTTTCCTGTGCAAAAGGACAAATTTGGTCCCCACCTAAATGCTGAGGAGGAGACCTAGGGAAACCTCCAAAAGAGCAGGTGAGCGTCAGATAACAGGGAGTCTTCCTTCCAGCCAAGAGACTAAGGAGATTCTTAAAAAGAAAAAATGAACTAGCAGAGTTGTTTGGAGAGTAATTGCGTAGAATTCACCAAAACGTAAAATGTACATATCCTTTCATCTAGCCATTCCCTTGCTTGAAATTTGTTCCTTCAATGTCAGATGTGTATGTCAAGCTCCAGTTTCAATTTTGTCGTCAGAAAGAATAAAACAAAACTAATTGTTCAGAAAGGGGAAATGATTCAGGAGAAACCCATATGTCACGATGTGTTGTAATTGAAGAGAATGAAGTAGATCTAAGTGTCTGGGGTCCGGAAGTTGTTCACGCTTCGTCATTAAGGTATAAAAGCAAACTGTATACCAGGTTGTATAGAATTATTTCAGTTTTGTTATGTTACGAACATCTGTGGCAGAGTTTTTGGCACCTAAATTACGATTCCCAGGTCCCACCAAGAGCCCATGGGGTCAAAGAGTTGCAGTGGGTGGGCGGCCATGAGCCGGCCGTGGAGGACGGACGTGACTTTGGTAGTCAGGTGTGGAAGGAAGGAGGGAACGCCGCAGGGTGGAATCCGTGGGAACGGATGCAGATGTGGGTAACTTTGAACTATGCTTGAGAAACAGCAAGGCTTCCAGGAGAGCTAGGCCACCTGGCCCGTGGGTCGGGGAACAGGAAGGTGTGATTTGGGATACATATTTTGGAAGTCCCTGAACGCTGGGATAAGGAGTTGAGGTTTACAGGAAATCATGAGAGGGGGTGGGACTGTCCGGAACAAAGCCCACAGTGGGCTAAATGAGACTATTTCGCAGAGGCGTGCCCAGCAGCCCTTGCCGGAGGGGCGGATAAAGAAAGAAACCAACGTGGCAAGGGAGTGATGTGGTGATGCCCCGTGGCTCTCTGCTTGGTGCCAGGCCTTTGCTTCCTCCTTTGTAAAGCAGATTTGGACTCTTCTCCTATCTGCCGCCAACGGACCAGTGGGGAATCAAATGCACGTGTGTGTGTGTGTGTGTGTGTGTGTGTGTGTGTGTGTGTGTGTGAGAGAGAGAGAGAGAGAGAGAGAGAGCGAGAGCGAGAGAGAGAGAGAGAGAGAGACTGTGGGGCCTGTTGCCAGCAAAGGACTGCTTTCCTATAGGGACTGTGTTTATTGCTGTGAGAAAATACAGGACAGACCTCAGCAAGAGGAGTGTTCAGGCTGACACAGGGGGAGGGACGTGTGGCAAGCTGTGGGAACATATGGGGTGGTCATCTGGGCCACAAAGCCAGAGAGGAAGTGAGTGGATCTACGTGCAAAGTCCGGAAACAACAAGACACCTTTTCTTAACCGCACCGGCAAAATGTGATGCTTTACAAAAACTCAGGGTTGGAGCAAGACTGAGGAAGACGCTGTTATCACACATCCCACAGTTACACGGTCATTGTCCCAAGCACGCAGACCTGTAACACATATACGGAAAGGATGGTCACTGTAGTTTAGCAAGATTAAAAAAAATTATTAGCATAATGTTATTTAGAGTAGTAAAATAACAAAAACTGGAAATAAGGTTGCATAAATTAATGTATTGACATATATGGATGACTATGCCAATGTAGATATTTGTAACAGCTTTCTTCATCACTCCCAAACTTGGAAGTAACAAGAGGTCCTTCAGTAGGTCAATGAATAAATACACTGTGGTCCATCCAGACCATGGAATCTTATTCTGCGCTAAAAGGAAATGAGCAATTAAGCTATGAAAAGATAGGAAAGAGACATCAATGCGTATTACTAAGTGGAAGAAGCCAATCCAAAAAAAAGCTACACACACTGTGTGACTCCAACTATGTGAATTTCAGGAAAAGCCGAAATTAGGAAGACAGTCAAGAGACCAGAGGGTGTCAGAGGTTAGTGGGAAGAGAGGAATAAAGAGGCAGAGCACAGAGGATTTTGAGGGCAGTGAAAGCACTCCACGTGAAACCACGGTGGCGGATACATGTCATCGTTCTTTTGTTAAAACCTTTAGATTGTGCAACACCAAGAGTGAATCCCGACATCAACTATAGACGTCGGGTGATTATCATCTGTCAGTGTGGGTTTATCAACTGTAACAAATGTACCTCTCTGGTAGATATATGTGGGGGGCAGGGGGTGTATTGGAAATCTCTGCACCATCCTTGCAACTTTGCTGGGAACCTAAAACTGCTCTAAAAATTAGAATCCATTATTAAAAAAAAAAAAAAAGAGGAAGCTCTATACCAGCTGATATGAAGCAATACCCAAAATACATTATAAAGTAAAAGAGCTTATTGTATAACAGTGTAACACGTTCTCATTTGACAAGCAAACCATGGTATGTGGCATCTACTTAACAACACAAATATGTATCAATAGGGAGACATGTAAATAGAGTCAAAAAATGAGCGCAACTATACAGTGGATTTTATCCTGCAGTTCAAAAGAATGAGATCGATACGTGTGATAAAGATCTCTAAAAGATCTCTAAGATACTAAAGGAAAAGGGTTGAAACAAAGTTGTATGTATATCACCTTTTTGTATAAGTAATATATGTTTCTATTTTCACAAATATACTCCCGAAAGACACTCAGAAACAGTTAGCAATGTTTAATGTAGGGGACTGGTGATGGGGAGATGGGGCTGGTGGGGAGGGCAGGGCAGAAGTCTTTTACTTTCATCTTTTACTCATTTGTTCGGTGAGATTTTACACCCAGAGTACAATTTTTTTTTATTTAAGTATAATGAACATACAGTGTTACATTACTTTCAGGTATAACAATATAGTGATTCAAGAGTTGCATGCATTTCTCAGTGCTCATCATGGGAAATGTGCTCTTAATTCCCTTGGTCTATTTTACCCATCCCTCCAGCCCATGACTAGTACTATTAAAAAGTGTAATTTAATAATAATAATAATAATAAAAGTCATGCTCTCAGAATTCTAGAGTATTCCGTCATGGCCACGAGAGTCCTTTCTTTTGGCTACACTTTTTTGGTGAAGAAACGGAAATACAATTTAACCAAAAGTGGGTGAACTGAATGGTAAGTCATCTCATCTGTGGAGACCAGGGGTGGGGGTGGGGAGGGGGCTTGCGACAGATAACAGCTACGACATAAAAATATAAATTGTTAGAATCTGTAGTAACTTCTTGGGTGGGGGAGGAGGAAGAATGTGAAAAGAAACCAGGAAATGAAAATAGAAATGACAAAAACTTGAACAAATGAGGAAGTTCATGAGAAAAGTCTGAGCTTGCTGAAGTTTCTGGGGCCCGTGTTCTATTTGGAGCACACATGTGTGTGGATTTCTTTCTCTGCTGACGTGACCCTTTTTGACCGTCCAGTGGATTAGCAGGGCTAGGAATCATTCTGCCTCAGAATCAGAGTGCCCAGCTCAGTGGAGCCCCTCACTTCAGCAAAGGGAGGCCCCAGGTCCCCTGCCGACTATGGCCACCCCGCTCCTAACCACCTTCTTTCTGTCTCCTGCTTCTGCCTAGATTAGGGTTGTGCAGATCTTCCATTGCTAAAAAGATCCCCACTGATCTTTTTAGATCACTCATCAACTCACTACTCACCAACCCTTCCACAGTCCAGATGGGGAAACTGAGATCCACAGTGAGGAGGGAAGCTGAGAAATACAGTAGAGGTGGGAGGAGGCACAGGTCAGAAGCTAGGGGTTCTGACTCTCAGTTCCCTTACAACTTTTCATTCTTACGTTTTAGCTGAAATTGCAAAGAAGAGGAAAAGACCTGGAGCGAGCTGACATTTCAAAGGCTTACGTTGAAAGAGAATGTTCCTGGGAGGGAAAATCTTAGACTGGCAAAAACCAATAGGGAGAAAAGCATGACCAGGAATTAGAATAGACAAAAGAGGAAAACTGAACCTAAATATTTTTGAGGATCGACTGGCTCGTTGGATGGAAACAAAGAATGGAATGGCAGGGTTCAAAAAAACCAAAAAATTAGCCGGTGCAACCAACAAATACGTTTTGATGACCTACTATGGACCAGGCCATTGTCACAGCGCTGTCGATGTCCTGATGAACGAGTGGGGGTCCTTTCCTGACCCCAGTGGGTTTGCGGCCACGCGAACAGCTTGGCTGATCGCACAAAACAAGAGCGTGGATTCACTTACCAGTGCTGTCGTCGACACGCTCTTGCGATGGACGTAGCGATTATTTGCAAAGTGCAGCAAAGCCTGAGGTGCCTCTGCCTCTGTCAAGTTCCAAGTGCAGAGTGAAACCAGCCGCACGAGGAAGGCTGCGGAGGGGAGAGACCCACGGCATTGCTTACTGGTTATGATTACGGGAAAGTGGAGGAGAGCGGGGTAAATGCAGCAGTGGGGGGAGGAAAGCAGAGGGTTGCTAAGAGGAAAAGGGAAGGAGGGAGAACAGAGGCCCCAAGCTGACACCCCGATGAGCGAAGAGAGGGGAGGGGCCTGTTGGTGACTCACCAGCTCAGAGGGGGACGCCCAGCCCCTCAGACCCCAGCTGCCTGGCACCGCTGTCCCACTGTCCTGCTTGGAGGAGCCCGAGGCCCACAGGAGGGACAGAGCTCGCCTGATGTCACACAGCAGGGTGGAGGCAGTGCCGGGAGTTGAACCCAGGACTTTCTTCATGGCTTTGTCCTGCCACACTGAAGGAAGAGCACGGTGGCTCGTGAAGTGCAGAACGTTCTGGACTCAGACTGACCCAACTCTGCAACCCTACTTCTGCCCCTTGCTGGTGTTTTTGTGATATTGCGCGAATTTCTCTCTTTACCTGGATCTCTTCATCTGTAAAATGGGGACCATAATTGTAATGGCTAGGAGGGCTTATCTCCAGTGCGGCTGTCATCGGTTCCTTCCTGCCTGAATGCATGAGCCATTGCCCCCTCCAAAGGTGGGGTTCATCTTTCACCCTCTTGAATCTTGAATCTGGTCTGACTTGTGACGACTGGGACCAGTGATCACATCAGAAGGGACGTGTGACTCTAAGTGCATGAGAAGCCCCAAGCAAACAACCCCCTCCCAGCCCCTTCCACAGGCAAAAGAGATAAGAATAAACTGCTGTTGTTTAAGCCATGAAGTTCTGGAAGGGGACCACGTGCCTTCTGAAGCTATTAGTGGATTCATGAGGCAATTCTTTAGAAGGAGGCGGGGCCATGTGGAACTCAAATCAGTGGTAGCTCTTTAAGTACCTCCATGCAAACGACAATTTCCGAACGCCTCCATCGGTCTCTACTAAACAGTACGTTGCAGCCCCTCAGTGATGTATTTGCAGACCACACAGAACAAGCCTAGTTCTGCCTTCATGGGACGGTTCCTGAGGCCTTTGAAGAGAGCCCCCACCCTCGGCTGCTGCCGCCCCGGCCTTCTCAGACCTTCTTATGAGTCAGGTATTTGCACGTGCTGTTCCCGACGTCTAAAAGCCTTTCCTTCCCCCTGTTTACATCTTTGGTGTTACTCATCTCTCAGCTCTCAGCTGAGTCATCATTTCCTCTGGAAGTGTGGGTCTCCACCCTCTGGGGAGATGCCCGCAGAACGTGGTGCCCTTCTCCTTCCAACACTTATCTCCGTTCTGCACCTTTGCTTGTATTCGTGAGATGATTCAATCACCATTTTTCCCAGAAGACTCCCTCAGGGTAGGGACAACACGAATTTCATTTGCCTTTGCTTATCACTGTATCCCCCTAGCCCCGGCTGGAACCCGGCCACATGTTGAGGCTCGGTAAATACTTCCTCAAGCAAGCCAGCCAGCTCTCACTCCCTTCGCGCCTCTTCTAAATATTAAACATCCTTATTCCCTTTGTGATGTAGGACGTCATTTCAACTTCATTCCTCCTCCTTTTCCTTGGCTTCCGGTCCCGGTAACTCAGCCCACAGGTCCTGCCCTCCAGCCACCTGTAAGGCTCCGCCCGCAAGTCCTGTAACCTCGGGCTTATTTAGTCTTTCTGCTATTTTGGGGAGGAGTCATCTCTAATATTAAGCAGCTCCTCCTCCACAGTCGTCTGTTTTCAAACAAGGCACTTCCTTCCTCAGACTTAAGCAGTGGGTACCCAGGACTCTAGGCAACCCTGCAAACTTTGGCACTCCTCTTGGGCACGCCCTTCCCTACATGGATTCTAGAAATACCACACCCTTGTCTCTCCTTCCAGTTGCCCTCTCCCCTGCCCCAGGTAGGACACCAGTCATCCCTCATCTGGAATGTTATCCCTCCCTCACACCAGCTGCCTCAGGAATTTTCTGAACTACAAATCTGCTCTCGTTACATTCCTGCCTAGACTTTCAGTGAACACTACCTACCCTCGTGGTCTTTAGTAGGGTTGCAAATAGGTGGCCTGTAGATGTCTTCGGCTTGGTGGAGAGAGTTAAAAAATTAATTAGGCACTAATGTTTGAAAATTGAGGACTTTCACATAAAAGTCCAGATGCTAAACTTCTCTTGAAAATATCAATAATCCTTGTGTGTCAACTATATTTCAACAACAGGAAGGAAGGAAGGAAGGAAGGAAGGAAGGAAGGAAGAAGAAAGAAAGAAAAAAGAAAAAAAAAGAAAGGAGGGGGAACCTGGGTGGCTCAGTGGGTTAGGGCCTCTGCCTTTGGCTCAGGTCATGATCTCAGGGTCCTGGGATTGAGCCCAGGTCATGATGTCAGGGTCCTGGGAGCCCCACATTGGGCTCTCTGCCCAGCGGGGAGTCTGCTTCCCCCTCTCTCTCTTCCTGCCTCTCTGCCTACTTGTGATCTCTTTCTCTCTCTCTCTCTCTGTCAAATAAATAAATAAAAATCTTAAAAAAAAAAAAAAAGAAAAGGAAATAGGCAGATATAACCTCAACATACAAAAATCAATTTTGCGTTTCAAGTAAGGGGAACGAAATATAGACTATTGAACAAATGGTGTTGGAATAAATGGCATTTGGGGAAGAAATTAAACTCCTGTATTACATCAGATGTAAAAATAGATTCCTGACAGATTAATATACCAAATATAAAGAATAAAATTTTAACAATACTAAAGGGAAAAAAATATCAGCAATCCAATCACACTGAAAACATGAAAGAATGGGTGGAAGCTAAGGAGCCCATGGGTTACATGGTCTTGAGTTTGCCACGGTCTCCACCACTTCCTAATGCACCCCATCTTTCCCTCCAGTGCTCAGAGGCTACTATTCATCATTGCACTGCAGTGGCCAATCCCAGCTGTTTCTTCTGGTATACTACCTTCCTGGTTTCCCTCAGCCTTTGCATTGCCACCCCTAACTGGCATGGGAGAAATCTCAGTTTTTGAATCTGTTAAGAAGTAGAAAAGAAGGAAAGAAGTAAAGAACATTCTCACCAGTCCATCCCTCACAGTCCAGTAGTATGTGTAATTCACAGAGAAATTTTAATTTTGTGTGGGAGGAGGGAGATTATAGTCAGTTTTTATTTTCCCCTCCCTACTATCCCAAATTTTCTACATTAGACATGCTTTCCTTTTGCAAAGCTAGACTGAAATACAGGATGCCCCTGCAGATTTTAGCTATGTCTATAAAATCCAGAGCCCTTGCTTTCACTCTATAAACACTCATACTATTGGCCCTCTTACCTAAGTAGGTCGCTTCTTATTGCATCGGTTTATAAATTAAATTAAATTTAAATTACCTATTTACTTCTCTTTCTGAGAAAGTATTTGCACACACGTTAGAGCCGCATGACCTAGAGAGGCAGGCGGACCTGCAGGAGAGGAAATTAAGGCTCACGGGAGGCCAGAATAGATAGCTTACTTTGGGCCTGCGAGCTGACACACAGCTGAGCTGAGACTTGAACCGAATCTCCCCGCGCCATGATAGAACTTCCAAGCAGACCACTGGAGGCAGAAAGGAAGGCCAGCTCAAGAGGGCTGGGGGAAATACTGTTGGTGGGAATCAGACACATAGCACACTCAGGCCCTGTGTGAACACACATCGGCTCTTTTCAGTTATCTCCCCCCGACATTCTCCGTCTCACCTTTCTGTGCATTTAGCTGAATGTGAAGCATTGCCCTTCGTGGCTGTTTTGGAATCACCATATTAAACATTTGTCTGAGGGTCACCATATTGGAGAAAGCCCATCCCGGCCTCCTTCCTCTGCCTCCTTTGGACCATGTACACGGTAGCCGGAGAATGGGAAAAAGGAAGTGTTGTATTTATTTGATGGCCAAAACCTGGGATAGGATCCTCTGAGTGACAACATCATTCAGAAATTCCCGCAGCAGCCTAGTGCTTCTGTTCAAATTCCTGCTCATACTTGCCAAGACCCCGAGAGGCCTTCTAGTTCCTTCCCCCTGCCGCACATAGGGAAGCAGAAGCTCAGAGGAGGGAAGCTGCTGGCCCAAGGATCGGGTCAGCCTGGGCAGAGTCAGGATGGGAGACCCACGGCAAGGATCTTTCCTAACTGTGTGAACTCGACACACTTTTGCATCGGGTTCTTTGCTTTGCGGGTTATGAGCCTCTTGCCTTCTCTGCTCTGTGACGCTGGGGCTGGGAGTGTGCAGGCCACATTGCCCGGAATCCCTCGCTGGGTGTCTTGACATTTCCCCCTGACAGCAGAGGGCCACCCTGGCTCTGCTTCCGTAACTTCGAGCACAGCCTGTATCAGCTGCACGTGTTCTCCGGGGCAGAGGTCCGAGCCACGGCCACCATCCAAGATCTCAGCCGTGGCCACGCAGGGCACTCTCCTCTCACTCTTGCTTTCTGGTAACCTTTCCATTTCCGTTCTGGTTCCTCCGTCCTAGCGGGGGTAACAGTTTCCCGCAGTTACTAGTATAAGGATTTTCCAGCACTCCCTTTCGGTTTTTACAACCATCCAACAACGGCAGTCAATTCCTTGTATTAAATGCCTATTCTTTGAAATACCGAGCATGGTGTCTGATCTTCAAACTAAACTCTAAGTGCTATGTTGCTTGTAAACATTTGCTTGCTAATTTTTGCAGCTTTCTTCTTCCATCCATCCCTAGAAACACAAGCTAGGTGATGCCCGGAATATGGGGAGAGACCCTAGCATTCATTCGTACAACGGCTGTTTACTTAGGATCCATCCTGGTTGGCCTTCCTTGTCTGTGAGGGATTTCAAGTCAGTAAGCAGGCAGGTAAAGTGCAAAATGGTGGAGATTGCGGTCAGGGAAGCCCAGGGACCCT
Organism: Nasua narica; assembly: GCA_028533885.1. Classification (NCBI taxonomy): domain Eukaryota; kingdom Metazoa; phylum Chordata; class Mammalia; order Carnivora; family Procyonidae; genus Nasua; species Nasua narica. Next base: position 102,359,244 of record CM052809.1, read on the forward strand.
GGGAGAACATGAGAACGGTCTCTAAACTGGACTAGCGGGTTGGAAGAATGTTCTGGAGGCTCTTCCCGAACAAGGAATATCTAACTGAAACCTGAGGGCCCTGTAGGAGTTAGTCAAACAAACTGGTGGGTGTGGGAGGTCGCTGGGAGAGCTATTATGGACACCGATGACAAGCCAACATGTCAGGGCCTGTTCGAGGTCGAGTAAGGTCGGAAATTTACGTTTAAGTTCTAACGGCTGGCATCGCCAAATGTGGCCTTATTTGGAAATAGGATTGTTCCGGATGTGATTAGTTAAGTTAGATGAGGTCACACTGGAGTAAGACGGGCCCTGACACTCTGATTGGCGTCCTTATTAAGATGGGGAAATGTGGAGGCAGACATCACACAGGGAAAAGGCCATGCGAAGACAAAGGCAGAGATCCAAGTGGTCCATCTCTAAGCTGAGGAAGGCCAAAACGTGGCCAGCAAGCTACAAGAAGCTATGAGAGAGGACCCGACTCTCCCTCACAGACCCCAAAAGGAACCAAACCTGCCCACGCTTTGGTCTTGGACTTCTAGCCTCTAGAACCAGGACACAACAAAATTCTGTTGCTTAAGCTGCCCAGTTCGCGGTCCTCTGTTAACAGCAACACTAGCAAACCAACCCTCGTCACGAAGGGTAGTACGAGGTGGGCTAGCAACACTGCACGTTTAATGAACATTTACAGAACAGGATCTGGTTTGTGGGAAGTGCTTCCTAAGAAGCTAAGTGCTTTACAGGAATTAACTCATTTAATTTTCATGACAAGCTTAAGAAGTAAGTGCTATTATTTCATTTTGACAAATATGGAGAACGAGTACAAAGGACAAAGGTGACTTGGTCAAGGTTACCCAGTGAATACGTCATGTGATGGGTCTGGGCTTTGAATCTAGGCTGAGAAGGAACATCTAAACACGACACGATACTACGGCCCCGTGAAAGGTTAGATGTCTACCTGCAGAGCCGTGACTACTGGAGAATTTTTAAGTCGGGCTTACGGAAGTGTAGTTTACCTAACGTGACATTTATTCTGTGTGTGTAGTTCTATGGATTTCGACGAACACGGGTGACTGTGCAGCCGCCACCACCGCTGGTCAATTTTCAGGAGAACAGTGACGTGACACAACTTTCACCTCACACATACCGTCCTGGCTACAGGGTAGGAAATGAATCGGGAGGGAGAGAGAATGGAGACAGAGGAGAAAGGTGGTGGGGTCCCGGCCCCTGGCCTCTCTCCAGGGAGAGAAGGAACAGGCGTCGGCGCTATGTGAGAGGTGGAATCCATAAATGGAAGAACCATTTCTTCTTGAAGCTTTTAACATGTACACATGGATCAAATACAATCTGAATGACTCCAGATCATCTGAGATCTTTCAGGAAAGACCTCTGTTAACCGAATCAGCCACCACTCCCGCAGTAACACCCACGCACCTACTGCTGCTCTTTCCAGCAAACTGCTTCGGCCAGGATCGCTCAGGGAAGTTTAGAACAACGCAGGGATTTTGTCGATATTGCTTACTGTTACCTTCTCAATGTCAGGAACAGTGTCGGGCACATAAAGCACACTTGGTAAGTATTTGTGGAACGAATGAATGAAGCTAGAGCCCCTGATGGAAAGACTTCAACATCCATGATCTAGACCAGGCATTTTTTTTTTTAAAGATTTTATTTATTTGACAGGGAGAGAGAGAGAGAGAGATCACAAGTAGGCAGAGAGGCAGGCAGAGAGAGGGGGGGAAGCAGGCTCACCGCTGAGCAGAGAGCCCGACACGGGGCTCGATCCCAGGATCCCAAGATCATGACCTGAGCTGAAGGCAGAGGCTTTAACCCACTGAGCCACCCAGGCGCCCCTAGACCAGTCACTTCTATTTGCAGGTGAGGAAATTGAGCGCTGAGTGAAGGGTGAAGATACCTGCTTAAGGCTGCAGGCTGATTGGGACAGATCCCAGCCTAGACCGCTCCCCATCGCTTCCTCTCAAGGACTCTGAGGGAAAAACTGTCCCACACCCAATCTCCTGATCCCCGTGATTTTCTGGTAACATTTGATTGTTCCTTGGCGGGCACATACTTCACCCCGATCTCTGCCTTCATGTTCATGTGGATTTTTCCCTGTGTGTGTGTGTGTGTGTGTGTGTGTGTGTGTGTCCCTCTGTCCAAAACTCCTCTCATGATAACGACATCAGTCATATTGGATGAGGGCCCACCCTAATAACTTCACCTTAACTTGATCATCGGCAAAGACCCTGTTTCCAAATAAGGTCACATTCACTGCGGGTTAGGATGTTAATTACTTTTCTGTTTTTTATTTCTTTTTTTGGAGAGGGGGCACCATTCATCACAGAACAATGACCCTTCTTCCAGCCTCAAATAGCAACCTTGAGGCTTCCCCACAGAGAGGTCCGAATATGTTCTCTTGGCTCTGACTTTCCATGGCATAAGATCCAGAAACCATGAGCCACGAATTTAGTCCAAGCTCCCATCTGCGTTTCTGACAGTCATCTCCCATCAGGGGGTCACGTTAAGCTTGTGGTCAATTAAAATGCCCGGATTTCTTTCATATTAGCTGACAAACCAGTTCCTCACACCCAGTGCTTAAACATCTGATTTTATGAAGCTAAGTACCAAACTTTATAGAGACTACCAAATGATTAATCTTTGAATACCTCAAGTTAGTGTCATGAGAACTTGAGTTATTAACGGGTTAAGGCCCATAAACAATTTCTTTGGTTGCTATGGCCCCAGAACTCGGCTAGAGGGCTCTTCTGTGCAGGTGACTGGTTCTATTAGTCACAGGCCTTTAGCTTCTCCTGAACAATCTGTCTCATCTCTGGAGCCTTACTTCTATGGCTTCCTCAGGCTCAGACTCTGGAGGTCTTTCTAGAGCACTAGGATGAGGGTGAGGTGAGTGAGGCACTTTCCTCAGGCACAAAAATTCATGGAAACATACCCATGAGGAGCAAAGTACCAAATTTTCAAATAAAAGACAGGCTCCAACTGGGCCAAGTTTGGGGTGAGGCAAGTGAAGTGAATCATGTGATGCAGGGTCAGATCCCATCTTTATTTAAAGTTTGGATGTTTTCTTCATTATGGCTATTTTTTGTATTAATTTTCATTGAAAAAATATTGCACGAAAATATTATTTATCTTAATGCCTCCTCAAAATTCGCACATGAGGCGAATGCCTCCCTCAGCCCACCCTGGCCCTGGCTTTTGGACATGGATTCTAATGGAGTAGAGTAGAATCTGGGACCAGCCTCACAGCTGGGAAGTCAGGACATCCGGGCCCTCACCCAAGCTCTTCTATTACCGGTGCAGCACTGAGGAAACTTACTTCCTTTTTTCTGGACCTCAGTTTCTCCAAATGCAAAATTATATGGATAGACTCCATGATTTTAAGGTAAAAACCAATCAGAAATTTATGCAAAGCTAATCGAGCTCTGGCTGGAGCCCTGGAGACTTCCTTCTCGGATCCCATCTGTGCTACTCACCGACTGCGTGACCTTGGGCAAGTCACTTGCCCGGTTAGATGCAGACAGGCTGCTCTTATCTCTACTAGTTAGAGTGCCACCGAAATGATCTGCCAGGCTCTTTTGAGCTCTGTGTTTCTCTGATCCTTTTACTGCTTAAAGGCAAACAAGAACATTCACATACCGTAAACATTGCTAGCAGCCGGGTGCCAGTTGTAAGCAACGATGTTTAACAAAAGGACTCACTCAAGAGCAAAGTTAGTTATTTGGCAAGACATCGGGAAGCCTTTTCTACAAGGAAAGAGAATTCAATGTCAAAGTGTTGTTTAATTTTGAAACACCCTCATTAGAAACTTGAGCTCGTGTGCTTTGCTGCTGCAGAGAAAATTACGGGTCAGCGTGCTGATATTTTTCATCGACATGTTGGCATCTCATCCAGTGACGTGCAGAGTGCCCTCACGGGAGCTTCGTGTGAGTGCTGTGTAACCTTGAGAGAGGCTTCTTCCGGCTTTGGATTTCTTTTTCACCTGTGAAATGGGGATGAGTCATGCCCATGGGGCTGCTGCAAAAAACGGGTAAGGTGTGAACATGTGGGAACGTGCAGTCTAAAGGGAAGAGTTCACAGAAGTTATGAAATTTCATTCACAGTTACTGGAGGGCAACTCGAACATGCCTATCAAAGCCATTTAAAATGAGTCAGTAATTCAACCCCCAGGTATGAGACCTGGGGAGCTAATTAAGGACACGGGCAAAGATGCAGTTGCTGTATATTTATTTCAGCATCTTTAGAATGAAAGCAAAGAAGCAAAAAACCAGCCTACTGGTGCAGTCATAAAGGATTGGCTGAGTATATTGTCATATCTCCATATAATGGAATGTTATGCAGATGTTAATAATGACTTCATGGAAGCACATTTATTGACATGTGTAGATACTTAGAACACATCGTGAGTGCCTGGGTGGCGCAGCGGGTTAAGTGTCCGCCTCACGGTTTTGACTCAGGGCATGATCTCAGGGTTATGAGATCAAGCCCCATGTTGGGCTCTGTGCTCAGCATGGAGACTGCTTGAATTTCTCTCCCTCTCCCTCTCCCTCTGCCCTTCTCCCCACTCTCTTTCTCAAATAAATAAATAAATCTTCAGAATATACCATTGAGTGAAAATTACAAAGTAGGATATAGAGTAAAAGCCCATTTTTGTAAAAATATGCCTGGGTTATCTCTGCATGGTGATATAATATGCTTTATTTTTTCCTTTTCTTTTGCTTACCTGCATTTTCTGATTTTTCTGTAATGAACATATATGACATAAAGTTTTTAAAGTCTCTCATACAAAGTATAGATACATCCAAGAAATTGCTCTTTTGAAAACAGGATTGATCTCATGTTTAAAGCAAATTAACAAGTATCAAAGATGTTACAATGTTTTTTGTTTTTTGTTTGGTTGTTGTTGTTGTTGTTGTTGTTTGGAAATAACATTGGCGGAATCTTGACCTGGAAGAGAATTTTCATTTTGCCCCAGTTTTCCTGTTCTATATTCTCTTGCCAAGCCCTCTGCATATCCTCCTTCACTGATTCAGTCCCTCACTCATTCATGCATCGTGCCAACATTTAATGAACGCTTACTATGTCCCAGGCAGTGGGCTAAGTTCTCTAAGCGATGCTCTGTGGGTGCGTAATGATGGCTTGGTCCCCTTGTTCTATTCCTTCTCAATTTCCCCAAAACAAGCTTCAACCAACTCCAGAGCTCCAAGCCTTGGAGCCATCATTCAGTCCCCTCCATGCCCATTTTGTCAGAATTCCGCTGATGATCACCACCCACTCCCCGCACCGTCTCCCCACACATCCCACTCCCATCAAGTTCTTGATTTTGCTCTTTCCCCTTCACTTCCATGACCACAGCTCAGTGCAAGCACCAAGCACTTCCTTCCCTAGGTTATCTCACTCCAAGCTTTCCATGATCCCTCTCCATAACATTTTGAACACCTGAGCCTAATGTATGTATTCATACATCATATGACATGTGCCACTTTCAATCATGTATTAAATATTAGAATATGAGTTTCTTGATGGTTTTTTGAAGTAAGATAAACAACCAGACGTCATTACGTTTTCTTCCCACAAGCCAGTGGGTCATCTTGCAAACTCCTTCCTAGGCTGCGGGAGCTCTGCTCTATCCTACAGTTCTCAACGGGACAGCCAAAGTGACCTTCTCATGTTTTTATTTGTTATGAACTACATCAAACTCTGCTAAGTTGATACTGGCCTTGTATTAACCCCAAATGCCCGATCCATAGCTTCAAGGTCTATTACTTATTATACCTCTGTTTTCATCTCCAAATAGGTCTTAGCCGGTTTTAAGCTGACGTCGTCACACCGGGGTTTCCCAGCATCATGTGAGGTGAAGGATCCTGTGGTCAAAGAAGCTGGGGAACCCTGCCAACTCCAGCCTGGTCTCGGAGAGTCCGGGCTGTAAATGAGCACGCTGAGGTTTCTGAGGGAGCCTCCAGGAAAGAGGCCGCGTTACCTTTTCTGAGCAGAGTATTTCCCAGGCTGACTCAACTCTTTATTGTATAAAGTTTATTCCCACACCTTGAAATGGTGTGAATGCAAGCTACTTTGGAAAATGCTACTTTACATAACTTGCTGAATTCTGCCTCATCACCACATACGTATTTACCATCTCCGAGAATGGCTTCCTCCTTGCTGCGAGCCAAACTGTCCTCTCGGAACTGGGATCCATGTTCCCTCCTTAGTCAGATCATCTCAGATGAACCATGAAAAGCCACGAAAGCCCAGGTGGGGCTGGGACTCAGGGACCGTTCCATGAAACAACCAGTTACAGTGTAGTATTTCACAAGCGTAGATCTTACATGTTGTTCCTCTGCAGAGAACCCGCCTGTGGCTTCCCAAAACATACAGAAGAAGACACAGATCCTTCAGAGAGCTCCAAGATCTGTCCCTTCTGTTTCTCCAACCTAAACGCATCCCTTTCTGCATCCTTCCTGCCACACCGGCCTTTCCTCACAGATGCCAGGCTCCATCTGTTAGTCTTTGCACTTGGCTCTCCCCTGTGCCTGGGATGCTCTTAGCCCAGAACCTCACACGGCTCCCTCCCTCCCCTCACTCAGTCTTCCTCACACGTCATCTTCCAGCGATGTCATCCTGGACCTCCGGGCCTCAAGCCCCCACTTCCTTCATTGGCTCCTTTCTAACTCCATGCCCTGCTACTTTCTCTTCATAGTTTTACCGCTACCTACATTATGTCATATCATCTTGGGTCATGTAAGACCATCTTGGGTCACATAAGACCCAAGAGAGAAGAAGTGTTGACTGCCTTCTTCACCTTTATCTCCAGAGCCTGAAAGAATGGCTGGCATATAGTACACATTCAAGAAGTACTTGTTGAATAAGTGAATAAATTAAAATGCTTAGTCAAGGTTCAAATTGTTTGTTCGCATGGCTTAGCTATATAACGGGACCTCAAATATTTCCCTCCACAGGGCTAATTGTTTTAATAAATGGCTGTATCTGTTACTATGCTCATCCCAATAACCCAACTACTAGACTATAAATTTGAAAAGAAAGAAATAGTATTGTATTTATCATTCCATGGCTCATAGGCACAAGCAAGAGACTTTTAAAAAAAGGCACTGTCCACTTGATTCCTTCTAGTTCTAAGGAGCATAACTCATTAAACACTTGGAAACACATAGCATTCTTCAGAGTATTTTAGTTTGATAGTCATGAAGGCTTTAGTGTGTTTTTAAAATTGTTTTTCAAGGCAAATATAGTTTTAACCTTCAAAGTACTAACTTTGATCTTTATGAAGAATGTATACAGAACTGTAGAATGTCAAGAAGAATGTCTCAGTTGCTTCTAAATAAACTTGTAGGTGCTATTTGTTCTTGCTTGTATTGAATTGAGATCATACCCTGATTCCCAGGCAGTGGGACAAAGGCGCCAGGGTTGAGAAAGCCTTGTACTCTATACCCTCATCCAACTCTTAGAAGGATCTATAGTCACTGTCAGGTCTGTAGGTCTTGGGTATGTTTTGAAAATAAAAATAAACCCAGCTTATTTTTCTAATTCAATATTGAGTTGAATTAATTGGCAAGCAGATAATGTAGCCAGCTCTAACATTCACTTTGGGGGTGAGAGTGGGCAAGTCACTTACCGTCTTCTGTAAAATGGATATAATGAGAGTACTTACTGAATACAGTTATGGGGGCGCCTGGGTGGCTCAGTGAGTTAAGCCTCTGCCTTCGGCTCAGGTCATGGTCTTGGGGTCCTGGGATCAAGCCCTGCGTCGGGCTTTCTGCTCAGTGGGGAGCCTGCTTCCCCCTCTCTCTCTGCCTGCCTCTCTGCCTACTTGTGATCTCTCTCTCTCTCTCTGTCAAATAAATAAATAAAATCTTAAAAATATATATATATTGAATACAGTTATGAAGATTAAGTGAAGAGTACAAGTAAGACATATGGCTCAGTGGTGGATTCCATTCTTTTATCTGTTGCTTCCCTAGCACTGACTGCATTGCCTAGCACACAGTAAGGATGGGGAAATTCTTCACTCAGATATCTCCTTTTTCCCAAAGCTTGCAGACTAATTCTTTATCAATCCATCAACGCACATTTTCTCAGGGCCTTTTCTGTATGTGGCACTCAGTTAGGCGTTGTCAGGGGACACATGGACATA
>CM052809.1:102367925-102420565 GCA_028533885.1 Nasua narica
TTTTTTTAATAGTGAGGTGGGGCCATTGTGGGATTAGCTTAGAGCCATGAGTCACTGGGTACGGGACATGTTTCTATTTGTCTCAGCATTTTATTATTATTATTATTGAAGTGTGGGAGGCCCTGCGGTGACTGAGCCCTAGCTCAAGCATCTCTCCTCCTCCAGATGGCCTCTACATTCTTCCATATGTCACAGGCACCTTGGGGGACTGGCTCTGAAGTCACCCAGTAACATAGGACACACCTGTTGAGTGTTCTGCATACCTGACCAGTTTGTAGGCCTGTAATGGTTGAAAAGATTGGAGAATTTCCAGAAAGAGATTTCCAGATGGAGAGAGCACTGAGTTGGGAACCAGGAATTTAAGGCTGATTGCTAACCATAGTAGATATTGGGGCAATTTAAAAAGTAGGGTGATTGAAAGGGGTGAAGAAAATTAAGTTCATCTAGTTTGCCAGAAACAGTTATTTGTTGACTCGCAATGTCTTGTGGTACACCGGGAATTATGGGGCGTCGCTGGGCCCTGGGGGGGAAGACCCTCTGGGAAAAGGACAGTGCTGGAGCAGGCTTAGGTTCAACGAGCAATGTCTGCCGTGGGCTCTAGGAGCCAAGGGTGTCAGGAGAGTGGAGTGCCTGCCATCGAGACACTGGAAGATGTCTAAAGTCCCAAACATTTCATAGTTAGAAATGAAAGGAAACAAACTTGCCCCAAATCTGTCACCACTTCAATTTTCTTGGTGGGACTTAATCACCAGGGATGTAATTGTCAAATATAGCCACACAACTGGCAAGGTCACTGGGACTCTTGTTACGTGCATAACACACATTAGATCTGATTAAAAGTTCCAAACGAAAACTATAAGGACTGCAAGCCATCATCAGAGAGGTCCCCTCTAAATCTCAAGGGGGTTACCATGGGATGGGGGGAAATTGTGTGCAGTTTTGGGAGAAAAGTGTGTTCTGAGTACTTAACCATTTTCATGCTATACACAGCAAAATACACCTCCGATCTCCCCTTCCGTTGGCCCCTTTCAGATCTTGGCTCATGTTTGGGGTATGTGTTTCAAAGGGCTAAGAAATATCGCCAGTCATAAAGTTGAGGCGGCTTTTCGAGATGCGTAAATGCTGTTTGGGGGCAGGCAGAGGGAGCTGGCTTGACAGAAAGGGATGTAGGAGTCTTTGTTAAACACAAACTCCAAAAAGCCAACAGAATTTTTGGGCTGCTAAGAAGCTGAGCTAATCTCCTGCTAAATTAATAGAAGGATGATGAGTGCAAAATTCCTCCGCGCTCTGGCCTAGGAGGTCCACATTTGGACAATCAAACTGAGTTCTGAGCATCCCACCGGCAGGGCGATGGGATGTTTGGAAGCAGATGTGGCTACACAGCTGGAAGATCAGGGAGAAGAGGAGAATTGGGGAACCGCAGGTGACATCAGATTAGGGTTCCCTCTGGGTATCTTGCATCTCAGCTGTCACTGCTCAGATCTCTTTCTTCCTTCCAGATGGGATTCCGCCCCAGGAAACTGGGTTGGGTTCCTGGGAAAACAAAACTCTAAGATGGTGATTTGCTTGGAGGGCTGTTTGGAACAACAGTGGTGGAGGAGTGAAGGCCGTGGGACGAGGTAGAGGGAGAAGCGAGGGTGCAGCACTCTCAGGGCCGAGGCTTTAGTCCAGCCCGCAGGGAGCCCTGGAGCGGGGACAGCTCCTCGGTGTCGCCTCAATCGAAGCACAGAGCCAGGTGTTTCTACCTCCATGCTGGCCCGTCCCCGGATGTGGACCTGCGGCACAGAGGGTGTGGTAAGCATGCGCAAGGCGCTCCTGCTGCCCAGCGGGAAGACTCAGTTGTGAGCCTTCAGCAGGCAAAACGCATGGCCTTTGGGGGGGCACCTGCCAACGTCTCAGTCGTGAATCTGGTAGCTCATCACAGCCTCCACTACAACAAGGCCCAAGACGTGGCCACCTGTGGCTCCCAGTTTATATGTTTGTTGCCCTATGACTCCAGAAAGAGAAGACTGTTGACTCTGACTTTAGTTTTACAAAGTCTTGCAGAAGTACTCTGAGTAGATTGGGTTGGGTCACCAACTCCAGCCAGAAGTTAAGGAATTATGATCAGCTAGTCTTGAATCTTGCTGACCATCGTGGGGAAGGGGATGGAGCCGGTTAGCCGAAGAAAGGATGGAAACGCTGCGGGGAAAGATGGCCACCAGCTTTTGTCACCTCGCCTGTCCTGGGAATGGGGGAGCTCATTGGCTCTGGGTAGCAACCAAGGCAAAAAGAGTGAGTTCAGCTCCATGGGGTGTTTGGCTCTCTGCTAGTGATTAAAACTGCTTTCGGTGGGGAAGAAGCTTCCATAATGGGAAGCATTGTATCAGGGGCTACATGTGTCTCTCTTTCCAGCCCTCTGCAGAGAGGCTTTCTGTGTCTGGATGGCAACAGAATCAGATAAAGAGCTTTGGAACCATCCTGATTGCTGGGCTGGTATTAGAAATTCTGAGTCAGTACCTCTGGGGGGCTGGGTTGGCCCCAGGACTCTGTATGCCGTTAGATCTTCCCATTTGATTCTCATATGGTGCCAAGTGTGGGAACCCCAGGGTCTGAAGCTGATTCTGCTCTGGACATTGTGTGCTTGGAGCACCAGGAGTTAGTATGGGAGAGAAACAAGGAACAGGTTCTGCTTGTCACCCTGTTACCCCTTTCTACCATCAGTGGTCTCTGAGTCATCTCTATAACTGAATTTAAAATCCACTAGACTAGGATCGCTTGGCTGATTCAGTTGGTAGCGTGTGTGACTCTTAACCTCAGGGTCATGGTTCAAGCTCCAGGTTGGGCATGGAGCCTACTCAAAAAATAAAAAAGTCTTAAAAAATACATTTAAAATCCACAAGACTAGATTCCCAGACTACTTTCCAGCTATGAAAACTCATTGGCACTGTGGTTATTTCAGGTGAAATAAAACAGTAAACTTGTTCATGTTCTTAGCTGTTTCAGACATCTGCTGGCAGTTTCTGAACTGGGACTCACTTGGTGAAGTTTATTAAACCTGTCTTTTATTTGTCAATGTTCCCTCAGGCTTGCAGAAGGAACGACTAATTGTGGGCCCCAGAGTAGAGAAGGAGAAGAGAGTTTCCTTTGGAATTTCTAGAGTCATGACAGGTCTCTTGTGATTCAGTAGAGGAGAAAATTTGGGAGTGAGCAAAGATGCTCTTCCTTTATAAAAAAGTGTGCATTGTTGCGTAACACCAACACATTGAAGGAATCAAATAGACTCTTTTTTGAAGTTAGTCACCCTTGTCTATGATTTCTTCCTGTCATTATCACTGTGCAGAGATTCTACTCACCTTTAATTCTTGGGTCTTTGCAATCTATTATTTTATTTTTGCCACTCAGCACTATTTTTATCTGTGCATTTTTATGGCCCTTGTAGTTCTCTCTTTTATAGCTACGTGGTTCTCTGTTACTTTCACGTATCACAATGCACTTTATCTGACTCTGATTGGGGGCATTTGGGTGGGTCATTTTTTCTTCACACAGCCATGTACCATCGGGTACCTGTCCTCACCTGTAACCGCCTCCCCTCCAGCGTCTGCAGCTCGCAGTTCTTTTCCCTGACTCGAAGCTTCTCTCCTCTTCGCTCAACCATCCACTGCCTTTTCCACTGCCTGGGCAGCTACTGGCCACCAGTCCTATGGGAGGTTTTCAGCTTTAGCGCATAAGCAATGTCTGCTATTGTGATAATGACCGTGACAGTGATAATGATTGTGGAGTTTGGGGTCAGTCTCTTATTCATCTTTACCCAATCCACCACCCAAGAGCATCTGACTCACAGAATCATCGCAAAGTTACTTGTTCAATGAGAGGGATAATTTTAATATGCATTATTTTTTATTAAATGTTCTTTTTACATGTTAATCCCTTTACACTTTTTATTATAAAAAACACACCAAATTCCTGGAGGACAGAAAACATATCTTATTTTTCCTCTTATTCCTGATTTCTGTTCAAGGTTGGTAGAGAATTTTATCAAAAGTCTTTCTGATGGTTTTTGCTTTGGTTTACTGTGTTGCTAGTTTTCTTTGAATTTTTCCAGTTTTGCAATGATAAATGGTATTTAATCGTAGGCAATCATTCTCTTATTATATGCATGAATTTAGATGAATTGTACTTGCTTAGATTCAGGTTTGAATCATCCCATAACAAAGTGAATTTTTACAACATTTTCCTCATTTTTTAAAAACACAGAGTTTTTTGGTGAAAAATTGAAAAAAATTATCTGTAACACTAATTATCTTTTTGTGGGAATGATGATAGTTCTTTAAATTTTTTTTGTCTAATTTTTCTCTTGGTTCATTAGTCAGTTTACATCTCTGTGCTTCTTTTTAGGTCAATTTTGGTCATTTCTAGTTTTGTAAGGTCTTATTCATGTCAGCAAAAATTCAAATTTATTAGCAGGACACTGTGAATAATAATAATAAGAAGAAGAAGGAGGAGGAGGAGGAGGAGGAGGAGGAGGAGGAGAAGAATTATTTCTTAAGGTTCCAAAGTGTTAATACATGCATATATTTTAAAAATTTCAAGCTATAATTTGTAATGAGAAATGGTAGTCTTTTGCCCACTGGTTCCTACAAAGCTCCATTCCTGAGCCAACCACTTTCAACTGTTTCAGTGTATCTTCTATTATCTATCTCAGTAGTTCTGAATACCCTGCTTATGTTGCCATTTATTTTTGAGTATGTGTTTTGGCTCTGCCCTGTTCCCACTCTGAAGAAATCCTGGGGCCCTGTTCCAGGGGGGGAGGGAGTCATAGACTCCCCTTCCTTCCAAGATTCTGCTGGCACCACAAGTTGGTGACTGTCTTCTCTTTTTGTCACTGTTGACTTATGATTTTTAATAAATGGCCTTCACTGTCTACTTAGTGGGTTTCAGGATGGAGTAGAGACAAATCATATTCACAACTTGCTCTGCTTAACTTGTAGTCTCTAATACCTTTTTAAAGAATTCAATGGATGAATTAATTCATCATGATAGGTAGACTATTCTTGGAGCTCAAAATTCAAAAACTACAAAAGGTTTTAGAGACCCCCCGGTCAACAAGTTTTCTGCCACTGACGTCAACACTTTCTTGAGTGGCCTTCCAGAGATATATTATGCATGCATGTGCAAATATACCCACATCTTATTTTTGCCCCTATCCAGAGTTCTGAAGACAGCTTCCCCCCACCCCCTGTCACTTAACAAATATATCTTGGAAAACATTCCTTACCTTGATATAAAGACATTTTCATTTTTTAGTGGCTGCATAATATATTTAAACAGTTCCCTGTTAATGTTCGCCCAAGTATTTTCTAATATTCTGCAATTGTGAACAGTGCTGCAGTAATTAACCTTGTTCTTTATCATTTTGCATGTCTGGTAATTGATCTGTAAGATACATTCCCAGAAGTGAAACTTCTGGATCAAAGAGTACCTGCATTTGTATTTTCATGAGACACCATCAAACTGCCCTCCAAATAAGTTATTCATCTTACATCGTTCATCCTGGCGAAGTTTTAAAGTATTTCTCTCATTACGAGTGATGCGGATTATCTCTTCATATAATTAAGGGCCAGCTGAATTTCCTTTTCTGTGAATATCTCATCTATTCTTTGCCCACTTTTCTAATGGGTGTTGGTCTTATTGTATCATTTTTCAGAGACTTCTTATATCTTAAAGGAAATAACACATGATTGGTCATATAAGTTGTACTTTTCTCAAAGTTATCTTTTAATTTTGCTCATAGTTTATTTTGCTGTGTAGATATTTCTTTATTTTTACATAGTCAAACTATTCAAAAATCAAGCCACAGTGGGTTATTCCCAGGCGTAAAAACCCAATGGAATTTGCCCTCCTGGTTTTTGGACTTGCTTGTGACTAGAGACCCCTTTATTCCTCCCCACTTCTTTCTCTGGGAACAGGAATGGCTATTCTGTGTCTGTCCCTGGATTTTGGAAGAGGATAACTTGTTTTTTAGTTTCACAGGCCCAGAGATGAAGAGGACTTTTGCCACAGGGTGGATGAAACCCAGAATGTCACCCATACTTGATTTAGATAGTGAGTCTTGGGACTTTCTGAGTTGATGATATTTACATGAGATATGAAATTCTGAGTTGATGCTGGAATGAACTAAGACTTCAGAAGATGTTGGGGTGGGGTGAATGTACTCTGTGCATGGACTGGATATGAATTTTGAGGGGCTACAGGGTAGATTGTAGCGTGTTGAGTGATGTCCTCCCTGAATTCATGTCCACCTGGAACCTCAGAATAGGACCTTCTTTGGAATAAGGTCTTTTCAGATGTAATCAAGTGAAGATCCAGATGAGATCATATTGCGTTAAGGAAGCCTAAAATTCAATGAAAGTTTCCTTAGAAGAGACAGAAGAGGACACACAGAGACACAGAGAGGACAGGGGACATGAATATGACAGCAGAGCTTGGAGTGATGCATCCACAAGTCAAGAAACTCCAAAGATTGCTGGCAATCTTTGGAGCCAGGAGAGAAAGACTGTTTCTACCCTTAGATCTCAGAAGAAACCAACCCTGTCGACATCTTGATTTTGGACTTCTGACCTCCTGAACTGTGAGAGAATTATTTGTGTTCCTTTATGCTACCCAGTTGGTGATAATTTGTTGTGGCAGCCCAAGGAAACTAATACATTTACTAATCTGCAATACAGAAATACATAGAAAGCTGACAACATACTTGGGAATAGTGGAAAAGGACGGTTAACATCATGGAAATTTATAGGATTGCCAGCTGAGAAATATTTACTCCCTAAACATTTGAACTCCTCTTCGGTGCATATCTTGTCAATACCGGGAAGAATTCAATACAAGTCTACGCTTGTAGTCTAAGATGCCTAGTTTGAGGGCAAAGGAGTGAGATGGTGAACCCCAAGAGATACCATGTGTAAGGCATCCTGAGGAAGAGCTGAAAAAGGAAGAGAGGACTGCGCTGGGAGACAGGGGAAGGCTTGTGAGGGGCATGACCACTGGGGCTGAGAGGAGAACATCTGTAGAGAGTGGGGAGAGGCCATGGCGAAAACTGAAGAAGGGAGCAAAAGGATCCAGACTGACCTTTGAGATGGAGGGCCTTTAGGTTAGATAATGAGGTCATAGTGGACATGTAGCCATGACGAGAGCATGGCAAATGAGAGTTCATGCATCAAGGTGCCGTTTTTCAGCCCCTCGGAACTAATTTCTCCCTCACAGATTCCTGTCTTGGATTATTTACTTGTTCTGGATAAACAAGGATACAATGAGGGACGAGAGGGCATAGTCCCTGTCTTCTTGGACCTTACAGTGTCTTCAGAGAAGTAAATATCAGCCAGCACAACTCTAGAAAGTATTCTTTTATTTCACCCGCACTAAGTGTTACAAAGGAAGGCACCCTGTGGATGTATGGGAGGCAAATCTGACCAAATGTTCTGGGGGAACCGAACGGAGCTGCTGATCCTAAAAGCCTGTGGCGCCTCTTAGGCTTAATAGGTATCTGTCAATACCAAAGGAAGCCTAACATCTTTTGCCTTCAAGCTGAGGAACTGAGGCTCACGAAAAGTCAATGACCCGCAGGGTGCTGTTAGAAAAGCCGGGGTTACCATCTAAATCTCAATCCTGGCTAGTGTTGTTTTCTAAACCGGGCTAACTTGTATTCCACAGACACATGCCCATGTACCTCTGTAATTCTATCTACATATACACATATATATGAAATATGACTTAAATGATTAAAAAGTACCTTTTACGGAATACGAATCCATTTAAATTTGGGATCGCACTCATACTTCAAGAACAACCTTGTCTATAATTCCAGCCCTTTACCGGTATCGTCATAGGCCGCCCAGATTCTTCTTAGGAAGTGGGTGAGTCGTACATCATTAATTGTGGAGTGGTTAAGTCATCGATGGCCTGGGGAGTCTCAGCTCCCGAATCTGTAGGAAATACTTCACTGATGCTACTGCTTTCGATGGGCGTATCCGCCCCACAGGCTTCCCTACAGGGCCTGAGAGGATTTTCACAGTGAGAGACTTATATTTGTGTGGACAGCCTTCTCCCCCGGGGACTGTCTTGGCTCAGTTGCCAGGATGTCAGTCGTGAGTCTGTCCGCCTTCCGCCCAGAGGCTCCTCCATGCTCAGTGAGGGGAGGTCCGCCCTCCGCGGGCCTTGCAGCCTCTCTCTGAGTCAGGGCCGCTGAGGAAACCCATGTCGACGTGTTCGGGCACTGCCCTCTCTTCACTGTCACGCTCTTCTGGGAGCTCTGTTGAAAAGCGGATCACCAAACAGCAGCTTTAATTTTCCCAATAATGTTACTGTTGGTTCTTTGTTGGTAACCGAGGATTCCACAACCAACCGTTCAAGGGGAAGACCCCTGGCAGGTCGGAAAGCGAAGGCGCAGCTACCAGCCATCACCAACATTTAAGGTCAGTACATGACGCTTACTCCAAAAACTATTCAAACAGTCATAAATATATCATGTCCGTTGGTTATCGCGAGGGGCGTCATGTGCTATCAAGAGCGCACGCAGGATCTGAAACCCAACCGCGCCGTTAGGCTGACCTTCAGTGCCTGATACTTTGCTGACTGCAGAGAAGGGGAAAGAGACAGAGCTCGGGGGCCGGTGCGCTGGCTGAGAATCTCGCCTTCATCACGGCTAGCCAGATCACCTGGGGAAGTTTTATAATCTCTTTTTTGGTTATTTTGTTTTGTTTGTTTGTTTGCTTGTTTTTAGAGCGAGGGAGAACCCACAGGACTGAGGGGCGGGGCAGGGGTAGAGAATCTGAAGCCGACTCCGCGCTGAGTGTGGAGCCTCTTTCGGGGCTCAATCTCACGACCCTGAGATCATACCTTGAGTGGAAATCAAGAGTTGGTTTCTTCAGGCGCCTGGGTGGCTCAGTGGGTTAAGCCTCTGCCTTTGGCTCAGGTCATGATCTCAGGGTCCTGGAATCGAGCCCCGCATCGGGCTTTCTGCTCAGCTGGGAGCCTGCTTCTCTCCCAACCCCCCACCTGCTTATGATCTCTCTTTCTCTGTCAAATAAATAAATAAAATCTATTAAAAAAAAAAAGTTGGTCTCTTAACCAACTGAGTCACCCAAGCACCCCTAGATAATCTCTTCCTGAGACCTGTTTACTTTCTCTGTAAAATTGGAATGACATCTACAGAAAGATATTATGAGGGTTAAAAAAGTAGGAAATAAAACACCTGATATGGTGCCATGTGCCTTGGTACTGTTGACACTCATTAATATTAATTTGCCTATCTTGGCCTCCTCCCTTAATTTCTCCCATTTAGAAATGCTGGAAGATGGTCGGCACAATTCAGATCTCCAAGAAAAACTACTGGGGTAATTTTGAATATTTCATGGGAATAATATTTTTTTTTAATATTAAGCCAGCTGTTTGGATTTCACATAACACCTAATAGTTCCTAGGGATTTTATAGCCCATAGTTAAACAATATACAATCTGATAGGAAAACACTGTTGATTTGCAAAAACACCATCGTACTGAGAGGGAGAAAAAATCATTTCTTGACTATGGGCTTTCCTACAAAGAACCAAGCCAGGAGAATCGCAGCCTAGGTTATGTGTCGACCACGGATTAAGAAGGATGAGGATATGAGACCAGAGCCGCTCCTGCCAGACCAGGGAAGTGGCACATCCCAGCTTGGGGTGGGAGTAGAAGGCTGGTAGGAACACCCCAAAAGGTTTGGGAGATCCCCCGGAGCAGGGATAGGTCCCAGGGAGTGGCATGGGAAGATTGTAAGCTTCATCCTTGGCAAGGCACACAGCACTTCTGCCCACATGGCAGGAGAGTGGCAGGGGAAGCATTGCCCGGGGAAGGTGCCTGGGCTGGGAGAGTGGGGGAACCCCGCTCCCTTCAGCAGAGGGAGACTTCTTGCATAAGAGCTCAGTTGGAAAGAGAAAAGGAGGAGGATTCTTATAAAGATGAACAAAAATTAAAACCACTGAACCAGATGAACTTGCAGCTCCTTTCTGACTCCAGATGGGACAGTTTGACATTCAGTGTGTTCAGTGGCTGTGGGACTGAGTCTTGAGCTCCACGGTCCGTGAACGTGCAGTGATTTCCCCCACCTTGTGCAAAGTCTCCAGAAACGACGCCCCACGGAGGAGGACTCATAGCAGAGTCTTAGCATTGGCACGTTGGCCATCCTCTCCTCGTCCCACTTCTTGGGTTCCAAGGTCTTGGGCACCAGCAGACGGAAGGCAGATTCTTCTCCCACGGTGAAAGCTTGGGTAAAAACAGCTCTTCAGGATCCCACAAAATCCTATTCTCGTGACTTGGGGAAAGGAGCCCCTGCTTTGACATTTCCCATTTCTTCAAACATCATTATGAAAAACTGAATTTCCCAGGCCACAGGAAGTAAAAATAGGGTCATGATAATAACCACAAGACAGTATGCCTCTGGCTCTGTCCCTTCTGTCCTCCCTATGGAAGCAACAGTGCTCTTTAGTCATTCTAAACACTTTGGGAGTCCTCAAGGGGTGTCTCTCATGTAATCCAAAGGTTGGTGTCCGGGTGGCCAAGTGAGGTCTGCCATTTTGTGCTGGGGTCCCTGTGTGGTTGTTTCAGTCCCTCCTGGAAGCAGTTATGCCATAAAGAAGGCTGAGTGGGGGGAGGAGGTGGGGGGTGAGAATCTGCAAATCAGATGATGGTCCGGCTCTCACGGAGTCATCACGCAAACCTGGCTTCAGGTTTCCTGGAATTAAATCTTAGCTCTGCACCTTGGTGGTTATTCAGCCTCTCAGACCTCAGTTTCCACAGAAAGAATAATGATACCTCCTTCAACGAGATGACCCATGTAAAAAATTTAGTACTTTCCTTGATTAAAGGTCAATTTCTTCCCTTGTCGCCACTATCATTCTCAGTCTTTTTCTCCATCCTTTTCTGGTCCGTTGCTCAGGAGACTTGGTTGTGTCCCGTGTAAATAAACTTTAGGCAGACCTGCCCCACAGTTCTTCCACTTGAGTCCCCCAAAAAACCACGGTGTAGGCTCAAGTGGGATCTCTGCATAGATCTGATTAACTTCCAATCATTAAGAATTTGAGCCTAGTGGGGCACCTGGCTGGGTCAGTCAGTACAGCGTGCCACTCTTGATCTCGGGGCTGTAAGTTTGAGCCCCATGTTGGGTATAAAGGTTACTTAAAAATAAAATCTTTAAAAAAAATAATTTGAGCCTAGTATTTAAAAATACATTTTATTACATAAATTAGCATATTTGTTTATATTACTATACAAACGATACCTACACATGATGTAATATTTAGGCAGTACAAAGACATAGCCAGTAAAAAATGTTAGCTCCCCCTCTCCCTAGATCTTCAGTCTCACTGCTTTGAGGTAATTGCCTTCGGCAGTTTCTTGCAGGTTCTCCCAGAAATGTTTTGTGCACACACACTAATACACATATGTAATTGACCAGGTCCAACTTTGCTCCATGATTTTGCTGTAATAAATGTCTCCGAACATGAAGGTTGATAGTAAATGAAATTTGCCATGCTCGAGGGATCGCCTTCCTTAAGGTGCTGCAAGACCCTCAGGAGCTTGAAAGGGCTGGAAAGTGGGGCAGGCTGGGTCCTGATTAAAACACAAGTGCCCATCGCCGTTATTCCTGCTATTGCCGGTCCACGTCAGTGGCCGTCACTCGTCCTCCAGATGCCCTCGGATGAGAGCTCATCTGCTTTCTTTGCACTGAGCCCAGGCTCAGCTACAGAGCCCTCTTGGCTTCTCTCAAGAACACATGCCCTAGATTCCATGATCTGTAGATATTTAGCAGCGTTCAGGAAAGTTCTCTCTAAAAACCCTGAAACACCACAGTATTCCTTAATCTCAGAGAAGCTACCTCTCAGTCGGACTGTTCCTTCTCCTCGACACAAAGCCTGAGTTTCCATCCCTTCTAGGAAGGAATCGCCAAGGAAGGATTGGGTAGGGTAATGTCATCCCCTCATCCAGGAACTTTTGATTTTGGCCATAAAACCCAGAGCTATTGACAATCCTCTAGATAAAGAATGCCCTAAAATCCTATCTGTGAGAGGATAAAGACGCTTGAGCAAGGAAAAACAAACAGACAACAGCTCTTGCCTTCAAGTAGTTTACTGCCTAGAGTGGAAGAAAGACAAATGAGATTTTAAACAGTGTGCTAATCATTAGCATAAATGAGGCACAGATACAATGAAATACAGTGGAGCGCTCTAAATCAGATTTGGGGAGGCATCCTGGAAGGCTTCCCAGAAGAACCGATATGTAGATGCAAAATTTTTAAAACAATTCAAAAAATAAACTAGTTTGTATAGTGTCAAGTGTTCACACACCAATCATAGGCAAACGTGGGCTGGAATTCTGACTCTACCATTTGTCAGTTGAATGATACTGGGCAAGACACATGCATATTCTTTTAAAGTTCAGTTTTACCATCTATAAAATGGTGATGAAAACAGTACCTACCTCATAGTATTACTGTAAGAATTAAATGATATGAAGCACATACAGTTCTTGGCTTAGTGTCTGGAGTATATTTACTCTTCAATAAATAAGTATTTGTTGTTACTTTTATTGTTATTATCATGTCACGCTAGTGCATGGATCTAATCAGATTTCCTATATTGGTTCTCCCTATATTTTCATAAATATCTTGTAAATATTTTGAAGACTCTATCCCTTCACCCGTGAAGATTTTGCAGTGGACCTCACAGATGCGCTGGGGTGTATGAGGAATCTACGAGAAGTGCCAGAGTGGAGGTTGTATGGGACCTTGGGTCAATGCCAGTCAATCAGGATTTTTATCTGGAAACCTCCCTGTAATTTGGAAGTAAAGCTGGAAGCCAAAGTGCAGACAGGAGGGGCTGCTTGGGGCTTTCTGCATCCCTGACCACATCCAGTCCCCTCCCAGCTGGAGCGCATAGCGGCATCGACAATAAGGCAAGTGTTCCCCCTTCTCTGGACTATCTTCGCCATCTCCAGAAGAACACAAACAAAATGGAAGGAAGGAAAAGACACAATGGGCAAAGTGTTAGGAAACACCTTCCTTTCATAGTTCCTGGACTGTAGTTAAGAATACTGGCTTACATATTTGAAAGCCGCTAAGAGGGTAAATTTTGAAATTTTTATCACAAGAAAAAAAAACGTTCTGTAACCATGGTGATGGATGTTAACTAGACTAATTGTGGCAATTACATCACAATGCATAAAATACCAAATCATTATGTTCTACATCTGAAACTAATACAATGTGATATGTCGTAGACATCAATAAAAACAAGGGTTTCTGGCAGTGAGCAGGCTTTTTTGGGTTTTAGGGAATAATTACACAGGCATTTAAAATATCATAGGATCACAAGAGGAAAGTTTATGGAGGTCCAACCAGACCAGTCCATCTACCCATTTTATAGATGAGGAAACTGAGACCAAGACAAGGCTACAGAAGAAGTGAAAAGGATCAAAGAGGATGAGAACTAAATTAATTACCTGAGAAGTTGCTAGAGAGAAAGAATAAGAAGCTGATTGAAGAGCAGTCAAGAAGCAGATTTTATTCTATAGAAGAAGGTTATTAACCTTCAGAGCTATTCAGAGATCAAAGGGGATATTTTGGAAGGCTGGGCCACCACCTAATGGGGGTGTTTCAAGAACTGAAGGCTGGAACAGGTCAAGAGACAAGAGAAGTGACGCCCTCTGAGAACCTTTCCACCTCGCAGCTTCCAATATGCTCCAAAGCAGCAAGTCAAAGATGGTTGGGATGCTTATTACTTGGTGATTAAGAAATTCACATTTCAGCAAATTCAGTACATTGCAGATCATTTTGGTAAATTACAGATCATCTTACCTTTATATGTGGCTAGCCCATTTTCTCGAGGTGAAAAGATGACAAAGAGGGGTGGGTATTTGGAGTTCAATCATCATCACCATTTACTGTCTGTATGCTTTTAGGAAAATCACTGGTAAAGTCCGTGTCCTCATCTGGGAAACAGGCAGTTGTGTTGACTGAATAAGATCATGTGTGTGAAAGTGCTTTGCTAAATTGTTTACATGATTAAAAATATCTGGAGATGGAAAATAACAATGAAATATAGGACCATGCAGATAAGTCTTTTGTGTACTGAAACTATTTTTAAAAGTAATGATTTCCCTTCGCAGCTAATTCAGCATGTAACTAGAGCCTCAAATGATTCATGTCTTTTACGTGCGTGCAAACCAGAGTTAATCTCCATGCTTTCCTTGTGAGCGTTTTTCTCTAGCTGGGAAGGATCTAGGCACATAGGTCGCCTTGCAAGAGAGGGACTCTTGTCAAAAGTCAAGGATGGCCAAGGTTTGCTGTGGCAGAAACCCTTCTAAAGTCTTTATAGTTAATATGGAATTTAGATGATTTGATCCAATATTCTGGAGCAAGGAACTTACTTCCACTACATTTTAGCTTTATAACCTTGCTTAAGTTATCTCAACTCTTCATCTATAAAAACATAAAGCGATAAGAATAGTACCTGGAGCATAGGAAAGGTTTGGTAACTATAAGAGGCTCTTATTATTATTATTGCTATTGTTTATTTTATTATTAGAATCTGGTGCTTAGAAAGAAGACGGAACTTTGTCCGGGACAACACAGTGAGGGGTGCATTGCATCTTTGCAGGTTAGGTCTCTTTTCTTTTTTCATTACAACCCCCTTGCTTTCCAGCTCAACACAGCGATCTGTGTTCCTAGGAGAGGCATCAAGCTACTGCTCAAATTCCTCACCCCCAGCCCAACTTCTACCAGCTTCCACATGCATATCTACAATCCCAAGTCCTACTCGAACTTGCCAGTTCATCTCAAGGGCTGCTACTTCCAAGAAACCTTCTAGTATGTTACTCAGAGAAATATTGACAACCCCTTACTTAGAAAGAGAGATCCTAAAACAAGTCCAAGACCTTTGGCAAGACATATCACTTCTCCTCTCCGGACTTTTATTGCCTCATTTGTAAAATGAGAAGCATGTAAAACAGTCAATAAACAATGGATTGCAGACTGGGGGGCAAGCAATCGCTAAATGACAGAGCAAAAGATGACTTAGACCAGCTCCCTGTTCCCAAAGATTTCATAATTAACTGCAAGGGACAGGAGAGGAAATAGGAAGTTAAATGTGAAATTATAAGGACTGTAATAAAAGTATGTTTCCCAAGCAGTAGATTCTTTTTTTTTTTCTTCTAAGATTTTATTTATTTGTCAAACAGAAAGAGCACAAACGGGGGAGCGGCAGGCCGAGGGAGCAGCAGGCAGAGGGAGAAGCAAGCTCCCCACTGAGCAAGGGACTCAGTCCCAGGACCCTCGGATCATGACGTGAGCTGAAGGCTTAACCCACGGAGCTACCCAGGCATCTTTCAAGCCGTAGATTGATTCCTTATCGAAACTTAAATAAATAGGTGGGAAAAGAATTATACCGGGGAAGTGGGGACTGGGCTATGACTGTGGGGAGCTGGCCAAAGTGGTATTCGATTTAGGTCTTCTTATCAAGAAGGGAAGGGGGCAAGGAAAGAAGAGGAAACAGCTCATACAACAAGAAGAGTCTCAGAAGTATCCTGGTACAGACTAACCTGCTTAATTACGGCAAAACCTTCTGCACGCAGCAGAAAATCCGGGGAGAGTGCTGAGGGCAGAAGAGGAAGTAGACAAGCGGAAATCGGTCTCTGTTTCCCTCATTAGACTACTGGCAATGGAAGGACAAAGATCTCAGTCACCTTCCCCTACTTTTTTCCAAAGAAAAAGGGGATAAAAATATTTACTGAGAAACTGAAAGGAAAGATACCTATGTCATGAGAATCATATGCCATGTTATGGACTTTGGATTTTCTCTTATACCAAGTACAGACCCTGAAAAGTTGTTAAACAGAAATAACATAATTACCTGAGGTTTTTGGAAAACACAGCCATGCAAACAGGACAGAGGACGAGTAAGAAAAGCGTGAGACTGGAGACAGGGAAATCTGTTAGGAGGCTCTTTCACTTATCTGGGTGTAAAGGGATAAGTTCTGCAATCAGTGGTAGTAGATGGATGGAGAGAGGAAATCTTAAGGGCAAAATTGCTGGGACTTGGAAGCTAGTCGATTGTTGAGAGTGAAAAGCAGGAAGCATCAGGAATGATTGCAATTTCCCCTCTTTGGAAGTTGATGAATGGACTTCTGTTTGACCTGTTGGGGTAAAGGTACCAGTGGATCATCTAGGAGACGATGACCTTGGGGGCAGCCAATATTGAAGTCCTTTCTGGGTTTCTCTCCAACCCGTTCTACCCAGTTCCAACCTTGCACCACCATCTTTCTGGTAAATGTTCATCACGCCTTGCCTGTGAAATGGCGGCCAGCAGCTGTCTCCCGCTGTTCCATCCACACTCACTCCATGCTCCTTGCTGTGGCCACATCCCCTTTCGGAGACAAAAAGGTTCTCATTTTATCACTACGACAGAAAGAAGCAGGGGAACTGGGACTCAAACTGGAGACTAAAAAGCAGACCGACCCAGAGAGAAACCAAATGTTGGTGTTAGCAGACAAAGTAGCTATTAAAGCCATACTCAGGGATATGAAATAAAATAATTATCATAATAAATAAGCAAATAAGGAATCGGGGGGGGGACTTAAAAAAACCTAGAAATTCTAGAGCAGAAAAAATAGAATATCTGAAATTAATAATTGACTGGATTGACTTAACAGTGATGGATGATGACAGAAGGAAGAGTTGGGAAAGTCGAAGCTAGAGCAATGGAAAAAATCCAGTCTGGAGAAAAAGGGGAAAAAACTAAAATGCCAATGCCAGCTTTGTGACCTGTGGGACCATATAAAAAAAGATGAACAAAAATGTAATTGGAATCCCAGAAAGAAGGGATTGAGAGAACAGGGCAGAAAAAAATGTTTTTGAAGAAACAAATTTATAGATTCAAGAAGAGAAGTCATGTCAAGTAAAATAGATACAAATAAAACTCTATCTAGGTACATTGTTGTCAGACTGCTGAAAACAAAAGATAAAATCTTGAAATCCGCTTGAGAAAAATGGCACATTCCATAAGGGAACAATCCTACAAACTATCTCTAACTTCTCATTAGTAATGATGGCTTCCAGAAAAGAGTAGAACTCCATGTGGAAAGTGCTGAAAATGAGGGGGGGGGAGCAGACACAGACAAACTAAACTTGCCAGGTTGGAATTCTACATCAGCAAAACCATCCTTCAAGAATTAAGGTAAAATAGATATATTTTCAGACAAAAGAAAACTTAAGAATTCATCAGCAGTAGACCTACACTCCAGGGAAAGCCAAAAGAAGTTCTCCAGTCTGAAAGGGAATCACAGCAGAGAGCAATGTGGTTCTTCAGTAAGCAATGAAGAATACCGGAAATGAGAAGCATTCTGGTATATATTCTTTAAACCCTTTTTCTTCTTAATTTCCTTAAAATACATATGGCCATTTAAAGCAAATATTGTAACTTTGAATGGTGGGGTTTAAAACATTTATATAGGTGAGAACCATGACAATTGGAGCATAAAGGACCAGTGTTGGGAGAGGAGGGGGATGGATTCGTATGGTTGCAGGTTTCTTTCATTTAAAACAAAGTAGCACAATATTAACTCTAAAGAGGTTGAAATGTTAAAAAATGTATGTTGGAAACCCCTAGAACTGAAACTTGAATACTATTACTACTACTACTACTAAGGATAGAGCAAAGAAACATAGCTTAGCCAGTAGGTAAATTAAAATGGAATTCTAAATTAATATTAAATGAGCTCTAGGAAAATCAGGAAAGGAGAAACAGGAGATCAAAAACTGAATGGAACAAGCAGCAGTCAAGCAGCAAGCCTAAATCTCCATCAGCATGTAGCCTCCAAGAGGGCAGTGATCATATTGATTTTGGTTCACAGTTTACCTGCATGGATAAGCGGCTGAGAGAGTGAATGCATAACTGCTTTCTGCCCGACAGCCCCTCAAATCCTGGCGTCTCCTCGATGACTTCTTGTGATAACTATAACTGTATATAAAATACAATTTTACATGCTGATACTCTACTCACCGCAGAGTTTTCGTCATTTGGGCGTTGTCCCTTTTTTCTTTTTCATAACTCCTTGAAATGTGTGGCAGGACACAGGCTAAAAGTTAAACCGGCTCTCTCTGTTGAATGGCACAAACCCACTTGTCAAGAAAGCGAGTGCCATTTCTCTGCATTTCTCGTGCATTTTTCAGAAATTATATTTAAATATTAATTTATTTTATATAATTATTAATAATAAATATAATTATTTATAATCATATTTAAATATTAATACTTGGGAGACCTTTTGTGGTCCCCCAAAGCCCTCTTCTTTTGGAAGAGTTTCTACTGGGGATACATTATTCCACTGAAAGTGGAAGGTGTATTAAATGACTGAAATATTTAGCAACCATTTACTGAATATTGATTGTGACCCCTCTGGATATGGATATATATATATATCCATATATATATATATATATATATATATATATATATATATATATTTCCAGCTAAAAAAAAAGGATGCCTGATTGAGGAACTCACTCTAATAGGACCCAGATAGAGTAGAAAGAGGAACGGATGGGGAGATAAATAACATCATTATTTATATGATGTCTGCTTTCTCAAAGGGCTGTTGGAGCTCAGTAGGAGACCTACAAAAATCAGAAAACCTCACTCTAACTGGCACCGTCACTCTAAAACCAACCAGATGGCTTCCCTGAGCCTCAGTTTCCTCATCTGTAGAGAAGTAGCAATATCTTTCCTCCAGAACTAGGATGCAGGGAGAAAATTCATGTGAAGCAGTGAAGTGCTAGATTAAGTAAAAGAGTAGTTATAAACCAGAAGAAAAATGCCAACAAAAAATTGTATCTTAGGGTCCCTGGGTGGCGCAGTTGGTTGAGCGACTGCCTTCGGCTCAGGTCATGATCCCGGAGTCCTGGGATCGAGTCCCATATCGGACTCCCAGCTCCATGGGGAGTCCGCTTCTCACTCTGACCTGCTCTCTCTCACTCTCTCTCTTTCCTAATAAATAAATAAATAAATAAAATCTTTAAAAAAAATTGTATCTTAAATTTGTCTTCTTTCACATTTATTTATTTAAGAGAGAGAGCAGATGGGGGAGGAGCAGAGGAAGAGAGAGAGAGAGAGAGAGAGAGAGACTCCCCGCCGAGTGCGGAGCCTGACATAGGACCAGATCTCATGATCCTGAGATCATGACTTGAGCCGAAACCAAGAGTTGGATGCTTAACCAGCTGAGCCACCCAGGTGCCCCTAAATTTGCTTTTCTTTTGACTTTCGTGGTGCTTGAAGTAATATTTAATAGCTTTCATGTTACACTTTGATATCTTTCACAATGCCTTTATTAATAATAGTTCCAGGGTAAATAGCAAGTTGATCAATCATACACCCATACATAAATGAGATTAAATAGACAATATGGATGGCATTTAAAATCAGTGGAAAAAGAAGGATTATTCAGTCACAGTTTGGGAAGACATAAAGCCTAATTCTCTCCCTATCCACGTAAATACCATGAGGATAAAACATTTGAATATAAAATTAAAATCATAAAAGTACTAAGAGAAAAGATGGCTATATATTTTGGAAGTTTTGTTTGGAATGAGGAAGTTCTTTTAAAGCAAAATACACAACTTAGTAGCTACAGAAATAGCGATAAATTTACCCATATAAAAAATTGAAAACCGCTAAGAAGAAAAATAAATTGTGATACATAAAAAAGAAAAGAGGCTCCTTTTCCCCCATTCTTAAAGAGCTATAATAAATGTGGGGAAAAAACAATGAAACTGGATAAATGATATAAACACGCAATTCACAGAAAATAAAATGGCCTCAAAACGTATAAATATATTCCATCTCATTTGTAATTAAAGAAATGTAGATGAAAACATGGAAACATCGTTTTTCCACCCATAAGATTGGCAGATACTGAAAACAATGGCGATACAAAATAGCCAAGGGGACAGAGACCCATTTTCATATGCTGTGGGTCAGAGCACAGTTTGGTACCACTTCTTTGAACAGCAATTTGGCAAAATCTGCCAAATTTCTAAATGCCCATCTTTTTAGAAAGAAAGGATATTTGTACATGATTATTTGTCATAACACTCCATCGGAGTAGCAAAAAAATTGAAAAAAAAAAAAACCCACCTCGATTCTTCATTAGCAAAGAACTATTAAAAATCATGGACCATCTGTATCATGGAAAAGCATGAAGCCACGTAGGAAGGATGAAGTAGAGCTTCATGGTGGGACTGAGGCATGTTGCTAAAAGGCCAGAGCAAAGTCCCAAATAGCATGTATAGTATGCGCTCTTTTGTATAAAAAAGAAAAAAGTATTTTGGCATGCTTCTTTTAGTATTCTCAAAAGAATTCAAAGGTAACTGCTCAGCAAATGTTTTTCAATGGATTAGTCAGATGAATGGATTAATTCACTTGCTTCCATCCATGACATAACGGCTTTAGTCACCTCTGAGGAAGCCATATTTTTCAAGGCTTAAGCCTCCCCTTGGAATCCTTCCCCACTTGTTTCTAACATGCTCAGAAGAAAACACATTTGTGCACACACACATATATATTTTTTTCTGGAAGTAGCAAGCATTAGGGAAAACAGTTTAATGAACTATCTCAAGTAACAATTAGCAATCCATGGAAGCTTCTAGCAATCCAGACTTTTCCAGTTGCAAATGACATAGAGTAAGAGTTAAACTATTTTATACAGAAGATTGATTTTAGGTCTTTCTGCAAGCACAGCCATATCGAGGGTCTCGGATGATGTCATCAAGACAGACGTTTTCTCCCGTTTTCCTCCTCTCTTGTTCTTCATGTGTTAATTTCATCTCTTCCAAATGTAGTGGCCATCTTTCACCTGTGGAGCAACAAAGCAGAGAGCAAATTTGAGCTCACACTTTTTTTCTGCTCCTTGAACCTTGAAGGTAAACTCTCATCTGTTCCAAAGCAGAAAATCCCAGCAGGACTTGGTTTGGACCAGCTGAGTTTGCACGCACACCTGCAAAACCATCACTGTGGTCGACATGATGTAGTTGGGACAAGACACCACATGTAGTAGGGCCCAGGCTACCCTCGGTGCTGACACTGAAGCAGGTGCAAGGTCCACTGTGACTAGTTGGTCCATTAGAACCACGTAATTCAAATCTGGTTTCTTACCATGCTTCCATTCAAGCAGGACCCGTTGCACATTTTTCAAGACTGCTGATGAGGGTACAGCCCCCGCTTATAGATATAGCATGATAAACCTGACTCAAAATTCTTTCACATTTTGAATGGCCAAGAATAAAGAAGCAAAAGTCACTAAGAGTTGGTGGGTAGAAGACACTACCTTTTTTCTTCTCTCTTAACAGCTTCTTCCTTATGTAAGCTGAACATCAAAGGAACTGGGGCTGTGATTGGAGCAGAGCAAGTAGGGCTTTCAACAGAGGTGCCTCTTTGACAATGAGCTCATCGGGAGAAGGACCACATCTGGCAGGCTTTCTGTTGGGTCCTCAGCACCTAGCACAGACGGGAATATAGCAGTTGTTCAGTAAACATTTGTGTGGCAGGGTAAGAGGGAAGGAAGGAAGGCAGAAAGGAAGGAAAGAAAGAAGAAAGGAAGGAAAGAAGAAAAGGAAGGAGGGAGGGTGGGGAGGGACTTCGTCTCATAACACACTGGCTTAGATCCTTAAGCTACCAGATATAAGTGTGCCCAAGGAAGAGCTTTTGACTCCAAGGTGATAGATTTGAAGATTCATGAGAAATCTTACTAAACTGTAAAGATGCAAAGCATGAAATAATTTATTTTAGTAGAGATTGCTAATAGTTAATACCCAAGAGAAATTTTAAAAAGAGTACCTCATCTATTTATTTTATTAAACGTTTGGTTTATAAGACAATTTATTTCTTTTTTAATGGTTAGGATATTTTAACAAATACACATAGGTACCCACTATAGAAAATATGTTATTCTCCGTCTGGGTTACCTGCACCTTCAGGAACTCTCTCCATCTGGACAATAAAGCCAAAAGGCAAGGCATCACTGCTTACGCTACTCATTGATACGATACCCAAAAGGAAATTCTGAGACTTTTTAGGAGTTTGCAGCTGAAATATCAGGTATCACTGGCAGACAGCACACAACTTGAAGACTATCAAGCAGGAGAAGGTAGAGAAGTCCCATTAGGTATTAATGAAGAGTAGGGCCGGAATCAGGATTGCTCTGGACTGGAACTATTGGCTGGACTTCATAGAAAACTTGGCAATGAAAATTGAACTTGCAGTAGTTGGAAGAATTGATAGGAAAAGCAACAATGCAGAGCCCATGTCAAGAACACCAGCAAAGACGGGAGAGAGGCCGCGGGACGTGGCTGGGACACAAGAGGATCCAAGGGACTGGAGGACAGACTGCGAGGTAGAAAGCACCAGAAGGGTATTGCAGGACTGAGCCACATGAAGGAGCCAGGAGTAGGCAGGTAGTTCTGAGAGAAGCTTTTTAAGCTTGTGATGCTGACCAGCCCCTTTAAAGGAAACAAATTTCTCATTGTTCCCTATGCTGTCATGTGTCTTTTGGGATAATGTTATCTACACATACACAAACATAAAAGTGGGAATAAATTGCTCACTTTATGGCTTGCATACAACTAAAACAGCAAAAACAAAGTTATAAATTAAATACAAATAAAATTACAAAACACCTACTACAATTTAAAGAGACCAAATTAATTAATCGTGATGGACGATTCTCTCTAGCCGAAAAGAATTCTTTGCTCACACCTACTCTGACAAGGTCCCCTGGAGTCTGACTCGCCTATTCTCCCTTGAGCCTCATATTCCTCTTCACAGATTTTTCTATTTGCATTGTTGCAAAACTTGAGTTGCACGAGGTTCTGTGATGTCACTTGGCTTCACTTGATGTGAACACAGCACTTATTTTTTAAGACCGACTCTATTTTTTTTGTTTCACTTGCCATGATAGCTGAGTGGTTTTGCTTGGGATCAATCTGCTTATAAACACAACAAAAAACAGACACTGAAATTTCATCAGGTCCTACGCTTGTGACCTAAGTATTAAAAATGTTTACATGATCATAAATTCAAACGAAACATTCCAACATTATCATAGAATGCCCAAGAATCTGTGGATCTCTGAGATTCTACTGAGAATTCTGAATTCTACAGGGAGTTCTGTAGAAAGGTTAACTTTCTAGGGGAACTGCTTTTTTCTAAGCCCCTGCCACTTAAGTGGCCATGTCCTGTGCCTTATCACCAGTGGCCGTTCCCTGTCCCCACCCTCTGGCCACTGTAGGGTGGGTCAGGAAGGAAGGATGCACTTGAGGCAAGGGTATGCAATCCCCTGGCTGGTCAGTAGCCAGGCATTTTTAGACTGCATAAAGAGGAGCTGGCTATATTTCCTCTCTTACTTCTCTCCCTGAAATACGGAGACGAGTCTCCAGTAAACAACACACATGAATGCCGAAGGGTGATGCCGAGTGGGGGGCTGGAGCACTCTGGGGCCCACAGGCAAAGTGAAGTTATGGGAAAATGGACACCATATGCATTTTTGAATTTCAGTTGCAGGTTAAAGCAAAAAGAAGAAGCAGGAGGAAGAGGAGGAGAGGAGGGGGGGAGGAGGAGGAGAAAAAGAAGAAGGAGGAGAAGGAGGAGGACAAGGACGAGGACGAGGACGGGGAAATGTAATTGCTCCAAGATTGGAAAGCCAATCATTTCTCCTGGACCAAGTCTCTCTCCCTCTGGTTGGTCTCACAGGACGGTAAGAAGGGAAGTAGCTACACCTCTCCAGCACAACCAGAAGTTTTCTTGCATCTCATTAACTCTAACGAAGTCTCTCGGCCCATCCCTGACGGAATTGGTGGAACCCAAAGGGTCTGATGTTCTGATCGACATGGCCCATCCTGGGAGTGACTGATGGCACCATCCGATGCTGCCAAGCATGTGGATCGGGAGCAGGGGAGGGTGGTCCCTGGAGGGGAATGAGGAGAAGGGCAAAGGGACGTTTGCCAACAACGTTGCTTATCTCCTACAGTCTTTTCTCTGGGCCCCAGTTTCTTTGTGAAATGATGGTAGTTACCCCACCCTGCCCACCACTCAAGACCTCTATGAAAATAAAATGGGGCGGTGGGTGTAACCATCTCTAAGCTACAGAAATACATACAACTCGAAGTAGTGTTGTTGAAAAGGCCTGTGATCACTCCTTGTCAAGCTTCCAAGCATAATCGAGCTGAATGGCCATCTCCACCCCACTGACTGCAGTTTCAAGTTTCCAGGGATCGCTTCCTCTTACAGGATTCAAGGGTATTCCCCTTATTTCATTTCGGGCGGCACATGTAGTTCACAAAATGCAAATAAGTCTATTTTAATGACCGCCGCCCGAGCTTTATGAGCCATGAGCTTTCATAGTCTTTTTCACTTCTCGGTTTAGAAGTCATGTCCAACTTGCAGTTTTAGTAGGAACTGGGAAAGAAGGGCTGGCCATAGCTCCAAAGGGGAGGAGCCCTCTGAGAAAGCAGCTCCCCTCCTCCCCTCATGTTAAAGACAAACCTTGACTTTGAAACGTATGTGGGGCGAACAACCAAAGAACACCACGTTCTTTGTCCATCCACTCTAGGAGCGTGCACCGGGTGAGACAAGGCTTGTCAGGGTAGATTGGTGTTTAGATAAGCAGCCCCTCAGGAGGGATGGCCAGTGGTGAGAGGGGCAGCAGATTCGGAGCCCAGAAACATCTCTCATGTGGCAACAAAAATAGAGAAACAACACGGACCACTGGCTGGGTTTCTTTGATGTGAAAACGGAGCCCAGATATGCCTGAGAGAAGCTGAAAAGGAAGGCATAGATGGAAAGATGCTGATAGAACTTTGAGTTCTAAGTTGGAACGATGTAGGCGAACTTCCTGCATTTATAGCAGTGTGTTGAATACAAATCTCATCCTCAATTGTAAGCATATTCAATATACGGCTTTGGGCTATATTTTCTGGATAATCAGCGTCAATATAAGCGTTATGGGATTTGTTATTCGATAATGTTTAGAGAAAGATGGCTTGGGAATACAGTTATCCCTACACAATCTGCAGGCTCCGCTAGCATAGAGTGCCTTTGTGTGACTAACAAAATGGCGCCTGCTCCAAATGGACCAAGAATGAGAAGATGCTTTCTATGGGCTAATTCAGTGCTTTACCAAGGCCCATGTGGATGGCCTTGGCACACTCTCCAGGCTGGGGCCTCCCGAGGCCATCCCAGACTAGACACTCCCAGGATCCTCTAGGCTATATTAATGCAGGGTGAAAACCTGGCAACCCACAAATCCTAGGTTGTCTGAATTGGGGAGAATAAGAAAGACAAGAAAGTCACATTTGTTATTTTAGTGAGCATTTGGGGGGCACCTCTTTTGAGCAGAGATTCTTAAAGAAGGGCTTTAATGAGGATTTACTGAAGAGACATTTTAAAATTTTGAGTGCATAATTCACAACCCAAGCAATTCCTGTTTCAGATGTCTGGGGTAGGTGCTAGTCACGGGCATCTTGCAAATGTTCCCTGGAACATTCTGATGCTCAGACCTGACTTCATTAGTTACCTCACTGACCAGCCTCTTGGGCTCATTGGGCACCTCTCCCTCCCTTTCTCATTGACTTTAGTGGGTTCCTTGATATGTGGCCAGAAACAGCTTTGTGAGAAACCCCTACTCCCCACTTAGGGCTGCGGTACTCAGTTGCTTCTCCCTCCTCTGAATTCTTCTAGCACTTTGTCTTGCTCACGCAATACTTATCACCATGTTCTGCATCCAAGTTATTTACGAACATGTCTTATCTCCCAACACACGAGCCCCTAAAAGGCGGAGACTCTGTGACACCCAGAGGTCACTCTCTGGAGCTCTTGGATTGCATCCCATCTGTAGATAAGTTTTACTTGGCCCTCAGAGTATTTAAAAGTTTTTTTGATTCATTTGCCAGCTTTTAAAATTCAGAAGGTGTTCCTTCCATCCTGACTTCCCCCTAAATATGATGACCATTGTGTAATGATTTTTTTTGGTTGAAACATCTGGAATCCTGTCAACACAGGCCCCGCCTTCCTGCATTGCTCCTATGGACTGAAGCTGAGTAGCTTGCAAATGGGGATTGTGTTCTCTGGTTCACCGCAGTCCCCACCACTCCCTATTGTCTTACACAGGCCACTTCTTTCATTAACATTTCTCTCCTGGCCCCTGTTAGGCTTTTGGATTTGTAACCCTGCAAAGTTTTTTTGATTTCCACAGGACACAATGACTTTTTCTTTTTTTAATAGGTGCTTCATAAATATTTCTCAAATGGCAAAATGAAAGGCTTACACCGCCCCAGGAGATAGGTGCTTAAGTGTGTGTCTCCCTCTAAGCTGCCAGATGGGAGCTCATAAGAAAAACAAGAGTCTGTTAGGCCTTGTACAGTGGCTTTCCCTAGTCAAGTGTTCTGAGCTAGTTCCTCATTTTTAGGAACTTTATTCAAATGTCTATACTTATCAGCTGCCAAGTAGCTAAGCTATCCTCGAGCTGGAGGAAATGCTACTAAAAATGGGGATTTCAGGGAGCAGGTCATTCTTACCCAGTTTCTCTTTGAGTTTTGTGTGGCACACATCAGGGCTTTCAAAGTTGGGCTTCATGTAACTCTCCACCGGAAAGCCCCTTGGGGGGAGAAGGTCTTATCCAGGAATATCCCTTCTGAAACTGCCAAGATCATTAGCACATTTTTGTGGGAAATATAAATGGAATGGTGCTTTTAGACTGATTTCTGAAATACAGTCTCAACTCCTCAGTTCCCTAAGTAAAATCCCCTCAATGTTTTCCATCCCCACATCCTTATGTATCTGAGCAAATTGTAGTTACCTACAATTACCTGCTTGTAAAGGCAAATGATCCTGTTTTTCTATATACAGTAACAGCAATCATATTGTTTTCCTTTCAAATATTTAAAGTAAAAAAAAATTAAGTTTATTGAAAGAAAAACAAGGACAGGATAGTTCTGACGGAATGAGGATATGGCAGAAATGGTGAGGTAGCCACAGGTGGGACACTTTGTTTGGGAAAGATTGAGTTTTCAGATAAAGTTTGAGCTTCTCTGCAAACTGGAAGCTTCCCTTCTCATTGGCTTCAGCTCCCACCATTTTCCTTCTCCCTCTCCCAATGTACATCCTAATGTAACAGCAACATTTTACTGTTCTTAAATACACCAGCTGGTTCCCCCACCTTTCACAAGTCGTCTCACAGTGGCTGCATCTTCTTCGCAGCGAGCATTCATTATTCCCTCTGCTAGGAGCACTCTCCCAACCCCCACTGCTGCCACACCCCCTTCTCTTCCCACCTTGACCTTATGGCTGGTGCCTTTCATCCTTCAGGGCAACCATAATGCCACCTTCTGGGAGTGGTCTCCTTGGACCACCCTTTCCGACACAGGTCCTGGCTCCTACTGCCTATTACAGCATCCTACCTCTTTCTTCCCCAGTTCTTCCTACAAACCAATTTGCACAAAATCCGTCTCCTCTCTTGATTATTAAATGTCTCTCCCACTGTATTGTGAGCCCCTCGAGGACAGAGCCCTTGTGTCCTGCTCCCCACCATATCTGCAATGACCAGTGGAGTGCCAAGCACACCGTAGGTATTGGATGAACGAGTTAATATTCTTCCTGCCTTTGTACCTTGGTAAGTTACTTCTCATCCTTCAAAGTCCATCCGACCTGTGAGCTGTTCCTCTGAGGACTGATCGCACCCTCCTCAACCAAGATGGTGTCCCTGCTGTCTCCGCCAGGTCCCGAAAGCCTCATCTGCACACCAACACTATGGTACCCAATCCACTGTATTGGGTTTTAACTGGGTTAAAGGTCGATTGAGTCAGAAAGACTGTGAACTTGTTGAACACCCGACCTCCCCTGCCCCTACCGTGTAGCATTCCTCCTCTGTTTCTAACCACAATGCTACTCACGCCCCCGGGAGCCACCTCCTTCTGATGATGGTATTTGTTCAGAAGTGACCGGGCTGGGGAGGGAGGAGAGGTGGCAAAGACCATGAGAAAACAGTTACTGCTATCTGTGGGATGTTCAAGCGAAGTATGCATGGCTTGTAGACTTACCCATAAAACTATCTTAATAAAAGATGTTCTTTCTCCAGCGGACTGTTTGGTTATAACGTAAATCCTCCCACTGAAAAATCTCCAAAGTGATGCTTCTATTTTCAGGAAAAAAGAAGGAGGAGAAGCAGGATAAGAAGGCGAAGGAGAAGCAGAAGGTGAAGGAGGAAAAGAGCTTCTCCCTCTAGTGGTAGAAATCTCAAACTGCATGCATATGCATTGTTAATGTATTCTTTGTCCCAATCAGCAGCTACTTAGTGACCACCTATTATGTGCCAATAACTGGCCCTGTCTTGCTCATTTTCTATGGGTGAATCATGTTTGGAGCTTTGGTGCCAACAGGTTTAGGTAAACACATCTATGGGAGGCCAGATTTCTTGGGGCAAAGGTCAAACACTGGCATCTCTGGGTCTCCTACGAGTGGCTTTTTTGGGTTGATCAGTAGCTATAAAAAATATAAACAAGTTGGGGAGATTTAAACACACACACACGCACATGGACTTCTGGCTCCTCTGGAAAAATCATGAGCTCTGGCAGCAGCTGCCTGAGTTCTCGCATCTTGGCAGAGGCTGAGGCCAGGCGGCTTCTCCTGCGGCTGGAAGCTCCGTTCAGACCCACACCTGTGCCTTGACCACGCTCTCGTCCGCGTGTGATCGCTGTTCGCACGTAGCCAGCCCTCAGGTGGGTTTTGAATCTCTGCTTTCATTCTTAAGAAAGACATCTCCAAATCTCTCCAATCCTTCCAAGAAGACCCTTCTTTTCAGGAGGAGCATTTATAGTGGCACAGTGATCAGGGAGAGAATGTGCTTCCTGACCACCCCTAGATTAAGGCTCATAATGTCTTTGGGTTCCTGTCCTTAAGAAAATCTCTTGGCTTAAATCCCCCCACTTGGTGATTTCCCCGTCCCTCCTTTTTGGTGAAAGAGAAGGTTCTTATAAAGAGGTGGACCAGTTCTCCCTCCTATTTATTGAACAGCTACTTAATGAATACTTGACCTCTCCTTCCTGCCGGACATATAGCCGAGGATGGGACACAAGTGCTCCTAACAGAGTTGGCAGTGTGGCCATTATAAAAGGTCGGTGAGGCAGTGAGAGCTTATAGAAGGAGGGCTGGACCCCCTGTGGACTTGGGGGAGGGTCCTGGAGAAAGTAACATTGAAGCTTAAGCCTCCAGGCTAAACAGGCCTTTGGCCAAGTTGAGAGAAACATACAAATGTGATTCAAGGACATTGTTGCAGGTGGAGAGAAATTTAGCAGTGCCCGCGGGGCTCTGGGGAGAAGTGCAGATGATCGGGAGCGAGGAGAGCTTATGAGCAGGGGAACGCCTGTCCATATCTATGCTTCCAGACTATTCCACCAGAGATCTGTGTGAAAAGACTTAGCTGAGCGCTAAGGCTGCTGGTTCCCTTGGATCCCTCCTAGTTCACTTTTGCAGGGACCAGGGTCACAGGGCACGGGGTCCAGGAGAAACCAGGTTGGCATTCCTGAAGGCACAGCGCTGACGGCTGTGGTCCCGCCCCCTGTGGCCGGTCTTGTTTTGCCTTTTCAGTTCTTGTTGTTCTGTCCACTTTCCCAGGAGTGCTCTCTGTTTTCTGCGTAGTTCCCTCGACAATTTCCGTGTAATTCAGGCATCTTCCTGGAGCTGCTGTGGGGTTGCGGTTGCTTGGAGAGCCACAGCAACGGGTTGTGAACTCCCCACCCACCCCAGGGAGTCCTTGTAGCAAAAACGTTAGCTCAAAGCCCAGTTGGAAGTAGTCGATACAAAGCAAAAAGTCAACAAACATTTCCCTGGAGTCTTGGCACCGGAAGGTCTCTTTCTTTTTCCTTTTGCTCAATTCCCAGCTGCCCAGCCTGAACTTCTGCCTACCCATCTACGCCCCATGGCAGCTGCCTGTCAAGGCAGGATTCCATCCAAGCCCCCACTCCTTCCAGAAGCCTTTCCCTTTGTGACGGTGGGCCAGCGACCTCCCCAGATGAACCGCTGGAGGTGCCTGGACACCCACGTTCTGGTCTGAGTTGCGCTCCTTGCTAGCTCTGTGCTCTCGGCAAACACATCCCATCCCCCTGGACCCCGGGTTCCTTTTCTGGAAAGCGGGAAAGTTCATCTCTGTTCTGCCGACCTTACAGGGTTATTTGGAAGAGAAAATGACGATACAGGTCCGTTCAGCCATTAACGAAACACGCATCGATTCCTCAGCCATGTGCCAGCCGCTGGGAGATGAAAGCCCTGGTTAAACTCTAACGTGTTACACAATTCAGACTCCCTTGGATGCAGAAAATTCGTGACCAGCTGAGTCAGGCTAGGCGTGTTTGTTCTGCTTCCCACCCCGTCTCGTCTCCGGGATGGAGTGACCACTACGCTACCTGAGTACCGCCCACTCCTCAACCTTCAAGGCGAAGCTTTGGTAAGAGACTTAAATAGAGAATATCAGCCTCTAGGTGTTTGGGAGCCTCCTGCCCTGGAAGACCGGCTCTGAGAGGATGATCAGTCACATTTTTCCCATTGCTCCAGCATGGACAAGGAGGGCTCCCCAAAAAGAACAAGGAGGAGCTCGTCCTGCATTGTGGTGGAGAGCCTCCAACCACCGGGGCCAGAGCTCTCTTCTTCCACAAATCCCCAGAGCTTCCTAGAAGCCGCAACCAGCCCTGCCATCGTGGGCTTCCCAGGTCCTCCCCCCTCCTTCCGTCCAGGCTCCATGAGGAGAAGACTCGGAGGAGGAGGGGAAAAGAGAGATGGGGTCATCACGGAAGTCATGCTCGTGGGGGATGAGGCGCTCACGGGAAGACATGGAAGGGTGAGGATCCCAGTGGGAGATGGATGGGACCCTCATCTGAGAATAATCTAGGGAAGGTTTATTTACAAACAGGAACCACAGAGGATCACGTGGTCACGCAGGGTCAGTAGCAGTGAAGCTGTTTCCCCTTCTGGGCCCAAAGACGTGCAGGGAGGGAGCTAAAACCAGAACCCAGAAGGAGAGAACCATCTTCAGACCATCTAGAAATTTCTTCAGTGGTTGGCCAAGATACTGGTGGGTTTTAAGACAGAAGAGGCAGGAGACTTGGGGAAAAGGTGAAACTCTGAGAGCTGTTTAAAGGCAGACTTCACGAGGCTTGCAGCTGGAATGGACTCGGAAGGAAGAGGGAGAAGAAGGAAGGGCAACTTAGAGATTGCAGGCTTGGGCTTCTGGGCAAGAGCTGGTGCCATGAGTCTTGGCTGGGGATACAGGAGAGGGGAGGGGAGGGTTGAAGGACCCACGTTCAGTTTGGGACCTGCCAGGTTGAGAGGACTGTGAAACACCTCGGTGGAGGTTATCTAGTATTCAGTTGAATATGGCATCTGAGGCTCCGAAAAGAGACTCCAGCTAGAAATACAGAATTAGATTGTATGCGAACAATATAACCACATATATTGAAGGTCGCCCGGTCATGTGCACATAAAACCATGATGTCTGATGTTTACTGGGCGAAGCAACCAGTCCTTGGCATTTTGAAAAATGCCCTTTGCCACCACTCTGGAATTATGGCCACCCCTAGAAGAGATAATGCTGGCTCATGCTAATTACTGTCCACGAAAGAGCCATTTTGCAGTAGAGGAAACTGAGGCCCAGAGAGCTCAAGTATAGTCATTAGGATTATTATTCTTGCAAGTGACCAAAACCTCAGTTTAAACCATTTTAAATAAACAAAAGAATTTACTGACCCAGATCCAGGGGTGGTTTTTGGCTTCAGGGGCAGTTTGAACCGGAGGCTCAGAAAATGTCATTGAGACCCGTTGTCTCTACTTTGCTATTTGTTCTGCTTTTCCTCCTGCATTTGTTGGTTTTGATCTCAGACCGGCCTGGTTGCAAGATGGTGAGATAGTACCACGACTCCAAGCCTCGTGCTTATGTCTTCAAATGTGGTGAACAGGAAATAAACATTTCTCACCCAGAAGCCCTTGGAGAGGCCTGAAGTCTCTTTATTGGCCTGTTCTTGGCCCTGATCCATCACTGTGGCCAGAGGTATGGGACGTGCCAGTCGGATTAGGACAGTACAAGCCTACCTGCAGAACTAGGAGAGGGGTCAGTCCCACCAAAACGTTAGGATTTCAGAATAGATGAGAGGTGCATCCACAGTTGAAAATCAGGGTGCTTCTCATCTGAGAAGAGATGCTGGGGAGGGAAAAAAACCCATAATCACAAGAAGAAGGGACCTGTTTGAGGTCACCCAGCTTGTTAGGATCAAAGCTAGATCTCAGGTGTTCATCCTCCCTTACTTTCTTGAAAACCTTATTGTCTCCCAAGAGCTTGGTTTCCATCAACGTTCCCAGAGACTTCAGATGGTCAAAGGCCACGAATGGGTAAATTGGAAAACTAGTCGAGATTAAAACATTAGAGGTCCCAAGACCTTCAGGATCTCCCTCTGGCCCAGTGTCACAAATCAGCCAATGCCGGACCACAGAGTAACAAGAGGAAAGCCACTGCCCCGGGTGGGCAGGCAGGAAATGGCCAGGATGGGTGCCGATGTTCCCCTGGCCTGGACGAAATCAGACCCTAAGTGGCCAAGGAATTTTCAAGACCTGCGAGGAGCTGGTGAGGACCAGCCCAGTGGTTTCTAAAATTGGCCCCAGTTTATTATTCACTGTCAAGTTATTCCGTGCAACTTTGTCACTCTTTCTCTGTGCCTTCTCCGTCACACAAAGTTTTGCTGGTTGGGGTTATTTTTAGCTCAGTACGGGCCCTTGGGGATCATCACTGTCCAACTCGCTTGTTTTGCAGAAGAGAGAAACGGGACTGTTTGGAAATGAGTCGATTAAGGCTACACGTTTCCTGTCAGAGCTGATCTCCCACCTGGGATCCCCCTACACTCTGTACATCCAGCGAGGGGCTGGACTGCGCTCTGCTTATTAGAGAAACACACGTTCCCCTAAGACTGATGGGGGCAGGTGGCTTTTGATTTAGAAATTAGAAATAAGATGGGGTCCCCAAGAACATTTGCAGCCAGTCTTTAAGAACTCGAGAACGGTTCCTCTAGAAACAAGTGGTTTTGGGTTTCATTGGTTCTCAGTCTGACCCCTAAAGCCCAGTGAACAGGAACAGCATGTGATCCTTAATTCCTGTGTCTACTCTTGTGGGTTGGACCCTGAACTTCACTTTGGCACTTTTTTATAGGAAGGCTTGCGCTGGGAATTTGCTTGCAGTCCGTCTGAGGCCCTCTCTGCATCTTTGCTCTTGAATGATGGCTTCATCTTTTTCCAAGGTTCGCTTCCAAGCCTTGGGTGTGTGTGGTGGCCCAGGAGCCCACGTCCCCAGGGCCCTGTGCTTAGTTTAATGCTCTACTGTGGCCAGCTTGAAGTCCCTGCTAATTTTATCTTTGCTCTCATGTTCTGTAGGTCGAGTCAGCTGGAGAAGGAAGCATGCATGTGAGCAGGGAAGACCCATGCACAGAGATGCCCACTGCTGTTCCTTTGGGCCCGTTCACCACGCGCCCTGCGGACAGAGCTCAGATGCACCCAGGATGCGTGGAAGTTAGGTGAGACTCAAAACAAGCACAAGACAAGTGTGTTGCGTCGGACCTAGGCTTCTGTTCCAATCAGAACTTGCTTTGAACACAGAAAGGGCAATCGCATTCTCTGAGTCGTGGGTGACCAAGGATCCCCATCATATCCTTTCTTGTTCATGGTCCTTCCTTGAAGTAGCCAACATGTGGGCTGAAAAAAAGGGAAAGGCGGGGCAACCTCCAGTTCCTTTCCTTGCAGTCCTCCCTCACCCATTAGTAAGGGGAAGGTAGAGTGTGGCTGGAGTGCGTGTGTATCCAGAAATGAAAGGGGCACCTGGGTGGCTCAGTGGGTTAAAGCCTCTGCCTTCAGCTCAGGTCATGATCTCAGGGTCCTGGGATCGAGCCCCGCATCGGGCTCTCTGCTCAGTGGGGAGCCTGCTTCCCCCTCTCTCTCTGCCTGCCGCTCTGCCTACTTGTGATCTCTCTCTCTTTCTCCCCATCAAATAAATAAATAAATAAATAAAATCTTTTTTAAAAAAAAGAAATGAAAGAAAAAGGGGTGAGTTAGTTTTTCGCAGTATTTTTGCTGCTCTGGTAGGAAGGAAATACATACGCCACGTGAGCTACAAAATACCACACGGTGTAATTTCAGGGATTTTGCATCAAGTTAAACGCTCTCATGTTTGCCTTTTTGCACAACATGCAGATAATGGTAAAATTCATGCTAATATCACATTTAAATTTCTCTTGGATCAACGTCCAACAGCAGATACAAAACACCATGGCAAGCTGAGAGAGAGGCCATGGAGGAAAGAGAAAGCTCTATATTTTACTGTCTTTGGCGGCACCTTTTTTCCCTGCTTTTTGAACAAGGGGCCCTATATATTCATCTGGCCTGAGGCCCACAACTCGTGAAGTCATCCCTGCCTTCCCGGCCTCAGAAGTCAGCTTCCCAACTGCGGCTGCTTCAGCTGCGGAGCTTGGACGCCCGTGCCATTTCCATCCCCCGTGAGTGCCTCACCATTTTCCTGTCCAATACCAAGCTGTTGTTTTCACTGACTTTACTTTCTAGTTTATAAAAAGCTATATTCATTTTCTAAGGCTGTCCTGACCCAGTGCCACCGCCTGGGCAGACAGAACAGCGGAAATGTGTTTCCTCACGGTTCTGGAGGCTGGATGACAGAGATCAAGGTGTGGGCCGTTTGGGTTTCTCCAGAGGCCTCGCTCCCTGGTTTGCGGGTGGTCGGCTTTTGCGAGAAGACCTCACGTGGTTTTTCCTCCGTGAGCGCGTTCCTGGTGTCTCTGTGTACCCGAATTTCCTCTTCTTCTAAGGACGTCAGTCATATTGGATTAGATCCCATCCTAATGGCCTCATTTGACTTCATCACTTCTTTAAAGGACCTGGTTCCAAATACAGTCACATTCTGAGGTACTGAGGGTTAGAACTTCAACATGGGAATTTTGAGGGGGAACACAGTCCAGCCCACAACATGGGCTTTCACACTTTTTCCTTCTATATTCTGTCCTCATTGGGGGAGCAGCCGGTATGTGTATTTGGCCAGTCCCTTCATTCAT
Organism: Nasua narica; assembly: GCA_028533885.1. NCBI lineage: Eukaryota > Metazoa > Chordata > Mammalia > Carnivora > Procyonidae > Nasua > Nasua narica. The sequence goes on from CM052809.1 coordinate 102,403,126, forward strand.
TAATTTAACAAATATTTACTGGGTAGTCACATGCCAAGCACTGGCGGTCGGCTACAGGTATAGCCGTCAAGAAGACAGGGAGGCCCCTGTTCTCATGGAAATTAAGCTCTAGTGGGACACGGGCAAAAAACCCAACCAACCAAAAGCCATTACAGAAGGTGATAAGCACAAGTCAGACCACACACACAGTGCTGTGATAGAACGTAAAGTGGGTGAGATTTTTGGATAAGGTCATCAGGGAGGGCTTCTCGGAAGAGGTGACAGCTAACATGACTTAAATATTGAGAAGGATTCCTCAGTGCAAAAGAGCTCAGGAGAGGAAACAGGAAGCCAAAGGCCCAGAGGTGGGAAACAGCTTAAAATTTTCTAGGTACGGAGAAGCCACCAGCCTCTGGAGCGTAGGGTGTAGGGTGGCGTGTGGAATGAGATAGCAGGTGGGATCCTGGGGGCCACATCAGCCTTAGTTTAGGAGTTTAGAATCGTTTCTGCTTGAAATGGGAAGTCCCGAGGGGTTGCTGGTGGCACAGGGGGATGGCCGGCTCCGCTGTGAGTTGGATGGATTGGCAGGGGGCAGGAGTGGGAGGTGGAGAAACTGAGTCTCAGAGCTGTTCCATGATGGGTCTCACACAACCGCTGAGCCTCAGGGCTGGGCAGGTTACAACCAGCTGCTGGGACTTCGCTGAGCATTCATTCCCAGGAACGTGGAGGAGAGCGCCCTCTGCTGTTTCAAGTACTCTTCAACCCTGCTTTGAAGTCAGGTCCCCCAGAAGTGAAGAATTTCCCAGCTCTTGATTATGGAAGGCACAGAAATTCTCCAAACACATTCCTACGTAGACACATCCACATTTTTGCGGTGACTAGGGGGGAATGAAGAAGTTCCCAGTCAATAGGTTCAGTCTTCTCAGTGAAGCTGGGTTGGAGATGGAATGAACTGGCTCTTGTATTTTTAAGTGTAATTAATCATTTTATTGATTTTTAAAAAAATATACATGCTGGTTACAAAAAAAATCAGAAACTACACAAACGTAAAAAAGCAATAAATTATTCCAGATCTTACAATTCTGAAGTTGCAAGAACAAGCATTAACCTTCAATGAACACTAATTTAGATGTGGGCATGTATGTATATATACATACATATATATGTATGTGTGTGTGTGTGTGTGTGTGTGTGTGTGTGTGTGTAATAGGTTGGATAAAAATGTCCTCAATAAAGATCCCATTACAGTTAAAAAATTACTAAAGCAAGTTAAAGGACACACTCATTTCTTAATCAACATATAACATGTATATATACTTTAAATATATGGATATTATCTCAGTGTTAGATAATAGGTTAGCAACTATTTTCCATGAAGGGACAGATAGTAAATATTTTAGCATATATGACCCAAGAGCTCTTGGTCCCAACTATTCTGCTTCGCGGTTGTAGCAAGAAAGCAGCCAGAGGTGACAGGTAAATGAACTGAGTGTGGCTGTGTTCCAATAAATCTTTATTAACAAAAGCAGGGGGTGGACGGGAGTTGGCCCAAGGTTATATTTTGCTGACCCCACACTACAAAAGATAAGAGAATTACTGTACTGACTCCTCCTTCCACCTCACTTCTCCAGATTTTGTTTATCTTATTTTCAGGTTGTTAGGGCTTATGATAATGTATATTCTTTTATTCTGTCTTCATGCCCACACCTGATTAGCCTTAGCTGTGAAATTATGTAAACTTGTTTACCTTAGTTTGAACTGCTATAAAAAAAAAAAAAAAACCACCATAAACTGGGTTAGAAACAACAAATATTTATTTCTCATAGTTCTGGAGGCTGGGAAGTCCAAGATCATGGCCTTGGAATCTGGTGTCTAGGGAGAGCCCACGTCCTAGACAGCCGTCCTTACCTGGCAGAAGGGGCCTCTTTTCTAAGGGACTGATCACCTCCCAATGGCCCCAACCTCCTCATGGCATCACATTGAGGGTTAGGATGTCAACACATGGATTTGGACAGGCGCACATTCAAACCATAACCGTATTTCACACTGGTTCTTTTTTTTCATAGTTTTTGCATCCTTGAGACCTTTATTATTATTCAACTGGGATTATTCATCATGTGGTTTAGCTTGTTTTTATTTTAAAATGAAATCATGAATATTATATTTATTCTATTTCATGAACTCCTTCACATCAGAAAGTATCCATCTTCTATTTCCATCCCATATAACACCCTGACCTAGAATAATATTCTCAGGTCACAGTGTTTTCCTCAAAGCTTGCGGTCATTGCGTTTTTGCCTCTGGGCATTGGGACTGCCATGGAGAAGATTAGGAAGTCGTCTAACTTCTCACTGAATTGCTTTGGTCCCCCTGAATGTCTGAAGCATTTTTTTTTTTATCCTTAGCATTTAGGTTTTGTTTTGTTTTAAGATTTATTTATTTATTTGAGAGAGAGAGCACCCATGTGCGACTAGGGGGAAGGGCAGAGAGGGAGGGAGAGAAAATCTCAAGCAGACACCCCCCCACCCCCCGTTAAGAGAGGAACCTGACATGGGGCTCAATATCTCATGACCCTGAGATCATGACCAGAGCCAAAATCAAGAGTCGGATGCCCAGCCACCTGAGCCACTCAGGTGCCCCTATCCTTAGCATGTAATAATTTAACCAAGAAATAACTCAATTTTGATCATTCTGTATTGATTTTTCTTAACCTAAGCTGTGCCCCTTTAATCTGTGAATACAGATCTTCCTTCCAGGAAATTCTTCCTGGGTTGTAGCTTTGAATTCTTTTTTGTTTCTCTTGATATTCTAAGGATACCAATTGTCCTCAGGTTGGACAATTTTTCTCTCTCTGTCGCTTTTATCTTTACTTTAATCGTGTTGCCTTTTCCTTCTGCGTTTCCTGCGATAACCCCAGACATCTCATGGCGCCATTTTCAGCTCCATTTTTCTCTTCTTCTTCATTTAGAGTGATTAGATCTGTAACAACATTGCTTTTTCTCATTTTTTTTTCTCAGCTCTACAATCTCTTCTTTCATCTTTCATCAGTTGTTTTACAATTTTTCTTTAAGGGCTTGTTTTATTGAATTCATATTCATAATAAATTTTTCTCTATAATGAACCATTCAAAGGAAATCAGCATTTCTCCTTTGGGTTTTATTTTCTTTCCAAGAATTGTTTGTTTTGTCTTTCTTGCCTGATCAATTACTCGCTTTTGTTGTAGCAGATCTGTGTGGTTTCCATACTAATTCTTCTCTTGCTCACCCCTAGCTATGAACTTGTTCATAGCTTCTCTGAGACGGTGTAGGTGAATTCTCCCGTCACCCTTTCCACTTTAGCTGGGACTGTTTTGTCTTCCCTCCTTCACCGTATGGTCTGAGAGCTGAGTACAGCTTCCTATTCATTTTTCAAATGTAGGATATCATTTTAAGTTCCCAGTATTTTAAAATTAAAATAGCAGTTAACTAACTGCTTTGGGACGATGCAGGTAGGCTTAGGAGTTGTACTCACTCACATTAGAATCTCTTTCTTTTTGTGGCTGCCAAACCTGAAAGAGTATGGTTCAAGTAATATCTCGTTCCTCTCTGGTTGCTACTGATAAATTATTTTTAAAAATTATTATTTCATCAGGGCGCCTAGGCGGCTCAGTCATTAAGTGTCTGCCTTTGGCTTGGGTCATGATCCCAGCATCCTGGGATCGAGCCCCGCATCAGTCTCCCTGCTCAACGAAAAGCTTGCTTCTCCCTCTCCCATTCCCCCTGCTTGTGTTCCTCCTCTCGCTGTGTCTCTTGCTCTGTCAAATAAATAAACAAATCTTTTAAAAACTTATTATTTCATCAGATGTGAGAAGAAGTTTCTGTGATCCTGTTTTACTCTGCTTTCCTTAGGAGAAAGTTGGGTGTGAAAGCAAGAGTCGGAAGGAAGCAAGAGATAGAACTCAAGTTATGACAAGAGACAGACCAGATGAATTTTAAAATCCCTTTTAGTTTGACGTTCTAAGGCATGGCTAATTTGACAGCAGAGGTGACCCAACCACTGGAAATTACCACCAAGTGCAAAAGCAGTTTTATAAGGAGAGGCATTGCAATTTTCACACCGCTAGAGGGCAGGCCTAGCCACAATTTAAAGAAGTTCCGTAATCCCGCCTAGGTAACTATTGTCAAATGAATTATACTGGAGTTCATTTAAATTTTTGCAAAAAAGTGTGTAAAGGAAAAACTGTGAAGGGAATGGAGCTAAAACTACCTGGTAGGCAGGAGCTCCTCATTTGTAAGATGGAATCTATGTTTTTTTTTCTTTTGCCTTCTGTATGCATCCCCACTTAGGAACTCACTTTGGTCAAGCCCCTCAGTCGTCTATGTTTACAATTTATTGAGCCACACGCCACTTCTCAGTTGACTGTGCCGTTTTCCAGCTCGTGTACAGAAAGGTGAAATGACTTGTCCAGGGTCACAGCTACCCAACGTGTAAACGGTGAAGACCTGGAATGCAACCCCCCCCCCCCCCCCGCCAACATCCAGACCCCAGGCCGCCCGCAGAACTCTCCAGCAGACAAGGTCCCGATGCTATGACTTTGTTTTCAGGATTGCAGCCACAAGACAAGCGATGCCGGTAGGTCATAAATCAGAGCCCTGTCCTCCGTGCTCGCTGTCGGTAGCTCTCTGGCGTTCTGAAACAGCATTTGGGGCTGAGTCTCCTGTGGCCCAAGGATAAGCCTCCTTACAACAGAGATGATAGGAACCTGCCTTTGCTGACAGCGGTATTCCATTTGTTTCTTAGAATGGGTCTCACTGCTGAGAGTACCATTTGCTGGCTCGAATGTCCAGCCTGTAGTGCTCGCTTCGGCAGCACATATACAAATGTCCAGCCTGTGGCTCCCCAAACCCTTCCTTATATCGTTTGTAACGTTTGTAACACTTTACCAGAGAATTCGAACCCTGTGTATCCTTCTTGGGTTGCATTCTTAGCCTCAGCAATTTGGTGAAACGTTTGATCATACGTGTAAGACCAATGCCCACTCATTGTACCCAGGGAAGTTCTGAGCCCATGAAGTCACCCAGACCCTGTCGAGGATTTCAGATTGGGATGTAAAGTGCTCTGTTAGTAACGCAAACTGAGAGTATCTTTAATAGGACTGTGTCCTCACAGAGACTTCTTATTTTTTCCATGGAGATTTAGTTTGGACTGTCCTGGCCAATCGCCATTTTTCTTTGGGAAATGTGTTGGCTTCAGTACTGCTGTTAGGTTATGACAAAGGGCCGTGGGCAGGTCTGATATTTCCCCCCGGGATGAGGTGTAAACATGAGTGGTAGCCAGTGTGGATTAAAGTGCTCAGTGCCCTCCACACATCACTTACGGCTAGATAAACATACGTGGAGAGTGTGCTTTTTACCACTGGAGTTGCCCACTTTGGACGCCAGCATGGTGAGCGGGGTACGTTCTCATTGTGATTCATCCTGGTGAAGAAATGAATCGAGACTTGGGTGAAGTGAGGAGGATGGTTTTACTTCCTACTTTGGGGCTGAAGGGGATAAAGGCTTGGGCTCAAAGGTGAACAAGAAAAAATCAAACAAAGCTCCCTTGGGAGAGGTGAGCCAGCCCTTGAACTATAGTGTGTAGTAGGGGGGAAAACAATCCTACACTTAAGGATCCTAGGAGTTGTGCTATCTGATATCTAGGTTAAAATGTTCTTCATCCTTCAATTACTTTCAAGATTTCAATAGTGTTTTATCAGACGTCACAGCTGGCATATACTGGACTACAGAGAATCAGAACAAGGCTGTGTGTCCCAGAGTGGGCTATCCCTGAGACAGGGGCCTCCTCCCTGGGGCTGTGTCTTTTGAGAAACTGGAAACCCTTAAGAGCCTGCAAAAACAGTTGTGCAATAGCGAGAGGTGACCAGCAGGGGGAGGACCTGAGCAGTGGTCCAGAGTGAGGGATGACCGACGCTGGCTGGGCAAAGTAGATTCTTACAATGCGGAAATCTTCCCTGAGGATTCTCAGGAGTAATAAGGAAGAGTCCCCCAATAAAAGCTAGACATTTTATAATAAATAAGCAAAATATCATCTAGGGGCTCAAGCAATATTACTTGTATATTAGGCAGAAGGGGCTCCCTTGAATGCTAAAGAACCTTGAGAAGTTAAGGGCATGTATTGTGAGAGGCCTCCTGCTTGTTTGCCCAGAGCTTTACATTTCCTAAAATAAGCTCAAGTGAAGAGGGTTGAGATCCCCTTTATTAGGAAGTTTAAAGAAGGAAATGTATTTTATCCGATGATCAGTTTCTGGCCAGAGCATACCTAAAGGGAAAACAGAGGGGAAGTCAGTGCTAAGCAGACATACAATATGGTCCTAGAGGGAAACGCAAAATATTTTACATCGCAAAAATTAAGATCATTAAGACTCGAAGCATATTTGCAGAGAATGGAACCAGATAAGTGGTGCAAGGAGCGGCCTATGTAGTTTACAGTGTCTAAAAGGTGATAGAGAGAAGCTTGTCTTAAAGAGCTATAAACTTAGTATTACAGGGTTACAGATCCAGGAAATAAAATGCAAATCTCAATGGGGGTGTGGCTGCATCTAACAATGTAAATGTGTTTATGTGAAAACACTCCATATAAGGAAGATTGGAAAGATTGATGAGTAAATAAGTGTTGTGGGAATAATCGGAGAGCCATTTGGGAAAAAAGTTACCTTAGAATCACACCTTATACCGTGATATACTGGAAAATATTTTAAAATCACCCAGGAGCTAGTCTCCTTCCTACGATAACCAATTTGAACTTTGATTTTGGGAACAACCTCTCCTCCTGTGTGTGCAGTGTGGGTGGGACTATAAACGAAGGTTCTTTGCCCTTTTCTGGTAAAAGGGTGGTAGTCACCAAGTTTGTCTGAAGGGACCGTGAGTAGAGCAACAAGAAGAGGGATTGCCTCTCATCCCCGACTGTCTACTCTGCCTACTCTGTGCAAGACAGCGACCCCCGTCCTCGCTGAGCTTCTGTTCAGGTGGGTGAGAAAGGAAAGGCGAGAAGGACAGTGAGTGTTTCTTCATTTTGCTGCTATATTCCCTTAATGTGTGAGGAGGTAGTTCTTCCTACCAAGATCCCCAGAGCTGCCTCGTTATTCCCTCTGCAAGAGAATTCATTGGTTTCACTTTAATTCTGTAAACTCTTTCCAATCTTTCCATCACATTCCCTTCGGGCTTAAATTATACCCAATCTATTACCTGCGTACAGAAATGTATAATAAGTCCCATATGGCTTAAAGAAGTGTTTTTCAAGCTTCAGGGACAGAAGAATCACCTAGAGGATGGTTAAAAACAGGTATTTCCATGATCTTTCTAGAGTAATTTTGATTAATTAGGTCTGTCATGGGTATTAAAACAAGCAAATACTTAAAGCAGGTACCCTGCAGAAGATTCTCAAACCACCCTTTAAGAACCATCAGATTCAAGAGCCAATTATTTTTTTAAATTTAAATTCAATTAGCCAACATATAATACATCGTTAGTTTCAGGTGTAGTGTTCGATAATTTGTCAGTTGCATGTAATACCCAATGCTCATCACATCATGTACCCTCCTTAATGCCCATTACCCAGTTACCCCATCCCTCCACCACCTCCCTTCCAGCAACCCTCAGTTTGTTTCCCACAGTTAAGAGTGTCTCATGGTTTTTCTTCCTCTCTGATGACTTCCCATTCCGTTTTCCCTCCCTTCCCCTTTGATCCTCTCTGCCATTTCTTATATTCCTCATATGAGTGAAACCATATGATAATTGTCTTTCTCTGACTGACTTATTTCACTCAGCATAATATCCTCCACTTCCATCCATTTCAATGTAAATGTTAAGTATTCATCCTTTCTGATGGCTGAGTAATAGTCCATCATATATATATCTCACAACTTCTTTATTCATTCATCTGCTGAAGGACATGAGAGCCAATTAATATCTTTAAACATAGGAAGACAAGCAGAAAATAAGAGATTTATAAGATCCATAGAGAGATGGGAACTTTCTTTCTATTGCTTTGAAGAAATAGAAACAAATGCAAAGAAAAAAAAAACACTGATAGAATCTTGTATATAAACATTAAAATATCCATAAATTAAAAATTTAAATTAAAGGCTAAGAAGCAAGGCAAAAATGTTTTTATTGAATGTGACAGACAACCGACTGATATCTAGAGTATCTAGAACTTTCAAATTTAGCACGAATGGATAAAAAGGATGTTTTTACATGAAGGAAAACATGAAGAGTAAAGAAACATTGTCTTCTAAAATAGTTAAGGAAATGAAAACTAAAGCAACATGAGGATACTGTTGTACTTCTGCTAAATTAATGGGAACAGAAGATTCAAAGACTTGGCAATGGTGTCCCGGCGAGGTGGGGCCCCGCTCATGCTTCACTGGTGGCAGTCCTCAAGTTGGGATTGAGGAGACTTTTGAAAATCTATATTCCCCACAATAACCAAAGGGTCTTCTCTATTTTCGAGGTCTGTGAAATCTAGCACACTGGATTCCTACTTCAGGGATTTTTTTACTACCAAGGAATAAGTCCCAGATCCTCCCAAACTGCAGGAATCCCTTCAGTCCCTCAGTCCCTCGCCCTTTATACATGGAAGGGCCCAAGTCACAACACTTTCTTGTGCCCGGGTTGTGAGTTTAGCAAATAACGACAATAACAGGCATGATTTTAAATATCGTGCAGGATACACTTATACTCAAAAATTCTTGTTTGTCTGAAATCCAAACTTAACTGGGAATCTTATAATTTATCTGACAACCTTTCCCAAGCACACATATTCTGACTTTTCCCTCTAGAAGGGAAGCTTACAGAAGAACACTCACTGAGGGGTACCTGGAAACATCCAGCTCCAGGCAATAGTGGTAGCTTGGATCCTCAGTTTCTTAGAACTATAGGACAAAGGTGCAACATTTTTTAAACCTTTAAATCAGCTAACTTAAGCAGAGTCCTTGAATTCAGAATCTGAAGTCTCTTTCAGCTGAATCCCTTGGCCCTTGACCCTCAGGCTGGATCCTGAAGCCAACAAACCCAAAAGTAGGTGGGTTCTTGACCGTCCAGCCAAAAGTCAGCTCAGGGGAAGAATAGTCAACTCCTCTAAACTTTGGTTTCCTTGTGTGTGGGTAATTCCACTTTCCCTGGGTGAAAATAAGAATATATTTTTTCATTTATTTTTTTGTCTGCAAAAACTAAGAAACCAGGCTGATAAACAAGGGACAAATCGTAGTGGTTACCTATAAAAGGAGAGAGTGGGAATGGGGGTAGATGGGGACAAAGATAGTAGGAGTACTTCTCAGTATAGTTTTTGTATCAGTTCATTTAAGAACCATGTGAGTCAATTGTGTGTGCAAATAACAGCCCTCGCATTTCTGTTCTAAGAGTGAAGTGAGATCATGCAGGCACAGCACCTGGCGTACTCAGGGGTACTTGTAAAATGGCGCTGGAATTTTTTCCACTGCAGCACCTCGAACCTTCTGTAGGAGACGTGTCCTTGTCTAGAACCTGATGTCCTGTACACTAAGAAAGAACAAAAGTCATCAGCTGTATTCTCCGGAAGCTGGTCTAATATTTATCCACCTTGAAGCCTCCAGTGACTCTTGCTTCCTTAGCTTTTGCTTTCTTTTCTTCTTGCCTTCTTCCAGCCACATCGAGTCCAATATCAGGCTTCGTGATTTCATTCTGGCTCACTACTGCCCACTTTTTTTTCTTCCACTTATTAAATGCTACCTCTTCTTGTGCAGTGAACTATAACTTACTATGTCTTAGATAAAGCAACTCTAAGAAGAGCAGGGGTCAAGAACTGTGTCAAGGAAAGGAGTTGGCTCTAAATCGATGGGGTCATGTGGGAAAGCAATGAGGTGAGGAAATTTAAGAGACATTTGGTTAATACCAGTAATTCAGAGATTCATGTGCCATTACTGGCTTTCAGAAACCTCCTAGGCTGACTTCATTGTGTTTCCGGGACTATCACTCTGGGTCAGGATTCATTTGTGATGCGATGTACTTTCCAGCAATGCAGAGAGAAAAGAAAGGAAGAACAATGGAAACATTTATATTCCAGATTCATTTATATTCAAGATGGCTAAGAAAGGCAAGAGATGACTAGGGAAAAGGACCAAGGGGCCTTATGGCAGTAGGTGAGGAAATCGCCTCACCGCAGCATTCAACATGGGGACCCATGTCTTCACTGTGCCCTTGCCATTTGCTTAATGGATAACCCGAAGCAAGGTATTTCTGGACCTAAGAAATGAGAAAGTTCTGTGTGTCCTTGGTCTGTTGTCCACTTCTGAGGAAGCGTCTCCTTCCCTAGCCTTGGATACTCATCCTTGTTGACCATTTTACCCATCATATTGTTCATGATACTTTCAACTGTGAGATTCTATTACTCCTTATTGAACTCCAGCAGTGTATTACATTTTCAAAAATAAGTCTCTGTGAAAAAAAAAATAAGTCTCTGTGTTATAGAAAAGTAGTATATGTCAAAGATGCACCACAAATGGTCTTCTTTTAAAACTTAATAATATAGAAGTATCTGGAGGCCTGGATTTACTTTTTCATTCACTCTATTTTTCTCTTTTTCATCTTATTTTATTTAATTCAATTAATTAATATATAGTGTATTATAGTTTCAGAGGTAGAGTTTAGTGATTCATCAGTTGGATACAACATCCAGTGCTTATTACATCATGTACCCTCCTTGATGCCCATCCCCCCACCTTCCCCCATCCCCTCTCTTCTAGCAATCCTCAGTTTATTTCCTATAGTTAAGAGTCTCTTATGGTTTGTCTCCCTCTCTGATCTTTTTTCTCTTAAAGACATTTTTTTTTTTTTACAGAGAGAGAGAGAGATCACAAGTAGGCAGAAAGGCAGGCAGAGAAAGGGGGAAGCAGGCTCCCTGATGAGCAGAGAACTGGATGCAGGGCTTGATCCAGGACCCTGAGATCATGACCCGAGCCGAAGGCAGAGGCTTTAACCCAGCGAGCCACCCAGGCGCCCCTCTCTTAAAGACATTTTTGATAAGTACGTGTTAGCATCTAGCACAATTTTAGTGCTTCTCTCTGTCCTATTTTTAAACTTTTCTGGGTAAAAAAACAAAAGTGCAGGTTGAATCACTGCCTTGTACACCTGAACCAAGACAACGTTATATGTCAAGTATATTTCAATTTTTTAAAAATAGTATATAATTAAACCTTCTTAGCCTTTTAAAAATAATTTAATTTCAAAGATATATACCTCAATAAATGTATTAATTAAATACTGAAAAAGAGAAAAAAATTCAGCAAGTTATGCTATTGTAATTGAAAGCCTTAGGATGTGGCATTTATGGAAGTAATGTTGAAAACTGGTTACTGCTGTTTCATGTTTCAAAAAGAAGTGTTGCTTGCTAATTCCTTCCTCCAAGGAACATTTTGGGAACTTCCATTGAATTGATCCATTCAATTAGGACCTGTACTTGAAACCATTAAAAGTTTTGACTTCTGAGTGGAGAATGTAACACTCAGAATACAAATATCATCTTGTACCCTGCAGTCAGTCTATCCTTGGTTCATGTATGAAGGCCTTTTTTGGTTGCTCAAGCGTTCACTATTGGGTATAGAATTACTGGTTAAAATAAAAACTGGGTTATTTGGGCTAGAGCTGTTACCTCTACTTAGGAGTATGTTTGAAAATTATTAGCCTAAAGAGTTAAAATGTGTGTTGTGCAACTCTATGAGAGATTCAGATGAATGTTGCCCTCCTCTGCTCTCCATGAGGGGAAGGAAGAGGCTAGGAATAAGACAATTACTCTAATTTATGCAATTTGCATTATCTACTAATGCAACACGCTTTCCAAGAACTCATGAAGATACAGAAATGACCAAAATGAAGTCCCTGTCTTCATAGAGCTTACCTTCTACTTAACAGGATATTCCTTATTAAAACTCAAGAATTAAGAAATTTGGGAGAAAAGAATTGGTGGCTGAGAAGGATTTTTGACATATGGTATGGAGGGAAGAGTGTGAACAGAGGCATCGTGATGCAGATATGCAGGATGGATGGGCCCAGAAGCTGGGGCGATACCAACGGAGCTTTATCTACTGTAGTTGGAAGTATGGTCAGATGACAGAGTAGACACACATCTAATTTTCCTTTCTATAATGCTCAAGCAAATATTTTAAATATATCACTGAGCACAGGGAACACCTACACATAAGTTTTAAGAAGCTAACAGGTAACATTTTGGAAACAGTGGCCAAAACATCTGATTGCACTAGGAATTTCACAGGTAGAGGAGGAAGTAGAAATAGTAATATAAAGAGAAAGAAGCCGGTTGGCGGTCTTCCATTCAATGGGATTAACTCACAGTGAGTTAAAATGACCTTGGCAAACACAATGGCTTTGATTAAATTCCTCACCCCCAATCCTGCCAAAACTGGCAGTATGAGCACAATTTTTATCTAGCCTTGTTCAATGAGAATTCCAACAGGGAAAGTAACATGTCATTGACATGGGGCGTTCCCCTCTTGAGGAAAGAGAAAATTCAAACAGAAGGTAGTTGGGTCAATATAGGATTAAATGAAAGGAAGCTGGTGTTTTTTAGCACCAAACTGGAACATGTGGATATTTTCTTCTCTCTGGGTAAAATTCTGCCTTACTCTTTGACGAGGGCAATTAAACTTACAACCCTTTCCAGTGGGCAGTACTAGAGTCACAATGACCATTCTTAATCACAGTTTCTCATTTTTCTAGGCCCATTTTCTCGGATCTCACAGAGCTAATTGTCATATTGCTTGGGTTATATTTTAATCTCCTCCATCATATATGAGAGCCATCTTGTCTAATCATCAATACGTTCTTAGAGCCTATTACTTCTGCAGACGCTAACCTGATCTGCTTCCAGTGGCTTCTCTTGGCTTTAGTTTTGGAGGGCAATTCATTTAAAAAGAACATTTCATTGTTTATTTTCTTAGTGCATAAAACTCATACATGTTTAATATAGAAAATTTGAATAGAAACATAAACAAGGGGCATCTGGGTGGCTCAGTTGTTGGGTGTCTGCCTTTGACTCTGGTCTTGATCCCAGGGTTCTGGGATCAAGCCCCACCATCAGACTCCTTCCTCAGTGGGGAGCATACTTCTCCTTCTCCCTCTACCTGCTGCTCCCCCTACTTGTGTGCTCTGTCAAATAAATAAATAAAATCTTTAAAAAAACAACAAACGTAAACAAAAAGAAAAGAACAAATCTTCTATAATTCCATAATATAAAAGGAAACCAATTTCATGCATCATTTGATAATTTGCTTTTACTACAAAAAAAATCTTTCTATGTAATTAAATATTCAGGCATGCGATTCTTTTTCAATAGCTACACAGTATTTTATTGATGGCATATTCCCTGGTTTACTTAATATATCCCATGTTGTTGGATATTTAGGTTCAATATTCAGGATTTTTAGGTTAAAAATTTTGCCGTGTTGAACATCCTGTAGTTTACTTACTTATTTTTTTTTTTAACTTTTGCACTCAATCATGATTATTTCCATGAGATAAATTCCTACATGTGAAATTGCTGGGTCAATCTGTGAGATATAGTCAAACCAATCTTGCAGAAATTTGTGAAGTGTATTTTCTAAGCCACATTGCTTGAGGATACCTGTTTTCCTAGATGAAGTCTGTCTTTTTCTGGGCCTTGTCTTCAAATTCTGTTGTTGTTGTTGTTGTTGTTTTTAAATTTGGAACCTATGAATTATTTTATAGATGGTGACTGTCTGGGAAGTATAGTGAATTACTTATATGATTCCTCCCTGTGTTAATTAAATTTTTTAGTCAAATGAATGAGTTAAGTGAGGATAGTGTTTGTGGAGACTGTAGTAACATACTCAAAGTTTTTAGTAACATGGGAAGGATTAAATATGAGTTTAGATGACCCGGCTTTGAATTCTAGGTTTCTCTCTTTTTTTTTTTTTGTTTTAAATAAGATTTATTTATTTATTTGTCAGAGAGAGAGAGAGATTGAGAGTACAGGTAGGGGGAGTGGCAGGCAGAGCAGGAAGAGGGAGAAGCAGGCTCCCTGCTGAGTAGAAAGTGAGATGCAAGGCTCAATTCCAGGACCTGGGGATCATGACCCAAGCCAAAGGCAGGAGCTTAGCCAACTGAGCCATGCAGGTGTCCCGAATTCTAGCTTTCTAATCCTCGATAGGTACAGATGCTTTAATCTCCATTTTTTTCATCTGTAAAATGAGGATCCAATCTATCCTGTTTATTTGTTGGTGAAGCAGACCATGTGGTCTAGGTGTGAGTGATCCCATTCCCACTTAGAGGAGTGGGCTTTGACTGATATAAATCCTCAGATAGAATCTTATCTCCCTTACCTGGTAAGTGGTTGAGAGACGAACAACCAACCTAGTTTAAACCAATCAGCATACAACATTTGCAGTAGACTGTATTATTTTCAAAATATATCCAAGCTCATCACATCTGACTTTTCTTACAGAGGATTTTATTTCCCATTCTGTTTTCTTACAGAGGATTTTATTTCCCATTCTGTCCCAGAATGTTTCCATTCTACTGATAACAGCCCTAGGTAATGACTTGCTTTGTCCTATAAAATGTGGGTGAAAGTTACATGTGCCATTTCCAAGTGGAAAGTTAAAGGGCCAGCATGTGGCTCTACAGTCACACTTCCCCTCTACCGTAAGATTACTACGACCTAGAAATTCCCTGCTCCTTCAGTCTTAGTCCCCAGACAAAGAAGGCATCCATGAACCCTCAGCCGATCCACAACTACCAGCAGGAAAGTTAAATGACAAATAAACCTTTGTTGCTTTGTAAACCACTGAGGCTTTGGGGTCATTTGTTACCACAGCACAATGTAGCTGAGGCTGATGCACACACCATTTCTTGGACTAGATCAAACACTTTTTAAGAATGGGTACCTAACCTGATTTTGTCTGTTAGGGATGAATCTCAAGACATTCGTTTGACATCTGGGAGAAGAGGCACTCTCTTTCTTTGGTTGCTGTGATATATAGTGGTGTCACCAGGAACTGCGGTAGCATTTTGTTAGAATAATAAAAACCAGTCCAAGGAAAGAGCAAATAAATGAGAATAACACCAAGAAAACTGCCTAGAAATGGAGCCAGAGCCCTAATCTTAAATCAATGTCTGAAGTTGGCATACCTTTGAACTCTTCAGTTAAATAAAGCAGAAATAATAAATTCCCTTTACAATTTAAGCTACACTGAGTAGAATTTTCTTTTATTTGCAGTCAAAATTAGTGTGGTTGGTTCCAATGTCTGACACAAAATGATTAAGCAGAACACAACTTGGGAAGCATGAGAGTAAGACAATACCATGAGATGATTTCTGGCAAGTGTTTGTGGCGATGGTGGTTGAAAGAAGACAGAGGTAAAACTCAAAAGAATTCTGGAAGCTAAGAGATTCTGAGAGTAGGGTTCACTATGGTTATGTGCGGCAGAAGTTGGAAACTGGATGCGAGACAGGGTGAAGAAGAGATAGTCACTGGCTTCGCACATGCTGATTTCTAGAAGTTCTCAACTCTGTGCTCTCTGTTCTCGTAGTCCTAGTGGTGCTTCTCACTGTCTTAGCTGACCCGACAGGAGTTCAAACACTGCCTGCTTGGCTAGACGTCCATTTCCAGCCCTCCCTGTTCTGTCACAGTCCATACTTCTCAGCAGAGAGGCCTTTTCCTGGGTTCATCATTTCACTGGTAGGGGGCTTAATTAATTAGCATTTGTAAGATGTTTCCAGCTCTTTAGTGGATTAGCGATAATTAGGAAAGCAGAGCCAAGAACTATTTATTATCTTCCTCTCTGCTGGTCTCTTTTCCTGCTTCTTCAGGAGAAAGTGGCATTGATGTTGACTTGAATGAACTTGTACTTGTTATGCTGTCTCATTTCATTTCTCATGAAAAAGATTCAGAAGTCTCCCAGGTCCCATATGGGGAACACTTTCCAAGGATCAGTCATTTCTCCTATAAACTAGGCAAATTCGGTGTTGATAAATAATGCAAGTTTATAATCACCATAAAGGGCAACGTGTTTGAAAGCCACAGGTGAAATCTGCTGGAGTCTTGCAGCTTACTCTTACAAGAAATCCTTCGCCTAGCCAATCTGAGCAGCACATTTATCCCATGGCCCCCACCCAATAACTCCCTCCCCACAGATAGTGCACCATGATGCCCTGAAGACTAAAGAATTTAAATGCTGTGTTATCTTTTTTGTTTTTTTCACATCTTGATTGAATTTTTCCCTTGCTTTTCTTATACTGTTTATTTATTTGAGAGAGAGACAGAGGGAAAGAAAGCAGGTGCCCCACTGAGTACAGAGCCAGATACGGGGCTCGATCCCAGGACACTGAGATCTTGACCTGAGCTGAAATCAGGAGTCAGCCACTTACCTGACTGAACCACCCAGGTGCCCCAGTTCGCTTTTCTTACTTTATGACACATAAGATGAATCAGCCAGGAACGGCATTTGGGGAAAATAACAGAAACCTGAATTAACATGATTTAACAGCTTGAAAATTTATTTTACTCTCACATTTAGGGCATTCTGGAGGGTGACTTTCTATAGTTGTTACGGCGATTCTGGAATATAAACTGCGTCCTAAGCTCCTTTTATCTTTTTGTTTTGTTTTCATTAACAGGCGACTTCCATCTTCAAGGGGCATTTTGGCTTCCACCTGCTCTAGACATCGAATCTAGATTCCAAGCAAGAAGAAAGACAAAGGGGAAAAAGCAAAAAGACCTCCTAACTACATCAGCCCCTCCTGAGAACCTTATCCAGAACTTACCTCGCTACCCCTACCTTAGGGCAAGGCTGGAAAAAGTCTTTTTTATCAGGGCACTTCGATGTCCCCAACAAGATCCGATTTCTATTATTAAGGAAGAAATGGTGATGGTAAGAAGTAAGCCATTATCAGATTCTATCACGCAGCATTCCTGGCAATCTGTCTTAAATAATAATCCTTAACTCAATAATATTTACTAATATTTGTATAGTGTCTCGGGTTACCAAAACCAAACCCTCCAGCGCTTATGGCCTCTTGGGGTCCTGGGTAACTTACAAAAAGAGAGACCATTTTATCTGGGAGGATATTAGGAAATCTTTATTTGACACATGATACCCAATGATGATCCATTGAAAGTAGATGCAGAGGGAGAAGCCTTCTCAAAGATTTTAATAAGTTGAAACATTCTACTGATTTCCCCAGGCACCTTCCAGTAGGTTCACCTGCAATTATTCTGAAGCAGAAGGGACAGAATGTGAGGTTCTGGTGCTTTCTGTGGAGGAGCCCTGTCCACTCTCATCCAGTTGGATTTATGTCCCCTCAATATGTTCAGCAGTGTGTGGTTCTTTTTTTTTTTTTAAATTAACATATAATGTATTATTTACCCCAGGGTACATGTCTGTGAATCATCAGGCTTACACATTTCACAG
>CM052809.1:102421065-102511129 GCA_028533885.1 Nasua narica
TAGTAACTAGTTCTCTAGCCATCGGTACTGTCTCTTGTTCTTTTTTTTTGTGGTGAGTTTTTCCGCCTTGCCATTTTATCTAGCTAAGAATAGATGAGTGAGAGAGAAAAGTACTCTGGAGTTCTTCAGTTCTCACTGATTGATGAACTTGGTCTTGGCTGGATATTCTCACTGATCTTCTGGGGAGGGGCCTTTACAATTTGATTCTCAGATGTCTTTGCCTGAGGCGGAATTGCCCCACCCTTGCCCAGGGAGGGGCCAAGAAATTCACTCAGGTTCGCTCTTGGGAGTCTTTGTTCCCTTAGCGCTTTCCGTACCGCCCTGGAGGCCGGGAATGCAAATGGCGGCTCCCAGTCTCCGCCAGAGGAGCTGAGCGCTGGAGTCCCCACTCCTCAGCATGCCCTCAGAGGAAAGCAGTCAATCACTCCCTTCTCCCGGGTCCACACAAGCTCCGAGCTCAGCCACCGGTGGCAGCGCACCTCTATCTCTGGTGCACAGCCCCGTCTGGAGTCTCCAAACCCAGCAGATTTCTGCTGCGCACTGCCGCGCCGCTCCTCCCCAAGGAGGAAGGAGGGGGTCCCTCCGAAATGCCTTATGTGGTCCCCGCTTGAAGGGCCGCGGCCACAGTCTAGGGTAAGCCCCAGCTGAATATGCACTGCGCAGCTCTTTCTCTGCCGCCGGGCTTCTCTGCCCCGATACCTGGGAGCTCTGCCTCACTCAGACACCCCCAGTCTCTTTATGGTCTCGCGGGTCCTGAAACCACTCTGTTCCCGCGAGGGCCAGACCTCCAGCCTAGCCTCTGGAGCAATGTCCCTCAGCGGAGCAGACTCTAAAGGTTCTGATTTTGTGCTCCGCGGCTCTGCGGCTGCAGGGAGCCGGCCCCTACCCCCACGGTCTCTCTTCCTGTCGCTTTGGAATCACTTTTCCAAAAGTCCTACCTTTCTGAAAGTGGTCGATTTTCTGCTCCTAGAATTGCTCTTCTTCCTCTCTTCTCTCTCCTGTTGAGTATGCTGGCTTTTAGAATGATTTAATAACTATCTAGATGAACTTCTGGGATCCGACTCTATCTCAACCTCCTACTTCTCTGCCATCTTGCTCCTTTCCCTCTTTTTAAAGATTTTATTTATTTATTTGGCAGAGACAGAAAGAGAGAGAGAGCGAGCACAAGCAGGAGGAGCAGCAGAAGAAGAAGCAAACTCCCCGCCGAGCGAGGAGCCCAACGTGGAGCTCAATCCCAGGACCTTGGGATCATGACCTGAGCCCAAGCCAGATGCTTAACCTACTGAGCCACCCAGGCGCCCCCAG
The DNA here is from genome assembly GCA_028533885.1 of Nasua narica. NCBI lineage: Eukaryota > Metazoa > Chordata > Mammalia > Carnivora > Procyonidae > Nasua > Nasua narica. Next base: position 102,422,371 of record CM052809.1, read on the forward strand.
CAGTGTGTTTTTAAGGTGAGTTCTTAATGTGTTAGGTGTCAGTCAGGGGGCATGCCAACAGGGGGTGCAGGAGGCCGGAGCAAGGTTCTAATCAGGGCAAAAAGCAACAACAAAACAGAGACTCATTGCACAACTATCTGGCCATTGACCATTTCCAAAATCTTTCTGCCCCAGGGAGATAATGTCAGAGGACAGCGCGGGGAAGAGATGGGTAAGAAAAGCCTGAACAGTTTCTTTAGTTCAGTGTACAGCAAAAGGCCCAGCAGATCGCAGGTTATCAGCGCTAGTTCCCTGTGCCTGTTGTGGTTCCTAGTGGAAGTCTAGGAACTGCGGGAGAGATCGCCTCACACAGGCATTTCTTCTCTACTCATTTCGGGGCTATCATCCTGAAAGAATAAGAGAAACTGAGGTGCAAGTGTTGAGATATTTTTCATATCAAGAATTAGAGAACATTTATTTGGCCACCTTTTGGGACCGACCATTTAGTATTTGTAGGTTAGACCTCAACGAGAAACTATTTCTGTAAGCAAAGTGCGCCTCCCTCTATCACGCACTCTCTGCCCGGTTCTGCCCTTTCAGAGATCAGGAAGCAGAACTAACCTACCTTTTGATACACTTCTGGGGCCTACTAACTAGGCTGAAGTTCAATTATATGGAGATGTCTTTTTCCCAAAGAGGTCTCTTTGTCCTTGTTTTCTGCTCATGCTGACTTGGAGCGGCCATTGATGCAAAGTTCAGAAAGCAGTGCCGTTGGGGAGTGCATATAGAACTTAAATCTCATTTCTTACCCCAGACACACACTGTTAATTAAGGACGGGTTCTAAAGATCCCATCCCCTCTATGCCTGGTCACGATGCAAAGAACTGAGAAATCCACTGAAAATATTTCAGCTTCACGTTGATCATCCTGTGTTTGAGTTAAGGTGGTAAGTCATTTGTTGTATGTCACACTTAACTTATCTGTGCTAAATACTCTCCTTAAAATCCTTCAGTGTACTGCCAACTCTTCAGAGAAGTTCTGAACCCCCTAGCATAGCCGCTAAGACCTTTTGTGATCCTGTCTCCGGCCAGCCACACTTTCAGCCTCACATTTTACCACCTTCTAATATACATCTTATCATCTAGCCATATCCAGCAAATGATAATAAAAGCTCACTTTGGGGGACCCGCATCTATACTAAACACTTAACATAAACCCCATTTAGTTCCAAGCAGGAATTCCTGCAAGCGGGATTCCTGACTAAATTGAAATCTGTGGGGGCGTATTCCCCTCTAGATCTTGTACATATCGTTCATTGATGATTGCTGTTCCATTCTTTTCAAATTTCCTGAGACCACTGTGCACCTTTAATCCCAGTTTCTACCAATTTCCCTTCGTTGGATTTCTGGGTGATCTTCCTGGGCTATAGGGACATCTTTCATACTGCCTGGGGTATTCACCCCGACCGCCAGCTCGTCTTCATCCTCCCAGCTGCCGCCGTGGAGGTGGAGTCCTCCTGGAGCTGCTGGGACTTGCATTTCGCTCTGCAGATTGATACCTTCCCTTTGTTACCCAGGGAGCTCCAGCACTGTCGACCTGCCCAATCTTGGCCAGCTGGTTCGGGCAACACTGCTCGCCAGAATGCCCAATCAATGGCAGAAAGGACATTAACAGCAGAGTAAACCGCCCACCTTGACGAACACCTTTTACACAGCCCGTTCTGGAGTCCTCGCTGGCAGGCAGCAAACACGCGTGCGTACAGAGTAGTGTAATGATCCATGACGTGTGCTCTACTGTAATGATTTCTATGCATATGGAGTATATTTGAATAAAAATATCTCCCGGACAACTTTATAACAAAGCAGCATCTTTCAATAGGGCATAGCTGTACCTTCATTGCCTCATTTAGATCTCAAAAAATCCTGTAGTTCAAATAAATTAAATGAAATGCTGTTGTTAGGTGTGGAAACTGAGGCTTCGGATAGCTTCCGTGATTTGTTGAAGGCAGTACACGTTAGAGCAACTCAGTCATTGCACCAAAGTTAGCAAATGAACTGCTCTCAGCTTGAAATTGGGCATGTTTTTGGGAGGTGTGGGGGAGAAGAGGGCACAGTAGTTTTTAGTATTATCATCTTGAGGCACCAAAAATTATTTTCATACACACGTCTACCCCTCCTCCGCAACAGAAATTTGGATTTCTGTTGGAAAGTTAGAAGGCGCGGGAACACCAGGTCCCACCTGGCGTCTGTCACCGGAGCTGGGGAGGGCCAGCCCCTTTGAGTGCAGCCTGCTGTCCTCGATTTACCACAGCATGCACTAATCCCTCTTGCTTTTCTTAGGACTCAGTCCACCCCACTCATTCGTATTGCCTGCGGGCTCCTGTGGCCATTGGAAGTCAGGACCACTGAAAAACACGCACTCTTTCTCTACAGTTCCTCGAAGCATTGTACCTTGCCATCTCCTTTCTTTGTGTTACTCACTTGTCTTATCAGGTTTGCTCAACCAATACAATCCGCTGCCTTTCCTGCCTCACTATCACTCCCTTTCTCTACCCAACACTTTCTACCCACGCCAACGCCGAGCCTGCCTCCGCAAACACCCTGGGCACCCCTCTCTCTTAATTCTTACCGCTGTCTTTTGTGCTTGTCCTTTCCATGTGTTGTTCACACAAGCCCTCGGAGAGCCAGGAGAAAGGCTTTCTCCTTGAATCTTGAGGCCCAGCTTGCTCAGAAAGAATATAAGTGGATGGACGGATAGAGGGATGGATGGGAGGATGGATGGATGGATGGATGGATGGACGGATGGAGGGATGGATGGGAGGATGGATGGATGGATGGATGGACGGATGGATGAATGGTTGACTTGAACTCAGGAGGAAACCACTCTCACCCCCCTTCCAGAGCAGAGCAGCTGAGTATTAAAAGTCGTCTGTAGTGACCAGCCCTTGGCTTTTGACTGGAGCACGTGTGTGCTTGAACTGGTTGGTCTGCTTGGCGATTGCTTCTAAGCCAAAAATAGCCAGGAGGGAACAATCAAGTGTTTTTCTCTTCCCCGAGGTGCTCAGAGCAGTAAATAATAGTAAACCACAGAAACAGCTGTATGGTCATTTAGTTTTCAGGGATTAAAAAGGGCAAGTCTCTAGCATATTAGTCAGTAGCTATTGTTGAGTGCGGAATTGAGCATTGAACTTCTAGTAGAGGAGAGAATTCTTGTCCACTTGAGAAAAGCATTTATTAAACAAGGTGTTATACTAGCCAATCAGTTTTTTTAAAAAATGCCTCTTTATCTGATCACTTTACTGAAATAATTTAGTTGCCACTTGTTTTAACTAGGCATTCCACCATCTGCAAATAATGATATTTTACATATACTTTCCCCATAGTTAGACTTCTTCTCCTTTGTAGCTTATTGCAATTGTATAATTTCTTAACCTATCATTAATTATGAATCATTAATTATGAAGTTCTATGCCAACCTCATTCTGGTCCTTTTGAAAAGAATTTTCAAAGTAATACCTTTGAACAGATGAAGCAAAAGGCTCAGAAAAAACAAGTATCCCTTGTCCCTCTTCTCAATTTCGTTCTTTAGTAGCAATCATTTCGAGCTATTTCTAGCTACCTTCCATTTTAATTAACTTAGTATTTCTAAATGTTATGTTTTTACTGCTTTTCCTTATGTATTAATTTTAGATATTATGTACTCGACTCCTTGTTACAGAAGATGGTGATTAAACTCTTTTATACTGCCCCTGCTTCTTCTTTATCCCCTCGTCCTCTCCAAATGCACAGCGTATACCACTATTTTAAAAATAAAACACATGTCCAGTCTTCATTGCTTCTGCGTACAATACCCCCCAAAGTTCCCTGGTCTCTATCCTTGCCTCCCTGCATTCCGGCCCCCACACACCAACCAGAGGGCTCCTTCTGAAATGCAAGCAAGATCTTGCTACTTCTCTGCTCCCAAACTTGCAAAGGTTCCTCATCGTAAAGTAAGAGCCCAAGTCTTTATGATGTCCTTCCGGGCCCTGCATGATCTGGTCTCCTACTACTCTCTCCTTTGCCCACATCTTTCCAGTCGTGTTGGTCTTCTTGCTGTTCCTCGAACACCTCAGCAGACTCTTCCCCAAGGCCTCTACAAGGGCTGTTGTATGAGAATGCAACACTCTTCTCCTAAATATTTGTATGGCCAACCCTTTCACCCTCTTCTCAACCTGCCTCTCCTGCCCCTTCCCAGCATTATTAGGTCCCCTCATTCTGTAAAACCTTTCAGTTTTTCAAGAGCACGTGTCACCTCCTAACATAGTGAAGGTACTTACTTTGTTCCAGTTCATTGCCTGCACCCCACTCCTGCGGAAGGGCAAGCTCCACGAAAGCAGGGATCTCCATCTTGTTTGCGCATGTACGGCACACATCCCGTAAAGAGAGCTTAGTCCATGGTGGCTGCTCAAAGAATTGGATAAGGAAATGAATCAATGTGTCAATTTCATGGGACACACCGTGGGGCCAGGCGTAGTGTTGTGGTGAGACCACCTCCTTTCCTGCAAGACTTTATAACTGTCCTTTTCCTCCCTTATGCCATGTGCTATCCATACAACCTTCTTTCCAAATGTTCCGTAACATCAGGATTTTGTTTTTAAGGAGAATAAGTTCTGTTTCTCCAATAAGTTTAATTGTAGTTTCAGGAAGGTTTTTTGTTTTGTTTTGTTTTTAATCATGATAGGAGCCCTCTTACGTTATTTTTTCCAATAGCATTGTTAACATATAATTCACAGATTACATAATTCACCCCTTTAGAATGTACAGTTTGATGATGTTAGGTTCAAAATTCCCATGGCGAAGATACTCAGGGATCAAGTGTTCAGAGAGGTTATTAGGTTCAAATGAGGCCATTAGGGTGGGTGCTAACCCCAGAGGCCTTCGGGGCTTGTCAAAAGAGAAAGAGAGATAGCGGTAGAAACGACCGTGTGAGAACAAAGCAGCAGGCAGGTGGCCACACGCCAGTCAAGGAGAGACGCTTTGGAGACAACCAACCCCGCCAGCACCTTGACTGTGGACTTGCAGCCTTCAGACCACGAGATACTAGATTTCTGTTGTTCGAGTCTGCGGGTCCATGGTATTTGGTTATGGCCGCCCCAGCAAACAAATACAGACAGTTTTTAATATATTCACAACTATATGTCACCGTCATCATGGTTAATTTTAGAATAACTTCATCACCTCAAAAAGAAACCCCATACCTTTAGCTATCACCAGCTCCTGTCCTCCTCATGTGCCTCGGCTGTCGGCAGCTGTTCATCGACTTTCTGTGTCTACTGATTTGCCTATTCTGGAGATTTCATATGAAAGATAACCTATAATGTGTGGTCTTTTGAGAGTGACTGACTTAGCCTGTTTTTAAGGTTCATCCATGTAGTAACATGTACTAGCATTTCCGTTCTTTTTCAATAGCCGAATAAGCCTAATAATATTCTTCGTATGGATATACTGCTTTTTGTTTATCCGTTTAATAGTTGGCGGATATTTGGGTTGTTTCCAAGTTTTGGCTATTACGAATAATGCTGCTATAAACTTTTGTATTTAAGCTCTCGTGTGGCCATGTGTTTTCATTCTCTCGGGTATAGACCTAGGAGTAGAATGCCTGATAAGGTATCTCAGAAGGTAACTCCATGATTATGGTTGGAAAACTGGCCAACTGATTCTCAAAGTGACTGCACCATTTCACATATCATATTTTATCACATCCTCACCAATCGTTGTTACCTGACTTTTTGGTTGGACATTTAGTAGGGCGAAGTGGAATCTCAGTGTGGTTTTGATTTTGCATTTCGCTGGTGACTCATGTTGTCAGGTGTCTTTTCATGTGTTTGTTGGCCATTTGTGTATCTTCCTTAAGGGAAGGTCTGCTCAAGTCCTTTGCCTATTTTTAAATTGGGTTATTTCTCTTATTACTAGATACAAGTTCCTAATCAGATATATGATTTGCAAATATTTTTTTTCCATTCCATGGGGTGTCTTTACTTTCTTGTTAGTGTCCTTGGCAGCACAAAATTTTTAATTTTGATCAGTCCAATTTACCCATTTTTTTCTTTTGTGGCCTGTGACTTTAGTATCATATCTAAAAATCTATTTCTAAATCTGAGTTCATAGAGATTTACTTCGTTTTCTTTAAGAGTTTGATAGTTTTAGCTCTTAAATTTAGTCCTTTCACCCGTTTTGAGTTAAATTTTGTATATGGTGTGAGGCAAGGGTCCAGCTTCATTCTTTTGCATGTGGCTATTCAGTTGTCCTAGCACCATGTGTTAAAAAAGTGTCAAATCACTGTCGTATACTTGAAATTAGTGTAACATTGTATGTCAACCATACTCAAATAAAAACAGAAAACTAAAACCAAACAAACAAAAAGACTGTTCTTTCCTGCGTCAAATGATTCTGGAAAACCTGCCCCAAATCAATTGACCACAGACACATGAGTTTATTTCTAGTTTTCAATTTTTTTAAAAAAGATTTTATTTGCTTATTTGAGAGAAACAGAAAGAGTGCATGGACAGGAGCAGGGCGTGGGGAAGAGGGCAGAGGGAGAAGGAGAAAAGGCAGACTCCATGCTGAGCAGGGAACACTACCTGAGGCTCCAGGGCTCTATCCTAAGATCCAGACCTTGGGATCGTGACCTGAGCCAAAGGCAGATGCTTAACTGAATGAGCCCCCCAGGTACCCCAAGCTTTCAATTTTTTCCATTCATTTATATGTCAGTGCTACCCTTAAGTCAGTACTATACTGTGTTGATTACAGTTGCTTTGTAGGAAGTTTTAAAAATCAGGAAGTGTGAGTTGTCCTACTGTGTTCTTCTTTTTCAGTATGATTATGAATATTCTGGGTCCACTGCAACTCCATAGAAATTTTATAATCAGCTTGCCAATTTCCACAAAGAAGGTAGGTGGGATTCTGACAGAGATTGTGTTGTACCTGTAGATAAATTGGAGAGTATCACCATCTTAAAATATTGTCTTCTGATAATGATCATGAGATGCTTGTCATTCATTTAAAACTTTAAAAATTTATTTCAATATTGTTTTAGAATTTTTTTCCCTTTTTTTTATAATGTTATGTTAGTCACCATACAGTATATCATTAGTTTTTGATGTAGTGTTTCATGATTCATTGTTTGCATATAAGAGTTTTCAGTTATAAGTGTGCATGTCTTTTATTCAATTTATTCCAAATATTTAATTTTTTCTGTGTTATTGTAACTAAGTTTTTTCTTGATTTTATTTTTGGATTGTTCATTGCAAGTGTACAGAAATACTATGGACTCTGTTCATTTTTCTTAATTCTTTTTTCTATTTGGATTGTATAACCTCTATAGATCTCTCATCAACCTTCTGTTGAACTTCTCTAGTGAATTTCTCATTTCCATTATTGTACTTTCAACTCCAAAATTTCCATTTGGTTCTTTTTTAAATCATTACTATCTCCTTACTAGTATTCTGTAGTTGATTTGCATCATACCTTCCTTTACTCCTTTGGTCATGATTTTCTTGAGCTCTTTGAACATATTTGTGTTGGCTAACTGAAGGCTCAGTCTCATAAATCTGACATTTGATTGCTCTCATAGTTTATTTTGCCTGTTTTTTCCCACAGTATATGTGTCATATTTTCCTCTTTCGTTTCATATCTTTGCAATTCTGTTGAAAACTGGGTATTTTAGATAATATATTGTAGCCACTCAGTACCGCCCTCCCCACTTTTTTCATTACTATTTGCTTAGCTACTGACTGGATTATTTTAGTGAAGTTGATTTCCCTCCCACACACCGTTAAGCCTCTGATGTTGCTCAGAGGGGGTGTAGCCTTACTTTTGTCCGCAGGCATCTTGGGCTGATAGAGGTTTTGGCAGGGTTGTCTTTGATTCTCTTTTTCCCTGTCCACACCCAACTGTTAAACTCCACAAACTGCAAGCTGATTACTCATTGTTTTACAAATACGCCCTGGGGCATAAGTTGCTCCATAAACAAAATCATCCACTTTAGGCTCCTTTGAAGGGACAGTTGGTGAGGTCACTGTTTGAGGTTTGTTCTGACCCCAAATGTCTCCATCCAGTTGTGCCTTTCCCTGGTTCTCCTGAAAAATTAGCCAGCCTACCAGTCCAGTGAAGCTGCCAATATCCTCCCAACTGCCTTCGACCAGCACCTCCACTGTTTTGAGTATCCTTGGGCTTGTACTTTACCAGTCTGTTCCAAGGAAGTCAGTTCCTTTGGGAAGAGACAAGGATCTATCTACTTTATGGCGTGCTTCTCACCCTCCAAGCAACATCTCTGAGAGGGCTGTGGAGCTAGGGTGGGAATATGGAACCATTTATTTCTGAGTGACATTTCCACTTGAGGAAGTTGAGTTCTTGGTGATAGCAGTGTCCATCTTCTTAACTGGCCTCGTCTTCTTCATGGAAGCATCACCTTATGAGCCAGGGCAAGGGCTCATGGAGCCCCAGGATTTTCAGAGGCAGCACACTCAAGGTGGAGGCTTCATCCCACCAGTGGGTGGCCAGGGCCCTCACTTCGCACTGGCACTTGCTCGGAACTTAGCCTCACCAACAGGTAGTGGGGGGCAGCATGGAAAGTGCTCACATCCTGCTCCTCCTGGGAAGATAGCCCGGACTGGGAGCTGAGGGAGAGAGAGCACGGTGTTCCTGACTACCCCAGCCTGGAGCAAAGTTTCTATCTCACTGACTTGGGAGGGAGAAGAAGGGACTATGCTTCAGTTGAAATACTACAGACTTGTTATTACTACCAAATTTCGGCAGATTTTCTTTGGTACATATTTTTTTATTTGCTTCCTTGGGACTATCTCCAGATATTTTAAATGGTTGTTCTTGTTTTTATATAACTTTCACCAGTTTCACCGGGGAGCAGGTCTGTGGAACTCCCTCATGTTGTCATGTTGCCCTATTTTTAAACCTTCAGAAAAAAATCAAGAATGGGGCTTAGGTTCGGTCAAATGGCTTATTGCTTCTATTGATGTGATTTTGTTGTGAAGAAGACTTTGAAATAAAAATATTAAGTACAGATGGACATATGGGAAGAAGGAAAAAAAAAAAGAGAAAAGAAGGCAAACCATAAGAGATTCTTTTTTTTCTCCCCAAATATGTTTATTTTAATTTTTCAGTGTTACAAGATTGATTGTTCATACACCACACCCAGTGCTCCATGCAGCTATAGAGAACAAACTGAAGGTTGATGGAGGGAAGTGGGTGGGGGAGGGGCTAATGAGTGCCACGGATAAGGAGGGCACTAGTTGTGATGGACACTGGGTATTGTATATAAGTGACGAATCACTGAATTCTACTCCAGAAACCAGTATTACACTATATGTCAACTAACTAGAATTTAAATTAAAAAAAAAAATATTGAGAAGGGCACCTATTGCATGGAGCACGGGGTGTGGTGTATGAAGAATCAATCTTGTAACACTGAAAAAACAAAATAAACATATTTGAGAAAGAAATACTGAATAGAATATATTTTCTTTTTGTTGTATTAGCTACTATGGCTGGTTCCGCTAGTATCTTCTAGCATGTGATAATTTAGGGATTATTTTTATTTATTCAATTTGCTTATTTTTTCATAAAAAAAATTAACGTCTATAAAAGGCAAGCTCAAGCTTAGGGTGTGTGTGTGTATGTGTGTGTGTCTTAATCACAATTAGGATTAAAACCACTTTTTCCGTTTATAGTAATTTTACATAGTTTGTCATTATTTTCTTTTTTTTGGAGACGAAATGGGTAGTTAGGTTACTATTAGCTATTTGAAAGTTTGGAAAAATTTTTATCTAAACAAGTATATTTAGTTATGTGTGTGTGGCATGTGAACAATTTTTCAATATATTTAGTACTGGATACTCAAATTTCTTCTTCCTTGTGGTGACTATTTTGAAGTTTTACATTTTTAGGGTGGAAACATGGAAAGTATAAATAGTATAGGCCTTGCAGATCTGCATTTGAATTCCAGCTGCATCTCTTCATAGCCGGGTGACCTTGGATGTATAGCTTCCTCTCCCTAGGCTTCAGTTAAAAGGAGGATGAATATTAATTTCATGGGGTCATCACACCTGCAAAAATAGCAAATGCCCGTAAAACATTCAGTACTGTGACAAGGTCCATAGTCAACACCCAGTGAGTGCCCATTCCCGTGCTTTGAGAAAATAACTTATTTCACTTAGAATTTAAAAAACTAGTATTTAACCATCAGGGCTTCATGATACATTTTCCCCCTTTATTATTCCGCATATTCTATTGCCGCTTCCTGTCTCCTTTTACCAGTTTTTCAATTAGATTTGCCATGCATTAGTCTTTTTCAACAAGTGATCTTGGACTATATTAATCACTTTTTTTTTTGTTTTCTTCATTATTTAACTTATTTGTTGTTTATCTTTTCACCTGTGCAGTTTCCTATTCTCCTGTAGTTCTTTTTTTTTTTATTCATTTCTTTGTCTTATACAATGAGGTGAGAGCTTAATTTTCTTTTATTTTTGTGGATGGACAAACAAAGCTATGAACTTTCCTCTAAAGACTGTTTTGACCACTTCCCAGAGACTTCAATTGGTAATTATTATTCTCTTTATATTCTGCTACTGGATTCTGAGCAGGTGATTAGAACCGGACTCTAGGGGACTAGCTAGAAGCAGGAGACTAGTTAAAGAAGTCATTACAACCATGAGCTGAAAGGCCAATTGTCTGGACTGAGAATACTAACTGGGTGTCAAAGTAACCAAGGTCTAGATATAAAAATCAACTGGTACCAGGTGAATGCCTATTATGTACTGAGCACGGTTCCCCTCATGGTTTTGCATACGGATCTCCTTAATTACCACAAGTGTTGTGACATTTGTCTCATTTCCTCTCCTGCAATTAAAGATACTGGAGTACTCAAATGACTTGCCTAAGGATGTAGAGCAAATGTAACCCATTTCTCTGAAATCCTTTTTATCTTCATAAATCTCTTATACGCGTATTTGGGGCCAAGTCTTATTCTCTTGAATGCCAGTTGTGAGCACTGTTATCTTTTAATTAACTTTGTGGCAATAGGAATGATTTGTGCTTACTTTGCAATGTTACTTAAGATCAGTTGCTTTAAGAGAAGACATGCATATCAGTGAAAGCATGGTCAAATTTACGAAAAGGCTTACATGTGGGGGGCGCCTGGGTGGCTCAGTTGGTTAAGCATCGGAATCTTAATTTCCGCTCAGGTCATGATCTCTGGGTTGTGAGATGGAACCCCACATCAGGTTCTGTGCAGGGCATGGAGCCTGCTTGAGATTCCGTCGCCCTCTCCCTTTGCCCTTTCCCCTGCTGGTTCTCTCTCCCTAAAATAAATAAATAAAATCTCAAAAAAAGATAAGGCTTACATGTGGATGAACTTGCTGATCTATTTCACAGGACTCTGTAAGACCATGCTAAGTAAGGACAATATTAATAGTAGTTATGCTTAATTCAACAACTACTATGTGCCAGCCACTGTGCAATAAGAATATTATATGCATTATTTCCATTAGTCCTTATCCCAGTTGTGAGGTGGGTACTATTATTTTTATTCTCCCTTATTTACAGATTGGGATACTGCCACTCCAAACTGTTAGGTAACTCTCCCCAGGTTATAGAACCAGTCAATTAAATGTAAGTTACCTGACTTTGAAACCTAAAACCTTGTCTTCGTGGCTTAATTGCTTCTCTTAGAAGGTAGAAGAAGGCAGAATATTAATCAATATAAAAGAAAATATTCAAAATGTACTGCTTCAGGAGGTGTTGTGTCTTTTTGTTGCCTGACAGATCTAAGCAAAAGCCTATGATCCTCTGTCCACCAAAATAAGGGGGAAATCTATGACCTGCAGGCCACTGGTACCAACTCTGAAGAGGACTAGAATCATTTGTTAGAAATAAGATAGTGTGTGGTAGAAAAATCAGACTGTCTTGAGAAGTAGGGAGACTCTCAGTGAGTCAGGGGATGCTAGTGGAGTCTAAATTTGGATGGATAGTTTAACTCAATGGATTTTCATTGTTTTCCAATAACCTCCCAAGGTCTTTAAAAAATCAAATACCTTAAATATTAATTTCAATTTTGCCAGGAAGAGAACAGCAGTTCTCAGGTTTTTGAGTGTTTGGCTCACATTCAACCACTAGACATTTAGAGCTTCCCTCAGGTGTTAAGAGATTCAAAAATACCTAGATAAGTCAGCAATAATTGCAATGCACATACTAATCCCATGCCCTGGTGTCTCGGAGATGCTGTAGACACATTTAGAGTTGTGTACTGCACATCCTCATTACCCATCAGCATTGTGGAACCCCTTGAGCACTCTACTGCTCTCTCCAGTTTCTCTTATATATGCACAGCCACAAGCCAGTAAACAAGCATCCCTTCCCAGCTATCAAGCAGTACCAATTATTCAACAGAAAGTCTACCAACTCTATACTATTTTGGTAATCCATTCAACTCAGTGTTACTCCTGACAAACTTAGCCACAACAGTGTGAATCAAGAGTTACAGCAAAATTAAATTTATACGGTGACCAACTAAGGGGCTACACCTGCGATGAGTCCATAGTACAAATGTTTTATGATGAGCACTATAGAAGCTCTTGAATTTTGACCACTAATCCTGCCTGGGGTGCAAGCTGGTGCCTGAATTAAGAAGCCTAGTCTAGTCATGAACTAGACTTTGCCAGTGAATCCTGAACATGTCTTAGTTCAGAAGGAAGACCTGCCTCCTATTTTTTTAATTAAGTTTTTAGATTTAATTCTAATATAGTTAACCTACAATGCTATATTAGTTACAGGTATACAATATAGTGATTCAACAGTTTTATACATGACTCAGTGCTCATCGTGGTAAGTGTATTCTTAACCCCCTTCACCTATTTCACCCATCCCCTCACCCATCTCTTCTCAGGTAACCCTCTGTTCTTTATAGTTAAGAGCTTATTTTTTGGTTTCTCTTTATTCCCCTTTATTTTGTTTCTTAAATTCCACATATGTGTGAAATCATATGGTATTTGTCTTTCTCTGCCTTATTTTATTTAGTATTATACTCTCTAGCTTCATCCATGTTGTTGCAAATGGCAAGATTTCATTCTTTTTTCATGGCTGAGTAATATTCTATTATGTATATTAAATATATAAATATATATATTTATCTACATATATCACATCTTCTTTATCCATTCATCTATTAATGGACACTTGGACTGCTTCTATAATTTGGCTACTGTAAATAATTTTGCAATAAACAAAGGGGTGCATATACCCTTTCAATTTAGTGTTTTCATTTTCTTTGGGTAAATATCCAATAGTGTGATTAGTGGGTCATAGGCTAATTCCATTTCTAATTTCTTAAGGAATCTGCGTACTGTTTTCTAGAGTGGTTATAGCAGTTTGCATTCCCATCAACAGTGCACAGGGGTTCTTTTTTTCTCCACATCCTCACCAACACTTGCTATTTTAGTGTTTTTGATTTTGGCCATTCTGACGAGTGTGAGGTAATATCTCAGCATAGTTTTGATTTGCATTTTCCTGATAATGAACATCTTTTCATGTGTCTGTTGGTCATCTGTAAGCCTTCTTTGGAGAAATGTCTGTTCAGGTCTTCTGCGCATATTTTAATTAGGTGATGTGTTTTTTTGGGTATTGAGCTATATAATTTCTTTTTATATTTTGGATACTAACCTTTTATCAGATATGTCATTTGCAAATATCTTCTGCTACTCAGTAGGTTGTCTTTTAGTTTTGTCAATTGTTTCCTAGGCTATGGAGAAGCCTTTTATTTTGATGTAGTCCCAGTAGTTTATTTTTGCTTTTATTTCTCTTGCCTCAGGAGACCTATCTAGAAAAAAATGTTACTGCCTGTGCTCTCTTCTAAAATCTTTATGGTTATGGTTATGGTTAGTCTCACATTTAGGTCCTTAATCCATTTTGAGTTCATTTTTGTGTATGGTGTAAGAAAGTGGTCTAGTTTCATTCTTTTGCAAGTTGCTGTCCAGTTTTCCCAACACCATTTGCTGAAAAAATGGTCTTTTCTCCATTGGATATTCTTGCCTCTTTTGTCAAAGATTAATTGACCTTATTTCATTCTGGGCTGGAATAATCCATATTTGGGGTCTTCAGACTTCACAAGGAAATCTGGCTGTGACTCAGTAGCCACTGTTGCCCAGGATGAACAAACTCCATGAGCTCTGTTTCCAACCCTCATCTTCATCTGCTGACTTATTGCCATGCGATATGGTCAAGTCATTAAGATTTTGTGAGTCTTGATTTCTCTACCCTTAAAATGGTGATATTAATAATATCTTTTCTGTAGGATTATACTGTGGAGATAAAATGAAATAAAGACCATGATAGATAAATCTTTATAAACTGTAAAATGCTTTGAAGCAAAATTATTTTTATTTTATTTTTTTAAAGATTGATTGATTGATTTTAGAGAGAGAGAGCACAAGCCGGAGGAGGGGAAGAGGGAGAGGGAGAGAAAGAATGTCTCACAGACTCCACTGAGGACGGAGCCCCACGTGGGGCTCTATCTTTCAACCCCCAGATCATGACCGGAGCAGAAACAAAGACTCAGACGCTCAACCAACTGAGCCACCCAGGTACCCGCCCCCCAAATCATTATTATTTTAAAAGTGACATTCAGGAAGAGCCTGGACCATAGGCAGAAAGCAGGCTGAGTCAGAAGCAGGTTTGTAGGGGAGCTGGAAGCCGGCTGGGGCATTGCTAAGGAAACCAGGAGAGAAATATACGTCATGGAGCCCCGTCCTTATCTGCCCACTGCAGAGTAACTACCAAGAACACAAACAGTACAAGGGACCAGTCATGGACAATTTGGAAAAACACATCCGATTCCTTTTAAGGAGGGAAAGAAAGTGGGAGCTGTCTCCGAAGAAAGAAAATGCTTCTCTTGGTTACAAAGAGGAAAGCACTTCCCGAACATTTCTAAGCAACATGTGTAATGCCATCTGGAAGGCAGCGGGAGAAAGCTGGCTCGTAGGTTTCCTTTCAGAAGGGGAAGCCTTTGTCCCTGGCACCGTTTGGATCTTTGTAGGGAGATAAAGTTGAGTAGCATACGCCCTGGGAGTCCCTCCGGGCTCAGCTAATGAGTTCAATTGTCAGTTTCTTTGTTGAGTAAAACAAGTTTGGATAAAAATGAGTCTTGTGGACCTGGGAACTAAAATTGTGGAGAGCTCCCCGTGTGTCCCTTTATATTAGCAACATCTCTAGCATTTCCCTCTTTGCCATTAGTATGTCTCCTACCGTAGTTTTGATTTTCATGGTGGATTATTTTTCTTGCTTCCTTTATACCTGGAATGGAGAATATCTGGTAGACATACCAAACCAAGCATTCCTAAAAGGAACTCCTCGTTGCCCTTGCTTTACCCTCAAGAGTGTCCCACCCTTGCATTAGAACTCCAGGCCGGTATTGGACTCGAACTATAAACCTCAAGGTTATTTTGACCCTTGTGGTTCTTTTCCCCAGTATAATGTCAAAGAGTCCTCCTGGATCTGCTTAAGCCCACTTTATTCCATTAGGATGTTCCTGGTTCGGGCCTTAATCATGTCTTGCCTAAATCATGGGTTTGGGCATCATTTCTGTTACTTTAATATCTCTTCCTGAAGCTGCTAAAGCCTCCTTCCCAGAAGGCAGACCCATGTGTGCCATTTCCTTACTTGAGGGCTTTTGATGACTCCTCTTACCTAGGGAAGTGGACACTCTCCTCTGTGGCATTTGTGTGTCCTTTTAAGGACAATCCTGCAACTTGTATCACTAAACAAAGAACTGTGGTGGCAAGTGGTGCTTAAAACAATTTGCTCTTGAGCTAAGTTCTTGACACCATCAAGATTCTTCCACCGACAAGAATCTTTGTAGGAAATGCAGAGAGGACTGGATATGTAATCAAAATTGTCTCTAAAAAATGTTTGCTGAGGATTCCATTGGCTGGTCATTAGCAGCTATTTGGTTTTCTGGATTACATTCGGCCTGTGTAACTGGGACTATCAGAGATGTTTATGATAAGTGATGGATGTGTTAAATAAACGGACTAGAAAGTCTTTTCCGTTACAGGTTTGTAAACATGAGATTTGGATTTGGAATCACCATTATTGAGAATAAGTGCGGGAGGGGGAATTTGTTAAAGAAAGCCATTTATGGACAGTTTTTAACACTAGATCACACTTAAAATTATGTATGTATTATGTATTTTGTTTAGTCTCCTGCATATTCTTGTATTAATCACTGTTGGCTATTCATAGCTTCAGAAATATTTAGAAGACAAAATATCAAGCTTGTTTAGAAATAGAAATCTTTGCTAGGGTCCCTGTTTCTAATTACTGTTACATTCAGGGAATGGCTTAGAACTCAGACCGAGGGGTCTTCTGGGTGAGAGACAGTTCACATAGCGACACGTAGAGAAGAAACTGGGACCACGATAACCGATCTTGGTTAAGACTAGTTAAAGCAGAAGAAGATATGCTCACATATGCTTGCTTAAATTATTCAAATGGAACCATATGAAATGGTGAACAGTGGTTACTTCTGCAACTGGGTGGGACAGTTTTATTTTGTATTTTATACCATCTCCATATGGCATTTGTTTATCCAGTAGCATGTACTACTTCTATTAAAAAGTAGTCAGACAGGGGCACCTGGTTGGCTCAGTCAGTTGAGTGTCTGACTTTTGGTTTTGACTCAGGTCATGATCTCAGGGTCATGCGATCTAGCCCTCAGCAGAGTCTCTGCCCCTCCCCTGCTCACATGTGTTTTTTCTCTCTCAAATAAATAAGTAAATTTTTAAAAAAATAATTAGACATTTTTATATGTACTGTCATAGAAAAGATCCAAAATACATTATTAATTGAAAAAAAGCAAGTGGTAAATATTATGTATTGCATAATTCCATTCTTGTAAGCAATCACTGGGGTCTATATGTATATAATACTATATGTGATATGTATTATATGCTATTACATAGATAAAATATGTAATTCCATACATTATATATTTATACTATTATATATGTTATATATACATATATATATGACAAGAAATGTCAATTTGTTTTCTTTGGATCAGAGCAAATTTGAGAGTCTCATCTTAATAGGAAGGCAGGAAATTCAATCTCTCCCCATGATTTGGGGAGAATTTTTCTCCCTTTCTAGAATCACGTATAAATCCTCTGGTTCCCATCTCTCACTGTGGCCACTCATGCTTATTTTGTCCACATTTGCATGGGTCCTTGGTTGGGCAGTACAGGGCCTTATTAAGCTTGGAGCAGAATCTTTACCGAGACCAGACTTTCCCTCTGAGAGATCCCTCTCTGGTCCTAGTCCCTCCATAGAGATGACTCGGGGGATCAGGGCCCCGACTCCTACTATATGGAGCCCAAAGACCTTGCCCTCTTTTGTGTCTTGAGGACTGTCTTTCTTCCAGTACTCCCTCCCCTGCTATAAATCACTCCAGAAGTTCAAGGCCCAGATGCATGTATCTTATTTTCAAGGGTTTTTTTGGGGCGGGGGGGTTGGGCTCTAAGTCAAAGAGATACAAAAGGCCTGAAATTTTTGGAATTCTTATTCTTGAAATTCTGTGCGTGTACTTGTGTGTGAGAGTATGTGCACACGCATTTGTGCATTTACACACACGCATTTGTTCATGGGGGTATATGCAAGTTAAGAGTAGAGTGAGAATAAAACACTAATATCTTAATAAATCACTTTGCCATACTCATCTTACAGAGAGGAAACCGAGATTCAGAGCGACCAAGCGATTCACCCACTTGTATGTGGCAGTGATGATTTTGAATTCTGATCTCTCTTGCCCCAAAACTCATTCTAATTTCCTCAGACTTAACCCATCAGATTTTGTAGTAGATAAGAAGACTGGAAATTCCAGGCAAACCTTCCCAGATATTCACTTTGGAAACTTGTAGGGAAAACGCCAAATTGCCTGAATTTTTTTTTCTTTTTTTCCAGACCGCATTTGAAGGATGCAGGTTATGGCAGAGAAGCAGCTTTAGGTCCTAGGAAGGACGGTAATAGAAAAACCATGTCGTGTCAGGATTAGTAGCCTGAAGAGCGCTTAGGGAAAATCTATGCTGTGGTTCTGAGTTGTTTTCTTCTAAGAAGCACTGTGCTAGGTTTTTTGGTTTCAAGCAGCAGAAACCCATTTTGCCTGACCTACGCCAATGAGGAATGTATTGAGAGGATCCGGAGTCGGTCGCAGATCCCAAGAAAAGCTGACAAACCAGACCTTAGAAAGAGCAGGTCTGTGCCTCTGAGGAGCAAAGATCCAGAGCCCAGTCTTTTCCGGGGGTTTGCTGTGCTCTAGTTTTAGTCTGTTCTTGAATTCCATGCTTGGAACCTTCCCAGGGGGTCTGATTGTCCCGATACGGGTCCTGGAGCCAGCTACGTGCTGAAAGGTTAAGGGCCCTTGACAGGCACCCCCATCGAGGGGAGGCAAAGTGGGAGTGGGTGTGGTCGTCTTTGCCCAGCGTCGCCCAGCAAATCTGGGTGGAGCAGGGGTCACAATCTGGACCTTCCAGCTCCAAACTGGGCGGCCCCTACTTCTGATGTCACGATTACTGTGCATTCCATTCCAAGCAAGTTCAAATTAAAAGCTACATTACATAGTTTACTGAGGGTATTTTTAGGCGCTAAGCACTTTTTAAAAGGTTTTTTTTTAAACATCTATATCCAAACAGTCAAGAAGAAAAATTGCAAACACTGTGGGAAGTGATTATCTTTCCTCAACTGAGATCAGACATCCTGCAAAACTGTGATGTGTGCGGCTGATTTGCTTCCCGATTAAGAAGTGAATGAGGCCTGGAAGCCTCTGCTCATGGTTTCCCAAACCTGGCTTCACAGCAGTCGACTGTGGCCTCTGATTAGAGCTGGCTTTGGAGTAGTTTGACCTGGGCTGGATCCCAGCTTTGCCTCTCCCCCACCATGTGACTGTGTGAAGGTCACCAGAGCTGTCCAAGTCCCAGTTTGTTCATCTGCAAAATGGTGACAATTTTGCTTTGGGCCTTATGAGGCCGTTGGGAGAATTAAACAGAACCTTTTGTGGGTGGTGCGTTTATCTCCGGGTCCCAGCTTCTCATAAGTGCTCAAAAATATTTGTTGGAACGGTCCACTAGATTGTTCTTCCTTTACTGTGGCTCTTTAGGCTTTCCACACACGCTTTTCACACACACTCCTCCTCTGTCTGAGATCTGCTATAAAAGTCAGAATCCCCTAAGACCGCAAAGTAGGTTATTTCATGAAAGCCAAATTTCAGAAGTAAATTAGAATTGATCTCCTCTTAGAAATGAAAAGTATTTGATCCGAAAGGCTCACTATTATATATATATATTATTTAAGATTTTTATTTATTTATTTGACAGAAAGAGAGACAGTGAGAGAGGGAATGCAAACAGAGGGGTGGTAGAGGGAGGCTTCCTGGTGAGCAAGGAGCCCGATGTGGGGCTCAATCTCAGGACCCTGGGATCATGACCTGAGCCGAAGGCAGATGCTTAATGACCGAGCCACCCAGGCGCCCCTCACTATTATATTTAAATCACATGGTATTTAAAAGAGCAGCCGAAGATGCTGGCCAAAGCAGAGTGCATTGCTCTCCCTCTTGAAGGTGATCGCTCCCTTCTGGTAGGAAACTTGGTCCCAGGAATCCCCCTACCTTCTTATTCCTCTTTGTGAACAAAGAGGCTGCAAAGCCAGAGCAGAGAGATGGTTAGTTGCCTTCTTCCTTTTACCTGCTGGCTAAAAGCCTCCCCCTTGTGCTATCAGGGCTGGAAGGATGGACAGCAGGTGGCAGGCAAGAAGGACAGTGGCTGGCAGAGGACACCCATAGAGCGGGGCGCCTGGGTGGCTCTGTCGGTTAAGCATCTGCCTTCGGCTCAGGTCGTGATCTCGGGGTCCTGGGATGGAACTGTGAGTCGGGCTCCCTGATCAGCTCCCTCTCTCTCTCAGATTAAAAAAAAAAAGAGACACCCATGGAGCAATTTGCAGTCAGCCTTTGGGGAAACCTGACAGTTTACGTCAAACTTCCCGCAATCCCAGGAGGGATCTGTTTCCAAGAAAACAGGCTATGAGGAGTAAGCAAGCTGTGCTCTGATCAAATTTGCATGTAGATTGAATAGAAAATCATACACGGGGTTTGTGAGAAAGGTGAATCTGTGAGCAGGTGTTCGCTTCGTCCACGTTTTCGTGCAGCTAGGTAAAATTAGCTTTGCAGGTAACATTCATTTCTTTTCAACATCTGTAGCTACAAGCAGTAATTTGGGCTGACCAGTTTTTGTCCTGCCTTCGATGAACTATCCCTTTGAGGAAAAGCAAGATAAAATCACAAATCTGTTAGAATGTCCTTTTCCAACGCCCTTGTGGTTGAGACTGTGTGTTGGTGGGCTCTGTAAAAGAATGGAACTTGTGGGTTGAAGCCATTGCAACAGAACTGGTAGAGGGAGCGAAGGAGGGCTTAGAGAGAGTCCTATGTTGTTCGAGCTGGTTAGGTTAAACACCCAAGGGGGTAGTATTGCCAGTAGCTATTCTGCTAAGTGAAAAAGGAAGGCAATTGACAAGGGCAGGTTTTAAGAAACCAGGCTTTTTAACCTCTCCTTCCGGTTATCTATTGCTGTGTAATCTCATTCCTTGTCACCACCAATCCGGCCATTTTATGATGCTCGTGGACTCTGGGGGTCAGGAAGTCAGGGAAGCTTGCCCCTGCTTCACACCATCTGCGACTTCAGGTGGGAATGCAGAAGCTTGGAGCAACGCAGCAGCCACGGCTGGAATTGTGTCAAGGCCCGCTGGCGCCTCCGTCTGGAGGTTGATGTCAGCCTCTGCGCCGCCAGGGTCATGGGGGTGGGGCTTGCAGGAACTTCTCATGTGGCTTTTCCAAGTGGGCTCCCAGCTTCCTCGCAGCATGATGACTGGGTTCCAAGAGGACTAGGCAGATGATAAGATCCTTTCTGTGAGCTGGGAAGTCGGGGGGCGGGAGGGGGAGCATATCCTCAGAGGAGTTTTATGATTTCAGATCTTACATTTAAGTGTTTAACCCATTCTGAGATGATTTTTATGGATGGTATAAGATAAGAGTCCAACTGCTTTCTTTTGCATGAGGTTATTTTTTAGCCTTAAAAAAAGAAGGAAATCTTGCCATTTGCAACAATATGGATAGAACTGGAGAACATTACCCTAAGCAAAATAAGTCAAACATGGAAAGTCGAATACTGTACAATCTCATTTACATGTGGAATCTAAAAATAATCAAACTCATAAAAGCAGGGAGTAGAATGGTGGTTTCCAGGGTTGGGGGGGTAGAAATGGAGAGATCATAGTAAAAGGGTATAAAGTTTTACTGATGCACAATAAACAAATGCTGGAGATGTACTATACGACATTGTGCCTAGAGCTAACAATGTAATATACTATATATTTAAAATTTGCCAAGAGGATAGATATTATATCAAATGCTCTTACCACAGACACACACACACACACACACACACACACACTAATCATAAAGGGGACAGGAGGAAACTTTGGGAGGTTATGTACATGTCTAATATCCAGATGGTGGTGATAGTTTCACAGATATATACTTATCAACAAATTCATCGAGGTCTATATATTAAACATGTACATGACACTGATATGTTTTTATATGTCAATTATATCTCAGTAAAGTGGTTTCTAAAAAAAACCTCAATTTGACTTTAAATCTTTAGAAAAGCCCTTTAAGAAACTTAATTGGAATTAAATTATGCTTTCTCATAAGTTCCTGTGTTTCTTGGCAATTATAATTTGTGTTTATATCTTTCTTTGTACCCTCATGTCATTACCATCCACCTCTCTTATAAGACTATAAACGCCAAGAGATCAGAAACCAAGTCTCCTTCAATATCCATTGTGTCCTAAGCTCTAGCAAACTGCCTGGCACCTAGCAGGGACTCCATAAATATTTAATGAATGAATGAAATCCAGTTTCCTTTTGTCTATTTCTGCTTCTGCTCTGAAGAGAAGCAGATCTCTTAAGAGAATGGCACTTACAAAATCAGACTAACCGTGGAGTCTATGAGAGAATTTCTTGCTTAGGTCCTAATATAGAGGGAGGCAGCTGGATCAGAACTCAGTACTCAGATGGGGAGAAGAGCATGAGTCACAGCAGACCATAACCTCCACATTCTGCAAGCTTCACCTTTAGTAATTAGGCTCTTGTTGCTCAGCATCCCCCTTATTCCATATGGCTTACTGCAATGGTAATGATGGATTTATGTGGTGATCATTTGATTATTGTATCTTTAGTCACGGAGGCACTATGTACACTCTAGCTAAAAATTGTCAAAATAAGGAGGTTTTTAAGAGAAACACAGAACTGGGAAATTGCACTAGATAAGAAAAATGAGCTGGAAAATGAGCCCATTAGACACATTTATTTGGAGCACAGGTTTTGGCTGTCTTTATTTTTCAGATCTTAATTTTGCCTTGTTCTTGTGTTACCGGATTGCTACACTGATGCCTGATGCTCTGGCAGAGGTTTGGAATATGTTTAACATATTCTTTAAGGGTGGAGCCAGAGCAAGGCTGAGGGTCTCTCATTCATTCAACAAATATATATTGAGAAATGCAGGGTTACAAAAATACAGCCCTTGCCTTAAAGAAACATAATGTAGAACGTTCGTACCGATTTCCTTGCCCATTCCTACCCCATCCTTGGTTTGCTCTTGATTCTGCAAATTAGCATTCAGTTTAGGTCAACTCTGGATTAATCCAAGGTGCCCGTGACCAACAAAGAACTTTCTACTGCTTTCCGGCCATTCATTGTGCCTGAGATGTTAGCATGTGCGAGGGGAAAGTCAGTGTCTCGGACTCCCCCTCCCCCCCACAGCCTGAGGCTCCCCTTCCTCTGTCCCCTTGTGGATTGAGATCTGACTCCAGCTCTGCATGAGGAAGCCTTGCCAGAGAGGGAAGGATGTCTGAAGGGCACCGGGACTGCGGGTCAGAAACCTTGGTTTCATCTTGGCTCAGCCACAAACTCACTACCTGTCTTGGGCAAATTGCTTTTCTCCCTGCGGATCTTAATCTCCTATAAGAAAAAAGAAAATGACAAACTGGATAATGATATTTAAGGTCTTTTTCGGACTTACATTCTCGCTCTCTACCCATTACTGTATGTCTAGAGGTGAGAAACCCCAACAAACACTCCAATCCATGGTTTTTAGTTTAATAACAATCTGGTGTTATTAAACTTAAATTTTCAATGTTTCCCAAAAAAGCAAGTTCAACCCTTTGTCAGGAGTCTGGCTGAAAACATGATGAATAGGCCCTAAGGTGTGAATTCTTTCAGCAAGGAGAAGGCTTCTCCCTGGTTTTGAGGATCCTTTGGGGGGACTCCTCTTGGATGAGCCCCAATCCGACAACAGCAGAGGGAAAGGGCTTTGATAGTTCAGAACAGTTAACATTTATTGAGCATCTGTTAGACGCCAGGCACTGTCCTAATTGCTTTGCACGTATTACCCCATTTAATCCTCTCTGCGACAGTATGTCATTCAAACAGAAAATTAAAAGAGCTCCCTTCCAACAGGCCGGCAAGGAGCAGGATGCTTAGCATCAGGATGAAAGTGTTAAGGGAGCAATTAAGATTGCATTTTTATGAGCGCACGGCTCTGCGAGAAAAGGCTGGTGTTTCTTTTATCTACCACAGGTTTTCTAAGCGGTCGTCCTCGTCCATAAGAACGCCACTAGCCATTCCATGTCACTGCAGCTTAAGTCCGTGGTTCATTATAAAAGCTAATGGAGAGGAACGAGGTGGGCCCTACGAAGGAGGGAAAGGCCTGAACAAGTAGGTAGAAAGGGGGGTGTGTTTGGTCTAGATTTATTAGCCCAGGGAATGGTTCCTGTCATTATAAATGCGTGAGTAGCTTGGAAGGGCAAGCTCAGGAAAATTAATAGAAGGATTTTATTCTAATGATGAAGTCACTGGCCTTGTTTGCAGGGGACTCAGAAGCCAGGTTATGAGGGGCTGGAAGTGACAGCTAGAAGCAAACGCAGGAAGTGCTAGAGACAACAAAGGAAGAGATAGGAGGTAGGGCTCACCATGGAGAGCAGTGGAGGGTGCTTCGTGGTGAGGAGGGAATGTGCAGGAAGGGAGCAGGAGTTTAATTCTATCACAGAATCAAAACGATTTTGATGTCCCTCTTGGTTTTTTTCTACCCCATTAAAAAGCCAATTGTTCACAGCCACCCATCCCTGACTCTTTCCCTGACCCCCCACAAAACAAAATTCACCGAACTCTTCCCATGTACCAGACTCTGCTCCATACTATGGGACATATCATAGGAGCTCTCCGACATCCTAGTGTAGGAGTCGGAAAATGAGCAAAAAAAAAAAAAAAATGACACAACATGATAGAAGGTGGAAAGGGTCACGAAGAACAATAAGGCTGGAAAGGTTATAAGGACTGCTGGAGATGTGGGGGGTGTACGGCGTTCAAGAATATGGCCATGGAGGTCTTTGTCAAGATACAATTGAGCAAACATGGGAAGAGTTGAGGGGGTGAACTATGAGGACATCCAAACATCCTGCAGAAAATTATTTCAGGCAGAGGGAACAGAAGAGAGCATGGCTTATATTTTCCAGAAGCAGCAAAGAGGTCGGTGTGGTTGAAACAGAGTGGATGAGTAGGAGAGCAGAACTGTGAGGAAAGGGGCCCATCCTGCAGGGCCTTTGACTGATACTCTTGGTGAGGTGAAGAGCCATTGAAAGGTTTTGGGCACCTGGGTGGCTCAGTGTGCTAAGCATCTATCTTTGGCTCAGGTCATGATCTCGGGGTCCTGGGATCAAGCCCTGCATTGGGCCCCACCCTGCACGGAGCCCAACACAAGGATCCCTGCTCAGCAGGGAGTCTGCTCTTCCTTTCCCCCTGCTCATGCTCTCTCTCCCTCTCAAATAAATAAATAAATAAATAAAATCTTAAAAAACAAACAAAAAATGTTTTGCACAGAGAAATGACACAAGAAGTCCTGACATGCCTACTTGGCAAATATTCATCAAGCACATCCACATCTCCCTGCCTCACTACCACCATCCTTGTCTAAAGCACTACTGTTTCTTGTTGAACTTCTTGAAAACCTCATACTTGGCTTCCGCCCTCTGTTACTTACCCTCTCCAAGCTGCCCTGTAGGCAGCAAGCACAGTGCTCACTGAAACGTATCACCAGCTCACCCCAGCTTGTAACGCTTCCGTGACTGCCTGCTGCACTTTGAACGAAACCTAAATTCCTCTCCACCTCACGGATGCCGTTTCCTCCTGTTCAACTCTGCTATAGCCACACAAGCCTTCTCTCCATCCCTCAAACTCCCGACCGTCTCTGCCTTAGGCTTTTCGCCCTGCCCATCCCGACTATCCCTCCATTACTCTCTATCAGAGCACCTTGCTCCTTCCTGCATGCACCCCCCCCCGCCCCCCCGCCCGGGGCAGTTTGTAAGGTTCTATCTATTCATCCACTCACTTGTGAGGTCATCTGTTTCTCCCACTAGACTGTGAACTCCACCAGCCAGCGAGGGACTCCTCTGGGTCTCTTGGTCATGGTGGACTTGTGCATTGTTGTTGGCGCCGAACAAAAGTATGACTGAGTAAAAGGAAGAGAGAGGGTCATCGCTTCTCGGCCTTTTGGCTAAGATCAAGTGTAGGAAGAGAGAGGGTCATAGATGGATCTAGACTGTGGAGGGACATGAATCCATGTCTGTCTGCTGCTGTTACAGAATACTATAGACCAGAGGGCTCAAACAACAAACATCTGTTTCTCACGGGTCTGGAGGCTGGGGAGTCCAAGGTCAAGGTGCTGGCAGACCTGCTATTTGGTAAGCATCTTCTTCTTAGTTTGCAGACTACCATCTTCTCATTGATCCTCATGTGGCTGGAAGAAAAATCATCTTTCTTGTGTCTGTTCTTAGAAGGGCACAAATACCCTTCATAATGGCCTCACCCTCACGACCTAACTACCTCCTGTAGGCCCCATCTCCTAGTACCATCTCATCGGGGGTGATGATTTCCACATACGAATTTCAGGGGGCCATAAACCTTCAGCCAGTAACCATACCCACATGGATTGTATTACTAGGATAGAGGAAGTCAGCTTCGTAAGTAAAAAGAACCATTATTTTATAAACTGTTTTAGACATTCTCCAAAAGGAAAGAAAGGGCAGCAGGTATAATGTGAATACTTGAAGAAGTGACATTCTTTTACATTATTAAATGATATTTTTAGTATATTCATTTCTCCTCTAATTGTTGCGGTATTTATTTCAGTTTCCATGGGAACCCAGAGAGGGACTTCCCTATTTTCCCTACCACTCTGGGCTTCAGCCAAGGGAAATGGACCACAAGGGAGTTTCTAAGAGCTGCTTCAAAATTCACTGTTCATCAGGTGGTTGAGGGACAACAAACACTTGTTGGGACCGGCTCAATATTAGATGCCGTGCTGGGCGTTGAGGAAGAGGAGGTGAATGAAATCTTGTGCTTACCAAGTAGGAAAGTTAATTTCCATTGAATGGGTCCTTTGAATACAATGTGGTGTGATGTGACAGACTTTGTGCAAGGTGTTACGTTACTAAAGAAAGAGAGGCCAAGGAAGCTTTTGGAGAGACAATGCCTAAATTGTGTTTGAAAATTGTCCTGGAGTTAGCCCAGAAAGGGATAAGAGGAAAGAGTGGGAAGAAATCTCTCATCAGTTGCCAATTATTTTCTTGTTTCCATTCAACAGTATTAAGAACGGTCGTAACACACAAGGAAGAAATGAGAAAGAATTATTAAAACCTCAGAAAAGTGAAAAATTCGGCCTGCCCATCACCTATGTCCATGTGCAATGGATGGTCGTGGGTCTAGGTAAAGAAAATTCTGAACTACAAAAGAAAAGGAAATTCCGAACCATTTGCGGTCTTAGGTTTTCCTGGATAAAAGGGGTCAAACTGCCACCTTTAGGATATATTCAATAATCTCATATGAGAGAGTACCTTAGAGTATGTATGGAGTTAGAACAGTTGTATCATTCTGAAATGATGAGATGAAATGAAATGAAATGGTCAGACCCCCCGTAACCAATAGGAGGAATGCTGACAATGCCCACCCACCCGGTTGGGTGTTGCATTGAAACGCAGCCAGCCATCTACAACCATTTAAAAATAAAGCAAATCCGTGGTAGATATACCTTGACAACATGCATGAGAAATGTAGTCCCTAGGGACCTTCAAGCTCCCTCTTTCCTTGCTTCCCCCCTGCCACTTCTCAAACTGCAGGTGCTCCCGTCCCTCTTCCCCTAAATCCTTAGGTCCTTTTTGTTACCCTCACCCATGTCATTTCCTCTTGATCCTGCACCCTATTATCCCAGGAAGGATAGGGCTGATCTCCTTTCTGGGGGGAGGACTCCCTTCTGGGGGGAGGGTCCTCAAAATCTAATTATTTTCACTTTGTCACATGCTCATTAAGAGGACCTGCAAAATTCAGTTCTGCTATAGACACAGAATCCTAAATGTGTGAAGGAAATTGGGGCTCTTAGCACAATACTCTCACTTTTCAGATGAGAAATTTGAGGTACATAGAGGGAAGGCTAGAGGAGCTTCCTGGGGCCAGAAACCATCTGATAGGTGAGGCCATATGTTCATATTTTAATAGCTAACCTCCCTTGAATGAGGCTCAAAACTTAATTTCCCTCCCCTGAATTTCTGTCCCCAGAAGATTCTATTGTGTCTCAGTGCCATCACAGTGCTGCCTTAAAGATTCTCCTCATGAAGTCAGAATACGTATTTTCCTTTCTATTTTTATGTTTGAAAATGGTAACAACATTTTTAAGAATTGCCTTCCTTGTTGACATTGGCATTAATTCTTTTCCCCACCTACCCAAAATAATTCAATACATAATATGGAGCAAAATGTATAGAATCATCCAAATGTTTATCCTTGGTTATGATCTGCCAAATGAAAAACTTGCCTTTAGCAAAGCTCTCTGCAGGGAGAGAGTGTAGAACAAACAATAATAATAGCAAGATGCCTGGCAGTGAGGCTAGAGGTTTGCATGTCTTCACTGACTCGAGCTTCTGTGAATGGGGTACCTCGGTTTTCATTTTGCAGGTAAGCGAAGGTTTGGAGAGGTTCGGTTCCAGGTCAGATGGTGGACGCAGCGTCGAGGCTCAGGTATGGTCTACTTAATGTGTGAGCTCTTCCTCTTTCCATTTTGCTCATCCAAAGACAAAGTAAACTGATTCAAAGGTGGAATCATTTCACATCCTCATTCCCACTGTTGTACCCCACTGATGTACATTCCCACTGATGTACCATCATAGATGGGTACAACAAGAAGAGGCAGTTTCCACTGTGTGTAGAGCCCTGAAAAGGATTTAATTTCAGTGGACTCTTTCCTATGGGGCTGTGACAAGGCTCATTAGACAGGCTGGCTGGGGTAGATCAACCGAAGGGCCACAAGGGACAGTTTCAGTATTTTAACAATTCCTGCCCTGCAATTCTCTCTGCTGTTTCTCCCTTTCATCGAGCGTGTGTCTGCTCAGAATCTTTTTGGATTCTTGGGTCAACAGCTAAGTCAAACCTTCCTTAGCAGGTCTCATGGCCCCACTGGTCAGATACACACACACACACACAGAGACACGAACACACACCATGATTTGCCTTTTTTGCTTCACGATTCAGTGTCAGCGTCTGTCTGGTTCAAGTACTAACATAAAACTATCTTTACATACATTTCATCATTCTTACAACTCTGCTTGTCCATTAACTTTTCATTATTGTTATGATAAATAGAACAACAGTCGCTATGAAGTCACCAGGCTTTAATCAGGATCCTGAGCATAATGTAATTTCTCTTGCTCTCTCATAAGCCCGTGGAGAAATCCACATAGTGCTAGCAATCATTAATTCAAGGGAATGTATTTTCCTGTAACTCTTTTGCAGACATACTGGCTTCACCCAGTGGAGGGTCCCCTAGGAAAGATTGCAGGCTTGATGGTGGCCATCGACCATGCTCCTGGTGTTAACGATGCTAGTAGCTCTTTCATTTCCATTTCCAGTTTCTCGCCCAGGTTCTTAATGCTTCACTTTTAAGTGCTTTGGAGACATTGCTTTTTAGACAGCTTTCAGCCAAAGCAAATTAATTTTATTTTTTTAAAGATTTATTTATTTATTTATTTATTTGACAGAGAGAGAGGGAGAGAGAGAGAGCACAAGCAGAGGGAGCAGCAGACAGAAGGAGAAGCAGGCTCCCTGCCGAGCAGGGAGCTGGATGAGGGGCTCAATCCCAGGACCCCAGGATCACGACCTGAGCCCAAGACAGATGTTTAACTCACTGAGCCACCCAGGTGCACCACAAAGTAAGTTTAAAACTCAACTCACTGTTATTCTAGAACTATGTTCAATACGGCAGTCAACAGCCACATGGAGTGCCTGAGACGCAGCTAGTCTGAACTGAGATGTACTGTGAATGTAACACTTCAGCTTCAAAGACTGAGTACGAGAGGGCAAAATGGCTTATTGATGATTTTTATATTGATTTCATGGTGAAATCATAATATTTTGTAGGCAATAACTAAATAAAACATAATTAAAATGAATTTCCCCTCTGTAATTTTTAAAATATGGCTACTAGGAAGTTTAAAATTATGTATGTGACTTGGATATTTCTACTAGACGGTGCTGTGTTAAAAGATCAGATCTGGGGTGGGGACTGTCTAACCCTGTTCCTTTTTTTTTAATGAGTGAAGAATGATAATAATAGCTCATTATTGAGGCAGTTTTGCATAGCCAATATGTGGGCTGGCACTTACATGTATTATCTCCTCCAGTCTTTACTGCAATGCTGAGTAATAGGTACCAGGTTATGCCCATTTTTGAGCCAAAGTCTATGGGGAGGAAGTAGCTTATCCAGCATCATATGGCTTGTGACTTAGATGTTCTGCATAAGTTAATTCCTGTGAATGACAGAACAAGCATATTTCCCAAAATACCGATGCAATCTATGTATCTCCATGGCTCTCTTTTACTCAGTCTACCTTTCCCTGATAGCCATTGTGCTATGGACTTCTCCCCAACTATCTTTGCCTCAAATCTATGGTCTCGTTTTCTCTTTGAAAAAAAAAAACATATAATCAATTTAAAAGAAAAAGTCATTCCCTTGGAGCTGGAACCTTTACAATTACCGCACAATCTATTTTCTCAACTAACAAACGTGAAGGGAAGGGGCAAAATGGGAAACTCTGTGATGGAAGGTGAGTTTCCATTGTGCCGACGGTCACACACTGTCATGGGGACACACACGCCCACATGTGGGCACACACATTGCAAATCCTTCATCCCAGAATCTGTTGACACATTTTTTTAATCCGCTATGTCATTTGCAAATATCTTCTCCCATTCCATAGGTTGCCTTTCAGTTTTGTTGATTGTTTCCTTCACTGAACAGAAGCTTTTTAGTTTGATGTAGCCCCAGTAGTTTATTTTTGCTTTTGTTTCCCTTGCCTTGGGAGACCTACCTAGAAAGAATTTGCTAGGGCCCACGTCAAAGAAGTTAATGCCTGTGTTCTCTTCTAGAGTTTATACGGTTTCAGGTCTCACATCTAGGTCTTTAATCCATTTTGAATTTATCTTCGTGTGTGGTGTGAGGCAGTGGTCCAGTTACACTCTGTTGCATATTGTTGCCCGGTTTTCCCAACACCATTTGTTGAAGAGACCATCTTTTTTCCCGTTGGATTTTCTTTCTTGCTTTTTCAAAGATTAATTGACCATGTAATTGTGGGTTTGTTTCTGGATTTTCTATTCTGTTCTACTGATCTATTTTGGTGCCAGTACCATACTATTTTGATCACTACAGCTTCATAATATAACTTGAAGTCCGGAACTGTGAGGCCTCCAGCTTTGTTTTTCTTTTTCAAGATTGCTTTGACTATTTGGGGTCTTTCGTGGTTCCATATACATCTTAAGATTGTTCGGGAATCTGTTGGTATTCACAGTGCAATTACATCTTAGACTTGGTCTCCAACTTAATTTAAAGGAGAAAATCCTATATGGGCAAACATTACAGTGTTGATTTCCTCATAAAGGACAACATTGGAAAGCATCATGTCATCTCAACAAACCCGACTCGGCTGATTTCTTCTCCAACTTAAAATGGATTGTTGGTTCTGTAGTTGAATGTCACATGGTGTTGCTTGTTCGTAGCAAGGCAACAGGTTATACGAAAAGCACATCATTTTAGACACTAGAATGACACACAGCATAGTAAGATGCTCATTTCAGGAGACAACCGTGAAAACTGAGAGCAAACGAGAGCAATAAAATTCATTTCTACGGTCTGTTACCTCCAGGACACACAGTCATTTTATGGAATGGAGGGTAGAATTGTTGTTGTGTATCTAAGTCATTGTTTTTCTCTCCATTTTTTGGACAAGCATATAAAATTGATTTTGTGCAAGTTAAGTAAACATGCATATTACCTCTCAGCCTCTCTGGTAAGTAATATTGGCCTTTTATGGGTCTTTCATGAATGAAGGTCCTCAAGGAGGAGATTTTTGGGATAAAGGACGTGAAGTATTTCTCTTTAGTGGGCTGAAAGAATTCATGAGTTCATTCACTATTCTTAGCAGAATGCCCTCGCTGTGCCAGATGCTGTCCCAGGTGCTGAGGATATAGAGATGAATTGAGAGCCCATCGTGCTCTTACCTGCTCAGAGATTTATGCCTAAAAAACAAAAACAAAACAAAACAAAAAAACAATGCCCAAGAGCATTGTGGGTATTGTTCCTAACCCGTCAGATAATAGTTTTTATCTTATTGTCATTATTGTCATTGCCGTTATCATTAGAAAAATAAGGAGGCAGAGGCTAAGAGGACAGGGAATGTTGGAAAAATGTTCTAGCCCCTGAAGGGGCCTAGTGCAGAGGGCAGTGTGGCAGAGTGGAAAGACGTTTCAGCCTTGGAGGAGATGTGACACAGACATTGTGCATACCTGAGTGAAAAAAACTTACACTGCCAACTGCAGCTCTTTGCCTATTAAAGCATTTCTGTTTTAAACTGCGTTGAACAAAGGCAGACGGGAGAACTCATCTGCTAATGAGCTAGTGTGGATCTCATACCAGAATCCTGCTCTTTTGGTAATTTTGCTGTGTAACTTTCAAAGTTTGAAAACATCGACCTTGTCCAATTATCTCATTTTTTTTAGGCTATAAAATGAAGCGTAGAGAAGGGTCATTGAATTTCTAGGTTATTCGCTCAGTGTTTATCTTTTTTTAAAAAAAATCTTTTGCTTCATTTCCCCCCTAAGATCATGATAGTTTTCTTGGTTTTAAAAAGCTAATCGCTAACGCACTTCAAAGGTGCCTCTTTACCTTGGTGCTTTTAATCTGGAGTTTATGATATTTCTTGGTGCCAGCATGAGAGACTATCTACATCAACTTTGTACCTTTTTCTGTTTTCTCTCCTCCAGGTACTTTATGACCCAGACTGCCTTTTGGATCAGAAAGATATCGGAAGCTATAAAACACACAAAGCCAGGCTTTGTTATCACGCGGGGGTTCAGAGGGGACAGCAGCCCCGAATGCGCCCCGTCCTGTGCTCATCATATGCTTCTCTCTTCTCTGACTCTACGTCCCCAGTCCGTCTCTGGTAGAGGATGGAGGAGGCCAGAGTCAAAGCTGGCTGCCTGGGGCTAGCTACCCATCCACGGAGCTGAGTTACTGGGTGCCCGCGGGCACACCTGTTAAGACTTGTGGGGCACACTCTTGCTTTCAGCAAGTTTGTCTCGGGCCACACCTGCCGCTCTGAGCCCTGGGAAATGTGCCTCTCGCAGGACTGTGAGGACAGCCCAGTTGGCCTTTGGAGCCAGGCTGCTTCATTTCCCATGGCTCTGAGCCCGCCTGTGGTCACATCCCCGGCTCCAGCCCCCGCCCCCCCCAGCACGCCAGATGCCAGCTGGTGTTCCCAAAGAGCTATGGTATCAGTGCCCAGCACTCTTTTCAATTAAAAAATATTTTTGAAACCTTTGAAAGGAAGTGTATTGCTTTTTTCTGGTTATCAAGGAGGCACAGTGCGTGCAGAAAATTTGACCAACACTAAAAGGTGTAACTCAAAAAAGCAAGTAGGAACTACGATTCTGCTATCCAGAGACAATCACGGCTGTTTTATGAAATTCTTCATTGTGCTGTAATCCTGTACCACAGTCCTTTCTACAATTGGAGTACTCTTAAACATGCTATCAAGCATACCAGTTTTTTTTCTCTTAACAATATTTTGTAAATTTTCTCATATCATTTAATGGTCCATGAGACTGTGTTCGGATGTGTGTGTGTGTGTGTGTGTACACATAATGCTTTCTAGTAATTTCTTCTATAATTTAAAACTTCCCTCAGATAGAGAACCATCCAGGATTCCTGTATAACATCAATCTTCTCTATATTTTGATGATTTGCTCCTTATTCTAGGCTTCTCCAGGCCTCATTGCATTGTCTACATGTTTTATTTTTTACACCAAAGCTTAAAAAAGTGAAATAATGGAGTACTTATAGGAAAAGTGATAGTCACCCCTCTATCTTTTTACCACCAAAGAATTGATTGTCTTCTGAGAAGATAATTTTTTTTTTCGGGTTCACCTATCAGGACCGTTTAAATTTATACATCACATAAAAAAACAGCTATATCGGTTAGGACTAGGTTTACTAAATATAATGGAAAATACAAATTAATAGTAGTTCAGGCACTTTATCATTTATTTTCTCAGGGAAAAGAAGTCTGAAGATAGGCAGTTAGTCTTTGCTATGTAAGCTCCATGTTTGTTGGGGACCCAGGCTTTGCTAGTTTTCTGCTTCCTCTTGGCTTCTATCTTCATGGTTCCAAATGCCTACTGCTTCTTGCTCCATAGGAAGGTGTAAGGAGCAAAAGAAATATGGCATGCCCCAGGTATATCAAGAAGCTTGAAGAAGTTTTCCTGAAAATTCCCTATAGCACATCTCTTTAAATTTCTTTGGCCAGAGCTCAGCTGTGTGCTGGGAGGCTGAGAATGTAGTTACTCATTTGGAATCAGTGCATTATTGAATAAAATTAAGGTTTTGTCATTCATAGACATAGATGAAGAATACTGGGCAGGCCCTCAAAAAAATATATTGCTTTACATAACTGAATAGTTCAAGGGTTATCTACAGCTTCAGGTACAGTTTGATCCCTAATGCATCTGATCCAGCAGATGATAACATCATCTGGACTTTTGTTCCATTTCTCAGAGATTCTCACTCATTGTTCTCATGCAATGTTTTACCCCCAGACTGGGTCTCCCTACCATGGTAGAGATGGCTGTGGCATTTCATGTGATTGTATCCTTATATCTCACTGTCCAGAGGGGGCGAGAGATGACCTTTCTGAGACTGTTCAGAGGAGAGCAAAAGCAGTTTCTTCTCAGACTCCTAGCAAAGTCTGTCTGTGTATCATTGGCCCAGACTGGACCACTTGCTCACCCCTGGATCGATCACTACGAAGACAACACTTAAAGCATTAAGACATTATAAATATTGTCCCAGAAGGCCCAAATGATATGCTTGGTTACACTTCCTTTCCAAGCGGTCAAAGACACAAGTCTGTGTCACTCAAGTTCAAATCTTTCTGTTTTCA
Source organism: Nasua narica (assembly GCA_028533885.1). Lineage (NCBI taxonomy): Eukaryota > Metazoa > Chordata > Mammalia > Carnivora > Procyonidae > Nasua > Nasua narica. The sequence continues at coordinate 102,457,032 of CM052809.1, forward strand.
AACACCATCAAACACCTTCACCATCTCTGAAAGTTTCCTCCTCTTATTTGAGCTAATTTGCCTCTTTTTGTTTCATGTTTCATGTTCAGATGTCTCTTCCATGCTCAACCAGGCCAAATTAGACTATGTACTCCCAACACCAACCTTTTTTTTTTTTTTGGTCTCAGGAATATTTTTTAGATCCTCAACATTCAACATCAACCAACTTACATCCGAGAGGTAGATCTGGAGCTCAGAAAAGAATTCAGGGCTGACACGCAAAACTGGGGACTCGCTAGCTTACAAAGGATAATTGAAGCAAGCGTTGTGGATGAAAGAGTCTGGGGGCCTGGAGAGAGTAAAAGATGAGGAAGGGCTGTGACATTTAAGTGTTCGCCGGAGAAGGAGCTGGCAAAAGAGACTGAGCTTTCAAATCTCAGCAACAGAGAATCCATGAGCTGGGGGCGTGGCAAAGGTGATGTTGAGCCTCGCTCCTGCAGTAGGGGTAGGGGCTCTTGCTTCAGCGTTCCTGGCAGATGGTAACCAACCTGTGCCTTGGTACCCAGCGCTAGACGGCTCCAAATGTGGAGACAGTCCTACACCCGCTGAATTGTTTCTCTCTAATATCCTGGCCCCTGTTCTGCTTTCTCATGCCTCAGAAATCTGGCCTGCTTTATTGTTTCCCTCTGCATGATTGCTCTTAACATAGTAGGAGACAGTGAAGCCCCAATGCATATAATGTCATCAACCGTTCATGTTGTTTATACCTTATTGTTGTTATCGTTATGATTTCTATTTCATGGTTGCTCACAGCAAAGCCTTCAAAGTCAGAGAGCCTGAATTCCAATCTTGGTCCTGGCACTTTTTAACCATGTCATGTCCCATCAATACGAAGTTCCTGAACCTTTCTCAGCACAAGGATTAGCAAATACTGTGCGCTCCATAAATATTTGTTATGCAATAATAAAATAATGACCACCACAATAATATATGCCATGAGCTCCATTTGCCGTGTATGCCCGATTAACTTGCCCAATATATTGAAATTATCTCTGTCCAGCCCTATCTCCTCTAGCTGGCTCTGAGGGCTTTAAAGAGAGGTATCTATCTTCTTATCTTTCATATCCCCATGGTCGAGCATGGGGCCTGCCACATGGAAAACTAGTAAATCTTTTGCGGGAAAGACATTTGTCAACCCCCTGGTACCCAGATTGCCTTCTTTAAACGTGAAATGCTAGTTCCAATCATCCACTAAGCAGCGTATTGTAAGCGCCCCTTATTCTCTGGAGGAGACCTCAAAGGCATACCACACACGCACCCCCAACCCAAACATGTCGGCCATACTCACCTGTCCCTGTCTGCTCTGACCCCCCTGCGTCACCCACGATGCTGCCACCACCTACCATGAGACCACTGATACCTGTGCTCAGCCTGGGGCCCTGAATGACCTACCTCCCAGGCACCGGGACACGGCCTTCTCCTTGGGTCTGAGCCCAGCTTTATTAGTTGGGCCCTGAACACACAGTCTTGAGTTGTGCTCAGCTTCTCATGAATCCTTCCTGGATGTCCCCACTGGTTTTTGCTGTTGACTGTTTACAGTTCAAACCAGTCCAAGGAACCTGGTGGGGGGAGAGAGGCCATTCCATATCTGCCCACTTGCCTTCTTGCACCACTTCTGCCCTCTTCTGAAAGGACAACAGCTTCTAGGTTTCTGCCTGGGACAAACTGGTATAGCATGAGGGGGTGGGGATGGGTCGTGGGGAGAAGGACCAGACTTGTTCATATTAGCCAAAGCTAGTAAAACATGTCCCATTAAATTTACCCTAAGGGCGCCTGGGTGGCTTAGTTGGTTACATGTCTGCCTTTGGCTCAGGTTATGATCCCAGGATCCTGGAATCAAGTCCCGCATCAGGCTCTTTGCTTAGCAGGGAGCCTGCTTCTCCCTCTCCGTCTGCCTGCCCCTCTCTCTCATGAATAAACAAATAAAATCTTTGAAAAAAAAATTAATTTACCCTAAAATACCCCTATCTATGTTAAAACTCAGTTTTGCCATAACCCGAATGTGGTGGTGGTCATATAATTCTATAAGTTTACCCAAACTTACAGAACTCCACACCAAAAAAACCCAGCAAATTTTACTACTTATAAATTTGGAAATAATTTGTAAAATCTCAGTCGTGCCAGAGTTTTGCCTGGCAGGTCACAGTCTCACTGTCTCCCTGATCCGGCTGTTCAGACACTTTATTTTCTCGTTTCCCTTCCCGATAGACTAAATATTCATTTACTTGATTTTTATTGATAACAAAACATGAATTCGTTAATGGCCTTTTCAAGTGTAAATAGATTAAACCCAACAATATCAGGAAGACTAGAGGACAAAGAACAGCTAAACACAAAAAAGGGCCAGAGCCTCTTATCAGGACGCGATAACTCCGCTGGGTCAGTCTTTATCGGCCTCTATTCTCTGCTGCTTCAGGCCATTGGCTTTTCAGTGTTCAAACAGCTGGTTCATAAAGACTTTGCCACATAGCAAGTTATTAAGAACACCCTATCTTGAATTTATGTGGTCTCGTATTCTCTTGCCTAATCCTGTTAATTCCCCTTAGGCTAGACTGACTTCCGGGCACCCCCTTCCTGGTGAGAGGCTTTTCTCCTCCTTCCATGGCTCCTCTCCCACCGTTAGGTTGCTGACAAAGGAAGTCAGTGCGTCTGAACCACCTGTTCTGTTTCCCCATGCCTCCTGAGGCCACAACCTACCATAGAAGTGAGAGGTCATCCTTTCATCCACGGGGATGTGGTTCTTTTGGCCCCCAAGGGCCCTTGGTTCCTAGGCCACACTCACAATGCAAATCCAATTGTCTGGGTGGTCCTCGCATTTGCTCAGCTCTTCCCAAGGGAGTGTCTGCTCTAGGTCCGGTTCTTTCTCAAGTGCAGAGTCTCATCCCTCAAGCTGATTCTGTTTTATGGGAAAGGCAGAAAGTAAGCAAAGTAAAGCAAAGCAAGGTAAAAAAAAACAAACAAACAAATCAATGAATCAATTTCAGAGGGAGATAAGGGCCGTAAGTTACATAAACAGTGTCAGGACAGAAAATCACAGGATGAGGATAAGAGGTCAAGAGGAAACCATGCTGTAAAAGAGATATTTAGGCTGAACCAGAGTAGAAGCCTTTCAGTCTACAAAAGAGTAAGTGCAAGACCCGGGCCAGAGAGGGCTGTCTCTGAGTAGAGTCCTTACTGCCCGGTGTTGGTGGTGGGAGCACAGCGGGAGAGGAGAGCACTGTGAGAGCCCTGGGGAGAGGAGGCAGAGTTCCCAGAGGGCAGGGGCAGAGCCATAAGACTGCTCATCAGATCTGAGCTGGGTCTGGGGAGTGGGAGATAATCACGCAGTCCAGGACGTGGTACAAAATGAGAATAAACACGGTCCTCTCGGGGAGATCCCGCTCTTGCAAACAACAAATGGCCGAGCTTTCTCCGTTTCACAACTTCATTGAGAGGAAGTTTTGTTCGAATTTGTTTCCCCGACATAGAACGGTTGCCTATAAGGTAAACTGAGGACTTCTGTGAATGACCCGTGTGCCTGTGGATTCCACGGTGTCTTGAGCTGGGGTCTCACTTATTCTGGGCAGTTGGTTAAAATGAAGCCCGCCTGCCCTAGCTTCATCATTAGGAAAGGTAGCCACAGTTTGGTTTCCATGCCTTTGCAGCTGTCTTAAAACTCTTTGCTCAACTGTTTAAATTTTTAGCAGCTGTTAAGTGGATGGAAGGTACGCAGGCTTCAAGTTTGTGAGTGCGAAGGGGAGCACTGATTTATTTCAGCAATTTGGACTTGGAATTTAATTTCCATCTTCCCTGAACAAAGAAGAATTCGCTGTCTACTTTCTCTCTCTCTCTCTCTCTCTCTCTCTCTCTCGCGCGCGCGCGCGCGCGCGCGTTCTCTCTCTCAGAGCTTCGTTCCGTAATGAAGACACCCAAAGTGAAAGAAGCTTAAAATAAGCTTTGAGACTTTTAAGCTAACCCACATAGTGCGACGCTGATAGGGTACTCGCCCATGGGAGGCTGTTGGGCAATAAGTACATAAAAGGACACATGTACCCCACAAGCCAAGTATAGATAACCAGAAAAGAAAAATAGTACCTATTTGTTTCTGCAAACTGGAAGAAGTTAGCCAAAGAAAACCTTAATATATTTCAAGTCTATCAATGTCCTAACAGAATCGAGGACTTCTTCATCTCCTCTAAGCTGCGTGTTGGGCCTGGTAGCTCTTCTGAGCTATTTGTACCAGAGAGTTCCTGGCAGAGAAATCGGGCTTGGATGCTGGATCAGCATGTGGCAGGGGCCTGTACTGGCCACTTATCCTCACACCGCCAGCTTCCCTTTTATCCTCCTAAAGGCACCCCAAACTTACTGGGGCAATAGAATCTCCCCCATAGCATGCAGTCTTGGTGGACGGACTCGATGCTTTCCCTCCTTCATCTGGGATTCAGAATGGGTGAAAGAGGACACACAAAGCTAGGCTTGGCCAGCCTATTCCAAGCGACTGTCTATTCCAGCGACTTTGACCTTGAGTGACTGGCCCAAGGATGGAGACTGGCGGAGGCTGTTCCCTGTGTCAGGAGGGATGGCCCACCATCCTGATGGAGTTTTTCTGCGGTGCAGTTCCTGCACTTTCCACTTTTTGGTTTTCCGGAGCTCTCTGGGGAACTGCTTCTCCAAGCCTGGGTCCCAGCATCTCGGGGATTCTGTGAGATTTAAATAGTGTTCCAATAATTTCCCTTTGGCTTAAGTTAGCTAAAATCCTTTCCTGTTGCTTGCTACCAAAGGCCTTAATTGAGAGGGTACAATAAACATTCCTAGAGTGAACGGATTAATAGTGAAGACAGGCCCAGGCTGTATTTCAAGCCTTTATGACTTTGCTTTTGTCATAATCAGAGAATTGAAGCTCATCTGTAGATAGGTTTTCTTGGAACTTGGAAAAATACTGAAGTTTTATATAACTTTCCTTCTGGAGGCAAAGCTAGTTTTAAAAATCATTGAACCTAACTTCTAAATATATGCTTGTCGTATGGTGTTTAGCAAATACAGGTAAGCATAATAAAGAATGTAAAAATATTCACACAAATCTTTCTATATAATAGAGATCAATTGACAAAACCATGTTTAATACCTGGATGGTATCTCAGGGTAAAGAAAATATATTTAGCTAATCTCCTGTTGTTAGACATTTGGATTATTTCCCATTATTTACTCTTATAAAAGATCTTGCTGCAGTGAACCTACTCTTAGGTAAATCTTTGTGTACACATTTTAAGAAGTAGAATTAATGGGCCAAAGAGTTTGCATGTTTATAATTATTTTACTTGAAATAATAGCCCTTTTTAAATAGGGCTGGTAGAAATAAAAAAGAATAGCCTTTTTACTGTGGCAGTCTTTTTCAGTAAAAGCAAAACAAAACCAGAAACAAAACAAATGTAAAATAAAGGAAAGAAAAGTCTACGGTTCAAGCTATGCATCGGCGCACCCTATTTAAAACCACACTGCATTAACGGAGGTGTTTCTATCGATCCCCCCAACTGAATAGAGACAGATGGTGCAAGAAATATTTGTTAGTAGCCTGTCTGCTCAACGTAATCAGACGCTGCACTTGCTTTCTGCATCCATCCACTCAAAGCAGTTATTGGGTCCCTACTGTGTGCCCGGCACGGTGCTAGGGGTTGGGACACAGAAGGGGAGGTAAGACCCCGTCTCTGCCTTGGAGGCACTCACCATGCAGTCGGCCGTGCAGACCCACAAATTACATGCAAACAGCTCGCTGTGGCAGTAACTGCTACAGTAGAGAGAGGAACGTGGTGTTGTGAGAGCAGAGAGCCAGGAGCAGCATCAAGCTGGGCATTTGGAGGCCTGTCCTCAGTCTTATTGCCTTCTCTCTCATCAGAAAGCACCATTTGAAATGGGATATGTACGTGGACAAATCCGAAGTTCTAGAGAATCAAAGAAGGGCGAGGTTAGGATCATCTCCAAGGAACCCACGCGTGCTGAAAAGTGTTAGGGCTGGCAATGTCGCCGGGTGGGGAAGGGGAACCCTGGAGAGGACGCCGTGCACCGGGACAGATGACAGAAGAAAAGAAGGTATACAAGGAAACCCAAGGTTTGGGTCGAACAAGGTGGCTGAAAACTGGACTGTTGTTCATAGCAAGATGGGGCATTGGCCTGTACCTTCACAAATACAAGAGACGCATGGTGATTAGTTAGCTGTTGCTAATGCAGCAAGTGACTTAGTGGATTAGAACAACACAAATTTGTCATCGTATACTTCTCTGGCTTAGAAGTCTGACACGAATCTCATTGCACTAAAATCAAGGCATCTGCAGGGCTGCCTTTCTTTCTGGAGACTTTAGGGGAGCACCTGCTGCCTTGCCTTCCCCAGCCTCTGGAGGCCATCGACTTTCCTTGTCTTGGGATGCTTTCTTCCATCTTCAAGGCCAGGAACAGCTGCCCGAGTCCTCGTCAGCTCATCATTCTGATCTCCTTTTGTGCCTCTTGCTTCTACTTTTATGGACACCTGAGGGACCCACCTGTTCAATCAAGGATAATCTCCCATCTCAAGGCCGATAACTTAATCACAACTGCAAAGTCCCTCTTGTCCGGCGAGGTAACGTATGCCCAGGTTCTGGGGATTATGACATGGTTATCTTCGGGAGGCCACTTTCTGCCTTCCAGAAGCATTAGGTTTCGGCGCTCAGGAGTGACACCCCTGGGATCTGTCTGAGGAGAGCATTCGAGCTGATACCAGGAAGGAGGACGGGCTGGAGGGCAGAGACCAAGTAGAAGGCCCTTTGTATGAGTCCAGAAAAAAAATATGACTCTGTCCAGTGGGATTAGGAAGGAAAGGACAGATCCCTGTGGCAGAGTGGGGATAGACTCTCTGGGAACTGGAGAGTGGTTGAGTGGAGAGTGGGGAGAAAAAGAATAGAGGTACAGTGGTTCAAGATGACTCAGGCTGTGAGGTCCCGTGGGTGTGAGGATAATGGTGTCATTTATCAAGAGTATTTGGTTTAGGGCAACGGCGTAGTGATAAATTTAAGTTCAGATCCTATTATCATCAGAGAAATAACTTACAGCTTTCCCAGTATTTGATTGTGAATAAGGGACCTAAGATGAATAAAGATTCAAGACCTATCCATGTGAGGGAGGGAAGTAATGGGTGGGAAAGACTGGGAGTGGGAGGTGTTGAGACAGAGATGGAGCACAGAGAACGTAAAGAAGAGATGTACAGACCAACCTGGGAAAAGGGAGAAAGAAGAAAGAAAAAGTGTGCGGAGGTAAGACGGGGAAGAAATATAGACTGTGCCGAAGACAGACAGGGCCTGGTAAAAGAAGGGAGAAATGAGAGGCCTATCAACAGAGAGATAAGCTGAGAAAGGGACCGGCTCATGTTTCTGGCATGAATAGGTTGGTTAATTTAAGTTTCCAGTTCACTCGGGGTTTGCTCACAATTATAAGTTAATAATTTTTTAGAGAGTCTTGGAAGATTTATTTGCTTCCAGAGGTTAATTACTGTCACAGCTTCCCTGTTTCGTCAGGCTTCCAGGCAGCCTCAGTCGTCCTTGTGGGGGTGAATTGTGCCCCCTACTCCAGAGGCCCCTGTCATCTGTCTCCCCAAAAGGCAGACCCTTCTTTGCACCTCCCCAGCGTAGCTCGTTTAACTCTTGAATTGTTTCGTCCCTGCGATTTGAGGCCTTTGTCAGATATGTTGAGGGAAAATGTTTTGCATTTTACAACAGTTGCTCACAGATAATGACAACTCACTAAGTGCCACACAGACAGGAACTCTGGTAAGTCCCAACACAGCTTGTGCATTTCTGGTTCCCATTTTACAGACGGGAGCACAGAGGCTTGGCCCGGGTCTAACCCGGTGCTCAAGGGAGAACAGGCCAGATCAGGGAAGCCAAGAGTGGATAATACACAGGGGCGGGATTCCTTACGAAGATTGCAGGCCCAGGAAACGCTGCCTCTGGAAAACTTAGGAGCCCTCTATCTCTATCTCGGGGACTAGAGAGCTCACTCTGAACCCTGCTCCCAAACTAACCTGGCCCTGGGCAGAGTCAGAGGCATGAGAAGGAAGTAAGCTCTACAGGGCTAGGATTTCCCCTGGCACGGGCACCACCGGCGCCTTCAGCTTTTATATTTATTCTCTTCCCAGAGGGGAACGCGGCATTCAGAGAGGTTAACCAACTTGCCCAAGGTCACCCAGGAGCCGGCGCGGGCCGGGGGCAGCCCTCGGGCGGGGGAGGCGCCAGCGGCCAGCCCCAAGGGCCGAGGTCCCGGCAGCCGCCTCGGCGCCCACCCCGGCGTGCGTCCCGCCACCGCCGTCGCCGCCGTCGCTGCGCCCGGGGTGCGCCGCCGGGGCTGGGGGCGTGAAGCCCGCTCAGCCCGGCCCCGCCGGCCAGGGAGGAGGACGATGCGCGGCGCGCCCAGGTGAGCCTCGGCCAGGGCCGGGGTCCCGCCTCCGCTGCCGCGGCGGCCGCCGCAGCCCCGCGCCCGCGCCGCGCGCCCGCCGGCCTCCCTGCGCGGGGGCTGGAGCCGGCACCCGAGGGGGCGGCGGGGAGGGCGCAGGCAGCGACTGGGAGCGCGGCGGCGGCAGAAGCTCGGCTCGGCGGCTGCGGGTGGCCGCTGCACCGTGTCCCGCGCCTGGCTCCCTCGCCTCGGGCGGCGGGTAGGTGCGGCGGCGGCGGGCGCGCGGGGCCGGGGCCCTGGGAGCCCACGTGTGCGGGCGAGGGCGCGGCGGGGGCTGGCGGGAGCCGGGAGCCCGCGCCTGGCCTTAGGGGTGGGCGGCGTGGCGGCCCCGGGTGCGGCGGGTGGCGGGTGGCGTGGTGCAGTAACGCGTCTCCGGCGTGGGACCGCCGCGGGGTCGGAGCCCGTGCCCTGCACTGGTGTGCGTACTTGTGAAACTGCCTGTTTGTCCACTGACTGTGTGTGTGTGAGAGAGAGACAGAGAGACAGAGACAGAGACAGAGACGGAGACGTACCGTGGGCAGCGCATCCATAACCGTGAGTGTAACTGGATGCATGTGTGTGGACTGGAAGCGTGGTCCTGGGTGTGTGGCCAAGAGAGTGTAACTCCCTCTCACTGTGTGTGTCTGTATGTGACAAGACAGAGAGGTTCTTAGTGCACATCTGGCTGCTCATGTGAGTGGCCGCGAGTGTGTGGGCTCGCTGTGCGGCATGAAGCGTTCACGGTCATTGCCAGGACTAGCTTCCTGCAGTTGTCTTTCACAGAATCCCAATACCGGTTTCAGGAGCATTTCCCCTCCGCATGCTCCCCAGCTCGTGGCACAGTGCTGTTAGCTGCCTTTGGAAGAAGTGGCTGTGGAGACGGAGAGGTGGTGGCCCCCAGAGGTGGACAGGTCATGGCCACCGGCTCTGCTTTCTAGAGTGCAAGGTTAAGAGAAAACGTGAGCTTGATTTCCCATTTGGTCCATTAAAGTGAACGAGAAAATGCTTCTTAGGTGGGTTTTGATGGAAGGACACTGAGTCAGGCTTGCCCTTAGGGCTCCCTGGATGGGCCCCCCCAGTGCCTGCGGGGTGGGGGGGGGGAGCGCCTTCTGGAACCTCAGCCTCCATGGTGAGGGAGGAGCTGCTGTGTGCGGCTGGTGAGCACAGGTGGTGAAGGGAAAGGACACTCTGACGGATGCCGGGCCCTGGAAAGAAGGAAAAAGTCAGGACAGGGGATGAGACTCCTTTGGTTCTGAGGAACAGCTTTCACCCAGGAATTGATGAGGTGGAGAAAATTAGTAAAAACTAGAGTGTGTTCAGCATTCTTAAGTCATTTTTTAAATCTATTTTTTAATCTATTTATCCCATCCACTCTTACCCTAAACTCTCTTGTGTTTGCATCCCTCCCCTCCGCCCGCCCTGGGAAATGTCGTGAGCATCATTAATATTGCTCAGTTGAGCCGGTCGCCATTTACGCCCCAGGAGAACTGGTGCACTTCCTAGCTCGAGGGAACTTCTGGGAGTGCTCACTTCAGCACCTGTTGAGCACGTGGAGGGCCCAGAGGACAGTGGTGCTCTTGGTTCCTCTGAGTTATCTGGATTTTATTCCTTAAAGCTGGTCCTTCCAGGGGCCACAGTGGCCTCACCACCAACAGACGGATTATATTTCCTTCACCTCAACTTCTCCTGGGTCTCCCTGACACTATTCATCCCCTCATCCCCTTCCCCAAGTTCTCTGATGAAAGGACAGCACTTGAAACCCAGCAGAAGTGACCTACTCCCCACCTCATGAGCCTCCCCTACCCCCTGTTATTGAACCGCTGCTGTGCCCCAAGTCACTCTGGCTGGGAACTGAAGTCACCTCATCATATCTCCTCTTCATCATTGGCACCCACAGCCACAGCTGTGGGATTAGTGGGCAGGGCTTACGGTTTTCCCTCAGTACTTCTTCAGTTTAATTTTGTTTGTTTTTTTATTCCCACTGGCACCCCCTTATCAGGTGAACCCCACATTCAGGGATTTCCAGAGGTAGGAAGAGCTGAAGACTGTGATCGTCAAAAAAAAAAAAAAAAAAAAATGCCAACCACATGCACGGAGGAGACCCTTAATATTATCGCTGTCTGACTAATAGGTTAAGTAAATTCTTCGGAGGGATCTGGACCTTCTGAGGGTGGTAGCATTCTGTGACCCAGACAGAGTCTCTGGGCCTTTCTAAATTTCAGTTTCTTCATCTGTGAAATGTGATAGAGAATTTCAACTGGAATCTCGTTGCTAGATCAGTTAACAAGGTTTCTTCCAGCTTTACAAGTCTCTGATTGTCATCGGTGTTCTTTCAGTGAGAAATTTTTCCCTTCATGACTTAATGGTTGTCTTCCGATACCTAACTGTCTTTTTGAAAACTTCGGTGTGTTTTTAGGGAAAGGATCCAGGCAAAGGGACGAAGGGTGGAAACACACTATTGACTTAAATTGTGGTTGAGGGTCAACTGCCCACATCGGCTTGAAGGAGCCTTAGAGGTCACCTATTCTCACCTCCCATCAAGTGCCAGAGTCTCCCATGCCATCGCCTGTTTGAAAATTGAAAAAGTGTGTTAAGGCTTAGTAAGATAACTTCACATAATGTTGTAATTCAGGGTTTCTCGGATCTTTGTACCATTGACATCTCGGGCTAGATAATTTGTTGTTGTTGTTGTTGTTGTTGTGAGGGATTGTCCTGTGTACCACTGGCTGGTTAGCAGCGTCTGTGGTGCACATTAGATGCCTAAAGCATCCAGCAGTTGTGACGACCACAATGTGTCCTTGGGGAACAAAATTGTTTCCTACCCCCAATGTGGCTCTGTTGAGAGCCACTGCTGTAATTGAAACACAAGTCTTGTGGCTTTGTACCCAAATACCTCCTGACAAAGTAATTTAATAAGTTGTTGAACTTGGGTGTTGCCAGCTGCTTTTCTACCCCCTTCCAGCTTAACCGCCCTCGCACATTTACCTTTATCCCGCCCGGTTTCTCACTGCCTTGTTGCTATGCCTGGAAATGCTCAAGATGTTGCTGAAGGCTGAGAAGCATTTTGGAGACATTATCATAATAATCCTAATAGCTCCCATTAATCCAGCCCTTATTTTGTGCCAGGCACAGTTGTAAATGCTTTACGTTGATGATCTCATTTAATCTTCATTAAGACTCCCCCCCCCCCCCCGACCTGGCAGAGATGAGGTGACTCAAACTTGGAGAGGTGGGGTAACGGGTTCTGAGTTCTCTGCATTGAGAAGCGGGTAGAGCCGAGTCTGTTCGGAGTCCCCACACTAAACTTGCTTCCGTGAATGGGATCTTGACGTTACAGAGAGGAACTGAATTGAAACAGCTCCTAGTTCGGTTTGTAGAACCAAGTCTGCTTCTAGGAAGGCTAGAAACTCAAGTTGGCAGTTGCGTTCATTTAAAATTATGTGATTTCACCCTTTGTCTTCTCCCCTCTCTTTGTCATTCACGTTTTTCAGAAAGGGCTCCAAGGTGTAAGCAGGGGAAGAGGGGTGGTGGCAGGGCAGGGTACATTGGGGGCAGAGGGGGCTCAGGGGGAAGGAAGGATGGAGAAAAGGAGCAAACAATGGATGAGGCATTTCATTTTCCAGCAGGTCCTCACCGTCATGGAAACTTTAGGTATCTCTTTAGTCCCCACAACTGAAGTTGCCATATTTCTGTCAACTCCCTCCTTCTGTCTTCTTAGCCTGTTCTCTCATTCTTCCGTGCTGCATGATGTTTTCATGCGACTGAGGCGGTAAAAGGTGGTACACATTGGGACAGAGAGACCTAAAGTGCAGTGTAAATGGCCGTCAAGGAGGCTCATTGCTACGGTGAGAGTGACAGCCTTCCCTGTTACTATTAAGCTTGACAGTCCAAAGCAAGCCCTGAGAAGGCTGACTGCTGCTTCTAAGACCCTGTATCAGCAAAGCCACAGGGCGGGTAGCTGTCAGCTAATAAAGCCTAGAGCCTTGGTTTTGCAAGCTTCATAGATTGGTTAAGATAGTAGCTGTCAAACTTTGGTGAGCTCCAGAATCATCTATAGGACGGGCTGAAACACAGATGGCTAGTCCCCATCCCCAGAGGTTCTAATCCGGTGCTTCTGGTTTGGGGTCTGAGAATTTGTATTTCTTTTCTTTTCTTTTTTTTTTTTTTTACGAATAATAAAATATACTATACTCTTTATTGTAATTTTCTTTTCTTTTTTTTTTTTTTTTATAATTTTTTTATTAACATATAATGTATTATTTACCCCAGGGTACAAGTCTGTGAATCATCAGGCTTACACATTTCACAGCATTTGCCATAGCACATACCCTCCCCAGTGTCTATATCCCTACCCCCCCACCTCCCAACAACCCTTAGTTTGCTTTGTGAGTTTAGGAGTCTCTTATGGTTTGAGGTCAAATGAAGAATTTGAGAGGCAGGGCAGGGGGTTATGGGGGGGTGGGGAAGAGAAATGAAACAAGATGGGATGGGGAAGGAGACAAACCATAAGAGACTTCTTTTCTTTTTTTAAAGATTTTATTTGACAGGGAGAGAGAGATCACAAGTAGGCAGAGGCAGGCTGCGGGGGGCGGGGAGCGGGAGGGGAAGCAGGCTCCCCGCTGAGCAGAGAGCCCGATGTGGGGCTCGCTCCCAGGACCCTGAGATCATGACTTGAGCCAAAGGCAGAGGCTTTAACCCACTGAGCCACTCAGGTGCCCTGAGAATTTGTATTTCTGATTATGATCCCGGTGATGCTTTTGCTACTGGTCCACAACCCACAGTCTAAGGACCACAGAGTTAAGACTGAGATAACAATAAAGATATCTGACAACCCATCCACCCGAAATGTTTTAATAAAAAAAAACATTTTGAAGGTAGCTAAGCATTTGGATTTATGAAAACCAATGGAGAGAGCAAAGATTGAAAGAACAGTCCCTGCTCAGGACTCATTCGTGTCTCCCTTGAAGCCTCTAAGCTTTACCTCTCATTCTGAATTTCAGAAAAGCCTTTGCCTTTTCTGAGCTATGGTACTTCTAGGTTAGGTTAATTCTGATCTTAGAGCTTTTCGAGCTCCCTACTCCTCACATTGCCCCACGGCTACTTCCATTGGAATGATAAAATCCCTCATTACTCACAGGATAATCCAAATGAAAAGTCCTTAAACATCTTATCTGCTGCCAGATACCTTCTGACCAGTCCCTCTGAGATAAAGAAAGGTTTCTTATCTGTCCAGCTTTGGTTTCCTCGTAGTTGCTTTGCATTTTTTTCCCACGTTCAAATCAACATTAGGCCAACGAAGAAGCCCAATAGAAACTCAAGTCAGAACACTGACATTTAACCAATGAAATTTTTAAAAATCTTGATCAGTTTCTTTTCAAACCAGATTTCAAGCTCCATCAACCCCTTCCTTCTTCTCGACACAGCTTCTGCCTCTTTTTGCACAAGTGTGCATCCCCACCTGAACGAGGCGACTCCAAGTACCTGCTCAGAAATATCTAGCGGTTGTGAAGCTCAGAAACTCATTATTTCAATACTGTTTTTTGACTATTTACCAGGTGCCGTGGCATTGTGTACACCTGGCCTTCTTGGATTTATATACCAAAACCCTTGGAGAAGGTGGGTTCTCTCATTTACAGACAGAGAAACCAAGGTCTGGAACTTTGAAGAAAACTCTTATGTCAGTTAGGCTAATTGTATTATGAACTATGTATTTTCGCGGATCCATAATAAGAGGCAATATTGGCTTGCTTTGGCAAAAATTGGAAATTATTGGAAGGATAATGAGGCTTTTCTCATGTATTCAGGGAACTAGACCCCAGGAAGAATGAGAACCAGGGCATCCCCAGAGAACTCAGCTCCAGGAGCTCATGGTCCTTTCTCCATGGCTCTGCCAGGGATGCGACCCTCTCCCAAGAGTGTGTCTCTCGGTTCTAACTCTGAGCAGAGAGAATCAGACTGGACCAGTCATTTATGGCCAAGTGGGCACAGCAGAAGCATCGTTGCCACGGGGCTCCCTGCTAGAGTGGTAGATATTCCCGGTACAGGCGGTCTGGTGGATGCTGGAAGGAAGGTCTCCAAGGTCACACAACTAGAGTGGCAGAGACAAGATTTGATCTCAGGTTTGGCTTATAGCCAATGCTTTTCTCCTACCAAAGGGACGCCTGGTAGAGAAACACATTACTTTGGCAGGTAATAAAGATGACCTGCTTTTATTTTCAAGGTTCCCCATGTGCGGCATTCCCTGCACGGGGCCCTACTTCTTCTGTTTGTGCTTACCTTTTGGTGTCTGAGACGTCTGTGGCCGCATCCTGGCTCCGCTCTGTGCATCGGGTTTCTCTGCCTTGTGGCCTGGCTCCTTCTTCTGCTCATGCGTGTTGGGCTCTGGCTCACCTAGCATCACTCCGACTCACAGATCGTTGAAGCCGAGGGGATCCATCCTTTTGTCTTCTCTTTTATCTATACAGTAAATAAGATTGATAATATAGGACAAGCACTTACTGTGAACACTGCCGAAAGCTCTGCATCTCATCCAACTCTTCTAACAAGCTTGTCTTTTTTATTTCCCAACATTTGATCATAAAAAAAAATTAAGAGAAAAGTTGAAAGAATTGTATGGCGAACTCTCATATGCTCACCACAGAGGTTCCACAGTTAACATTTTACTAACTTCCTTTGTCATATTTCTGTCTGTCCACCCTTCTATCCATTTGTCCGTCCATTATTTGGATGATTTCAAAGTAAGTTTCTTATTCTCATTTTTATAATTGGAAGACTGAGACCAAAACAGTTGACATGACTAGCCCAAGGTCACCACCTCTTGCGGAGGGATGGAGCTGAGATTTAGCACTGACAGTCTGATTCGCAACCCTTTCTCGAACATCAGGCAACATTATATCTCCTGGAAGCCGGGAGGGAAAGACTCACTCAAGATCAGTTAGTGGCAGGGCAATGACCAGCACCCAGGTCATCTAATTCTCAAGCTCCTGAAATTTCCATTATGTTGATCTATGATAAATAGTCCACTGTGTGAGTAAAGATAATGATTTCCTTGCTCTGCAAAGATCTGCAGGGCTGGTACTTTATAAACTAACCTGGATCTCTGGAAAATCTAATTTTGGACATGGAAGATTTTACACAACTAATACACTTTCAACAATTTAGGATAATTTATGACAATGACAGGCTGGAGTATTACCATTTTAGATAACTTCACATTGTTCAGAGGACTTTTATGTATGTCATCTTATCTGAATGTTATGAGTAATAGAAGATCTATAAGACAGGTGGGCTGGGTAACTTAACCACACTGAACAGCTGGAAACCTGGGTCTTGTAGAAACAAAATGAGGAACTCAGAGTTACATGGTACTAAGAACAGAGTGGGGCCTTGGTAAAAACAGCCTCTTTTAAAAACATTCTTTTAAGTTTTGAGGAGCTGCATAAATACCTAGTTAATAAAATTGAGCTCAGAAAGTTGAGATGTGGGGCTATTGAGATCCTCTATGGGATAACCTAGTGATTTAAGGTCTGTGTTCTAAAGCCACTGCCTGGTGTGGCCTTGGACAATGGCTCCTTTCTATGCCTCAGTTTCTTCATCTGTGAAATGGGTATAATTGCAGCACCCCTTCAGAGTGTGGTGTGAAGATGCAATGAGGTAACACAGGTGAAGGGATTGGTACTTAGTATGTGTGCAACGAACATCAGTTCTCGGAATCTGCCACTGCTCCTTTCCTGCCGGCTCAGCAGGAGTCCTCTTCTTCATTAAATGGGCCCATCTAAAATCAATGGGTCTCGATAAATCTTTTTCCGAGGGGTTTATTTAGGAACTGTTGGAGGGAGAGTGTGCTCAGCAGCTTTTTGCAAGGTGACTTCTTATTAGTCCGGTAAAGATGCAGATTCTGCTCAAGAATTTCCATCCAAGCTGTAAATAACCCATGTCCTTTGAGATCGCACTAGGATACTTAATTGGATATGATAATCAGCACATGATATCTGAAGTGGAGAGTTCTGTGATAAACTGTTTTCTAACCCAGGAGTTCAGAAGGAATAGAAAAGAGCGAGGACAGAAGAAGTCAATAGGCTGGGAGAGACCTTTCTCTCGGCATGCATAGCAAATACTGTAATCCAGGACTTTCTGCCAAGAAGGCATTTAAATAGATAAGGAAGACTCTTAAAAGGGATTTCAGAGGGATGTGCTCACCTGAGTGGATTGCACTCCGTCTTTGCAGAGTTTCCCAAAGTGCTTTCCATGAACCGTCTGCACCAGCATCGCTGGGACATGTGTTAAAATGCAGATGCCTGGGCCTACTGATAGAGATGCTTTGAAGGAGGCACCCAGATCTGCAGTTTTGCAAGTGACTCTAGGTCTTCTAATGTTAGAGACCCACTGTTGTCAGCAACGTAATCCTGCAAAGTTCAAAACACTAATTTTTAGGACTTTATTTAGATGGACTGCAAATTTTAGCTTGACCTCCTCTCAATTCCAGGCCTCTGAGACGGGTGGACATCAGACCTCCAGGCATTCTGAGACTCAGCTTTCAGGGGCCTTAGCCTGTAGAGAAGAGGAATGATTTCTGCAACCACATCCCAAAGTAGAGGAGATCCGTGCCCAGGTGCACAGCTGCCTTCATAGAGAAGGAAACATCCAGCCTCCAGTGACCAGGGCACTGCCGAGCTGGAGACGACCTTGTCACAAGAGCTGGCTAAAAAGTATTTTGTGAACCCACTGGGCGCTTGCTTTGTAAGCATTCATTTTTATTTATTTTTTTGCAACAACCTTGTGAGGTTGCTATTATGCTTATCCCTGTTATACAAATGGGGGCTCTGAGGCTAAGAAAACTAAGTGATTCATCCAGCGGTGTGTAACTGGTAATCAGTAGAACTAGGACTGGTACCAAGGCCATACTTTGAACTGGGATGGCCAACTCTGAGTGGCTGCCTGTTTTGGTATGGCCTGTGAGCTGACAAGGGTTTTTACTTTTTTTTTTTTTAATTGTTGGGGGAAAAAAAAATCGGAAGAAAATACTATTTTGTGACAAGGGAAAATTATATGAAATTCAAATTTGGTGCCCGTAAATCCTTTTTCTAGGAAAACAGCCGTGCACATTCATGTGTGTATTGGCTGTGACAGTTTTTGTGCCACAGCAGCAGAGTTAGGTAGTTGCGATAATGACCTTGTGCTCCAAAAAGCCTAAGGTATTTGCTAAATGACATTCTACAGGAAAAAAAAAAAGGAATGCCAACCTCTGCTGGAAGCCGCCATGCCCATGCCGGTGTCTCTCGAGCGCTAACTGTCTGAATACTACCTTTGTGGTTCTCACCACCTTCTCATGCCATCTGGAGCATTACCGCCTAGCATTTTTCTTGAGATCAATTAGTTTTCTTTAAATAAATTTCTTTTACAAAGAAACAAAAATGGAAGTGGAAACCAGTGCCAATGGCAAGCAATAGAAGGTAGCTGTAAAAGCCAGTGCAGCGCATACATAACAATATATCACGTTTCAGCTGGATGCTTGACACAGATACTGTCTCTGTTTCTCTCATTTTCCTGCAGACCCCCTCACCCTTTCTGTGTACACCATCCTGACTTCTGATGATGAACCTGCATCATCTTTGGAGGGCTACCCTGGGCCTGCTACAATCGACAGTGCTTTCAAGCACAGTGGGCCCGAGGTACCTGGGAAAGCATGTTCCCCCCATGGAAGGGCCGTAACCGGTGATGGTTGTGGGAAAATTAATACCCCAGCGACCTCCTCACTTGTCCAGGATAATGCTGAGGCACGTTTACACCATTTCCCAGAGCTTTCGTGTGAGATTCAGCTCCAGTGGCTTAAACACATTCCTCCTTGGCTGCCTTTCACCCCCATCCCTGTCTCACGACCCCCCTGTCAGTCCTCCTGCACCTGCCAGATGAACAGTGTGCATATATTTGACCCCCACCTCAAGATCTGCTTCTCGGAGGACCTCAGGAAGAGAATCGTGTTTCTAGCAAAAGACTGTGAGCTCAAGACCTGTTCTTTTCTTATTGTAAAATAGAGATTGCCAAATGTCAGGAAGGTTTGGAAGATGAACTAGCACTTAAGTTGAGTTCTTTTCTTCAACGTAAATAACAGTGATTAAAATAGAAAATGAAAGGAGAACACATTTTTAACCATATGATCCAACAGTACTTAATGCTCTATCCACCTACTGCCCAATATCATATGCTTTCTCCAGTGGCACGAGAGCCACACTTGGGGAATTGATGTTCTCCCTTAAAGAGTGGTCCGCAGACCAGCGGCATCAGCAAATTTTCCACTCTAAGCCTACTGAATCAGAAAGTTGGAAGTGGGGCCCCGCTATTGTGTTTTAATAAGACTGCCAGTGATTCTTAGGCATGCTTAAACTTGAGAACCGCCGCTCTCCAGTAAACAGTCTCTTATTTAGTTCTGCTCTCATTGCATTCCTGGATTTCATCCGAATTCAGAATCATCTCAGACTTGCTTCCTCCCCTCAACCATGACTGACCGATGGTTTTCTGACTTCTGTGTGAGCCTCCCACCGAGGTGAGCCCTGTCGCTTGCCAAGACACACAGGTCAGTAACCGGACAGCTCTGATGCTGGAGGACCAAACTTTGCTCGAGATTCCATCTCTCCTTTGGAGACACAAAGACAAGACCATTTCCTTTTCTAATTATCAAGTGGAACTTTCATATCATGTTATGCCATTCATTTGACAAACACTGAGCATGTACTGTGTGTCTCTTCTAGCACCCGTGGCCAAATTAGGGGTAAGACATTCATCAAGTGATTGAAAATGTACATACAGAATATATATTTGAGGAAATCCTCTAAATAACAAATGTTTAGAGGAAATCTCTGCCTTTAAAAGTGTCTGATTCCTAGAAACACCCTAGATGTACTCTGTTCAGTGTTACATGAAAAGGAAGTCCGTGTTTCTTCTTTGGTTTTCCTCTAGTCCATTCTTTTTCCCAAAAGGTAGATTAAGTATGCTTCTTAAATATTCTTTCATTAAGAGCTGTTTTCAACATGAGTTTTCTGGCCAAGAGGCAAAAAATTTCCAGGAGAGAAATGTGTATTTATCCAGAAAGAGTATTTTCTTGGTCAATTTGAAAAAAAGTTAAAAGACATTTTGCATCCCTATTGTACATATCTGCATGGTCCCTTCAGTATAACTGCATTGGCATCTGTATGAAACAGCTAGAAGATTTTTCTTTAGGACTAAATCTTTGCAGGTGACTTAGTACCAATGGCATTTTGACTGATGTCTCTAGAAAGACACTTGCTAATATAGGTCCAACTCCAGGAATACAGGCTTTTTTTTTAATGGCTTATACACCACCATTTAGATGTCTAGATAATAAATACCACGATTTTTTCAGTACTAATTTATGAAGAGAGATTCTTTTGAAGAATATGTATCAACCGAGGTTAAAAAAAAGTGATGAAACAGCATTCTACAAATGTCTAATGTTTTCCAAAAAAAAAGTCCCCGTAGATAGTTTAGAAGAAGAATTTTTTTTCTACGTAGTGAGGATTTGCACAGTTGCAATTTTTTGGATGGTCCAAGAATTTTTTTTCACAGTAATAGTTACTAGGCCATCATGATCGCCATGGGATATAGAAGGCTATGGGAATGCATGTGTGTTTGATCGCGGTGATCCTGTGTTTTGGTACAGATGGCCACTAGTGGGTTCAGGCTTGAAGTGATGGGGCCAACAAGAAGCTTTGACAGCTAACTCTGATCAAATATCTGGCCTTATTTGATTACAGTTTACATTGATCTTCTTTTTGTCCCACCTGCTCAGAGATGTCTCGTCTTGTGCCCAGTAGATGAAGCCTATTTGAAACAGTTTATGTGACTTGAGCATGTATCCTTTTTTTTTAATTGGGAAATGATTCAAAACACTTGGTCTTTTTCTGAGGATATGAGAGGCAGAACTGATAGTATAGACTGTCCCAGTCCTATAAGGTTATTGGAAGAAACCCTGTCAGTCACCAAAATTCTAGTTCTCATTTAGACATCCTTACACACATGCTGCTTGAATGCCTCCAATGACAAGCGACTCACCTTTTCAAAATTTCCTTTAGCTTCTGAGAAGCTCTAATTACTTTTGAAATTTCTCCTTTTCTTCACACTGCCCGGGACCCGCTGGCCTAGTCCATTCTACACTTGGGGGAATTGAGACCCAGACTGGTGAGCTTAAGGATAAGAACAGTGGGTTAATAGCAGCATCGGGCTGAGAACCCAGGCTCAGTGACTCCTCGTCCAGTGCTCGCTCCTTCCCTCATGTCAAACTCCCACCCTCAATTTAGCTATGAAGATAAATAATGTTTTACTTATTGCTGACACCTGTCCAAAATAAAGGTATTGGAATATGCCCTTCGATGTAGAAATTTAACCCATGTAAGCATACTCTATGAAGAAACGTGGTCAATCCATGCACTGTTATGCATGAATATCCGCCCTTGCAATCAAAACGAGAGGAAAAAAAAACTGAAGTTCAGGAAAGCAAGCTGAGGTTATGGCATAGCTCCAGGTTGGCAGATGTTGGCACTGTACCAAACTACATCGATATTTCACTCCAATAGGTGGAGACTATTTACAGGTGAGCTCTATGCTCACACTTCTCATAATAGAGATGCAACTACACACCTTCTGTTAACCATTACCGACTGCCCCACAGCAATCTCTCAGGATATTCTGAGTAAAAGAACAAGGAGTAAAGATGGGGTGTACTTACCTTTTGGGTTTGCCCTTTAGGTATTTAAAATTTATAAGCCAGAAAACCAAGGGTTGGAATCAGCATTGGGTGGCATAAGTAAGATTTACTCTTCCTCCTCCTTTCTTAAGGAAAGATCAATCTCAATGTTTCCAACAAGGAAAAGAAACTCCAAAGAATCTGATAGAGTTGTATGTTGCTGTAGCTTTACTTTCGTGGCAGATAAAACATTTTGAATAATTCCAGTTGCTTGAGCTTGTCCTAGCCCTGAGAGAATACTGAGACCTCCCTTTGGACTTCACATGGTAGAAAGTTCTGTTTGACTCTCTTTTCCACACCTTTCCCAAGACTTGCCGTGCTCTTTGTCTGGTTACGAGAATCTGGGACTGTTTCCCTGAAGGAGACCAAGATAGAGGGTATCCTTCCTTGTCCCGTAGATAAGGATACAGCATGACTGTGATTAAAATGTACATGTGGTCTAATTATGTTTCAGATTGGCAGAATTTTTAGAAGTGACATAGCTTATACCCAGGCATAGATGTTCTCAGTTGATTGCGTCTTTAATTGCCTAGGTGGTTAAGGAGCCAGAAATATAGGTATGCAAGATAAAAACATTGGTTCCTTGAACACCCCTCTCGCTGTATGCAATCTTTCTGACAAGAGGTGACCGTGTAATCTTACTTCTGATTAGTTATCCCTGGTGAGCATGGCAGAAAATAGTGAACTGTGATGGATTAATCAAATCAGGATAGATACGAATCATCACCAATTTATCTTTTGTTACTGTTCCTTTCTCTCTCTGACAAAATGCAGGCTGTCTCACTGGCTTGTTAAATGGCAATCATTTTAAATTTGCTCATTGGGTTTCTGATGAGCAAGACATAACAATGTGCATTGCCATGAATATATCAGGTTTTCCCCGTGTTGTAACATTTTCAAATGCAGTTTCAAGGAGATGAACTTCAGTGAGTTCTTAACTGGTTTTCTTAGTGCCAGTTTTTCTTCCTTCTAATCTGTATATAAATACAATATCGATTTTTTTGGGGGGGTCCATTACTCAGGATTCTTTTGGTTCCAAGTAATGGCTGGAACCCAACTCAAACTGGCTTAAGAAGGAAAAAAAAAAGGAGTATGTTGGCTCGTATAATTGGAAAGTTCAGGTGTAAAAGTGTCTTAAGACACCGCTGGATCTGAAACCTCAAGTTCTCTGTGTTCCAACTTGGCTTTCCCTGTGGTTAGCTCCATTCTTGACAGGCTCTCCCCACAAAGTGCCATTGATGGTCCCCAATAGCTTCATCCTGAAAGTCGTAATAGTCTAGCAACACTAGGGAAAACAGAGACTCTTTCTAACAAAATCCCAGGGTTAGCTTTCTCTAGTCTAGCCAGTGAGCAAAGGAATTGAGGCCAGGGAGTGAATTGTTCTGATTGGCCAGTGCCGGCCTTGTGCTTATCACTGGACCTCGGGACTGAGGCAGGGGAGGGGTGGTTCTCCAAAGGAAATTCAAAGTGCTGTTTTCAGAGAAAGAAGGCTTCCTTCTCTCCCAGTAGAAGGAAGTGTGATATGGTGACAAGAACTCTACTATATAAAGCTTGAGTTTCAGAATTCACAGACCTGGATTCTGTTCCAAGTTTGGCCAAGTGCCAGCTGTGTGACTGGCAAGTCAGGTAGCCTTGCTCGTAGTATCTTCACCTTACAGTAGGGACAAAGACTTTGAGGTTGGAAGAAGAGGAAAAAGGCAGAGTTTGGCACTTACCAACACTTAGTAAAAGGTAACTAAATAGATGAGATGGCTTTTTGTTACCTTTTTTTTTTTTTAAGATTTTATTTATTTATTTGAGACACAGAGAGAGTGAGAGAGAGAGCATGAGAGGGGAGAAGGTCAGAGGGAGAAGCAGACTCCCCGTGGAACCGGGAGCCCGATGTGGGACTCGATCCCGGGACTCCGGGATCATGACCTGAGCTGAAGGCAGCCGCTTAACCAACTGAGCCACCTAGGCGCCCGGTTTTTTGTTACTTTTAAAAATTACAGTATTGTCCCCTAGATGGTCTATAGATTAGCTCCCAGTTGGAAAATCGCAGACTCTCAAACCTCTTCTTCATTTGCAAAACTAATTAGCTATTTGTTTGACGGGACAAATATCTATGAAGAGAATGTAATGTCCCAGGTATTTTTCTAGGCACTAAGGATATAACAGCGATCAGATATCTAACTATGCCCTCTTGAAACTATTCTAGTGAGGAAGGCCAATAAAGAAGCAACGGAGTATATAATAAAGCTAGTAAGAGAAAATAGAGTGGATAGAGAAGATAGAAACTTCTAGAATACGAGGTCTGAAATTCTACTCAGGTGATCAGGGAAGACTTCAATGAGGAAGTGACAGTTGAACAGTAGTTAGGAGGCAATGAGTGAAAAGGCCTTGAGGTGAAAATCTACTTTTATGGCCAAGGAAAGTACCAGAACCTGGAAGCTCAAGGGCACTGAGGGGGTGGGGCATGGCTAAAGTGGAGCTTGGTGAGGAGCTGGGTGGGGCCAGATGACTTCTGGTCTGGTTGGCCATGGTAAGGAGTTTGAATTTTATTCTAAGCGTGACTAGAAGCCACTAGAATTTTATGCAGGCAAGACATAATTTGACTTACATGTTGAAAATCCCTTGCCGGCTCCTGTGGGGGCAATAACAGTGGGGCAAGCAGGAGAGCAGTTAGAGAGGGCGTGGAGGGACCTGAAGAAAAGAGAAGGTGGTGTGGACCAGGGTGCTGGTTCTGGAGGGAATGAGAAAAGCTCAGTTTAAGGAATCATTTTCAAAATAGGATGAATTTGCTGACAGTTTGGTTTTAGGGTGTGAGAAAAAGAGGTGGTTTGTTTGAGTAACTGGGTAAATGATGGCACCATTTGCGGAAATGGAAAGCACTAGGGGAGGATTAGATTTTTGTGTTGAGAGTGGGAAATGCAGAGTTCAGTTTGAAATGTTTTTTATTTTATTTTTAATTATTATTATTTTTTTAAGTAATCTCTGTACCCATTGCAGGGCTTGAACTTACAGCCCCTAGATCAAGAGTCCCGTGCTCCACTGACTGAGCCAGCCAGGCATCTCTGAAATGCTTTTTATTTTGAGCCATAGGAATGGATGTGATCATTTCGCAAAAGATTTAAGTAGAGGAAAAAGGAGGATGCGGCCTGTCCCTTCAGTAGTTAAGAGTTTGTACTTAAGTATTTCAAATAAAAGATTATTCTGGATTCAAAGATGTAAAAGAGATCGAAGTGGACAGAGCTACTTTGCTTGGGGTCAGAGTAGGGGATTCAGAGTCCTAAAGGCTAAGCCTTCCCCCACACCTGCTCCAGACTCAGAAATGCCCACAGAAGTCCTTGTTAATCTTCGAGGCTCTAAAGAATGAACATTGGAAAACACAGAGAAATCTACATCCTTTCCAACTCTGGTGGCCACCATTTTCTTCTTGGCGGCCAGGCGAAAGTGTTTGGTCCACCCTGACCAAAGCATCCAAAGGCCCAGGCTAATGTTCATGGTTCTGTTGTGTAGATAAACAGATTTATAGTTTCTTCTTGGTAAGATTTGATTAGAAAATCAGCAGATGGAATTACAGAATGTCAGAGCTGGACGTGAACCCAGAGATCATCTCCTCCAATCCCTCTGTTTACTGAGAAGTGGATGATGAAACTCAGAAGGGAAAAGGGGCTAGTTTAGGGTCACCCCCAAAGAAGCAGCCCAGGATCTGCCCCTACATTCTTTGATTCACCATGGTGTGGAAAAAATGTGAGGCAAAATGTAAGAATTCTTCTGAAAAATGAAATGGCAGTCAGTTAAGAGGGCCAACTTGGTGGAGATCAGTGAGTACCTTCCCAGGAAAGTGTGTCAGGTCTCCTGAAAGTCCACAGCAGAGGAACTTTTGGTAGTTTAAAAGTTAACTTCCCTTCCATTCGGAGTTCTCAGCCTGGAATTCATGAATGGGCTTCGAGGAATCACGAGCCCCTCTGGAAGTGTGTGTGGATGTGCGTGTCCATCGATTTTTCCGGGCAGGGAGTTCTCAAGAGTTTACTGGATTTTCAAATGGATATATGATTCCCTAGCCTCAAAAAGAGTTTAAAAAAGAGAAACCATCCTGAAGATCTTCATAGGAAACAAGGTGGCAGACCATTTTAGGCAATACACCATTTTAATCATAGCAAGGTAGCAACTTATTTTCGCTAGCTAGTGTCCTAAAGCAGATCATGTAAATAAGTCATGTTTCTGGGAAGAGCAACAAGAAGTAAACTGATTGACATGGAGTGCAAAGAAGTACCTGTGTGTTTTAATCTCCGAGAGATTAATAAAACAATAAAGAAACTGCAATACTCAGCTCTGTCATACTTCAGTACGCCAATTGCTTTTTGCTGTAGTATGGTTTATTAAATACTTTCTGTTATTCTCTAAAACAAGTCTTTTTTTTTGTTAACAAATTTTTTAAAAAAATTTCATTTATTTGAGATAGAGACAGTGAGAGAGAGCATGAGAGGGGAGAATGTCAGAGTGAGAAGCGGACTCCCCATGGAGCTGGGAGCGCGATGTGGGACTCGATCCCAGGACTCTGGGATCATGACCTGAGCCAGAGGCAGTCGCTTAACCAACTGAGCCACCCAGGCGCCCCCCACCTTTTTTTTTTTTTTAAAGATTTTATTTATTTGCGAAAGAGAGCACGAGCCGGGGGTGGGGTGGTGGGGGCAGAGGCAGAGGGAGAGGCAGGCACCTCACTAAGCAGGGAGCCCGACATGACACAGGGCTCGATCCCAGGACTCAGGGATCGTGACCTGAGCCGAAGACAGACTCTTAACCAAGTGAACCACCCAGGCACTGCATAACAAAAGTCTTAATAAATAGGAAGCCATGACTAGCTGGCATTTTTTTCATATAGCAAGGACTTGTATTTGCCTAAATTAACTCATTGTCTAACCTTTTTTTTTCCCCCTCCCTGCATATAGGACCCTGTGGGCACTGAGATCCAACTCACACATGCCTATTTCCTGTAATGGATGAACTTGATGCTAATGTGAGGTATATTATATTTCTGTATATACTGTAAATATGCTGGTGTAAATTATGGCCATTTGAACTATGAAGCCTCTGAAAAATCTATTGTGGTAGCGTTACAAACCCGACAGACGGGGATTTTCTTCAGAGTTTCATATGTAACAATGAGTGTGATGTTGTTTGATTATTAGAGATTTTTTTTTTCATTTTTGCTTAAGTGATAAATATAATATGGCTGGAAATATTTCCAGGTGTTTTTACTAAAAGTCTGCATTATGAGAGGCTGTGTAACATGAAAATGGATATTCATCTCTTTTATAGGAAGAAAGAAGATGTATTTGAGTGGGGTAAAAATAGCAGAAGAATGTCTCTCTGTACATCTCTCTGTACATCTAAACCGTAGATCCACATTCAAATAGCTTTTATAACAGGTTCTGGTCTGCCCACTTCTTTTCTCAACCAGGCCATTAGCTGATGTGACATGATGGCTATATGGTATAGTTACGGAAAGCTAGATAGTTTGGTTCTGTTTTCCTGTCATTTCCTGCAACCTTTCGAGATCAGATAATAGGGCGGCTCCTAAGGAAGGTTCTCTCTGGAGGTTTGCTGCATTTTATTCGGCACAATCGAATAGGGTGAAGAAAATTGTCTTCAACAAGGCTTGAATGTTATGAATTGGCATTTGGGGCTGAGCATTAGTCGTCTGTATCTATAGCTGGAAAACATTCTGAAAAAGAACTACATTCCTGGTGCAATCATGGGAGCAGAGCTTCTTTCACCTGAGAACTAGAGGAAAGTACATTTCAGGTATAGATCAGGGGCGCGTCGCATCGGTGTTTGACCTAGTACAACGCCGTGATAAAAGGGAGCTGTCAAATACTTTGGCAGCACGTCTAGTGTAATGTGACTTGAGCTGCAGAGATGGACTATCACCCCAAACCGGGAATTCCTTAAGGGCAGAAGGTGTCTCATGCCTAATTCCTGGCACAGGGTGGCTATTTAATAAAGAAATTGCTGATCACCCAGTCGGTGTTGATATATTACATATATTTCCAATTGGGTTGCGTTCTAGTGTACCTAGCTATGCACAGAAGCTCTGTACATTCAGCAATAAAACATTTTCCACTTGCGATAGAAGCATCCTGGATTTCGTTACTCACCCAACGCTCTGACTGGGTACAGAGCCTTAGAACTTCGACACGGATTTTTAGGCCGGTGCCATGTGTTTAATTTTCCTCCAAAAGTTTGTGACATTCTTTGTGCAGGGAAAGCAGAGTGGAATCTGGAGACTCTCAATTTTATTTTTGTTGATTTCTGTTAAAAGGCCAAAGTGGGCCATATCGACAATGAGAAGTTATGCCATTGTTTTAAGTTTCAAACTGCATCAGTTGTTAAAATGAACTTCTTTTTGGATAATTCAGATTTTATAATCCCTAACATTTCCAGCTTTTTAACAGTTGTTTATAGCAGCATTGAATTCTAGCAGCGGAATACAGTCCAATTAAATGAACGTTAGCCACTCTCCCGGGTGCTATGGAAAAATATTGAGGGGTACGAGATAGTATTGCGCCCCAGAATCCTTTCTCCGGACCATCCTCTCTGTCAGATTTCCAACCTGATCCCATCAACATATGTTCATCCTCATTCACTCCCCCTCTCTACCCACACTATTAGTAACATGCAAATGTACAGACTTTCCAATCATATCCTCCTCAGTCCAGCCTCTGGGTATTTATAATAAAGGTGATATTTTAGACTCACATTTACCAAATTGTGACGCATGGATTACTCATAATACATAATGATTTTAGGTGGTATACGAACATCTTTTTTTATTTCCACATAAATATTTTTTTAAAAGATTTTATTTATTTATTTATTTGACAGAGAGAAAGAGATCACAAGTAGGCAGAGAGGCAGGCAGAGGGAGAAGGGGAAGCAGGCTACCTGCTGAGCAGAGAGCCCGATGTGGGGCTCAATGCCAGGACCCTGAGATCATGACCTGAGCCAAAGGCAGAGGCTTTAACCCACTGAGCCACCCAGACGCCCCCATAAATATTGATTTTAAAGTAACCATATCATGGTGCAAAATACTATTTTGGCACTTATAGTAGAGAAATACAGTCTTCTTTAAACTACATTCATTTAAAATGTAAAAATAAGTTCATTTAAAAAAAGAAAAGTAAGTTTGTATAAAGAAAAATATTATGTAATTTAAAAATATTTATTAGTAACGGGATGTGAAAAAATTTATAAAGGTGCTATGTCAATGAGTAGGTTCTAGAAACCAATGTTTTAGGTATAATTAGATAGAATAAATTTTATTATTTTAAGAGCAGGAACCAGGAATTCTTTTTTCTTTTTTTTTTTTTCAGTAAGAAAGTACTTTCAGTTTGTGAAGTTCCCACATAAAACGAGAGCCAAAGGGTTAGGGCCCTGGTACAGGAGAGGAGTTTTTCTGCTTGCTCTGAAGACAGGAAAATAAGTGAAATGAGGGAGAAGGTTGGAGAAGAGACAAGATGATGGGGCACTGCTTGGAAAAGCATGAACCATCCAGTGACAGGTTGCCTGAAAGGGACTCTGAGAGAAGTTTGATTACAAATCCTACCTGTTTGTTTGAAGTGTGTATGGTGTGTGTGCTGACCTCTCCCGGGCTCCAGTTCCTTAGAAAAATTTTTCAGCTTGACTAGGAATTGAGAGTTGATGTTGAGTGCGTCTGGGCTATGAACTTCATACATGTGAAGTTTTTTTTAAAGCAATTTTTAAGCGATCCTCTGAGGCCATTGCCATTATTATGCCCACTTTACAGGGTGTGGGAATGAAGGCCCAGAGAGGTGAGGTAACGTGCTTGAGGGCACGTAACCGTGCCGCCTCCCCTAGCCTACACATATTTTATGTGACTGTGTGCGTGTGCATGAGTGTGTCTTAGTGACAGGGTTGACACTCCTGTCTGGGTAAGTGTGTTTGGAAGGGAGAATGTACATATGAGAATGAACACGCAAAAGGCACAGGATGGCAGAAGGGTATGCATGCCTGGGAAAACTTCAGAAACCAGAGTAAAAGTTTTAAAAGCCCTATGGGCTGTAGAATTTAAAAGACTCTGGCCAATTTTCCCCAGATATCAAGGGACAGAGAGGTCCTAGTTGACATTTAGGGCTAAATAAAATGTCTAACATTTTAAGTATTTTCTCAGGCCCTTGTGGCCACTTCATTTTTCGTTTCTTTGGTTTCATTCCATTGAGTTTGCTAATTAAGCTTGATCCTTGCCAATGTGTATCTGTCAGTGTTCTTGGCTGCAGCATCAGAAACTAACATGCTGGCATGTCCAGAGGTAATCTTGGGGAAGCCCCAATGTACAGGGTCAAATACTTAAGGTAAAAATGCTGTGGAGGAGCCAGGCTTGCAAGTAAACAAGAACTTTGGGAGTTCTCATAGAGCTGGGAAGTGGAAAAATGGCCAAGCACAGGAAAAAGCGGTCAGTTCGTTTCTGCATCATGGATAATGTCCAACCATTTCCTTTTTCTTTGTTTTTTCATTTTCTGAAATTTTGAAATTTTATTTATTTATTTAAATTCAATTAGGCAAGGTATAGTAGTACATCATTAGTTCTTGATGTAATGTTCAGTGATTCATTAGTTGAATATATCACCCAGTGCCCATCATGTCACGTGCCCTCCTTAATGCCCGTCACCCAGTTACCTCATCCCCTCACCTATCTCCCTTTCTGCAACCCTCAGTTTTCCAGGAGTCAAGAGTCTCATGTGGTTTGTGTCTCCCTTTCTGATTTCTTCCCATTCAGTTCCCCTCCCCCCGGCCCACTCCTATTGTCCTCTGCACTGTTCCTTATGTTCCACATATGAACGAAACCATATGATAATTGTGTTTCTCCTATTGACTTATTTCACTTAGCGCAATACCCTCCAATTCCATCCATGCCCTTTTTCCATGTGCTACTCAGGAGGGAGAGTCCTGGGAGATGACATCAGATTGGCCACGCTAAGACATGTGGTCACTTGCTGTCCAGGTTTTCTAGTAGGAGGCAGGTACCACTCAGGAAGATGACATGCAGTGGAGAAGCGTTACGTTCTCCAAAGAAATTGGTGCTTTTTGGGAAGAGGGAATGGAGACTGGGTAGCCAAAATATGACAAATATCTAATTCCATTTATTTTGTACCAGTTGGATATATCTACAGTATTTAAATACCATTGCTCTGTGTATAAATAGAAATAAGTGGGGGTTCTTTCATTTGTTTTATGTACATTGATTAAGCACCTAAACCATACAAGTGTCTTTCCCTTAAGGGTGTCGATTGCAGAGGGCAGTCGGTGTAGGATGGATTGACTCAGGATGAAAGGCTGGCAGTGAATCAGACCTTGGATAGAGGCAAGTGCCTGACAGTCCTCTCCTTTGGTAAATAGTGTCTCACCAACTTACCAGTCAGCAGGCAGCTCTTTTAAGACAATCTGACACCCACCTGATGTTTTTTTGTTTGTTTGTTTTTCTCCGTTTGCTTCTTGTTAGGGACCTGGCAGAGACAGCTTGTGCTCTTCTTGGAGGGTTGAAGAACGGAGACTGGAAACTGTGGCTTTTGTGATTTTGCAGCAAATACTCTTCTTAGGACACCATCAGCCTGCACTTGGCAGTGAACCTGGTGGGGCCTTACTGCAGGGCTAGCCCTAAGCTCATGATAACTACTTAATGACACCCTGAAACACTTACCGACTTCAGAGATAGCCCATGCTTTGCGCTTTGTTTTAACTATCAGATTCTTGTTTTCCCCTTTTTTTCTTAGTATGTTCAGTTAGCCAGCATATAGTACATCATTAATTTTTATGTGTAGTGTTCAATGATTCATTAGTTGCATATAACACCCAGTACTCATGACAACACGTGCCCTCCTTAATACCCATCACCTGGCTACCCCATCCCCTCCCCCCGGCCCCTCGAAACCCTTAGTTTGTTTCCCAGAATCCAGAGTCTCTCATCTCCCTAACTACCAGATTCTTCTCACTGACGCGTGTTTTCCTCA
Source organism: Nasua narica (assembly GCA_028533885.1). NCBI lineage: Eukaryota > Metazoa > Chordata > Mammalia > Carnivora > Procyonidae > Nasua > Nasua narica. Next base: position 102,488,277 of record CM052809.1, read on the forward strand.
GCTTGGATATGATCCCCAAAGGCAATCCAGGTCCCCCCCCCACCTTCCTGCTGTTTATTACAGTTAAAAAGTTTCTAAGAATTTTTGTCTATCAATTTCTAGTTTCAGAAAGTACAAGATTCAAACAGGAGATAAGTGGTATAAAATCCAAATATATACGAAGTTGCTCTCTGAAGGTTTCTTGAGATAAAGGCCCCAGACTTTTATTTTATATCTTAATTCTTTTTAGCTCTGGCCTCCTCCTATCCTTGACTGACCCCCTTGCCCCAGAGGCTGTCTACACTTGCCTGCTATTTCAGGATTCTGTCCTCCCCGGAATAACGGTTGTGCTTTCTCATTCATGTTTCTCATCACCATCCAAGAAGGCATCTTACAAGAATGACGAATCCTATAAATGGTAGCATTTTCCTCCTTTTGCTAGGGTTTCTAGGAAACTCAGAGCCAAGTTTAAAATTACCACTGGCACATTACCGAAACACTCCAGGCACTTACTACGGCTGTAACGTGCCTGTATTTTTCTTTTTGCAGCTCTTTTTGTCACTTCATCGTGTTCCTTTGCTTCCTGAACAATATCTTATATTGTTTATTCTTGTTAGCCACTTTAGGGAAGGAAGCAAAGAAGGAAGATAGAAAGGGAGAAAGGAATCTGAAAAGAATCCAGTTTTCCATGTGGGAGGGAGAATCTTTCTTTCCTCTGTTTTTGGTAGGGCTTGACCCCTCGTGCTGGGGAGCCACTGGACATTTTTGAACAGAAGACCAAAGTGGCAGGCTTTGGGATGAAACCAGAAAAATATGAATAAACACTGAAAGCTGAATATCTGAAAATATAAAATACATACTCTTCATGTAAATGCAATCACCTGCTCTACATATGTGGCATTAATTAAAAACCATAACAAAGATGAGTAGCCAGCTTTGAATTACTCAGTTGCTTTGATTCATGGCACTAGGTTGCAATTCATTTCTTCAAGTGAAGAAATGAAATTAATTGGAAATCAGCATGACTGTAGGAATTCATTGAAGTGATCCGATTTCAGCAAAGAGAGCAATTTTTAAAATAAGGAACTTGATTTTCGGTTTGATTATGAACACTGGTGACAATACATATGAAGTCTGAGGATGAAGTGGGAATTTCTAACGCTAAATATTCTAAAGCTTTGAAATACCTCATAGCATTTGAAATCTACTTGTATGAGGTGTCTGCCCTAAAGATGTACCAGTATGTAATTGATTTGGAACCAGAGTTAATTCATGTTTGTATCCAGGCAATTGGAGCTGTGAATATGTGAAACTTTAAGGCAGTGAAATGTTTTGCAGGAACTCTCTCATCAGGCTTTGAAATTGTGGCATTCATTAGCATATAAGGAGAAAGTGAGTGGGTACCCATTTGAAAGGGGTTATTTTTACGTTGCTTTAGAAATGTAAATGGGAATAATACTCAACTTTATTGCTTGACTGATAAAACGGTGATAATTCAGTTAGTCTTTTGATTAGATCAGGAGTACAGCAAATATTAACTGGAACTCACCCTGTGGTGGATATCCCTGTGCCTCCTGGGGTCACAGGGACATCAAGCTAGAGACCAGAGGCAAAGATGAAAAGAGGATGACACATGCACATTTCTAAAGCCCTGGGCTCCTGCAGCCTGAGAATGTGCTCCCGGGAGGAGCTAAGCCAGCAGTCCTCTCCCGTGCAGGTCATACTCCCCAGCTGCCAAAGAACAGACACTAGGGTGATTTCAACAAGCAGCACCGTAGGATGCTGGGAGAGTGGTGTTTTGGGAAACGGGATATTGTGGGTTCAAGTCCTGGCTTCCCCACTTACTAGCTGTATGACCTTGAACTGATTATTTAATCTCTCTGAGCCTTTTGTTTGGACATCTGAAAAAAAAATTTTTTTCCCCTTGGGAGAATCGCAAGTAAACTAGGTGAGGCTTTTAATACAGTATCTCACACATGGTCCATATCGAGCAATTGCTTAATGTCTTCGGTTCTCACAATAATCATCATGAGATGTGGGCTTTTATTACCCCAGGACTGCTAATCAGTTACTGTAGTCTAGATAGATGTTTCTTGATTGCTTAAATTCAGTATCCATTTAATTGGCCGACCGTTAGATTTTTTTTTTTTTTTTCCGACCGTTAGATTTTTTGATGATTTGTCCCTGATTGGGCCCATTCTCCGGCGAGGAAACTGTGCTTTCTAAAGGTGATGGGAGACCCTCATTGTCGAGGCTGATCTGTGGCTAATTGGGATGCGACCACTGCTCTTTGTACTTAGTCCCGCACTGCTGTCTCTTCACTCTGCAGCTCCCACGAACTTAGGCATGTTCCTGTTCAGGAATTGGAGGATATAGGAATTAGGCTCATATCCCTTTGACTCTTAGGTTTGTGCTGTACTTGTATAGTCAGCTTTCCTTAATATACCATTAATCCTTTGATTGATGATTTCTGTTTAGAAGAAAACACTTCTGACTTGTTTCTTTCTTTTTTTTTTTAACATTTTTTTAAAGATTTTATTTATTATTTATTAGAGAGAGATTGAGACTGAGAATGAGAGGGGAGAAGGTCAGAGGGAGAAGCAGACTTCCCGCAGAGGCGGGAGTCCGATATGGGACTCGATCCCGGGACTCCGGGACCATGACCTGAGCCGAAGGCAGTCGCTTAACCAACTGAGCCACCCAGGCGCCCGACTTGTTTCTTTCTGCTTCTGTATCTGTCAATGTCCAGTCCAGAGAATGGAAACTATTGTTATCTATTTCAAGCAAAGGGAGGTTTAATGCAGGGAGTTGGTCCCAAAGCTCCATGGAGGGGCGGGGGGCTGTTCACTCTATGAGTCCCACTCCTGCCACGGATCTTCAGGAAGCCCTGTACTGTCTCATTTGTTGCTCAAGGAACCACTGGCTGCTGTTCTCACTGCTTGAAGATACCTCTGGATCCTGGATAGAAATGGTCCTTTTTCCCTCTTGCATCCACTTCCCCATTGTGAACCTTCCATTTGGAAAGGGGAGAGGAAGTATGGAAAATGTTGTTTTCAGGCTTCTACCTTCTGGTTGAGATGAGTTTCTGAAAGTGGCCACTAACAGGTACAGCTTCTTCCCTCCAATGTTGGTTCCTTGTGGAACTCAGAGCTCAGGGACCTGATGCCCCCCATATGATGGCATGAACATCCATATTTGAAGTTCGGTGTTTGAGTCTCCATCTGCTTGACTGCAGGAAGCTGTCTTTTCCCCAGTCCATGTTGTCCAAGTGTTTGGAGTATTTAGTCATTACTTTTGAAAGTGAGTGCTGTACGTGGCCTTGAACTTGTTCTGCTTCCCAAGCTGAGCTCTGGCAGCCTCCAGCTGTAGTGTCCACTGGGGCACTAATCTGAACCCTATCTTGCTGAATGACTTAGCCCCCGGGACTCAATGTTATCACACATGTAAAGTGAGAGGAATGTGCATTCTGTGTATTACTTGATCAGAGTGGGTCCCCTGCTAGATTTGCTTGAGGCAGAAGTGTTTCAGAAATGAGCCATGCAGCATGTCCACTTCTCAGGACGAATATTCCAGGGGCGCACAGAAGGGCTGGATCCTGATGAATGTCCATATCAAATGTTTCTCATTTTCAGAACTGCCACTCACCTGCATCTTCACTCTGGCCCAGTCAACCCTGGAGTATCTAGTTCCTTCTCTTAGGATGTCTTGGTTGGCATCACTCACTGCAACTTGGTTCTTTTGAGGTCCTTTTAGCCATCACCCACCTTTCTTTAAATCGCAAATTTCAAGATTTTTCTAGATAGTTTCTCAGAACCTGTGTAAATCAGCGGACAATAGCTAGGCAGGGATTGAGGTATTGCCTGTTTTTTTTTAAAGATTTATTTATTTATTTGAGAGAGTACATGAGCGTGCACAAGTCAGGGGAGGGGCAGAAGGAGAGAATCCCAAGTGGACTCTGCGCTGAGTGCGGAGACCCACGTGGGGCTTAATCCCATGACCCATGAGATCGTGACCTGAGCTGAAACCAAGAGTTGGATGCTTAACTGAATGAGCCACCAAGGTGCCCTGAGGTATTGCCTAATTTTACCAAAAAAATTTTTAAGATCCAATTGATGCATAGCTTCAGTCCAATCAGAATATCCTCAGTGCTTAAGTAATAGGATTGGAGCATGGTCTGTAGTGAAAGGTCACCCTGTCTTGGCAAGGGGGAACTTTTTTGTCCTTCTTAATGAGAATTAGCCGTTAGGAGATTCAAGGAGCATATGACTAACCCTGAGACTTACTTGCAGTTCCTTTCAAGAGCTCCTTTCCATTATCTGGATCCTTGCCTGGGGCTTGTAGCTCTAGAAATCTCACAGAGCACCGTATGCAAAAGAAATACAAAGGGTTTCAGAGAGTTGGAGTGATTTTTCCTAAGCCCAACAGCTAACAAGTGATCAATCAGGGACTAATACCCAAGTCTTTACAAAATCATTGCTTTTTTCAAATTATTTTCTAGCTATCCAAAGACAACAAACTCTGTTCTAAAGGGTATGTAATTTAGATTAAAATGTCACCTCACTAAACACGTCTAAATATGAAAAATGGGTTTAGACAATACTGAGAAAATAGTAGCATTTGTTGTCATTCGCTGCCTTGGTCATTTGACAAGAATGGTTTGCTGTGGTTGGGATGCTTATTCATGACCTATGTGATCTCGTTTAATCCCGAGACCTCCGCGAGTTCCTTACTGTTATGGACTGAATGTTTTTGTCCCCCGAAATTCATTGATGAGATCCTAACCCCCAGTGTGATGGTGCTCAGTGGTGGGACCTTTGGAAGGTGATTAGGTCGTGAAGGTGGAGACCTGGCGAATGGGATTAGTGCCCTTACAAATGAGGCCCCAGAGAGCACTCTACTCTCCACCATGAGTGGATACAGTGAGAAGATGGACTGCTGCACACTAGGAAGTGGGTTCTCACCAGATACTCCATCTCCTGGCTCCTTGATCTTGAACTTCCCAAACTCCAGAACTATGAGAGATGAATGTTGGTGGTTCAGGCCACCAAGTCCACGGTAATTTGTTACAGTCGCCCAAACTAAGGTACTTACCGATAGTGTCCTTGTTATGACATGTGAGGTCACTAAGGCAAAGACAGATCGTTATTTTGTCCAAAGTCACATTTCTAGGAAGAGGTGAAGCCAGTGTTTTCACCCAAGTTCGCCTGATGTCAGAGATCTTCACAGTTTGCTCCTGCAAAGATCTCTGTGTTGTAGTGGGGCTCTTATTAGACCTTCTTAGACTTGGGTTCTCAAGTTGAAGACCAGACAGATACATTTGTTTGGCTTGTCCAGGTTTTTAATAATTGACTTACCTGTCTTTTCAGAGGCTGGGTACTCCCCCACTTACTAAAGTAACATTGATTCCTATCATCCAAAAAGAGGCCATTTTGAACTGTTACGTGACCTTCCCGAGCCAGAGTCCAATTGGTGAGAGACTTCCATCTGCCTGCCAGGCTCTTAAAATCTTTTTATCATTCTTTTTTTTTTTTTTTTTTAATTTAAAGATTTTATTTATTTATTTGAGAGAGAGAGACAGAACATGAGAGGTGAGAAGGTCAGAGGGAGAAGCAGTCTCCCCATAGAGCTGGGAGCCTGATGCGGGACTCGATCCCAGGACTCTGGGATCATGACCTGAGCCAAAGGCAGTTGCTTAACCAACTGAGCCACCCAGCCTCCCTCTTTTTATCATTCTAATTTCAAAAACCAAGGTAAGAACTATCTCCAGTTTTAGAGACTGTATTATGACGCCAGGACCTGCTATTTTCTCTCTCGAAATTTGTTTTATTACCATTTAGCAAATAGGGTTGTGTTGAATTTAAGAACTTTTTTCAATTAAGGAACTGGAACAGGTTTCTAAATAAATACCTGTTACGTGATTAACATTTTATCAGTCAGGTAATGATGTTCAGGCAATGTTCTTATTTGCATTTCTAAAGAACTGTAAGAATAATCTTTTTTTTTACCCCCCCTTCTTCTCTGCCCACTCACTTGCTCCTAAACTTATAATGGCTTTATTAATTTCAGTACTTGCAAAAGGTTTTATACAAAGTACTCATCTTGGAATGTTCAATACTATCATGCCTTTATGCATATCAGATGTAGACACATATTTGAAATAAGGTCTCAACTATCAACACTAGAACTGACATTTTTAGCCTCACCTTATCTCAAATGTCACCATTGTTCATTATTTGTAATTATTGCAATCTAAACCCTCAAAGGTTGAATTCCAGAGAGACTGTATATATAGATATATAAAACTAGATATATTTTTTAGTATGGAAAAAAAAAAAGATCTTCTCAGCATCTGAGAAGTAGCTGGTAAGAGGAAGTGAAGAAAGCTAGCTGTGGAAGGTCCACGAATGGAATCAGCCTGCACACAAGAGGGAAGGGTCAAGACAGTTATTCTGGCTGAGTGCAGCCTGAGTTACAGTTGGTGACAGGAGTTAGGGTCTCAGGGACTCAGGAAACTCTTACACTTCTCCAGGGGACGGGGGAAGGGCCAGATGGAAAATTAAGGGAGCAGGCGTAGGGAAAGAGGATGCGGATATCGAGAGGAATTCGAGAGGAAGAAAGTGATCACATCGCATGCAAGGGAAAAGGAGGACATTTTGAAGGTGACCGTGAAGAAGGAGTAGGGTACACAAGGAATAAGCTTGGTCTGGAGCTGGTGGAGGTGGAGAAAACTGTGAGACATTCTGGCGATAGCTCTCTAACAGAAAGTTGGCTGAATTTGCGTGGAGCTCAGTGGGGAAATGTTTTGGGAAGGATTCAGATCCAAATTGCTTTGGAGTAAATAGAATAGAATAGAATAGAATAGAATAGAATAGAATAGAATAGAATAGAATAGGAGTTAACCCTCCCCCCCCCCCCCCCAGGCTCCAGTGATCTACATAAGAGAAAGATGAAGGTAACTCTCTAGATATTAATATCAATGAAATTGCCTGTATCTGAAGCTTCCTCCTTGAGACTTCAGGGATCATCTCCTTCTCTACCTCGCAAGAATCAAGGAGGTTTTGAGTGTGCAAGTTAGAACTATGCCCCTTCTGACCTCCCACACTCCCAAAATTTATGGGAGCAAGCCATCTATTGTGCCTCTTTAAGTAATGTGAAGTCCTGAGTTATCTCCTTTGTACTTTCTTTTCTAGTTAGTGCAATCGTGAGAGTTGGGTTCTTTTTTCATAGTAAATAAATTCTTAATGACTCACGAGAGTTATGATGTAAGAAATGCACATTATTTGGGAGTGTATTGATTTAGTGTGAATTTTAGATAAGCTATGATAATGAAAGGTTTCCATTAGTTTAATACTTTAGCAGAGGGTAAAATAAATTCCCCTCCCTGAAAGGGGATGGTTTGATTGCTTGTCCTGGGATTGAGCTGAATTTTATCATTGCACCACTGACGGAGTTTCAAAAAGCAAACTGGGTCACTCCCGAGGATCCTAAGAATCAGGAAAATGGTGGCTGACTTCTGTGTGTAACCTCAAACATATCATTATTTATGGTTGTGTTATTGATGAGCTAGTATTGTCCAGTTCGAAACCCTAATGGACGAGGAGAAGGGCCAGCCAACCGGTCTCTGTGTTGAGAGATTTTATAGCCTTCTCCGATCAGTTCTCTGGGCAATCAGCCTGAGCTCAGGACTGTGACTTCCTTTACTACCGAAAGAGGAATCGGCTTTCTTGTAATCCAGGAAGCACATTTGTGGGAACAAAATCAGAAGAGAGAAAGGTCCCATGCACTTCAGAAAAAAATTTTACTTTTAATAACCTCACGTTAATTGTTTGCAGGAACACTGAAGCTGCTAATTAAGAGCAGGGACTTTGGAAGGTACTTACAATATCTCATCGAGTCCAAAAAAGCCCAAGAAGTTAGTCATATATTTTTTAAAAAATCTATAATTCATATTTGATTAATTGTGACATGCTTCTATCCAATTATGTTGAGCTGATGAGGTTTTACTTTGTGGAAAAAAAAAACAACTAGTAACCTTTTTACACCAGCTTAATTTTAGCCCCATTTTATTTAGAATTACGTAACCTTGACTCTGCAACCCTCTCCTACTTTTGCTGTCACTGCCATCATCAGACTTCACCGTGTCTTTTCGGAGTGATTGGCAGCATCGGCGAACTCCTTTCTTGACTGAGGGTGTCCCGCCTCCAACCTGTGTAGCTGCCGGATGACTGGCCATCTTTCCGTGGCTTAAGCCTAGCCATGCCCGTCCCCTGTCTTTTCTCCACTTCCCACTCACCCTTTCCATCCGAACTCAGTTATCTCCTACTGACCCCCCAGCCTTCCCTTCCTACCCTCTGCACTCCCAGACCTCTGTGTAGAAATTGCTGTTATCAGTTATTTGTATCAGAGCTGTTGGGGATTATTTGTTTTGTGGGTTTACTTCCTTGGCTGGACGCTGTGGGCCTATTATATAGCACACTGTCTGGCATAGCACAGTGTTGGGGAGACTTAACTACGATTGAGAAAGCCTTTATATTTCAGTTGTAACTCTTGAGGCAAGATGTCATCATTCCCGAGGTCCTGCCTTAGGCAGGTTTGTGCCCAGTAGATAGTCACAGCCTCTGCCTCTGCTTCCCGCCTCTCTCATTCACTCACACACACACACACACACACACACACACACACACACACACACGGGATTTCACTGGTAACTATGGATTCTGGGGCTATGGAATTTGGAGAGGAGATGGGAGGATGGAGGGAACACCGCTTCTGCATTTGAAGATGAAAGGCCTCTCCTTTGGGGCTGTTGCTGATTTTATGGCGTGAGACCTTCAGCAACGGGGTTGTTGCTCCCTTTGTTTTGTATTCTGGACCTGGGACGGAGCCCTTTGCCATGCTGTCACTCCCAACACCATTCCTGCTATTTCTAGCTAACAGATATTGAACGCTAGTGTCGGGGTTGCGCTAAACCCTTTGGAAGAATTTTCTCATTCACTCCATCTAACAACCCTATGCAGGGGTGGCTCATTCTATAGGTAGTAACAAAGAGACATAGAAAGATTAACTTGCCCGGATTCACATGGCTCACATATGGTGGAGCCAAGGCTCCGGGAGCCAAGCCTAGGAGGTCTGCGTCCCGAGCTCTGGCCCCGACTGCTGTCCTGGAACCGCCTCTGCTGTGGACACTGGTGTATTACGGCGAGGCCCAAGAGCGCCCTCGCTCAACTTCTGCCATTTCTACTCCTCTGCCAACTATGAACTCTTATTTCTGCCATCTCTACTTTCATGACTTTGAGTTCCCGAGACTTCCCTCATTTATTCCTACGTGCTCAGCAGAGGGCTTTGTAAACAGTGCCTTGTGTCACTGCGGCTACACTAGATAGCCCATTCTGAGAAAGAGAGCCCATGTCATCCCAGAGAGGAGTCCCTGTGTGCTCTGTGATCAGGGCCCCTCAGAGATCGGGTCCCTTTCAGTGGACTTTCTCTCTCTGACAGCCTCGTACTCTGGGAATTCTCCCTCATCTCCAATCAGGAAGCCATTAGCTGCATTACCTTCATCCTCCTTTCCCATCCTCGGAGATGATGGAGATCAGCTGGTGACCTCAAACGTTAGCACAGGAATGGTCCTTAAGAGGCCGTCGGAGAGCTGAAGCCTCTTCCCAGCATTCCCGGTGCGGTGTCCTAGAAAGCAGTCACCAGCTTCTGCTTAAAAATTCTAGTCTTTTTATTTTATTTTATTTATTTTATTTTATTTTTTAAATGATTTTCTTTCTTTATTTGACAGAGGGCGAGAGAGAGGGAGGGAGGGAGAGAGAAAGCACAGCCAGGGGAGCAGCAGGCAGAGGGAGAAGCAGGCTCCCTGCTGAGCAAGGAGCCTGATTCAAAACTTGATCCCAGGACCCCAGGATCATGACCTAAGCAGAAGACAGATGCTTAATGACTGGGCCACCCAGGCGCCCCCCCTTAAGTACGTCCAGGTAATTGGTTGAATTCAATCCAGATGATTAGGTGTTCAGTGGAGAAAAGCAGTCATGCAAGATTTTTAAATTAGGCAAAATTTCAAAAGTTTGGTCTGGCAAAGGTTTTATTTTATAGACTGTTAAGTTCTTCCTCTGCCCCCTCACTCTTTCTCTCTGTTGTGCTGTTCAACATCCGAGTTCTTCTTCTGTCCGGTTGCTGTCCGTGTCTCCTCGCATGGAGCAGGCAATGTGTGCCCCTGCCCCTGACTCCGCTGGGCCGTACCGCTGTCCTTCAGACGGCTTCCAATGGCTGGTTCTCTCCTACCTGAGTAGAAGTCCCTGGGCAGCAAGGAGCTCATTTCCCTCTCAGTCCCTGGATGTTTCCCAAGCAGATGGCTCTGGGTTAAGAATGATCGTTGTCTTCTCTGCTCTGTCATTTTTTCACATTCCCCACTGCCTTTTCCTCTCCTCCTCTTCCTCTCCTCCACTGACTGTGTTACTGGCATGTTTTCTTGCACCCCTGGCCCCGTGTCCCCTGGTTCTCTTTCTCTCTTGCTTTTCCACTCGCCCAGCACTTCCACTATCATTCACAACCCAAGAGCTCTCTACCTTATCTTTTTTCTCTACATCTTTATCTTTCCTAACCCAACCCCTTGCTTGGTTCATCGGAAGACATTTTTCTTTTATTTTAGAAATGGCACTGCTGGAGGGGAGGGGAGTGGGGGAAAGGGGTAACTGAGTGATGGGCACTAAGGAGGGCACTTGAGGGAATGAACACTGGGTGTCATATGCAACTGATGAATCACTAAATTCTACCCCTGAAACTAAGAGTACACCACATGTTAACGAAATTGAATATAGGTAAAAAACTTAAAAAAAAGAAATGGGCTTTTAGGAGTATATATTTGGGAATCGACAAGTGTTCAGTAATTATCTACAATATGTGTGACTGTTTGTGGTTCAGAAGGTATATGAGATGACTTCACCATCAATAAGACTTCATAGTAATAATTTATTTACATGATATTTGAGAGTGTGCAATGTGCTTTCCCTTTCATTGTTATCTAATTCTCATGGCATCCAGTGGATTAGGGCAAGTTTTATTAACCTAGCCTATAGATAAAGGAAATAAAAATTTGAAAGATTATTAAAGGGATTTTTTTGTGTGCTGAAAGTCACACTAAGTGATGCATGATGGAGGCCAGATTAGAATCCAGATGTTTGGTGTTTTTTTTTTAAGAATCCAGATGTTTTGGTTCTTAGTGCAGGCTTTTTCCACTATACACGTGGCAGTAAGTCAGCACAGGAGTGTCCAAAGTCCATCGGAACGATAGCAGTGATGTTGTAAGATGCTAAAATGGAAATAGAGAGGCATGCTGATTTTACGGTATTTGGCCTGGGTTGGGACGTTTGGAAGAGTAACTGAAGTTTCCTGAGAAATCTGTGAAGACTGATTTCTCCCTCAGGATAAGTTGGTTTGGGGGAAACATAGCAGATACATCATAGAAAGATTAGTCCATAAGACGATGTTATAACAAGGAGCCGGCATCCGGCAAATCCAGCCAATGGTAGTGTTCAGACCACAGCAATGGGGAATCTGGAAGTTGAGCATTTTAAACCATATAGAGTACTGTTCTTAGGGAAGTTTCTCAAAATACACGAAGGCCTCACCTACAGTTTCTGAAGTAGAAGGCATGGTCAGGTTAGACCCCTGATGCCAAAGTAACCGAGGCTTGGGGCAATCATTACAAGAGGCAGTGGGAAACACAGGGATGCATTTGGGTACCAGTAAAGCTGGAATGAAAATTGGCTAATCCAAGTTTCATGGAAATGTTTAAATAATTATGGTATCTTGTAGAAGCCATTGAAAATTATATTGGCTGTTGCTGAATTTATAGGGCAATTTATGATTTCATGTACACAGGTAATACAGTTCTGTAAGAAAAAAAATCTGTTTATGTATGCACAGAAAATCATCTAGAATGCTATGCACCAAGATATTTACATTGCTTGTCTCTCTCAAACGGGATAACGGACGTTAATGTTCCTTTGTGTGTCTATATTGTTCTGCTTTTTTGTTAATGATCATGCATTGCTTTGTAATAAGAACAAAATAAAACAGACTTAATTAGAGTCAACAATTATATTTTTCACTGCAACTGAAGAGGGTAAATGCTGATTGTAGGGGATGGGAGTTGCTGAACTAGGAGATAGAAAATATCCTTGTAATTAATCAGCTAGTTGAGCTAAACTTGGGGAAGAGGGGAGAAAACATGCTCAGATCCGGCTGGAGACTGTTCGAAATAGCCCAAGCTATAGCCCTGAACTAGGAAAACACAGATTGAAGCCATTTTTACCTCCTTTCCCCTCTTGAGCTGGTGATCACAATAGCATACTGTGTCAGTGTTTCACAGAGGAGAATTTTAAACACATTTTGGACCAGAGTCTATGAGAGAGATGTAAAATAAGTGTGCCGTTTCCCTCCTCAGGCAAATCCAGGAGCATGCGTGTCAAAAAGGCCTAACCTCTACAGTTATCAAGGCAGTTCACTCACTGGCTCCTTCGATTTCTCTTTCATGCAGATAGATGCTCAGAATTCATTCATCTAGCTCGTACATGGCCCTTGTTGCCTAGCAACATTAGTAGAATTGCTGTGTGGGCTTCTTAAAGTCTTGTCCTTTATTTTATATCAAAAAATAGAAAGGGCCGAAGGAGAACAAGACTACAGAAAGTGAAGTGAAGAAGAAAATGTCCAGACTCTATCTTCTATCTGGAAATTAAACCTTGGCATCTGAGTAATTCAGGCAGGGGAACCTTTTTCAGAAGTATTTTGGGGCCCACCCGAGGAATTGATTGGCGAATGGAAGTCCTGAGTTAGCATTTGACCTGAGCGGCCTGCATGAAAGGAGGTCCCGGGAATCTAGTGGTTCGGGATCTTTCCATCTACAAGACCATGGAGCCCCCATTTGCTCCTTCTCTTGGATAGTTGTGATAAATCATGTTTTGTTGGAAGGATAATATCATATTAGTATTATTCTGAAACCCCCTCTAATTTCTCTTGTAGTCCTTCTAGAATTTATAAAATTTGTATTTTTAGGTTTTATGACTTCTGGGAGAGTGAATTCCATTCATTTACTTTTCCTGGAGTCAAATCTTACTCAGTGGTTTCTACATCAGTTCATGTAGTAAAAAAATCACCCTTAAAAATTCCCTGAATTGGCACCTGGGTGGCTCAGTTGGTGAAATATCTGCCTTCAGCTCAGGTCATGAGCCCAGGGTCCTGGGATTGAGCCACATGTTAGGGCTCCTTGTTCAGTGGGGAGTCAGCTTCCCTTCTCCCCTGCTCATGTTCTCTCTTACCAACTTTTTCTGTCTATATCAAATAAAAAAATAAAATATTTTTTAAAATTCCTTAAACTGTATGCATAAAGTACAGTATGAAAAAGTAGGGGCTAATATGCACTCTCTCAATAAGCCCGCATCACCATTTTTCTAGTGTTAGAACAAATCCCTTTTCTTCTCTTGAGAACCGAATGAAGTAGTTGGCTTGTATTTTGGGGAAGCATGATTTTTGAAAATTCAAAAATGCTCATCTTTGATCACCGGAATTACAAGCAGAGTGGCAAATTTTGTACCCAGTGAGGGGTGGGGGAGCTGAGTTGATCCAAGGGATAGCACATAACCAGTTCCCTCCTCATTCTTATTTGGGGCCTTGGGTCATTCAGGGCAGTGGTGAGCAGAATTGCCCGCGATATTCAATTGGTCCCCCTCTCTCTTTCAAAGTAGATGAAGTGAGTATACAGTGAAATTTCATTATAAGCAGTGGTTTATTTTTATGTCCACTATCTTACCAATATTTAGGCAACAAGGGCTCTCTACTTCTATTAGCCAAAGAATCAGTAAATAAATATTCACTCTTACTTTCTGTCTTCAGTACAGAACCAAAGTACAACAAACTTGAAACCGGTCCCCTATCTGACATAAGAAATCCCTTCTCTATTAACATCCTTAATAGAATATATCATCCTGATTAGCCGGCCACGTGTGAGTTGATAAGGTTGAATATCAGGCAAGCTTAAGAACCAATAAAATATTAAGTCTACTGCTTCTATCTTCTTAATCCTTGTGAAATCCTTTTCTATCTTTTGGACAATGTCTTGATTCGGAACACTGTTATCTGTCACTGGGGTGATTGCAACAGCCTTGTCACCAGTCACGCCGAGGGACAGAAGGAAACATTCTCTTCTCCTGTGTCCCTCAGTCCATCCTGCATACTAGATCTGGAGTGACATCTCTAAAATGTGACTCCTGTTATGTCGCTTTTCTCCTTAAAAGCCTTGAGCAGTTTCCCATTGTTCTTGGATTAAAATCCAAACGTCTTAACATGGCTGCTAAGGATTTCTGTAATTGGCCCCTGGTCTGTCTCTACCACATCATCCCACTCTCCACTTTGTTGCTTGTGCTTCAGTCCTGGGGCAGAATTTCTGTTTTTCTGTTATAAATGGCGTTTTCCTTGTTATGGAGAGTATTCTCCTTATCTTCAGCTGGTGGGTTATGTCTCATCGTCTGGGTCTCTGCTTAGATGTCTCTTTCTCCAGGAAGCGTTGGTGGACCACTGAAGCCTGGTTTGGGTGCCCCTGGAAGGTGTCCCCATAATATTTCATTATAGCATTTATGATCTTACATAATTGCCTGTTGTTTTTTTCCCACAAGGCCTTAAGATATATGAAGGCAGACACTGCCTTGTTTAACCAAGTTTTTGCACAGCATATTCCCCATAAATGTGAATGCCAGATAAGTCAGTTTTACATGTTGGGCTCCAACACACCCTCCCTTGCCTCTTGGTAAGGTAGCCCTTTATCCATACAAGACTTATATAGACTATATTTTTGGGCTGACCATAGGCCTTGGGGTATGGTCCAGACTACATAACTTTTTAGTTACAATTAGACAGTCCAGAGTAATGGTCTGGAATTCTGGGACATTTTTCATCTTAGCTTTCACCCCCCCCACCCCCAAGATTCTGACTGGAATCCACTAGGGATCACGGACTTCCCAAGATAAGACTTTGCCAAGTTAACTTCAAAAGTCTAAATAAAGAATTTCCACAGTGTCTTCAGTTCCACACTAACTCTCCTAAAAAAAAAAAACCCTAGTCGTTGAGTAAAGTGTGGGGCTTAATCCATGGGGTTTAAATTATGTTTAGATTCTAACTGCAAACCTAGTAGAGAAGAGAGAAAACAGAATCTTTTCCTGGTACCTCCTACACAAGTATCCTTACTATGACCGGACCATCTTGCATGAATCAGTCACCGTGGCCAGAGAAATTTGGTTCTCTGACTGGCCAGACCTGTGCCACACGCTCCATCTCCGGAAGCAGAGACCCAAGAGAACACATGGGAGAGCATCCCGGCCATATTGGATTTCCTGGGTCCACTTTACTGTAATTATGTGAGATATTTCAGTGAGTTTCTATATTGTCTGAGCTATAAAATGGAATCAATGTAGTGAAACCTTAGCTTACATAGTGGTTTAGAGTTTACCAAATGCTTTCCTTTCATCATCTCATTCAATATTCTAGGTAAAGAGCCATCTTCTTCCCTATGTTCCTTCAGCTAGCCCAGGAAAGTGGTGGAAGAAATATTAGTTTTGGAACAGCTGTGCCTGTGATACCACTGTTTTTACAATAGTTGCAGCTGTCTGAGTGATGAAGTATTTTGTATTTGTAGCCTTCTATATTGTGTAAGTGGCAGTATCATCTTGTTAAAATGTCAGCTTGGGTAAAGGTGTTTTTGGAACCCCTTCAAATGGAAATCGTATTATAAAGTCAAAGAAAACGTCAGGAAGACTAAGCAGTATCATATTAGAGAAGACAAATTGGAAGAAGAGCCTGATGAGAAAAGCATATGTGGTTAACTAATTATTTTTAAGGAAATTATCTTATTGAAGTGTAAAATACACTGAGAAAAGTGCCCAGATATGAATATACCTTGATAAATTTCCCCAAACTGAGAAGACTTGCATAACCAATACCCAGATCAAGAAATAAAATATTACTAACACCCCAAATACCTAATCACTGCCCCTCTCCAGCAAAGGGAACAATTATCCCAATACCTAATGTCATAAATTAGTTTTGAATTTCATATAATGGGCAATTTTGATATTTTTCCTAATGAAATTTTTGTTCAAGGGTCTCTTTCTACATTCTGGATTAAAGTCCCCTCCCCCCCCAATATATTATTGTAAATATCTTCTGCCACTCCCTTAAAGGTGACTTTTGAATGACTAGAAGCTCTTCAAAATGTAATATGTAATCCAGTTTATCAGTGGCTTCTTTGATGGTTAGTAATTTTGTATATCCTATTTAAGAAATGGCCTGTTACTTCAAAGTCAAAAAGACATGCTCTTAAGTTTTCTCCTAGAAACTTTATTACTTTATAGTTCATATCTAGATGTATAATCCATTTGGAATTGAGTTTTTATATAGTATATAGTAAAGGTTAGGGTGATTTTTTTTTCCAGTATAGTTTTCTGATTAACCCAACAACATTCATCGAAAAAGCCACTTTCTCCCATTGTATTCATTCTTCTGAATTGGTGATGATTATGATGAGGGTCTGTTTCTGGACCCTATTCTGTTCCTTTGGTTTGTTATCTAGTCTTAATGCTGACACCACAATATCATCCTTTGTGTAGTTCAAGGTATTTGATATTATGTAGAAATAGAACTGATTTTTGAAATGACTCTGTATCCAGCAAATTTGATAAATTCTTTGTTTAGTTCAAGCAATTTGTTTTCAAATTATTTTGTATTTTCCACGTGTACAACCAACTTTCTTTGCAATTGATGGCAGTTTTGCTTCTTTCATTCTGATCTTTGTGCTTTATCTTCTTGCCTTATTATCCTGGCTGGGACCTCCAGTGTACTGTTGAATAGAAGTGGTGAAAGCGAACATCCTTCCTTGCCTTCTTCTTGGTCTTATGGAAAACCTTTCACTGTTTTTCTGTTAATCATAATGGTGTGCACTATCTTTATAAGATGTTCTTTTAGATCAAGATAGTTCCCCTCTATCCCTAATTTGCTGAGAGTTTTATTTTTTAATCCTGAATGGATATCACATTTTTAAAAGATGCTTTTTTTTCTGAGATGATGATATGAGTAGTCTCCTTTATATGTGGAGAATTACATTGATTTATGTTTCAGTGTTAAACTAACCGTACATTACTAGAGCAATAGATATGAGAACACACTTATGCATGGAGAACAACACGTAAGTTTCATTTGCTGTTTTAGATACTGTTGCATTCCACTTGTTAACATGTTGTTTAGGATTTTTGAATCTATATATATGAGATACATTGGTCTATTATAATCATCCTTCCTGGAATGTTGTTTCAGATTTTGCTACCAGAAGCATTCTGGTTTCTGTTCTCTAAATGTTTTTGTGTAAGATTGGTGTCCTTCATTTCTTAAATGTTTGTAATAATTCACCAGTGAAGTTACCTGGCTGGGCCTGGAGATTTTGTGGAAAAGTTTCTGGTTATAGATTAAATGTTTGGATTGGATTTGGTAAATTATGGTTTTCTAGGCATTTATCTATTCCATCTAAATTTTAAGTGTGTTAGCATTAAGTTATTCATATTATCCTTTTATTACCTTGGTAGGGTTTATATATACTTTCTGGTATGTCCCTTTGTTATTCCTGACACTAGTAATTTGAGCCTTATCTCTCTCTCTTTTTTTTTAAAGATTTTATTTATTTATTTGACACAGAGAGAGAGATCACAAGCAGGCAGAGAGGCAGGCAGAGAGAGAGGGGGAAACAGGCTCCCTGCTGAGCAGAGAGCCTGATGTGGGACTTGATCCCAGGACTCTGAGATCATGACCTCAGCTGAAGGCAGAGGCTTTAGCCCACTGAGCCACCCAGACGCCCAGAGCCTTATCTCTCTCTTAAAAAATTTTTTAAATGACAAGTCTAGGTAGGGTCAATTTTATTAGTCTTTTCAAGGAAGTGAGTTTTGGTTTGTTAATTTTCTGTATTGTTTGTTTTAAATTAATTTCTGCTTTAGCTTTTCCTTTTTTTCTTCATTGGTTCTTTGGGATTAACTTTCTCTTATTTTTCTAACTTTTTAGGTGAATATTTAGATAATTTAAGAAGCTTTTTATTTTTTATTATGTTACCAACAAGTTTTTCATAATGTGTGCCTTGAAGGTTATGAATTTCCCTTTAAATAGCTGTTTTGTTTGCTTTGCACAATTAATACTTCATATTTTAATTATTATTCAGTTCAAAATACTTTCAATTCCTATGTTGTTTCCTTCTGTGAGCCATGGTTTATTTAAAGGTCTACAGCTTAATTTCTAAATATTTAAAAATTTCCTAGTTGTTTTATTACTGATTTCTAGCTTAATTCCACATGGTCAGTGAATTGCTCTAATGATTTCATTTTAAAAAAATTTTCTTGACATATACTTTTGGCCAGCATATGGTCAAATTTGGTAAATTTCCATGTGTTTTTGGGAAAAAAAAAATGTTCCGTGATTCTGGGGTAAAATGTTCTGTGTGTCATTTAGGCCACATCTGTTAATCCAGATTCTCTACCCTTATTGATTTTTTTTGTCTGTTTTTTCTATCAGTTCCTGAGAACGTGTGTTAGCCTCCCACTTTGATTGTGGATATGTCTATTTTGCCTTTCAGTTTTGTCCATTTTTTCATGTTTTGAAAATATGTTATTAAATATATAAAAATTTGTAATGGCTATATCTTCCTGAATTGCCACTTTTGTCACTTTGAAATATCCTTTTTGATACACTAGTTCTGATACACTAGTTCTGGTCCTAAGTTTATCTGGTTATGTGTTACGATAATGACACTAGTTTTCTTTTAGTTAGCATTCATGTTATATACACATACATTCATATTTTACTTGTGTCCTTATATTTAAACTATCTTTATATAAGGAGCTTATATTTTTTAATTCAGTCTGACAGTTTTTCCCTTTTTATTGGTGTATTTAAAAACATTCTAATATATTTGGGATTATGACTGTTACATATTAATTTTTACTTTCCAGTTGTCCCACCTATTTTATGATTATTTTCTATGCTTTCTTGCGTTACTTTGGACTAATAATTTATTTTTTATTACTGCATTTTCCCCTTAATTAGCTTTTTAGTTATGTGTTCTTTTCGTGGTTGCCTTAGGGATTGAGATATGCATCCATATGTTATTAGAGTTTAATATAAATTTCTAATTTTACCGTTCCTCAGACAACCTGAAGTCCTTAAACACTGTCTCTATTGATCTTCTTCTTTTATGTTTTGCTTACGAACCCTACATATAACTTCAACACCAGAAGACATTATATACTATTAATAAAACACAATTTAGCTTTACTCAGACTCCCTCTTCCCATTGCTCCTCATTTCTGTCTGCATCCCCGTGTTTTTCTCTGGGCTCATTTTCCTTCACAAAAACTCTCTTTACTATCACCTTTAGTGCAGGACTGATGATAATAAATTCTCTAGAATTTCTCTGAAAGTGTTTTATCTTTCTTTCACATTTGAAGTATATTTTTACTGGATATGAAATTTCTAGGTTGATAGTTTTGTTTTCTCTAAGCATTGCAAAAATATAATTTCATTGTTTTTTGACTTCCCTGTTAAAAAGTCAGATAGAAGTCTTCTTGTTCCTGTGAAAGAATGTGTCTGTTTTCTTCTATGGCTGCTTTTAAAATTTTCTATTTGTATTTTCAGTGATTTGTATTTATTATTCTGTGCCTAGATGTGCTTTTACCTGTATTCATCTTGGTTGGATTCATTGTATTTCTTGAATCTTGGGTTTGATGTAGTTTTAGAAATTTCTTTATATACCACTTTTGCCTCTTTTCTTCACCTTTCTCAGATATGGATTGCATTTATGCTAGACCTTTTCAGTGTGTCCTATCCATCTACCATGCTAATTTGTGTGTGTTCCATACTGGTTTTTATCTCTGTAAGTCAGTGTGCATTCTTCTTACCTATCTCCCTGTCTTTTTTTTTAAAGATTTTATTTATTTATTGGAAAGAGAAAGACTGAGAATGAGAGGGAAGAAGGTCAGAGGGAGAAGCAGACTTCCCGCAGAGCTGGGAGTCCGATATGGGACTCGATCCCGAGACTCCGGGATCATGACCTGAGCTGAAGGCAGTCACTCAACCAACTGAGCCACCCAGGCGCCCTCTCCCTGTCTTTTGATGCTTTCTTTGTCCATATTCCATCTGCTATTAAATCCATCATTAAATTCTTAATTTCAAAAATTGTATTTTAATGTTGTAGAATTTTCATTTTAGTTATTAAAGTATTTTAAAGTTTTCTTGTGAAATTCCATCCATCCTGTTATCTGTTTTTTTGAACATATTAATTATAGTTATTTTAAAGCCTGTGTCTTATACTAACTGCTGTGTCTGGATGACCCATCAGTGATCCATTCTGCCGCTCAACGTGAATCTTGTTACCAGAAGGAAGACTGCTAGGCAGGCAATCCTGAAGAAGTCGGCCACACTCCTAAAGAGTAGATTTATTTTAAGTAGGAGGGGATGTGGTCCTAATCTATTTAACAACTGTTTCTGTAATGCCTACTATGTAGCAAGGTGCTTTTTTAAATGCTAAGCTACATGGCTTGATGATCTTACCAACCACTCACCTTCACCGAGTTCACTTAACTGCTTGTTCTCAACTGCTTGCCTTCTGTACCTTGCCTTCCTGTCCTATTTCTGTACCCCAGCCCCCCTCCCACCCCATTCCATCCTACCCCAACCTATCTTCCTCTCATTGTCTCCTCATTCTTTCTGACTGACTGATCCCACCTACTCTTGTCTTGGTCCTACTGCTTCCTCTTAATCTTAGAACCACACTAAACTTGGCCTGATGGATAAACTCATATAAATCTCCTCTGCCTCCAGTGATATTTATTAAAGAGCTTTGAATGTCTGGGTGAGAGCTGGACTTGGAACAGTATATGATGAAAACCAATCAAGGGTTGAAATTGGGGATGGATTAAATTTGAAGTTTGCTTCAGGAAGATGAATCAGGATTACTCGCTAATGAGTTAGTGGTAATTGTACAATTTTAATTAAAAAAAAGAAAGATTTCTTGGGATATATTCTGAGACTAGTAGGCTGTTTTGATCACATCCGAAGGCCTTTCACACACGTTGTGCTTGTCACTTAGAATGGGCATCGGGTAGCTACAATCTATACATTGCATCGTTAGACTGCTGATTAGCATGTGCTTAACTACTATGTCCTCAGTTGTTGCTCCGAGTTTTAATAGAAGCACAAATACCATATGTTGCAATTGATCTGCAGCCACAGACTTTGATCGGAAGTCCGTGGGCTGCTGGTTGGTGTCTGAGGCAACTGATCTTCTGTACTATATTTTTAACTAATGCGGAGAGATGAAAACACGATGTTGCAATGATTATTAGTCATGGCAGTAAATAAGTGTGTCACTATTCTGACTTCTCATGCAGCCCACAGTTTTATGGATTTTCATCCTTTGAAGAGGTTGCATCATTTTTAGAATTTATAACATTGAAATTGGAAAATATTTGTAAATCAATTTTTTGAGGATGCTGGAGGGTGGAGAGGGGTCATGGAAAATCTAGAAATAATCTCTCACGTCTCACATAAAGGGACAGGAAAGGACAAACTGAATTATTCATTATATTGAGAATTCATAGTAATCGCTCTCAGCCAGCTAATTCATATAGGATGGTCTATGTGTCAATCTTGTCAGGCCAATAATTAATATAATGATATCATTACGAGTTAAAGCAACCAAAATACAGGTATGCCTCGTTTTTTTTAAGTTGCTGTTATGCCATTTCACTTTTGCAAAAGACCTACATTAGTTTTCACTAACCAAAAGAAATCTGAAGAGGATTTCGGTTTTTATGAAAAAAGGCAAAAAGCGAAAATCACATTCAGTGTTGGTTTTGCAGCAAGTCCTGTAGGGAGACAGCACCCATGAACAGCAGCGAGAGGGGCACCACCAAGACCATTTCAACTTACCAAAGTTTTCGTAAGAATGCTCTGCTTTTGGATAGTGAGGGAAACCTGTGTATGGAGATTCCAACTGATTCAAATATTGTGTCATTGTATCATAGGATCTTTGAACACCTTTCCCGTGTTTGGGTATTTTTTTGCGTCTTGTGGGTAGGAATTGTTCTGTGTCCTGGGGGCTATTCAGGCTTGTGTCAGTGAAGTGTTTGGAGGAGAGGAATGTGATGGTGCAGATGCCATGGGAAATCCATTTTCTGGCTTTGGGAGAGAAAGCAGAGGATCTGGCTTTGGAGGAACAGCCGAGGTGATATTGGCTCCGATGCCTACCCCAGAGTCCAGACTGTGAGCTGTGGCATCTGTGCCTGGTGGTGGTGGTGCTGGTGGTGGTGATGGAATTTTCTCTGGAGCAGTCCCATAATGTTCTTTGAGTGTTTTTCTGGTTGGGTTGAGTTCAACTTTGACTCTCTGATCTTAGAGATTCTAGAACTTCCTAATGTCCTTTAATAAATGTCTTCTCTGCGTAAATTAAAGGGGATTTTTGCTATTTGCAACCAGAAATACTAATTAATACCCCCTGTATGATCCCATTGGTTTAAAGAAATTGTTTGTTCACAGAAAACATAACATTGGTCATTTGTCCCAAGTGGGATTTCTGGAGATCTCTGCCCTTTTTGTGTGTGTGTTTACTTTTCTTCAGTTTTGTAATTTTCTGCAGTGAGCATCTATCCCTTATGTCATGGCTTCTGGGGAACATCCATGGGAGAACTTGATACTTTTTAGCATTAGTTCCTTTGTGGAACATGAGAAATGAGAAATTCTGTTGTGCTTTCTGAGATTGGGTTGAAATCATTATAGAAAATAGGATCTAT
>CM052809.1:102511629-102534800 GCA_028533885.1 Nasua narica
TTTTCTGCATCTATTGACAGGATCATGTGGTTCTTCTCTCTTCTCTTGTTGATTTGTTCTATCACATGGATTGATTTGTGAATGTTGAACCATGCTTGCATCCCAGGGATAAATCCCACCTGGTCATGATGAATAATCTTTTTAATTGTTTTCTGAATTGTTTCTTGTCCTGAAGAAAAATACCAGTAGTTCAGGGCTGGTGAAGGAGGTCAGTAATCTCAAGCATCTGTGTTCCTTCCAGGTTTCCATTTTTGTTGTCCCTTATATATGGCTGTAGTTGCTGCAGACATCATATTCAAGTTCAAGGGGAAGAGAGGGAAAAGGATGAAGCCAGCCATGTCCATCCTTTTGTTCAGGGAAGCAAAAGCCTTCTCCCCCCAACCCCCGACTGACTTCTGCTTATTGGTCAAAATTGTATCTTGTCACCCCTGGCAACAGGGGAGGTTGGAAAAGACAGTAGCTTCATGGAGCAGGACATGGTGGTGCCCCCGGAGAAAACTGAGGTTCTGCCACCCAGGAAGGAGGGGATGGCAACAGGGAGGGTAGTGGCCGGTGTCTACAGTACCTGCGTGGGGCAGCCTGCCCACTGAATTATGGCAGAGAATCTTCGCTTGCTCACTAGTCCTTGTAAGCAATGATGAGCTGTTTTCACTTTGTAATGATTTATTTGGCTTTTTATAGAAACACACACACACACACACACACACACTCACCAAGCAGTGCTTTGGAGACTATACACCAAATGCCAGGTGGAGCCACGTCATTGGAAAAGGTGTGGCGCTGGGGGAGTGGACCCCATCTAGTCCTGATTCTGCCACCATTTCATGACTTTCTGGGGCGCCTGGGGCGGTCAGTCAGTTAGGCGTCTGACTCTTGATTTCGGCTCAGGTCGTGGTCTCAGAGTCATGAGATCGAGCCCCACATAGGTCTCTGCGCTGCGCATGGAGCCTGGTTGGGATGCTCTCTGTCCTCTCCCTCTGCTCCCCCTCAAAAAAAGAAAAAAGAAAAGAAAAAAAAATCTATTCTTTGGTTTTTTTTCTTCGGTACAATGAAGAATTTGAGCCAGATGAGAGCTAAAGCCTCTCTGGATACCACTGTCTGCTGACCTTATTTATGTTGATTATGGATTGACATTTGAAAAGAATGAAGGGTGTTTAATAGGCACGAAATGTTTTATATGCTGTTGTAAGGTTGAGAGAGCTCTCAAATACTAGTCTCCCCTGAAAGTTGGGTCAGATGCAGCGAAAAGCTTAAAAATAAATAACAGGTAAAATTAGATAAAGGGAGTTGTCGAACCAGAAAACAAAGATCCAGTGCAAATGTTAGAAGGGATGCATTTTACGCTAGGGAGTGCGAATTCCACCATCAACGTGGTGTTAAGAGCCTGGAAGCTTATGCATTGTGGTGTGTCGGTCCCAAGACGAGAGCTTCAACGGCAGCTCTCCCTGGGGTATTACAGAGGCAGCCAAAACGATGGGCAAGCATCTTCCCAGGGAATGCCTTGCAAGGTGTTCGACATCTCCGTGGTGTTTACGTGGCCTGTGTGACGAGTGTGTGGTGGGTGCTATTGTAGGCTTCAGGGTTCTTCTTTCTCACATAAAAGTGAAGGTGGCAGCATCTGCTCTTTACGAGTTCTCACCGTGCACCAGACCCTGTGATAACTGCTTTATGGATGTCGTCTTTAAGCCTGAGTGTCCTCAATCTATAGAATGGGGTAATAGTAGTCTTTGCCTCATTTTCTCATATAATGATTAGTTATTAGGGGGCAAAGCAAGAGCAGTCACCCGAGAATATACTGGGCTCACTCGTTTCAAATGGCTGCTCTAGGATGAAGTAGTGAAAACGGGGAGCCTAACCCTCAACATAGTCAGTACTTGGCAGATTTTATCATTATTTCTTTGTATCCAACTGACTTTTCTAACCTAGTGAGCACCAGTGTCCCCTTGTTTGCCTGTAGCTCATGGAGCCAAACTGGCTTGCTGTGAGTAGTAGAATTCTAAGATGCCCTCTGGGATTTCCTGTTTCCTGGAGTGCACACTACTCCTATGTATTCAGTGGAACACTAGTCTAGTTATACTTCTGTAGAAGCGTTTCAGATGTGATTAGAGTCCCCAGTCAGCTGACCTTAAAATCGGGAGATTATCCAGGGAGGCCTGACCCAATCACATGAGCCCTTCAAATCTTGGTCTAGAGGTAAGAGGCAGGGAAATTGGAGATTTGAAATATGGGAGGATTTTGATGTGAGTTAAAAATCCCTGTTGATTTTGAAGATGGCCGTGGCATGAAATGTGGGCAGTCTCTAGGAGCTGGGAGTGGCCCCCGCTGATGGCAACAGGGAATGGGGGTCTCAGTTCTTTTACTACAAGGATCTGGATTCTGCCAACAACCACCGGGAGCTTGGGAGAGAACCCTGAATTCCCAAAGAGACAAGGAGTGATCCCTAGTTGAGTTTTATTTTCAGCCTGTGGGATTCTATGCAGAGAACTCAGTCACACCATGACTAGATTTTTGACCTACAAAACTATGAGCTGAAGATTAAGTGTGGTTTGTAGCCATAAAGTGTGAAGTCGTTATGTGGCTACAGAGAACTGACATGCCGCCCTTGGGGTGCATGACCAGCCTGTGACAGAGCTAGGACTCGAACTCCAGCCTGGCTGACTTTATAGCTTTTGTCCCAAATCTCCCTTACACTGTGGAATAATGTAAATTTGCAAATTTTATATAAGGCAAGAAATAGATATTTTTAAATTGCTAAGTGCAAGTATAAAATGCACAAAAATGAGGTGATGAATTTGGAGCTATTGCTAAGAACAATGAGAAAATAAATTGCTTGAAAGTTACATATTCTTTAACATAAAGTATTATGAGAATGAATGTGAGAAAAGTTGGCCATGTCCATGCCTCCAGGTTTAAAGAAAGAATGGTGGCATGTAAGTTCTTAAGTGTATTTCTCCAGTTGCCAGGTTAGCTTGGCAGGAACTGAGAGCTATGAGTGAGGTGAAGAAATTCTTTTCTAAGAGAGGCATCTGAGTGGTTCAGTGGGTTAAGCATCTGACTCTTGGTTTCAGCTCAGGTTGTGATCTCGGGATTGTGAGATTAAGCATCAAGTCCCGTGCTGTGCTTATTAGCATGAAGTTTGTTTGGGATTCTCTTTCTTCGCTGCCCTTTTTGCTTGTGCTCTCTCTCTCTCTCTCTCTCTCTCTCTCTCTCTCTCAATCATGAATGAATAAATAAATAAATCTTTTAAAAGAAATTCTTGTATAAGAAAAGGATGCCTAGAATCTGGACAAATAGAACCTGGTGTGCAGGAACCAGAAGACTGGACATTGCCATGGGTTCTCTAGTGTTTTGAAGGGCAACTGATTTCCAAAGGTTAGCACAAGTAGCAGAGGTGAGCAAGGGACATCACAATTCTAGAGAAAGACCATGAACTGAACTGGGTATACAGATGCCATCATAAAGACCTTTTCCTCATAAGGCATAGACTGTGGCTATAAATTAATAGTAATGATAATAGTATTTATCAAGGGCCAGTTATGGGCCAGAAACTTCTCTCAGTGCTCTACATGAATTTCTTTATCTAATCCTCAAACAGTCCTAAAAGGCTGTCACTTAACATTATTTCTGTTCCAAAGATGAGAACCCTGAAACAGAAAATTTGAATACCTTCCCTTAAGTAAATATTAAGCGTTACCTGGAACCTAGGCATATCTCCAAAGGCTGTTTTCTTTATTACTATACCTTTCTCCCCAGGGGGAAAAAATGCTAAGTATCTAGGAAAATATGTTTTTTTAATGAGGGATGTACATTTATATGAGCAAGACATGATGTTAATTGAAAGTACAGGTGTTATGTTATCACTTATATAAAAAAGAAAGACCCACTTGTTCAAATGATGCAATTGTATTGGGTAGAAAAGAATTACTAATAATAGTAGATACTTCTGGCGTATGTTGGGGATTAGGCATTGGGTAGTAGTCAAAATGAGTTTAAGGTTTATTTGAAATGTTCGATTTTTTAAAATAATTTATTATGAAGTAGATCAAGCTAACAAAACAGCACATATAAAACAAATGGAACAAATTCCGTGTACCATCATCCAGCTTAGGAAATAAAGCATGACAAATAAGTTGACTTCTCCACGTTTACCCCCACAGAAATAATTGCCTCTTAGGATTTGGAGTCTGTTGTTCCCGTGCATTTCTTTATACTTTTTAGTATATAAGTATGGATTCCCAAATAATATCAATCACTAATATGTTAATACGATATTAATATGTTTTATGTTTTTAACTTCACATAAGTAAATACTGTGTGTAATATTTTACAACTTGGTTTTTTTAAACTCAGAATTATATGTGCAAAATGTATCAATAGTGACATGTTTAGTTTAATTTTTTTTCACTCCTGCAAAGGCAGCTACTCTATGATCATAATTTTTTTACGGTTCTCCTGTTGTTGAAGATAATTTCCCATGTTTTGCAATTCCAGAATGTCACTTGGAATCTGTGTGAATCTCTTTAGGTTCTATACCTAGGAGTGGTTTGTAGGGCATCAACACCTTGACTTTACTAGGTTGTGCCAAAATCCTCTCCAACGTGGCTGTGCTCCTTCCAGCAGTTCATAAGAAGCCCCATTGTTCCTGATCTCTGTCAACACATAGCCATGATTAATTATTGCTAATCCAGCTTTGTTAACTGAAGAATGTGTTCATGTTTTACCCATATAATGAAGAAATAAGGAGAGGGAAGTGGGAGGAAAGGGAGAGACAGAGACACAGAGAGAGAGGGAGAAAGATAGAGGGAGACAGAAGAAAGAAATCAGACATCAGACACAGGAAAAGAAAGGAATTCAGTTGGTGAACTAGTGTGCAACTCTGGTGCTTGGAGAGAGCCAAACTGGAGTCACAGGCAGGCTGAGTTGAGGTTTAGACCTCCGTGACACTCTAGACCAAGGATTACTACCTCTCCTTTTATTAAAGGCAATACTAACCCCAGAGTCGGAGCTTAGAGGAGCCTGTAGTGGCTCCAAGTTGGTGAGAAGAGACAGAGGTAGGAAGAGAGAAAGGAGATGCACCCAGAATCTCTTCTCTTGACTGGACCAGTGAGCCACAGTTCCATCAGCTAGCCAGCCTTCGTATCTACAGATGATTTGGCTCATTTTCTAGGGTGCCTGATGATTACCTCTCATGTGGACAAACTCATTAGTTATCTTATAGTGCTTGCTTTCTCTTGGGATGTTATAATCAGCTCCACCATGGGGATATTTTCACAGCAGAAACCAGAGAAAATTATTTTATGTCACTTGGTGATTTATGAAAAATACAATGAATCCTGTGGTGGGTGGAAATGTGACTTAATAGAGAATGTCAAAGATAAATAATTTCCCTGAGAATGCAAGAAGTTCCATAAATTACAGGACTCATGGTCCCTCAAGCCCAACATTCCATGATCAGCTCTGGCGATGAGGAAGCGTTGGTGGGGCGTTGACGTGGTTCCTTCCTCATTATGTCAACTTTGATGGATTCAAAAGCCAGTTTTGGACCCCACCCATTCAGGTGCTTTCCTGGGCACCACATATATAGACCAGCTTAGATAACAGTGAGCGAATGAAATTAATTTTTTTGAATTTGAGTTTCCTTATCTGAAAGTATTGACTATAATGATAACCCTGATCTCTCTGATTTATGTGGATTAAACAGGAATAGCCAGGAATGGTTTTGCTAACTGAAGGCTGAATTCAGATGTTAATTTTTAAAATCTATCATCTGGGTGTGTATGTGTGTGTCAGAGAGAGAGAGAGAGAAAGAGAGAGAGAGAAAGGACCTTTAACGCATACTTGCCTTTCCTCAGATGTATCTATCACTGATTAGTCTGTGGCTAAAGGGCTCTGGTGAATAGCAAATCATTTTCTCTCCTAACCATTTGCTGTTCTGTCTGTAGTGGAACAGGGGGCTGCTAATCAGGTTCTGGTTTTCATAAAGAAATCTTAGTAGCACTACATATCTTGCTATCAGGGTTTCTCCCAATGGAAGTCCTTTGCTTAGCTTTCCGCTTGATTGATCTGATCGTTGTCCTTAGGGAGGGAGATAATGTAATTGACTTTTTCTTGTGTGTGGAAAAGAGGAACAGTGACGGAACAGTAACAGTCAGCCCTTGTTTGGGTCTGAATTAGTTGAATAAATTTTGGTGCTGGGCCATTTAACCGGTTTGAGAAATGGTTCTTTTTCTCTAAAGATCTGGCTACACCTGGTGAAGGGTTCCACAGTGCCAAGTTCTGTGTATTTCGGTGTGGTAAGGGATCCTTGTAGAAACTTAGCATTGTGGCTTTCTTATCATTCCTCTAGTCTATTAGATACAGGAATAGCCTCTACGGTGTCATTGACCTGTAGTCCTCTAACCTGTTCCATTTTCTTTAATGAAAAAAAAGGACATTTCGTGAATGTTCTTATATTTAATGCTACATTTTAGTGTTTTTTTTTTTCCTTGCTGACACATCATGTTAGTTCCAGGTGTACAACGTAGTGATTTGACAAATCTTCTAGCCTTTCCTGTACCCCTCTGGTGTTGGGGAGCTGACCACATGAGGAGGCATTGCAGGGCAGCTCTGGAGATTAGGGTAGGAATTAAAAGTACCATAGTTAAATGTCACCATGTCTCAGCTGCATCCATGAGGAATGTCACTGCTCACTGTGCTGCTTGTGGTGCTCATTATGTTGCTCCCCTCCTTCTGGGCACATGGTAGATTTGAGTAGCCTACCTCCCTTATGGCTGGATGGGACTGTGTGACTAATTTGGGCCAGTGAGTTGTCGAGTGGAAGTGATGTGAGTCACTTCCAGGCAGTAGCATTTTATTCCCAGTTTGTGACACACCCATGCACTCTCCCACTCCGAGTCCTCTTTCCCGCTGGCATGGCAACTGGCAACATTTAAAATGGTGGCTGCTCCATCAGTTGGGTTCGTGAGCGAACGTGATGAACAGAGCCTCCCTGAGGACCCACGATGGATATGTATAGTGAGTGAAAATAAGCATTTGTTCTTCTAAACTACTGAAGATGGGAAGTTGTTTGTCATCAAAGTAAAATCTAGCCCATTCTGACATAGCGATTGAGAACCCATTCTCAGAAACCACCTCAATATAGCATTTCGCTATACAAGTGAATTGAATTTATAAAATGAGAAGAAAAGTATTTGTTATTTTCTCTTAGTTTGATTTGAATTCTACTTTGCCGTATTTCCCCCTCACAGGACCCAGTCACACTCTTTAGAGCTACCTGCTGGTGTTTCAGAGATTAGAGTTAGCTACCCCAGCACCTCTCCGTCCCTTGGCCTCCAGGTTGAAATCCCCACTTCCTCAACTGCTCTACTTGTGACACAGGGGTTAATTCAAGGCCTTTTTTATTCTTGTTAACCCCATCTAGGTATTTTTGAGTATCTGTGGTTAATCATTATCCAGCACAAGTCTCAGGTTATCTTCAGACTTTTAGAAACTTTAGCATCCATATCTTTAAGATCCCATAACCTGGTTAGGGCGTGCCATGTTTAAAGGAGAGAGGGTGAGTGATAGTGAAAAAGGTTTTGTTTGGGTCAATAGATTGAATATCCTGAGAGAATCAAAGCATTACTGGAGTCAGAGTGCTAATGGAATGAGTTCTAAAGACAGGAAATGGTTGGAAAGTGAGATATTTGAAAATACAGTTGTTTGGGTTTACAGTTATCAGTAATGAAAAGTTCAAGAATTGAACATTGGAGTGAGTGAGGAAGTATGGAGCACAAGCTCACTGGAAGAGAACAGGTGTAGGAACTCGTAGATCTCAAAGGAGTCGTCCGAACATTTTTTAAGTGGTAAGCTTTTATATTCATCTGTATTCCAGATGACTTTTTCCAGTATAAAACTGTATTCCAGTTTTGACTTTTAGATTATCTTCAGAAGTTACGCTGTTGGTTATTAAATTTTCTTTAGCATTTTAGAACATTCATCTTAGTACATTATAGGTTCTGGACTGAGGGACACCTTGGTTCAAATCCTGAATTTACTACTTACTGTTGTAGTGTGACTTTGGGAACATCAGTTCAAACGTTTGTGCCTCAGTTTCTTCATCTGAAAATTGGATGCAGTAGTAACACTTATCTCCATAGGATTGTTGCGACAATTAAGTTAATGCTTCATAAACAGCATTCTTTCTAGCACATGGTGGCATTCAGAAAGTGATAACTCTTTTTTACCCCATCATTATTAAAGCAGAGAGGCCGACGAGGCCTGAAGGATTGGAAAGCTGCCAGTGTCAGCCCTAAGGGTTTACCCCAATTACATTAGATCACATTACATTCTATTATATTACCTTACATATTGCAGCCTAGCATCTATTTTCAAGCTACTACAAAATTAATTTTTTTTCTCAGCGGTTTCTAGTGCATAGAAGCATTTCTACCCCATAAATCATTCTGAGAAAAAATAACACACACGCACACACACACACACAAGCAGAATTCCACAAACTTCATTTGCAAATATTGTCAAATTAGATATTCATAAGATAATGAAATACAGCTTTTCACGGAAGATGTGTATTATAGCTGTTAATATCCTTCTGGGCTGTGAATGGGAAAAGCTTGAAGCTAGAGCAGATCTTTCTAATTTTCTTGATAGAGAAATAGTATGCTGCCTCTGCCTCCGCTCTCTTGTTTCCAACCTTTGACATTCACTGATCTTTAACTGCATATGTCCAGAACTGATAAATCAAGGGCACTTCGGTGCCTTCACCTGAGACAAGATGTCTGAAGTTCAAGAAGAGGAAACAGTCAAGCTCTTGAAAGTTACTTTACTTTTTTAGACCAGTGATTCTCAATCATATCGAATCAATCACTGCCCCATCCTTTTTAGTTTTTATTTATTTATTTATTTATTTTAAAAATATTTATTTATTTATTTTGGAGAGAGAGAGAGAGAGAGAACTTCAAGCAGACTCCCCGCTGAGCACAGAGCCCAATTCGGGGCTCCATCCTAGGACCCTGAGATCATGACCGGAGCTGAAATCAAGAGCCGGCCGCTTAATTGACTTGAGCCCCCCAGGCACCCCTACCCTGCCCTTTTATAAATAACTATTTTGTAATATGCCTTGATCATGCTGAAATGAAATCCATGATTAATATAATCTAGACACGATTTTACAAATTATCCATATAATGCCTTCATTGGAATATAAAAAGGCAATACAAAAGTGATTTATGGTAAAAGAATATGTATCCCATTATATAAATGCTCAGGCTCCTTTACAGTAGAAAATACAATAAAGCAGTCAAACACTTGCCCTTGTGTGTTAAATCCCCATGAATGCAGCACTTTGAATACCAACGAAGGCCAGGCGTGGTGCGCTGGAGTCTCCAGTACCTGGAGGGGCATTGCTGCTGGTGACATATAGGCAGTACTTGCTCTGAACAAAGTGAAAGTAGAATCTTCCTTTCATTGAATGAATATAAATTAACATGCAAAAAATTATTTGTTTACATGGAAAAGGAGTTAAGTTCTAGATTAGGTAATTAGAAACAAAATTTTCACTTACCCAAATGGCTGGTAGGACATTCTAAAATCATGGAAAAGGTGGAATGATTTTTTTTTTAAATGACAAAATTTTTTTAATTTAATTTTTTAAAAATTAAAAAAAAATTTTTAATGACAGATTGTCTCTCATATTGTCATGTCACCCCACCTTCCCCCCTAGTGCTCCTCAGTCATAACCATGACCTAATGCCCCATAAATCCCTCAAACAGCCTCTACAGGGCGGCACCTCTTTTATTAAGAATCACGTTCTAGCTAAGTTGACTGACGTACCTGCAAGGAAGAGGCTCTTAAATTACTACAGCCAAAGGCCATCCTCAAAAGCAAACAAACAGCAAACAAACAAAAAAGCTTCCCAACAACAAACCACGGTCATCCTTCTAACTTCAGACATGTCAAAATTCAACTCTGATCGGGTCACTCCTAGTGTCAACCTCCTAGAAACAGTATGTGACTCCCCACTGAAGCCAAGATGAAGACCTAAGTACTTAGCCCGGGGTCCAGTCGCCTCCCCGTCCGCCCCTGTTGGCCTCATGTGATGGCGCCTCTCTGGCTCCCTGCATTCCCGGTTGCGTTGGTCTTCTTGCAGCTGCTAGAGGAAGCTGTGTCATTCTCACTGCCGCACACTCACCCCAGGGCCTGGATATCCCCGCTTCTTTTCAGTCAACTTTTGTTCCTTCTTCGATTCACAGCTCAGTTATCACTCCCTCAGGAAGGGGTTTTCCGATCTCCCACGGGGGTCAACACCCCTGTGTGTACCTCTTCTCACAGTTTCCACAACACCTGTAATTTTGCATACAGGCACTTACTGGACTCGTGTCTGTCTAGTCCAGTAGCTTCTGAGCTCCCTGAGGGAAGGAGCCATGCGTCCTTTCTCTTCTCAGTGACTAAAATAGAGGAGACCCTCAGACATTCTGTTGGGTGCTTGGACAAGGGGCTGGCTACACAGAGGGATGGTTGGATGAACAAGTGAACAAACACAAGCCTATGGCTAAGCTGACATTCCTTGGGGAGGCATTGACGAGTCCGTGAGTTTATTTGTTTTCTAGTTAGACCAGAGCTCACGCCCAGCTGCTTAGAGAAATGAACGCTCTCAAGTATGACTTATGTGGCAGCAACAGTACCTTAACCTTCTTGTGTAAAGTGACAAAGCTGTGAGTTTGCTAGGAGTGCAAGAGAAGACGGGATTCACAGGAGAGGGAGTAGTAATAAGGAAAACATAAACATATTCTTGTAGTTTAAGATTCCAATAATGCCCCCAAATAGAAAAGTCTCCCAATACCTTCCACTTCCCTGCCCAAAATATTTATTTGTTTGTTTGTTTGTTTAATTTATTTTTTGCAGGGGGGAGGGTCAGAGGGAGAGAATCCCAAGCAGACTCCACCCCCAATGCAGAACCTGACATGAGGCTCAATCCCATGACCCTGAGATCAT
This sequence comes from Nasua narica, assembly GCA_028533885.1. Lineage (NCBI taxonomy): Eukaryota > Metazoa > Chordata > Mammalia > Carnivora > Procyonidae > Nasua > Nasua narica. The sequence continues at coordinate 102,522,623 of CM052809.1, forward strand.
GACCTGGCCCAAAATCAAGAATCAGATGCTTAACAGACTGAGCCACTCAGGCATCCCCAAAATATTTATGATTAACAGTTGCTTGTACAATCTAATAGCCGTAAGCTCTGAATTTACATATATGCATACATATCTCTCCTCTCCCCATTTTTATTTTCCCTCAGACTCTTATGGTGTCCTGTGTATTGGTCTATGATTTTTTTTCATTTAACCATGTGTCTGATAGATATTATTTCATTAATAATTTATTTATGATTTTATTGTTTATATATGAAATAATATATATGTGTTTTTCATTTTAAAAATAAAATATCTCAAATATAGCAAAAGCTACTGAGAAAAAAGAAAGAATATCTGTGTGTCTGTGACCCACCTTAAAGTATAAAATATAAACAAAATCTCTGATAAAATAGCTACCTCTTCCTGCCCCCACCACACAGTCCCTGCCCTGGTTCCATTACTTATCAACCCAATGCATGCCTTCATATTTTTCAGTACATGTATGTGGATTCCTTCATATTCTTTTTATTTTTTAATTATTTTATTTTATTTTGTTTTGTTTATTTATTTTATTTTATTTTTTCAGTGTTCCAAGATTCATTGTTCATGTACCACACCCAGTGCTCCATGCAATATGTGCCCTCCTCAATACCCACCACCAGGCTCGCCCAACCCCCTACCCCCCTCCCCTCCAAAACCCTCAGTTTGTTTCTCAGAGGCCACAGTCTCTCATGGTTCATCACTCACTCTGATTTCCCCCAATTCACTTTTCCTTTACTACTCCCAATGTCCTCCACGTTATTCCTTATGTTCTACCTTCATATTCTTTTTAACGTTTGCATAATATTTAAGGGTATCAAAGTACTGTGATTGAATTAATCATTCCTGGAATGGTGGACATTTATACTATTTTCAAGTGTTCATTCTTTAAAAAAAATAGGTTATTTATGAGAGAGAGAGAGAGAGAACATGAGCAGGAGGGGCAAAGGAGGAGCGAGTCTTAAGCAGACTCCACACTGAGGGCAGAGCCCTACTCAGGGCTCGATCCCATGACCCTGAGATCACCATCTGAGCTGAAACCAAGAGTCCGATGCTCAATGGACTGCACCACCCAGGCACCCCAGGTGTTCATTCTTAACAATACAGTGACAAATGTCCTTCTACACCTAAGCAAGTGTTTATTTCCCTAGAATAGATAGGTGAAAAATATACATTCAGAATTTTCAAAAATTTGGCCAAAGTAGCATCCGCAAAGCTTTGCCAGTGTATCTTCTCTCCACTAGTCCTGTGAGTGCCTTTTCGGCACATCCTTACCAGCTCGAATGATTGCAAACTTAGTGTTCTCCCAATCTGATGGGAGGGAATTATCCCTCAACGTTTTAAATGATGTTTTCCTAACAACTTGTGTTTGTTGAGTACAGTAATCCTCCCTTACCCATGGGAGGATGCAGTCAAAGACCCCCAGTGAATGTCTGACATCGTGGGTAGGGCCAAACCCTCTAGGTATTATGTCTTTTTCTATTGGTATGTATCTATGATAAAGTTTTAATTTGTTCATTAGGCACAGTAAGAGATTAGCAACAATAACTAAAAATAAAATAGAACAGTTCTAACAATCTACTATAATAAAAGTAATATGAATGTGGTTTCTATCTCAAAATATCCTGCTGTACTGCACTCACCCTCCTCGTGATGCTCTGAGATGCTAAAATGCCTTCACGATGGGGTGAGTGGTGTAGGCATTGTGACAGAGTGCTCGCTACTGTTGACCTAAGACCAGTGTCAGAAGGAGGCTCGCCTGTTCCTAGGGCAGTCGCCTGCAGGAATCCAGAAGCACATGGTAAGAGGGGACTCCTGCACCTACTGTGCGCCAAGAAAACAGACAAAACCTCAGCTTTCACGGTGCTTACAATCTGTTGCCGAGGAAGCCATCAGTAGACACCAAAGAAACAAAGAAACAGATGATATGTTAGATAAATGCCCCGAAGGAAAATAAAACACTGGAAAGAATCTGAGATGCTGGGTCACGTTCCATCAGTTAGGATGGTCAGGAAAGCCCTCTCTGATGAGGCTGCTTTGAGTAGAGATCTAATTGAAGGCCAGGAGGAAATCCAGTGGGTATCAGGGCGTGAGTTTCTGGGGGAAAAAAGACACAACAGGGACAAAGGTCAGAGTGCACTTGACATATTGAAGAAATAGTGAGAAGGTTCTTTCTTAGGAGGTGGTCACGGTAGAAACTTGAGGTATGCTTCATGAACTGGGAAGCCACTGATGAATCTTGGGGCAGGGAGCTCACACCGTCTGCTTCAGTCTCAAGGCTCTAACTCTGGCTTGTGTGTTAGAAATAGGCCATAGGGACTGGGCATCAAAGACCAGGGTGTTTTTTTGCAGGAGACTAAGTTGGAGATGATACTGGCTTAGACTAATATTAATGGGGACACTGGCGGGAAGTAGTCAGATTCAGGATGAAATTGGAGACACCCAAACATCTACGGAAGAGGGAAGGAAAATTTGGAAAAAGTATTAAAGTTATTCTTTCTTTACAGCAGCTTCAGGTGGAAGGGCAAACACTAAGAAAGAATCGATTCCTTTAAGTAAGCCCCACAGCTTACAACTACATTTGCAATTAATAACTTTTTAAATTAAGCACAGCAATTAGTAAGCTTGATAATTGGCTGGAGAAGCAGTATTTATGGAAGCAATATACTAATCAAGGCAGTTTTAGAAGCAGAGCTAGATATAGGTACTGTGTTTTGAAAAAAATAACTTTTGGGCATTGGGGACATATTACACATTTGATGTGGAAAACTGGAAGTGGTAGAAAAATATAAACACATAATTCAAGTTTTTCTAGTGTCTTTATCTAGAGATAACTTATGTTTGTATATAATTCAATATATGGGTTCTATGTAACGTAATCTATAGATTATTACACATATAAATATTAGGTACTGTATATGGATCATACGTACGGGTGTAAGTATGTGTATTATGTGTTTGTATTTCACATGTACTTACCAGGCTAGCATTTGGATCTTACTCTACAAAATTCAGCTATAAGAAATGCCACATCTCCTTCAATCTCTGAATTTAATGAACCCTGCAAGATGGATCTCATGGGGAAATTTAATCTCAGACATTTGTTGTACCTCTTCTCTCTGGGCCAGGCTGGGCCTTTTGCATTCCAGTCCACTCTGGTCACCACTGCCAATATATCTGCCCACCTCTACTGGGTTCCTGGAAGGGACCTGCTGCTTCTATGTCAACCTTGACCCTGGGGTCTCTGATCCTAGTGGTTGGTGTCTATGAGTCCTGAGAGGGACTGCTGTGTTCTTTCTTGCTGTTTTTTTGGAGTCTGCAAACCTCGGGCTTCTCCATGTCATAGCTCTTGAAACCTCCCTCCTTCCTTAACTGGCTGTTTCTGTCTTTAGGGCAAGTGATTATGTTCTGGTGCCAGAAACTTCTGCCTTCAGCCCTGCAACTTGAAAAACCATAACCAATGTTGCTGATAAAACATAAATTTTAGTTATCTTTTTAGGATAGAGGAGGAAGATAACCATTCATTCCTTCCAGTCTTTTTTTGTGATTTTAACAAAAGAGTCACGAGTTAATCTCTGAACAGTTGTTTTTCTGGACCCATAAGTAAAACAACATTTTTATAAAAAATTGAACTTGTACTTTACTGTGTCATACCTGCTTTTAGCACTGAACAATATTTATGAGAACTTTCCCCTGTTGTTATATTCTTTTCAAATCTGGATTATAATGGCTGTGTAAATATTAAATAAATAGGAAATTGTTTAGGTAACTGATACCCAAATTTAGACATTTAGGTTGTTTCCAATTATAAGCAATATGATTGTGAGTCATAATGTCTCAAGTATTTCTTTCTTTCTTTTTTTTTTAAGATCTCATTTATTTATTTGAGAGAGAGAGAGAAATGGGAGGAGGAGCAGAGGGAAAGGGAGCAGCAGAGAATCTCAAGCAGATTCCACGCTGAGCTCCGAGCCTGATGCTGGGCTCGATCTCACAATCCTGAGATCATGACCTGAGCCAAAACCGAGAGTCAGATGCTTAACCCACTGAGCCACCCAGGTGCTGCCATAAAATACCTGAGTCTTTAAGAGCAACTCTAATAATATACTTTTTAGGATGAATTTTTAGAAGTGGGACTATTGGCGGCACAAATATTTAAGGCTCTTAATACATTTGTCATGCACATGGGCTGGACACACGTTTATGGACTTTAGTACAGTTCTTAGGATTGGCAGGTTGGAATGCCACGCAGTCCTCTTTAGGCAAGCGTACTTGATATGATTCTGTTCTAGGGATGCCTGCTGGCATGCAGATAGAGAATCCAGGTGACCCCGCAGTTACTCTCCGCCTGCCTTCCCCTCTTCCCGTCACTCCCCAGCGTGCTCTGATGGACTCTGTGCCTGACAGGGTGCTTAGGTGTGAGTGGGTGTGCACCTGACCATAAACTTGAATGAGGAGCTTTCTCTTCAAAACCCTGTGCCCCATCAAGATATTAGATACCCTTCACCCCTCAGGCTTGTGGCGGCTCGATGGGCCCCCAGTTCTTACATTTGCACACTACCCTCCAAACTCCATCCCCACTCCTGTGAACTTTTAGCACATTTCCTTCGTTCTCTGCTCTATCCCATTTGCTTTTCTCTTAGCTGCGTCTGGAAAAATCCCAGCGTGTTCTTACTCATTACCTCCTTCCTCTGGACTGTATTTTTAGTTGTTATTTCAACGTCCCCCAGCCAGATTACATGTTGTCATAAAGGCCAGTCATCGACCAGGCTGCATGTCTGGCTATGCTATGAGTTAGAGGATCAGGATGCATGGGAATGTCGGGTGTGTGTATCTGATATAAACAGAAAAGGTGAATAATAATAGCATTATTGAGCATGTAGTATAATTCAGGCAATATCTTGAGTGTTTTACACATATTTCCTTAATTAGTCCTCACAACAACTCCAGTGGCCAGGAAATGACTAGAAAATAGATTTAAAAGCATTGTCAGCCTTCAGAGTATGTGGGAAAGGCTTCTGATATTCTCTAGGGAAACTATTGGCAGTCTGCATATGGCGTCAACAGTTATATAAGTTGTAACTCAAAGAGATGATTGGTGGCCTTACTATTCCTGATGCAGACAGTGTTTTAGATAGAGCTTAAGTAGAAATACTGAGTTGGGGGTGCCTGGGTGGCTCAGTGGGTTAAGGCCTCTGCCTTCCGCCCAGGTCATGATCTCAGGGTCCTGGGATGGAGCCCCGCATCGGGCTCTCTGCTCAGCGGGGAGCCTGCTTCCCCCTCTCTCTCTGCCTGCTTCTCTGCCTACTTGTGATCTCGCTCTCTGTCAAATAAAGAAATAAAATCTTTAAAAAAAAAAAGATACTGAGTCGAAGAAAGAAAAACAAAACAAAACACACCTTTATGTTGATTGCTAGGGTTTGAATATCTTTCAGGCATGGGTTAACTTACACATTTTTTTTACTTGTTTAATATGTATTTGTTGGGCTGGGCTCTGCAGATACTGAAGTGAATAAGACAGTATGGTTGAGATGACATGTATATTTAAGTGAATAATTAAAATAGAGTGTGATAAAAGCTATGATATGTAATTATAGGCGCTATAAAACATATAGGAAGAGGAAGTTCTTGGAGCTTCCCAGAGAGGAAGATGTTTAACCACGCCCCAAAGGACATGCAAGGACTTTTAGGGGGGGGGAAGAAGGGGAGGGAGAGGAAGGGGACAGCAAGTGTGTCACATCTTCTCTAGGGGGGATTTGGCGTTTCTCTGTGATAGAGTTGGTTATGGAATAGTGTCAGAAATAGAGATGGAGAACTAAGTAGAGCCCAGGTTAAATCAGGTCAAATTTGGTATTTTACCGACATTGCAATGGGGGAGGACATTACAGGACAGATAGGGGGACATGAGTTAGTTCCTTCTGGAAAAAACAAAGCAACACACTTTAACTTCAGTGCTGCTAATGGTTGGGAAGAGGAAGAGTCAAGGCAGATGACCAATTAAAAGGTGACTCATTCCTTTCTTCATCCAATTGTTCATTTATTCCTTCATCTTTCTGAGTACTCGTATGTGCCAGACACTGTTTTAGAAGCTAGAAATCCCATCAGTGGACATACCAGACAAATTCAGTGCGATTACATTCAAGACATTCTGGTGCGTAGGAGGGCCCACTAGCTAACCGCTATGAAGATCAACCATGCAAGAGAGGGGACTAGAGAGTAAGAGGAGAGGTCTTGTGTTACTTCTGGCCGTCAGGAAAGCCTCTCTTCAGAGGTGAATCTGAGCAGAGACTTGATTGAGGAAGTAAGTAGTGTTGATCGCTTGGGGTCGAGAGATCCCGGTGGAAGCAGCGCCCAATGAGAGAGCCTGAGGCGGGAGCCCACTTGGCTCCTTCTGGGAATAACGAAGAAGACTTTATAGCTGGAACAGCATGAGAAAAGGAGAACAAGGTAAAGGGGGAGACCATAGAACAACCGAGAGCCAGCTTTATGGAGCCGTGTAGGCCATGTACGTGTTCTGGGTAATACTGTGAGGGTCATGAGAGCCATCTGGAGGGCACTGCTTAGGGAAGTGACATGTTCCAACCGAAACATTTTACAGACCTCATTCTGTCTACTGGGTGAAGAGTGGATGGTGTACAGAAAACAGTGGGAGGCCTTTGCCATCACCCAGGTGAGGCGTGATGTGGTTTAAACTAGGGTGGTAATAGTTTAACGAGCGGGGAAAGGGTCCAAAGCTGGAGACATTTTTAAGGTAGAGCTACAGGGTTTGCTGATGTGTGTGATATATGACAAAAGGAGGCTTGCTGAGAATTACTCTAAGATCTGTGGCCCAAGCAATGGGAAAAGAGGCTGCTTCTTGAGATGGGAAGTGGGTGAGCTGAGGACCCTGAGGAGTTCAATTATAGACCGATAACTGAAGACACAGCCGGCAGCGGGACACGAGTGGTTGCAGTAGTCTCTGCGAAGATAACAGAAGAGCCTTCGTTAGGGTGTTGGTGGCAGACTGGAGAGGAGAGAGGAGTTTTAAGAGCTACTCAAAGTAGGTAGTGGTTTAGATCAAGGAGGAGAAATGGAGTTAGATGCTTGGTTTCTGGCGCGGCCAAGTGTAATAATGCCTCTTTCTACTTAGTGAAAAAATCCAGAGGAATGAATGACTCCCAGTGAAATAGGTTTCTTTTAATAGGTTCTCACAGATCCTAGGGTCTCCATACCATATTCTCCTTTAGGCCAAACTCCTCTGGGGTTTGAGAAGAGCAGAGGTCACCAAACTCATCTCAGAAAGGATCGGAATAAGTCGTTTCAGCTTCGGCCGTCCACACAGTCTCCGTCATAATTCCTCAACTCTGCCTCTGTCGTGGAAAGCAGCCACAGAAAATGCATCAGTGATTAAGTGTGACCGTGTTCCAATGAAATTGTATTTGCGAACTCAGGCAGAGGGCTAGATTTGGCCCACCAGCCATTGCACAGCTGTCCTTATGGTAGAGCAACACCAAGCACTTCTTCTTTCATCTTGAGCAGAACAGTTTTGCACCGTCAGAGCAGAAGGAGGTGAGAAATCGAAGTCCTGAGCAACGTGAGCCTGGACCCTGGCAAAATATGCGGAGCGGGCTCCATTAGCAACTGGGCCTGGGGACAGGGCCAACCACAGCCGCGGGATGGGGAGCAGCCTGTTATCAGAGTATGGGAAATTCCGCTTTTCCTTGAGCCCTCATCCTCAGGGTAAACGACTGACTACAGGGGAGAGGCCTCATGTGGCCCACATCTCCCCCCACCCCCGCTATCGGGCTGGATTTCTTATAAACACAAGAATAATTTCAAGGGAATGATCAGCCAAATACTGAACACATGCCACTGGTCTTCTCCCAAAGGGACACATTTCTGGACCTGATGGGTGTTAGGGACCCTCAGCCACTGTGGGCAAAGAGTTGTTTGCCAGATAGACCAGAGACCCTACACTGAATTTGCATATAGATCAAAAAAATATATTGTAAAGAAAAAAAATCTGTCTTAAGCTGTTTTCTCTGTTCCAGTTTTGGAAGAATGGATTTTCTGAGAGCAAGACTCACCTCTCAGGTGTAATTTACTGGCACTGGCATTTAGCATGTTATTTCCTAAAGGAATGGAAGCCCCCATAGCTAACATGCTGTGCAGCAGTGAGAATCTTCCCAAATGTAGGTCTCACCTTGTCGCCTCAGTCCTGGCCTGGCTTGGCATTCAGGCACGACCTCGGAACACAGTGTCTTTGATCCTGATAGCCTTTGTATTCCTTGCAGCTTTGAACTCCAATTATACTCTCTACAGACAGAGCCTCTTAAGGCTTTGAAGTTTTTCTCATGCCCCACATGTGTGATCTTTGAGGACCTCGAAGAGCCTATTGAAAGCTTGCTACTGGAATTTTCCTCCGCAAGTTTGCATTTGAAAAATACTTGACCTTCATCAGGCTGTGCATCAACGACCACCACTGCCCTCCCACCCTCCTCTGTAGGGTCTTCAAAAACAAAAGGAAGTGTTTTTTAGTATCTTTTTAAGAATTGCATAGAAACTCCATTTTGCATAATCTTCTTCCAGGAATGATTTTTTTATCCCTACCATTTTCTGTAGCCAGCATATTTTCGCAAGGCATATTAGCGGTGATCATCATCATGTTGGGTATTAAGTTTCTAGACAAAAAAGTAAAACGTTAGCAGTTTTTTAAAAAGAATTTTAATCAATTTCCAATGAGCATGTGTAAAATCTGGTGGGGAGAGCACCGGGCTTGCAATCAGAGTGCGTGAGTCCCATGCATACCACTTGCTAGCTTTAGGATCTTAAGTTTCCCGACCACCCTGAGCACCAGTCTCTTCCGACAAAGGACATCGTGATACTAGATTACATTGTGACTGTGAGGATAAAATGAGGCAGCATCAGAAACCTCCCTAGTGCACTGTTTGCCATAGAGTAGGTGCTCAATAAATAACATGTCGGAATTTCCCCACTTGCAAGCAGAAAGTTCCACACCTAGGAGCAAAACAAAGTAACTTGTGGTGGAGAAATGAGGGCAGGGTGAAGGGCATCCTGTTTCAATGCTCTAGGTAAGTGGCCTCCAAAATGTGGTCCCCAGACCCAACGGCACCTGCATCACCCAAGAACCTGTTAGAAAGGGAGATTTGGGCCCCACTCCAGAAGTACTGAATTAGAAATTGTGTAAGTGGACCCAGCAATCTGTGTTTTAACCAAAATTTGATACTCCCTGGTGATTTGGGAGCACCATGCTCTGATGCTCTTATGATGGAACAGTTTTATACGAATTATTGTATTTTGTCTTTCTGTAAAAAAAAAAATGTTTTTTTAAGGAAAAAAAATACTTAAAAAAAATCTAGCTGGAAGACCTGAAAACTTACCATTAAGAACCCACAGTAACATAAAGAAATACTCCCCCCAGAGTATTTGAAAATAATAGGATTCCAAGTCCGTGGAACACCTAGAACACACCTAGAACATGGGAATAAATGAAGGCCACGTGAATGGGAACAGCGGGATTCCTCAGAGGCTACAGCAAGGGGGTTTGGGGGCCAGCCATCATCACTTGCAGTTTGCAAGGACTCAGTCAGGCATGAGGGTAGAAAAGCTTATAGTGAAAATAACAGGGCTTTAGCCATTCTCTGACTGGAGGTTGTTGGCATATGGAAGTAAGAGGTGAGCTAACAAGAAGGGGAGCCTCTCGTGTAATTGGTTTGGGGGGCATATTTGTCTTTCTGTGGCTGATCTTGAGGGAAAACAAACAGAGGTTGGCCGTCACTGAATAAGGCCTGATCTTTCTGGGCTGGTTGCAGTAGACAATGCCGGTTGGAGTTTTATTGTTATGTAGGGTCTGGCCATTGTTCGTACATTAGGCTCTCAAGAAACCCAGAAAATAAGTGCATATATTTAAAGGAAATTATGTATGTTTTTTTTTAAGGTTTTATTTATTTGTCAGAGAGAGCACAAATAGGGGGAGAGAGAGAGGGGAAAGCAGGCTCCCCACTGAGCAGGGACAGAACTCTATCCCAGGACCCTGGAATCATGACCTGAGCTGAAGGCAGATGCTTAACGACTGAGCCACGCAGGTGTCCCAGGAAATGACGTATGCTTTAAAAAGATTATAGTTACAGTATTTCTGAAGTTACGGGTATACAGGAAAACAGTTAACAAAAGCATGGGCTCTACTATTTCTAGTTTACCTAAAAAGGCATTTAAAAATTAATTTATGTAAGAAATACTACCGACACAAACATCTGAGCTTAAGCCTCCTGCGTGTGCTCTGTCGTGGTTTTTTTTTTTTTTTTAAAGATTTTATTTATTTGACAGAGATAGAAATCACAAGTAGGCAGAGAGGCAGGCAGAGAGAGAGGGGGAAGCAGGCTCCCTGCTGAGCAGAGAGCCCAATGTGGGGCTCGATCCCAGGACCCTGAGATCATGACCTGAGCTGAAGGCAGAGGCTTTAACCCACTGAGCCACTTAGGCGCCCCTCTGTCATGGGTTTTGTTCATGACAACTAATAAAGGTAATGAAGACCGTACACACACGACATGACGTAATTAGTTGTGAAAGTGATGCATACTGTCAAAGCAAAAATTGCACTGGGCAAAGTTAAACAGATAACGACAACTTTTTCAAGGCTGTTGCTGTTGGGGAAAGAAACTAGGATGCAGTCTGAACTCAATTTCACCGAAACAGAGGACAGGAGAGGTTTCCAGGAATGGAGTGGGGGTGGGGCTCACAGGCCATCTGTGTTTGCTATTTGGCCTTGCCCAAAGGAAAACAGGAGGTAGTTTTACAATTCGGAGCAATGTGTCCGTGGAAGTTAGGCTCCTATCCTCCCACAGAAACTGGGAGGTAGGAGCTCTGTCTTCCTTAATGATAACATTTCAAAAGGATGGTTGCTAGGTCCATGAGAAAGACAGTTCTAGCCTGTAAAACTGGAAAAAGGCTTTTAAAAATATTCTATCCTAGAGACCAGAGAAAGAATTTATAATTACAAGTTTTCTAAAGTAAATACTCTAAGATCACGCCTGTCAGAATGGCTAGCATCAAAAAGACAAGAAATAACAAGCTGGCAAGCTTGTAGAGAAAAGGGAACCCTTGTGTGGTCTTGGTGGGAATGTAAATTAGTGCAGCCACTATGCAAAACGATATGGAGGATCCTCGTAGAAGTACCATTGATCCAGTAATTTCAATTCTGGGTATTTACCCAAAGAAAATGAACACACTAATTTGAAAAGATACACCTACCTCTGTGTTTATTGCGCCCTTATTTACAATAGCCAAGATATGGGAGCACCCTGTGTCCATGGATAGGTGAATGGACAAAGAAGATGTGGCATATATAAACCATGGAATATTACTCAGCCATAAAAAAGAATGAAATGTTGCCATTTGCGACAACATGGATGGACCTAGAGGGTATTATGCTCAGTGAAATAAGTCAGAGAAGGACAAATGCCATATGATTTGTGCGTGGAATCTGAAATACAAAATAAATGAACGAAAAAGCGAAATCAGAAGCGGTCTCCTAAGTACAGAGAACAAACTGGTGGTTGCCAGAGCAGGGAGAGGGGGAGGGAGTGAAATAAGTGAAGAGGTGTAAGAGGTACAAGCTTCCAATTAAAAAATAAGCCACAGGGATATAAAGTACAGCATAAGGAATATAGTCAATAATATTGCAATAATTTTATATGGTAACAGATTGTAACTACACTTATGGTAGTGACCATTTTGTAATGTATATAAATGTTGAATCACGTTGCGGTGCACTAAGACTAATATAATACTGTATGTCAATTATATTTTTTATCTCCCCAAATATGTTTATTTTAATTTTTCAGTGTTACAAGATTGACTGTTCATGCACCACACCCAGTGCTCCATGCAATACGTGCCCTTCTCAATACCCACCACCAGGATCGCCCAACCCCCCACCCCCTCCCCTCCAAAACCCCCAGTTTGTTGCTCAGAGTCCACAGTCTCTCCTGGTTCATCACCTCCTCCGATTTCCCCCCATTCACCCTTCGCTTCCTTCTCACGATGCTCTCCATGATTTTCTTTATACTCCACACGTGAGACCATAAGATAATTGACTCTCTCCGATTGACTTATTTCACTTCGCATAATCTCCTCTAGTCCC
>CM052809.1:102534900-102557865 GCA_028533885.1 Nasua narica
AAAGCAAATACTCTAAGAAAAGGGAGGCCAGAACCTCGAATAGGGAGACGTCTGTCTAAAGTGTAGTCAAGCTGAGCAGAAAGTTAAGGTCACCTTGGTCAATACCCAATCTTTCATCTTTATTGAAAATACCAGGGACTTTACATTAAGGTTAATAAAACCTACACTAGAAAAACAATCCAATTTTAGTCCAGGTCTCTCTTTTAAGTCAGAGTACCTTAGCATCCTTTGTGCCGATTGTTGCCTGGCAAGAAAATAAATACTGTCTTTTCTAATTTACCTGCAGTTCTTTCAGAGGACCATGCAGTGGTGAATGGGATGGGTGAAGGAAGCCTTGGATAGAGAGTATTTTGAACTGCCTGGGGTTCCGTGTGTATGTGCTTTTGGGAAAAAATGCTTTCCAGATGACCTTGACTTACCATGAGTGGAAGAGGAGACACATTCTCCAAAGATCATTGGTGCGGGGCTGGAGCCCGCTGATCAGATATTTTATTGTACAATTCCATACATAAAAAGAAAGAGAAGAACTGCTCTAGTCATCCTGCCTCTTGGTCTCTCCTCATTCCTGAAAGTGGTCCCGTGGTGTTTCTGGGGAGCTATCAAGAGACACTTTGTTTTCCCCACTTGTCATTTTTCCCCACTCTTGGCTTCCACAGTATCTCTCACCTGATGTTCCTCAGATATCCCTGGGCATTTTTCCTCATTCTTCTCTGCTGATTTGTCCTTCTCTCCAGCATGACTTAGTATTCGAGTTCATCAAGCCGTTGGCCCTCTTGTTAGATGATTGCATCCCTCCTCCAGGATCTAAATCTCATAGAACGCTGGAAATCCCAAGCGTATCTCCCTTCCAGCCACCCCTTCTGAACTCTAGACACACATATCTAATTGTGTCTTTGATATCTTCACCTGAATGTCTTAAAAACTATTTTTTAGTAATTTTTAGTACACCCAATGTGGGGCTTGAACTCATGAGCTCCAAGATCAGGAATGCTCTGCTCTCCTGACTGAGCCAGCCAGGCACCCCTTCACTTAAATGGCTTATAGTTATCTCACACAGCATATTCTTTCCCATCTAATGAAATTTCTATCTCATTACTCACATAAGCAATTCAGAAATGGAACTTCCATTTCTTCTTCTTATCCATCCAAGGAGATCTGTTGTTTTTACCTATCCCTTGACTTCCCAAATGTAGATTTATTCCACCCATGGCCACAAGCCTACTCCAAGCCACTGTCCTCACTTACCTGACCTCAGGCAAGGGCCCCTGACAGGCTTATTCTTTTTCTCTCACATTTGTATCCCCAGGGCCACTTTTCTGCATAATTCACTTCATTGCATTCTCTTTTATTGTTTGATAGAAGATAAACTTCTCAGCACTGCCTACAAAGCCCAAGGGATCTGGCTCCTGGCTACTTTTCAGAGCTTACACCAGCTTCTTTATCCCTTGCTCATTACTTTCCTAAAATAGTGAATGCAAAATGTCTTTCCTGTTTAGGGCCTTTGCACTTGCTCTTCTCCTGACTCCTCTAACTCATGGATTCTCCGCACGTATCAGAATTCAGCTAACTGTCACTTCCCATGTTCCCTGATTACCTAGAGTTTCCCTCTGATTCGGTTGTTCTCTGTCCACTGTCCTGTCAATGCCATTGACAGTTTTACCCCCCCAAGTGTGATTCGTGAACCAGCAGCATGGGTATCAGTGGTGCTCTTTGTGAGCCTACCTGCTTGCGGGAAATGCAGAACCCCGGCCCCCATCCCAGACCAAAAGAATCAGAATTTGCATCTTAACAAGACCCCCAGTAGATTCACATGAACATTAAAGAGTGTCACTTTGAAGTATTGATCACCACTTATATTTCTTTAGCTATGCACTTGCTTATTGTCTTTGTCCATTAATAGTGTAAACTCCGTGAAGGGAGGGCCTTGGTCACCTTCTTCACTGTGGTATCCCAGTGCTTAGCGCAATGCTTAGCATATGGTTGGCAATCAATACATATTTGATAAATGAGAGATTTAATCTGACTTTCTCAATTGATCCATGAAGAAACTAAGGCTCAGAGAAGGCTAATGACTTCTTTGAAGTTACATAGCTGTTATTAACATGGCCACTGCCAAAAAAGAGAAAAGTGTTCTTGACTTCTAAGAAAGTGTATTCTCTCTGTGTGTGTAACCTTGAGACCAATTTTTCTGGATGATGTAACAAACCTAAAACTTCCTTAGCTATTGTCCCTATATGGGCTTCTGATATTAATAGCAATGATTACTTATTTATATTAGACTTTGTCATTTATATTCCATTTTCACATGCACTAACCTATGTGGAAATTTAACCAGAATAATTGCCATACGCTTTCTTCTATGAAGAACAGAGAAAATGGTACACAGAGCCAGCAAGTTTGTGGTTTCTTTGTTAATAGATTAAGAGATCACTGAAAAAAAGCAAAAAAGAAGAGAAAGGAGGGATGCCTGAGTGTCACAGCTGAGTTAAGCATTCGACTCTTGGTTTCAGCCCGGGTTAGGATCTCAGGGTCATGGGATCGAGCCCTGAGTTGGGCTCTACACTCAGCAGGGAGTCTACTTGAGATTCTCTCTTGCCCTCTCCCTCTGGCGCCCCCCCTGCTTCCCCCTCTAAAATAAATAAGTATTAAAAAAAAAGAAGAGAAAGGAAAATTTCTCATAGAAATAACTGTCAAAGAACCACTTTAGTGGAGTGGACAGCTCTGGCCAGAGGAGGCCTGCCTGGTCGAGGTTGCCCGAGCAGTTGGAGGCTGTCAGAGATAACCCAAGGGTCTAACTTGGATTTTGCTGAAGTGGTTCCTGATTTATTTTAATTATCATTCCTGGACTTACATTTAGTTCAGTGGACAGTTCTGTTTAATTAGAGAAGTTCCTTCCATGATTTAAATTTTGCTTGTCACTCACAGTTTAAAGTTTAAGCTCCTAATTGGTGGCCACGAATGAACCATAACACAGAACTTGGCATTTTCTGACCCTGACATACCCTTTAGATCTGAAATGTACATTCTCTGATGCCAGAGGTGTTCACCACATATCTTGAATCTGGCTTTTTCTCCTACAAGAGGAAAGGCAGTACAGGGGAGTTGGTTCTAATGATGAGGATGTGGTTGATGGAGAATCCACGTTCTAAGAATATGTTCAGATCATTGTCCATAGGCAGGAAGACAACCAGAAATCATCCAGTTCAACCTGCTTCCAACACAGGAGTCTTATACAATATCCTGGTATGGGGCCATCAGTGTAACCTTTTTTTATAATGATAAATACACATAACTCCACAGAATCCACATGCTTATCACCACTGCTCATTTTCAGTTTTGTTTTATTTTTATAATAGCCGTCTTAATGGGTGTGAAGTGGTAGCTTATTGACATCTAGGTATTCTTAAACATTTCCCTCCCTCAAGGTGGCGAGTTCAAAGCAACACCAGGAAAATGTTGCGGACCATCTCTAGTTGTAGAGAATTCTTACTATTTGTTACTAAATCTTACCTTTCTCTAGCAGTGACTCTTAACCTTGGTTGCACATCAGAATCATTTGAGAGCTTTAAAAAATTCCAATATTTAGGCTGCAAAACCCAGACCAATTAAATCAGTGTCTTTGAGATTGGAGCTCATACATCAGCATTTGTAAAGGCACCTTAGGTGATTAAAAAAAATGTTCTCTTTAAATTCAATTATAGTTAACATATAGTGTATTATTAGTTTCAGGGGTAGAATTTACTGATTCATCAGTTGCACGTAATACCCAGTGATCATTGTATCAAGTGCCCTCCTTAATGCCCATCACCCAGTTACCCCATCACCCCACCTACCTCCCCTCCAGCAACCCTCAGTTTGTTCTCTAGAGTTAAGAGTCTTTTCTGGTTTGCCTCCCTCTCTTACTTTCTTTCTCCTTCCCTTTCCCTATGTTTTGTCTCTTAAATTCCACTGAAAAAAAAGCCAAAAATTCCACGGGTGAAATCATAAGGTATTTGTCTTAATATGTAACCAAAGTCGAGAACCACTGCTTCCAACCTGACCGTTGGCTCCACTTAGTTCCATAGCCTGCAGGACATCAGTTGCTACAACCCTATCACAGTGCCTTCTCTGACAACTCTTTTCAAATAGCCAGCCTTTCACCCCCTCCGGCAGTCCTGTCCTCCAGTCCCTCCTAGATTTTTTTTTTACCATAGTATGTATTGCTGGCTGATACTTGGCGTAGTTTCTCATTTATCAGTTCCTTGTTCTCTGTTTCGCTGTCTCTGCTTCTAGAAGACATACAACAATGCCTAATGTAGAGTAAGTGCTCAGAAAACAGTGTGGAATGAATGAATGCATAAATCTGCTCTTATTTCAAATGACAGGGCTTCAGTTAGTTAAAACTAGCTTTTGTGTCTTCTCTGTGGGTCTTCTCTTCTCTGGATAAAACCTTTGTACCTACAGCCAGTCTTCAAAGACGTTGATGAATAAACCTCACTGTTAGGGATACATTGTCTTTCTTTCACTAAATTAGGAAATAATTGAGTACTTCCCATGTACTGCCCATACCTGTACACACACATTGCCGATCAGACACTGTGCTAGGATCTGGGAATTGCAGTGAAAAAAAGAACCAAAGTCATTCTGTGGGAGCAAGACACAGACAGTGGTCAACAACACAAATCATTTCAGATTACAAGTGCTATAAAGAAAATACACAGTGTTTGTTGGCTGTGGCACATTACATGGGGATTAATTTTAATCTGAGACCTAAAGGACAAGAAGAAGCCAGCCACTGAAGAAGCATTCCAGGAGGAAGGCACAGCAAGTACAGAGACTCTGACGGGGGCTTGGCGGGCATATTTCAAAAGGGCTCTCAGTCAGAGCCTCTGAGAAGGACAAAGAGAAAAACCACCGTCACCTCCTCTGTTAGACGCTTCACCTGCATTCACGTGACCTAAGATTAGGTTAGTTTGGGGTAGCCATATCATCCTCTTGAAGCCTTTTCCACCTGAATTAAATCTTCACTGCCCAATATTTGTAACCTGTTGGTAGTTGGAATTTAGGTCTGGAAGAGTGATATGGATGAACCTAAATTGAATTTCTTTTCATGAACCCTTAACCATGACCACTTTAATCAATCAATCAAAACACTTGTCAGCAGAGTAGAGGAACTTGCTGGTTTTCCAACCATTGTAGAATGCTGGTTCTTTATTCCAATTGGCACCTTGTCTTCCACACCTAATGGAAAAAATTTTGGCTGAGGCCAGAGCTAGAATGTGGTGGGCTACTGCTCTTTGGGGCCAGCAGCCATCTTGGTTTTCAGTTGAAGTAGCTCAGTAAAGACAGCTGTTTCTTGTATCATTGGGACCCCGTGTTTCCAGTGGTGGGCTCACAGAACAAGCAGCTTCTCCCAAAGCAGACGCTAATATATTTTGACAGTTCACTTCTCCCCTCTGGGCCTCAGTTTCTCCATGTTGTAATGTAGGGTGTGGGTCTGGAGGTTTTGAGATCCTTTGAAACTTCATTAAAGAAGAAAATTTTATTACTACTCTATTAAAAATAAAACTTTTTCCTACAGCTTCTTAATAACCTGCAGATTTTATGCTTTCATTGATGGGACACTTGCTTCCAAATTAATAAAATAAATGCTGAGTTTGTGCTAGGAGGGAAGGTTTATAGGACCAAATCAGATGCTGAAATTGACAAGAACACAGATTTGAGCTGTGATGTTGGGCACCAAACCAAAAGAAACAGGATTCAGGGCAGTGAAAGGAGCCCCTGAGCATATTGATCGGCTGCTATCTTTGTGATGGACTTCCCAGAATCGGAGATCTGTTTATTCAGGTCAGAACCATCTTCAAGCCGTGACCTCTCCCCCGGACAGCCCACCTGTACACAGCAACTTGCATACGGGCAGGGGCAGGGTTCTGGAGACACAGTTGCCCTTGTATTCACGCAGACCCTGGTTCAAGTCACTGTCATTCATTCATCCGACAAATATGAGTGATACTTTGTAACTGAATTGATCAGTGGGTAGAACAGACAAGGGGTCTGCCTCATGGAGCTTACATTCTAGCTGGGGAAGTGCACAAAACAGGAACCAACCTAATCCATTTCTGAGCACAAGCTGAGATAAGTGCTCTTAAGGAAAGTCACAAACTCTCTGATGGAGAATAACTGCAGTTTCAGGGTAGTTAATTCTCCTTTCTGAGCCTCCTCCTCCTTATGTGGGAGTTAACTAAGATAACATGTTAAGTGACAGGTAGAGACATTGGCATACACTGGGTGCACAATAAATGTGTATTACAGCTGTGATGTTGTAGTTACCTTCCTGAGGATAAGTGAGGGAAAAAATTTCCTTTCCTGTGTCTCAGAGTTTCCTTTAATTCTGTGTGTGTGTGTGTGTGTGTGTGTGTGTGCACACGCGTGCGTGTGCCTGTGTGCATGTGTGTCTTCCAGTTCCAAGGAGGGTTTTGGGTCAGTGGAGAAGGTCGTGCTGCTCACGTTTCTCTCAGCGGTTATCCTGATGGCCATCTTGGGGAACCTGCTGGTGATGGTGGCTGTGTGCAGGGACAGGCAGCTGAGGTGAGTAGCAGGAGGAGATCTCAGAAGGAAACCGGGGTAGAGTTCTAGACTGTCCCTGGACAGTTGGGGTCTGACCTGTGAATTCCATTACAATTGTAATTATGAAAGGGAGATGATATTGTGAAGTAGAGCAGGGAATAGGTGACACATAATTCCCCTTGACTAACATAACCGGTGGAAGCACTTACGGTCATCTCTGTCCCATCTTTTTTCTTGTGTTCAACTTAGGGTTTTGGCAGGGGGTCGGTAATAGGTGTGATCGCTATATGTGTATATACACACATGCAATTGTTGAGGGCATGTATAGTCTAACCCCCCCACTTTATCAGTGGTTCAGAAAAGGGGTGGCTGCCCAGTGACTGATCTAGGATTTAAACCTGTGTCTTCTGCTCTTTCCATTGCGTGAGTCTCAACCCAGCTGCAATTAAAATCACCTGAAGACCTCTTGAAAATTGATAATGTGTAGTATAAGTATATCCCATGTAATATTTGGAACATACTTATACTAAGTACTTATTCATTGTTTATTTGAAATTGAAAGTTAAGTAGGAGTCCTCTTTTTTATCTGAAACTCTTGGCGGGTGGGTGTGTGGGTGGTTTAATCACCCAAAGACTCTGAACTAATTGATCTGGGGAGAGACATGGGCGTTGATATTTATAAAAATTCACCAGGTGATTCTAGGGTTCAGCCTGGATTGAGATCCTCCAGGCCATAAATGAGCATAAAAGATGTGGTCCTGCCTCACCTTTGGCCTTCCTCTCCAAGCAAGGCATGCACGAACCCAGGGATGATGCAAAGAAAGTGTAAAAGCACAGTTCTGACCAGTGTCATGAACGTGAGGCACACAGTAGTCAGTCTCAGAGTGGAAAAGAGTGGAATTTGACGCCATTTATGAGGAAGGCCCTTTGGGAGGGTCCCCTGAGAATAACCAAACCATGGCCTGAAGGGAAGAGCAGGTAGGGAGAGAGGGCAGCCTCCTTAGGCCCTCAGGAGGGGATCCACGCATGGGGGACTCAAATCAGGCCTGCATGGCCTCAGGGAAGAAGATGGGAGGGATTTGGGTGCAAGGGGTCTGGAGAAGTTGGGTGGTTGGACCGTGCTTGCTGTGTGACAGCGGGAAAGGGAATCTCACAGAATGCATTGCGCAGTTGACTTTTTTTCCTTTATCTCTCTCGCTTCTTTCTTTGTTTCCTTCTTTTTTCTCTCCTGCTCCTTTCTCTCCCCTTTTCCTTTGTCCCTCCGCCTGCTTTCACTCACAGGAAGATAAAAACCAATTATTTCATTGTATCCCTTGCCTTCGTGGATCTGCTGGTTTCGGTGCTGGTGATGCCCTTCGGTGCCATTGAGCTGGTTCAAGACATCTGGATTTATGGGGAGATGTTTTGCCTCGTCCGGACATCTCTAGACGTCCTGCTCACAACGGCATCGATTTTCCACCTGTGCTGCATTTCTCTGGATCGGTAAGGGCAGAGCAGTGGGCACAGTGGAGCTCCATGCTGGGGGCAAGGACCTGGTCGCTATTGGACCACGCCCTTCTTTCTTCCCTAGTTCATTAGAAGTGATGAATCTCAGAGAGGTGGATCTCGCTACTCACTGGGTTCCCCTACTCTCTAGTCTCAGCAGAGGGCTCCTTTTTAGGCCCTCATCTCTCAAGTCCTGCAGACACAGAGTTTTGCACAGCTTAGGAGCTGCCTGCAGGGAGCTCACGATCTAGTCAGTGACAGGTGTGGGCGATCATATCTGCTCTAGAGCTCCACATTCTATACCGATGGTGTGATCAAAACTCCGAGGGAGCGAGAATCAATATCCCAGCCCCATAGGCAGCAGGGCTGGTTCAGAATGATAGTCTGATGTTTAAACATGACCTCCTCCCCCAAAATGTGTCTGTATCATGATTTTGTGTGCATGCAACTTGGAGAAACTTTTCTGGAAAATTAATTATAAAATCCCCAATAATTGCTTCTTTGGGAGATACAGGGCTAGCATGCAAATTTTATTCTTTTTCTTCACATTTGACTTCGGGAGGCCTAATGATTTCCATCTTTGCCTTATTTGCTTGAGATGTACATTCATCAGTCATATTAGGAGTTTTCATTTCCAGTCCCTGCGTGTTTGTATTCAGTAGCAAAAGCAGAGTGCAATTTAAAGCTCAGATGGTCTTGGGGCCCTAGGCCACCCTGGTGCCCGCATCTTAGGGGTAGCTCCCAAAGGAGAGTGTGGTGTGCAAGCCACATGTCGTCAGAAGGAGCAGGAACAAACATTTCCTGTCTCTCGAAGAGTCCAGCAGACCCGGTTTTTCCTCTGGTCCAGGGATAAGTGGCTGTTTCTTTAATTGGGGGATGGGAAAAGCAGTTGACTAAAATTAGAGATTGCGATGTATCTAAAATATGTGTCTTTAAACACAAAAATCAGAGTCCGTCCAGGGAATTACTCACTCTGGGGAAGGTCCCGAGGGCCTGAAACCAGCTGTGAGAACAGCGGATTGGTCTCCTATCCCATGGGACAGGTGCTGATAGGAATGGCAAGGGTAACGGCCAGCTCTGTTTAAATTGTGTGCGTTCTTTCTCGCTCTTGCTCTACCAAGAGCACAGAGTCGAATGTGCTCAAGGAAATGCACATATGATGAGACTGTAGCTCTCGACAATGACATTGGTAAGTCTGAACTGCTGGCTGGCAGCGAGACCCATAGCGCGTCATCGTTTGCAATTTGCATTATTTACGGCAATCTGACTTCAGTCCATGCAAGACTTGAAGATGGTCACTATATACATGGACATTCACGTGGGAAGAAATGAAATGTCAGGAAGTAGAAGACGCACGGAAATGTTGCAGGGTAGTCTGAGTGTGATCATTGCCAAAATGAGTGCCAAGACGGGAAGTATTATAGGGATTTGGAGAAGGCAAAGCTGAGGGGATTGTGGCACCTGGAGGTAACCTTCCATTTGGGGCAAAAGCAGATGAGCTGAGTAGGGACTAAGAATGGGGGGGACGTGTAGAATTATCTTCCTGATATGGGAAATTGACGCTGAGCAGTCCTGAGGGAAGGACTGAAGGTTCCCTAGGGAGATTTGGCTTCAGAGTTCCAGATTAACTATCAGGTTCTTTTGAAATCATAAAATTTTCCCCAAGTGGGCGGGAGCTGTCATGAAGCAGGATGGACTGGTCACTACGGACCATCTGCTTTAAGAACTGAAGAGATTTGGGTTCAAATCCCCTCTCTGCCAATGTTTAGCTCTAAGAATGGTGGTAAGTTATTAAGCTTTTCTGTCTCCATTTTCTCATCTCTAATAACAGGGGCAATAGCATCTATTTTATAGGACTGAAGTTAGGATTAAGTGAGATAGTCCATCAAAGGCATAGCACTGGCCCAGCTAGACACCGTCCACAATGCTAGTGGATGTTAATATCAGTTTCTGCAACTGTGCATGCACCTCATGATCCTTCTTAAGGAACTTGGACCTCCTCAGTGAATAGCTGCTCCAGCAGATGCATCCTCCAGGAATCAGGTAGTTGTTCTTAATGTGGTCTTTCCTTATCCCCTGCCTTTAAACAGTAAGTGCTACTGATTTTCCTTCCTAAACAGATCCAACTCTGTTTCCCTCCATCTTTATTATCCTAGTCCAAACGAATGTCATTTCTTGCATAAGCACCTCTGCAACCTCCTAATTATTCTCCCCATATCTACTTTATCCTCCTCCAATCTGCTCGCCCCTCATAAGAGCTCATTGCCAGAGTCAACCATGCAACTCTGATCTTATTGCTCCTTTGCCTGAAACCCTTCAATGGCTGTCATCACCCTGAAACAATGGCTGGGATCAAGACCAGACTTCTTGGCCTGTGGGGGTTCGTGCCATCCATTTCTGTCCCCAGCCTCACTTGATGCCCTTCGCCAGTCTCAGTCCCTGGGCTGCAAGCTCTCTTGGCCTTCTTTCTCTCCCTAGTGCTCTGTGCTCCGACATCCCAGACCTTAGCTCCATCCTCTGCCTGGAAAGCTCCTTTGCCTCCTCCTTTCCTGCCTGTTTTTCAGATTTTAGCTCAATCCTTTCCTCCTTCCAGAAGCTGTCTCTGACCCCATCAAACCAATTCTGCTTTATAAAATTTAGTGCAATTGTGATTTAAATTAATTCTTTAACTTTTTTGCATGGATACTTTTTATTGAAGTAGAATCAACATGCCGTGTTATGTAACTTTCAGGTGCACACACAGTGCTTCAACAATTCTGTATATTACTTAACGCTCACCACGGTAAGTGTGGTGACCATCTGTCACCATACAACGTCATTACGATTTTATTGACTATATTCCCTGTGCTGTACTTTTCACCTCTGTGATTTATTCATTTTGTAACTGGAAGCTTGTACCTCTTATCCTTCTTTATCTATTTCACCCACCCCCACCCCCCACTTCCCCTCTGGCAGCTCCCTGTTTGTTCTCTGTATTTAAGTCTGGGGGGGATTTTGCTTCTTTTTTGTTTGTTTGTTTGTTTGTTTTCTTTCTTATATCCCACTCATATGTGGACTATCTCTCTTGAGGGGAGAAAGTGCAAGGATATGAATAAGGACAGGGTCCCGCGCTCATGGAACTTTTTTTTTCCCCTTTTTGAAAATGGGGAAATTAACAATTGACTAGTAATTACATAAATACTGATTGAGGTATTTGGTAAACACTGTTCAACAAGTGGAGTGTTCAGTACACTCTCTTTTTGAGGGAATTCTCTCAAAAATCCTCCGTGCCACCATTAGTTCCATTTCCTTCTCTGATAGTGGACGTCAAGACCTCTGACGCCATAAATAAGATGGAGTCAGATAGTTTCATTTGGTTTGTTTCCTCAGGGAGCCTGGGAAAGTTGCCAGTTGTCTCTAGCATCTCTTGTCCCTACAGCGATATTCTCACTGGGCTGGAAGGTCCACCCTGAACGTGACAAGACATCTTAGCCTGGAAGGGTACGCTCTTATTTATCATCTAGCTTCTGTTTTGCTGTGTCCCTCCCAGCCTGACAGTTGGTCTAGACTGGACTGGGCTGAGCCAGGGCACGGGATGAGTGTGTCAATGAGATGTGATTCCTGGCAAGGTGTTTTGTCTTCCTCTCTGGAGCTACCCTGAGTCTGTGGGGACAGCTGATCTAGGGTAGCGCTTCCCAGGCAAGAACACTCACGGTGATTCTTAATTCCACTCGGATGGCAGACCTTTGGATCAAAGCAAGATGGAGGACTCCATTAATATTATAAAATGTTTTTTCCCAACTGCAGTGCTCCATCCGCTGTGTTTCTGGTGCTTTGAGAATTGAATCCTATTAATGAAAGTTGATTGCCTTGTTAAAAATCATTTCTGAAGCATAATTAAACTACATGTATCATATAGTATGGGTCATGGGAGACCAGAAAACTGCATTAAAAGCACTATAGTACAGTTGATTATTTTGAATCTAAGGTTCTGTGGTGAATGGAAACCAAGTATCTGTCATAGAGTACTGGTTTTAATCCAGCCACTAAACACCGTGGAAAATAGTTATGTGTGTTGTCCTAGAAAGACACTTGTGTGTGTTATTTGGAAAAAAACAAAAACAGAAAACAAGTGTCAGATTTTAATGTTTAGAGTAATTCCACTTCTGTAAAATAAATATAGAGATGTTTATATCTAGGCATACATGAGGGAGTGTGAGATGGGCAGAGGCAGACAGAGAGAGAGAGATTGATTACAAATGAAATTGCACCAAACCATTAACAGTTACATGGGTGGTGGGGGGGGGACAGTTGGGAGTGGTCCTGGCAAGACTGGGTAATCAGTTGGATTGGGGTCGGGAGACATCACTCTTACTAACTTCTGAAATATAAGTTTTACTAAAACTTCAGTTTTCCCTTTCCTAGATGTTGACACTTCTCGAATGTAGGAGTATCCGTGATAGCCTTTTGCTGAAAGGGCTCCTTAGACCAGCACATTCTCAAGTCACTATCAAGTCAGAGAACATTGTGAAATTAGGCTAGGAGTTCCCTCTGGGGGCTGAGCAAGCAGAGAGCACAGACATCTTTCTGGCCAACATGTCCCCCCTGCTTTCCCACAGGATGTCCTGGATTCACCCCCAGGGGGAGCCCTCACCATCTTCTAGGGTCAGTGCACTCCACCTCCCCCTGACCCGTCCATCATCTTCCTTGGCCCCGCCCCAGGTCATGACCTTCCGCCTGACCCACCGCAGCAGCCTCTTTTCCAATCATCACAGTTTTTAACAAGCGTGACAGTAATACCTGGGCATCGTAAAAGAAAAAAAAAATGCTGTCAGTTTACAAGTAGAATATCAAAAGGTCTCCATTCTCCCTCTGCACCTCCACATCTGAAAACCCTAGAGGTAACCACCAGTTATCTCTGTACTATAGTTACCTACAGTAACTAGTAGCTCCCCGCCAGTTCCAGTAATTTTATATGCAAGAAGCGCACTTCAGTGAGTGTATTTTTGGTTTACTCAAAGGGATTTATGTTCTAAATAAGCCTTTGGAAAGGGCTTTCCCTGTATATATCCCAATGAATTTCCTGAATGTAGTGTCTTGACCAACTTCCTTCTCAGATGATGTATTAGCAGCGTGTGACAGAAAGTAAATTGATTGGTTCGGTTAGCTAAAAAGTCTGGCTTCAGACGTGGCCCTCGTAGTGTTTGAACAATGCCATCGTTCTCTCCCTCTGTCTCTCTCTCCTGCTTGTGTCTGCCTTTTCTTCTTTCTTCTGTCTCTTCCTTCTCATTTTGTCTCCCTCTCCTTCTCTGTACATTTCTCTGTGTTTTTGTCTTTCTATCTGTCCTCTCTTTCCCTATGCTGTGTTCTTACTGGATTCAGTCTCAAGCTGGGGTTAGAAAAATGAGTCCTGGGGCGCCTGGATGGCTCAGTGGGTTAAGCCTCTGCCTTCGGCTCAGGTCATAATCTCAGGGTCCTGGGATCGAGCATTGGGCTCTCTGCTCGGTGGAAGCTTACCTTCCCCTCTCTGCCTGCCTCTCTGCCTACTTGTGATCTCTCTGTCAGATGAGTGGATAAAATCTTAAAAAAAAAAAAAAACCAACCCGAATTTTAAACCATTCTTAACTCATGAGTTCACAAGAGAAGAAACCTAAATGCTCTTTCTTATGGAAGAACTTTGGCTGCTTTTGCTTGAGTCACTCTCGTCTTGACCAATCACGATGGTGGGACGACACACCGCGGTTGCGGGGCAGAGGTGAGGTGCTATGGCGGTCAGCCTTACCCAAAGCGTATGGCCTGGGAGAACAGCAGTTCCCTCTGGAAGAAGGATGTTGGGCAGACAAGAATAGTGGACATCAGTTTCTAGGCTGGTTGAGGGACCAGCCTAGAGGAGCCTCCACAATAAAACAAAGGTTTGCTATTCCCACCTCTTCTTGTTTCAGGCCAAACATCCCTAGATCCTTCCACTGGCCTCGTAGTCCAAACTTTTTAGACTTTTAACCATCTCGATCTCCTCTCCCTCATCAGTGCTGTACTTTGTCCTGTATTTGGCATCAAATGCAACCCCCTTTAAAATGTCTCACTTCTCCCAGTATGCCTTCCCTAGGGCATTGCAAGATTTCCTCATTGATACCGAATTGCCACCCTTTCCCTTGGCAGCTCAAGAACTTGATAGGTTTTATCTGCAAAAACTCTTCCAACCATTTCTCAGTCACAGATTTTCTTTTAAAACAGGTGTACTTGTTAAACATATGATTCTGACTCAAAGGTTGCGTATTTCATGCTGTGCTAGAGAGAAATGTGTCCGCGCTTCTTCAGGCTCTCCCGGTGGCTCCACTCAGTTTCGTAACATATACATGAAAAGTGCCTGTCCTTGTGAACTTGTGTCACACAGTTACGTTTGTTTTCCCAACGGGATTGAAATGTGCTTCTGTAAGGAAATCGTATTATGTTTCCCCTTCTCACATATTCTCTGGGGCCTGGTTCATGCTTTGTAAGTAATAGTAATATTTGTTGAGTGAATCTAATGCTAGAGGATGCGGATTCTTATTTTTATATTCATTTCATCAAATATGCTTTGAGCACTTACTCACTGCTAGGAGCTGAGCAGAGCAGTGGAAGTGCCGTGGTGAGCAACCAGAAAAAGCTCTGAATCACAGAGCTTTTAGTCCAGTAAATACTGGTAGTCAATACGGAGTTAGAGGAAAGTGGTGGCCACTGAAATCAAGGAGAACTTGGCCTCCAAATCGGGGGAAGCTCTGGGAGGAGGTAACGGTGAGGCTGGGATCTGTGGAATATGAATATGTCGGTAGGTAAAGGGGAAGAAGAGGAGGCATGGGGAAAGAAGGTTCGGGAAAACAGCATGTGCAAAGTCCCAGAGGTTTCTCAGTGACACCTTATCAACTCTAGGCTAAATTCTTACCTTGTCTTTCAGTGCTTTTCCCAACTTGTCCTCAGTCTGTTTTTCCTACCTCCGATCCCACCCACAAGTGATCCGTCATCATATCCTGAGTATGATATGTTTTCTCGTAGTCCCGTGTTGCTGCCTGTGTCTTGCTTTCCTTTTCTTCTGATGAACTCTCACCTTTTCCTATTCAGGCAAAATACGTCCCTTTCTTCACCAACTGGCCAGGGTTCATTCCCAAAGATTTGTTGTTTCTTCCTCTGAGCTCCCATAGAATGTCAAATATCAGTCATCATTTATCTTAATCGTTGGTTTATGTCCTTCTCACCCTAGACTAGAAGCTCCTTGAGAGTCAGCCTTCAACTCACCTGTCCTGTGCTCTTCTGGTCAGTCCCCAGTATCTGCTCCAGGCTCATTTAGCTGATGCTCTGAGATGTGACTTGCGGTGGCCTGGGCAGACTTTAGTGTTCATTTTTCTGCCCTTCTAGAATGTGCAATGTAGCAAATAGTTAAGGATGAGGCCTGGGGTGCTAGACTGCCTGAATTCAATCCTCACTTGAGCAGTTATCAATTGCCTAATCTTGAGAAGTCACCTAAACTTTCTGGGTTTTATCTCCTCAGCTGTACCATTGTATTAATAATAGTACCTCCTCTTTGGAGTTTATGAAGCATGAATAGCTGAGTGCATGCAGAGAACATAAATCAGTGCATGGAACATAGTTAGCATTCAATACATGTTAACCACAGTACCGTTCCGCTATTGTTTTCCTCTTCAAGTGCAAATTTCTGCCGGTGGTTGCGGTGACTTCCCAGACACTGGTAACTGACTCTTCCTTTGTGTTGAATGCCTGAGTGTCCTTCAAGGTTTGCCCCGCAGCCTGACAGCACTGCGCCTCTCCCCCCTGGAGAGCTTACCCATTCAGTGGCTTCACCAGCACCCCTGCTCTCATCTCGCCTGCAGCCTTGTCCCGTGCCGGACTTGGGGGTCCCATCTGTGCCTGCCTCTGCGGCATCTTGCCTTAAGCTTCTGTCTGTCTTCTTAATTCTAGCGTGCCCCAACTGGAAATTTCTATCATAGACTAATATCCTTTTCTACTTTGTACATCAAAGGTGCATCTGTTAGTCATCTTTTAGTCATTTAAGTCATTTAAATGCAATTCTTTGAAGTCACCTTTGACTTACCTATCATGACCAGCTGGATGCCAAATTGTAGTTGTATTTTCATCAATATCTTTCCAATCCATCTTCCTCCTCTTCCCTTCTCCCCCCCCCCCATTTCTTGATTGTTGCTGTAAGTTTTTTGTTATTATTCCTGTGTATTATCTTATTTAGCAGGAGTATCTTTAAATTATTTAAATATATTTCAATTTTTTCCAGTGTTCTCATCTCAGAAAGCTTATAGTATGCCTCATAGTCTCCTTCCTCTTCCTAAATAGGCTTGCTTTGGTATAAACTTGCCCATTTATTTACCAGCATTACTGGAGCAGAGACTTTGGCCAAAATGGGTTTAAGTCCCAGTTTTACTGTATCCTGGCCGTATGATATTAGTCCAGTGGATTGAACTCTCTGGGGCTCAGTTTCCCCATATTTAAAATGTGGATAATGAGGGGTGCCTGGGTAGCTCTTGATTTTGGCTCAGGTCATGATCTCAGGGTCATAGTATCGAGCCTCGCACCAGGCTCTGCACTGAGCGTGAAGCCTGCTTAAGACTCTTCCTCTCCCTCTGCCCCTCCCCGCCCCAGAGTGGCTATAGGAATGAGATACAGTATAGAATACACCTCCGGCCGCAGAGTGTGCACTCAGTGAGTGGGCGGCAGGTCTGGTAGGAAGAGCAGTTATTGTAGCAGAGAGAAGAAACAGACAATTACAGTACAAATGGAGAGTGGCTGTGTCACAGGCATAGACAAAGTACTATGAAAAAGCAGACTGGAGTGGGGAACTGCTTCCAGAGCTCTAGCAGAAACAATTCTCTCCTAGTGTTTTTTTGTGGGGGGGGGCAGGGCATAAAGAACTTTCAAGGTGACGGGACCCTTGAGCTAAGTCTGGAAGGGTGGATGGGACAGTCATCCAGTGCCTGCTGGCAGATTGCTCAATCCATACGTGTCCTAAAGGTTACCTTGGAAACCTTCATGTGTGTCCAGTAAGCCCAGCCGCGATGTTTTCAGATGACAGTTTTGGCAGATTATTCCTTTTTCTTTGGTGTATAAATAGCTCAAGAAGACCCTTTCCTAGACAGCTGATACTCCCCTTCTTGCAAGTTTTCTGATCTTGAAGGTACAGAATATATAACAGAGAGGAGCACGGTAAGCATTCGATCTGCAGATTGCACAGGGGGCTATAGTTCCTGCAGAGGCCCAGTCTGGTGCCCTTCAGATCTCTGATGGAAAGGTGTCTCTCCCTGTCCCCACACCCACACAATTTTTCTTACTGGAACCAAAGTTCTCACTCTGCTTTTGGGTACATTCCCAGCCCCCCTTCATGTCCCTGGCTCCTGATGAATATCCCTGCTGGGCTCTTTCTTCATTGATCCTCTAGGTGACTGGCCACTTGCCAGGCCCCTCCGGGAGCATAAGGAAAGCCCTTTAGTTGTGTGTGTGTGTGTTTTTTGTTTAAGCTTCTGCTGCTTCTCTGTCTCTTTCAAAGGGGAACCAGAGCAACGGGGATATTATCAAACCAGTTACTACAAGCAGAAAGATAAATCTGTTTATCCAGAGCTCTGCCACAAAATGTTTGGATAGATCCCCCTACTGGAGGGAGGACTGCTATCCAGCCGATGAACTTCACAGTTAAACCAGACTATATATTACTTGTTTACTTGTTGTGTTTATCTATATAACATCTGCCCCAAAACTTAATGGCTTGAACAGCAATGTATTATTAGATCTCACAGTTCTGTGCACCAGGAATTTGGGCTTGGCTAAAGTCCCTTCATAGTGTTTAGCTGGAGACCGGACTAGCCTGGAGGGTCCAAGGCAGTTTATTACATGCGTAGCACCTTGGTGAGGTTATCTGGAAAGCTGGGCTCAGCTGGGCCCCTCTCCCTGTCCACAGGGTTCCAGGTCTCTATCCCTGAACTCATGTTAATCCATGTTAGATTTCGTACATGACAGCTTTTGGCTCTGAGAAACCAAGAGCCTTCTTAAAAATTAGTCTTGGGACTGGCTTATAATACTTCTCATGAATTCTTGGTTGCAGCAGTCACAAGACAGCCCAGATCCAAGGGAAGGGATGGGCTCTCCACTTGTGGATGGAAAGTATCAAAGTACTTGTGGCCATCTTTAATCCAACACGCTTACAAACTCTTACAAAAACTGAGATGTAATTAATCTGCTTTTACACTTAAGAAAACAGACCCAAGGACACCAAGTGATTTGTCAAATGTTGGAAGGAATATCCACGAAAGAGTTGGGACTAGAACTGCTTTTTTTGCTAAAGGCAAAATGCCCTTGTAACTAATAAATTTACTGATTCAGTGGCACTCTCTATGCCCTTAGTCCAAAGTCTTGAAGACCATTTATGAATTGGGAACTGGAGAGGCGGGGATTCTGTGGTGAAAGATTTGTTTTCCTGATCCCATTGCAATACTTGGGTCTTAGAAGTCAGGTGCTACTTCATATCTTCTTTTGTGCAGCTGGTATCTCTTTCTTTATCTGATCTTGATTAGACATTTGGTCTCAGTGACCATATAGGATGTTGTCTTCAATCATTTCAGGTAGGAGAACTGGGCCTGGGTTAAGTCCATAAGAGGATACTGCACATGATCAAATTCATTGCTTGCAACCAATATGGTCTCAATGCTTCCATTCACTTTTAGGGACCAACTCATTCCCCATTTCATTTCTTATAATTGACTCCTAGAAGAGATGTTGAACTGAGTGACTTCCATTTTATTTGTTAAATAATTTAGAGCCCCTGATTCCAAAATGCATTTGAATGTATTTGAATTCATACACACACACACACATACACACACACACACACGTAAATGCCCTCTGATCTTCTGTATATATATGTGTATCTATATACTTATATATACTTATGTGCTTAGGTATTAGCTATATACATAAGAGATCAGAAGGAATAGAGGTAAAAATAATAACCATTATTGTTAATCTTTATGTGCCAGGAACTTCCTATTTCAAAACATTGTTTCATCAGTTCTCACCATCAAGGAGGTGGACACAATGATTTCCACGTTACATGTGAGGGAACTGGATTGTGGAGAGGTTACATAACTGATCCTGAGACCACAGAGCTAATAAATGGTTAAGGCAGGGAGACTTGATACCCAGATCAAGACATAAAGTTGACTGCTCAAATCTCCTCTAATTCTGAGAATCTAAGGTTCCAAGTTATTCTCCTTGCTCCTTCTGCTTTCCCTGTGGCTAGATGGCAGGAAGTGAGGAGGAAGAATTTTCCTTAATTGCAGGACGAGTGGGGAAGAGATTAGCATGGAGCTTAAAATACATGACTGTCTGCTAAGAGTTGTCAAAGTAAATTGTGTCCCCAGAGACATTTAAAAGCAATTTGAGCACATATCTACACATGGCTGCAGTTGGGGAAGCTGGTGGCTGGGCTACCAGAGGGGATTTTAATGGAGTTCTATAAGCCATAGTTTGAAATGTTTTTGCATAAGACATTTCTTTGCAAAAACCCATGCCACATCTTAGTTACTCCGGGCCATCTGGAACCTCACTTGTCACTTGAACATTCATTTAACCACTTTGTAAAAGTTTTCTAATTAAAGAGGAATGAGACTTGTCCAAAGGAAGTCTGGAGAACAGATCTTGCAGATAAATCTATCCCTAAGATGAAACAAAACTGCTTTCCCTAATGAGCACTGTCCACCTAGCCTGTGAACCAACAATCCGTTCTTTTGAATTTGTTGTAATTCAGCTTCTTTAGTGGAGCACGCAGCAATGTTGATTGCAGTGGACATTTTCCAGTTCAAAAAACTTTTGCTCGCTCATCCTGGCATAGTATGCAAAAACCTCCGAGACAGTGGTTTTCAGAGTTCCCAAACCACCAGCAGCAATGTCACCCAGGAACATCACGGAAATGCGAATTCCTGGGCCCCGTTCCAGATCTTCTAGCAGCCTGTTTCAGCAAACCCTCCAGGTGATTCTGTTGCGTGCTACAGTGTGAGAACCACTGCCTGTCAGCTGACCTTCTTAGATGTATTTTTCCCTACGTCCTTACACACACTCTGGTATAGCTAACTTGTACTCTTTTTACATTTATATGGCTACGTGGACACATGGATATAGATTTATGGATTTATGATACATAAATGTGTAATAAACATAAGTATGTATTTATTTGTATATTTATTTATTTAATATATAATATAAAATTTTATATAATATATAAATTATATATCTAAATTATATATATATTTGATATGCATAAATTATATATATAATTTCTGTCTCCTGGCCTTTGTCCATACTGTTTATAGGACATAGATTATGCTTTCTCCTCTACCATCCTGACCCAGGCTCTGGTATCCACCTTAAAAGACATTTGTTGGAGGAAACCTTTCCATTCCTCTGCTAAATATGACCCTTACACCCCAAAAGCCTGGTCCCACATTGTAATGGAATTTATTTTAAATGGTGGTGACTAAGGGTTTATTATTGATGCAGCCCATTCTGTGCATATCCACCCTCTCTAGCACTGTACGAGACATCTCGTGGATCTAGTGGTAAACAAGGCAGACATTTCTGGAACTTATAAGTCAGGTAAGGTGGACTTTTTTCCCTTCCTGTCATAGATCATAGCTCTTTGAGGGAGTGTGGGTGTCTTGAACCACTGGGTGTCCCCCAGGCTCTATTAAGTTACGGTGAGCAGGGAGAAAGCAATGTGCTAGTCTTCTCTGCTCTGTAGAGAATGCACGGGGGTCTTGTGCTGTCACTGGTGATGGCACACTGTAGTGCATGCCAAGGACACGGAGGGCCTGCTGTTGGGGGCACCTCACCGCTTCCAAACCAGGCTTTCTTAACCTCACCACTGTGGACGTTGTAAATTAGATGATTCTTTGTTGTGGAGTGCTGGATGGTCTTGTCCATTGTGAGACATGGAGCATCTCTGACCTCTGCTCACTAGTTGCTAATAGCATCTCCCTTCCCAGTTGTGACAACAACAAATGTCTCTGGACATTGCCAACTTCTCCCTCTAGACAGAGTACCAAGTACCCCTTGGTGAGCAAAGTCAACCTGGGTTGAATCCAACTGTGCATATGTGTCCTACAGAAAGTAAGACTTCAGAAAAATATAAAAGCTCTCCTTACATGTCTGTAGGACCATTATGCGGAAAAAGAGTTCAAGATAGAAATGTGTGATTGAGCCAGAGGGTGAAGCTGGAGGTTGATAGAGGGTCAGTTGTGGAAGGAACTTCCTTAACTTCCGGATAGTCTTACCTTTAGAAAGTAATGCGGTGGGCTGTGGCAAGTTCCCAATCCCTAGGAATCCAGGCCTGATACACTTCATTTTAGAGAGGATTTGGGGGTTTCAGGATTCTGAGGATCCTACAAGTTTCTGAGATTCAGCATTTCTGATTGTTTCTAAAGTGGCTTTTAAAGAATTAGAATCATCCCTTGAGGACTTTGGGGAGGGGGCAGAGTGAAGTGACAAATTTAATGTCCTGGTCCTTGAGTCAAACTGCCGGGACTAGATCCCAGCTCAGCTCTCACCTTGGACATTCTGGGACTTCTGTGTGTTTGTTTCCTCATCTACGACCTGGGTGCCTTTGTTGTTCCTGTCTCAGGGGTAGTTCTGAGGACTAAATGAGATAATACAGGGAGAGCCCTTGGTAAGTAAATGTGTAGTAACTATTAACTCAGTCAGTGCGCTTTGCCTGAGAGCTTGCAAATTTAGCTACTTCTACCTAGTGGTGGTGTTATGTGTGTTTTGGGGCAGTTCATGAAAAGCTAAATGGTTTTGTTATTTGCAGGGATAATATAATTCAAATATAGGAATTAAAAAACAACCACGACAAGTAACAGTCAAGTTATCTGATTTCTGCCCAGTCCCTGATCCGTAAACAAAGGTTAGAATTTTTAAGGTAACTCCATTAGTCAATTAACACTTGGACTCAATTTTTATTCATCATTTTATTCAGTTTTGTTTATTTTCACCTACTTAATTTAGATTCTTGAATGCAGACTTCAAGAGAATATTTATTTTTCTCAATTCATTGCCAGAAAGCAAAGATTAGAAAGTTATCAGGAAAGATAGTGGCTTACTTGGGGCAGCTGCCTCATGCATGCTGAAGCCTTGGTAAGAATCTTGAACCCATCAGTCACGTGGCTGCTATGATCTGAGCTCCAAATAAAAACCTCGCATTTTCTACTCCATGCCACTTAAAAATCAAAGTATGTCTGTCGTTAGACAGCATCAGGCTGAATATGATGTAGAGGGGAAGATTCAAGTCAAACAGATATCAAGACACAGTTTGGTATTTTTCCTACTTATCCTAACTTATCCCTTCCAACTTAGCCAATTCAATTCAAATAACATATAATTCTCTTTCCTTTTACTGATTGCCGATTTTTAAAGTAGGAAATAAGGGACTTTTCTTAGGCTTACCCAACCACCCCACAGCATGCAAGAGTAACTTTCTACAACCGTCTGTGCAAGAGACCACAGATGCCTTCCCCCTGAGCCCCTATGGAATGAGCTGTCCAAGCAACCTTCTTTCAGGCATCCATTGTCCAGCATACTGACAGCATAAGTCAAATAGGGAAAAGAATGGTAAAATGTGTATGACATCCGCAGTATTCCCCCTTGAAGTATTCCCCCTTGAACTTCAGAGGGAAATCTGCCACTACAATTTACTTCTCTGTGGCAGTAGCTCCTAGTAACCTAGGGTAATGCAAATAAAGTGAGAACATTGGACCGGCAGACCATGGAGAGATAATTTTTTTTTAAAAAGTTAAATCTAATTAACTCTTTTTATTGAAGTATAGTTGACATACAATATTATATTACTTCCAGATGTACAACACAGTGATTCGAACTTACATACTTTATGAATGATCACCACAATAAGTC
>CM052809.1:102557965-102571505 GCA_028533885.1 Nasua narica
CCCCCCCCCGATTTCCCCCCATTTGCCCTTCCCTTCCTTCTCACAATGCCCTCCATGATTTTCTTTATACTCCACACGTAAGTGAGACCATAAGATAATTGCCTCTCTCCGCTTTGTGCACAAGATATTCATCATGCCGTGGGAATCAGGTGGTCACTCTGGCCGAGAGAGACTTTCGCAAAAATGTTCTGAGCACTAATATAACTATATATTCTAAAGTCTTCTTCTGTACATTTTATTGTCTTCCCAACATAACCCTCTAAATATCTATATCCACGTATGGAAGTTTAAAGTTTCTTTGCTGCTAAGATATCCTGCTTCCTCAAACTGACCTTCTGTCCCACAAGATACTTAATTGTGCCTTGTCTTCTGAACTTTTGAATTTCTGTAACATTGGAGACCCAACCAAAATTCCTGAGATCTTGTCTTCACTTAACATATCTGTTCTGAACCTCAAAAAATCATAAATTATACAGCAAAGATAGGGCAACATCTGTTCTGCTATTAGCCCTTGATTGCTTTCTTTGGGATGGTAGATGAAAGGATGTTATAACTTTGAGCTATGATCTGAAAGTTCGTTGAATCAAATAAAGATAACCTTACCTAGAACAAAGGATCTATGCAGGACATGTCTGACATTCAAAATCATTTTTACCGAGGCAGGAAACTTTGCTGGCGAGAAACTGACTTAAGCCAACTTTGTTAGTTTGCTGGAACTGTCATAACGAGTACCACAAGCTAGGTGCTTGGAACAGGAAATGTATGGTCTCACAGTTCTAGAAGCTAGGAGTCTGAGGTCAAGGTTTCAGCAGAGCCAAGCTCCTTCTGAAACCTGTAGGGGAAGGATTTTTTTTTGGTTCTTCTTAGCTTCCGGTGGTTTGCTGCCAGTCTTTGGTGTTCCTTGGCCTGCAGAGGCAGAGGCATCATTCCAATCCTCTGTCTCTGAGCATGTCTGAATCTGTGTCCAAATTTCCCTTTTTTCTAAGGACATCAGCCATATTGGATCAAGGCCCACACTAATGGCCTTATTTTTATTGTATTACCTCTGTGAAGACTCTATACGCAAATAAGGTCATATTCCAAGGGACTGAGGGTTAGGACTTCAATATATCTGTTAGGAAAGGGAGAGGGGATGCAACTCAATCTGGGACACCAGCTTAAGCAGAAAAAGGAATTTATTGGAAAGATATGTGGTGACTTACTTAATTGAAGAAAGAGCTAAAGCAAGAAGACCTAAAAAGGCAAGAGCATGGTTGCCCAATGATCCGAGGAGCAGGACCTACTCCCAGCCCCAGTAGGAGGCTGCTGTATCAAGGGACCTCCACTGACTTTCCTGTCTTTGCATCACTCCACGTGGCATTCAGAGCTCTAGGAGAAAGTCTGATTGGGTCACCATGTGGCCGGAAAGTTGGGAGCGCCATGATTTGCTCTCCCAGAAACACAAAAGCAACAGAGAAGAAATAATTCCCACAGGCTTTGGGTTGCTATTACCAAAATAAAGGAGGAAGGATTTAAATGGGTAAAACTAAATGTCTTATCTAGACCCTCCAGCAGGAAACAAGGAAGGGAGCACAATTTGGGAAAAAAAATATTTTCATGTATTCCAAGTTCATGATTAATTCTATGTTCATAATAAGTCCTTGATGATTATTAATGCAGCCATTCAGAAAAATTTGTCATTCTGATATGATTTGCCTTTCCAAGATCAAGATCATGGGGGGAATTCCAGCTAATCACAATTCTTTTCCTGCATTGTCTTTAGTTACATTTTGCAACCATGTCAGTTTATAGATAGAGAAAATGAGTTCCCAAGTGAGCCTTTCTCCCATTCTTTGATCTGTTGTTCCCTGTACTCTGGCCCAGGTCAGGACACCGCTGTGTTGCTGGCTACAGGAAGCCTCCTGGCATGGTACAGTCCGTGGCTCCCTGATGCCTTGGAGGGAAGGGTATAATTCTCCCCGCTCAACTCCAGAGTCCCCACTTCTCATGTTCCAACGCTGAGGGGGCTCTCCTTCTTATTCCGCCCTCTTTCCCAACTCATCCTACCACCACCTCTTAAAAGAATATAGCCATTGTTATGTTAGTTATGCTTTGAATTAAGAAAAAAGAAGAGGTGGGAAAAATTAAAGCCAATTGCATAAAGTGAAGGATATAAGGGGGTGTCTCATCATTAAATGGTATAAAATCTTAAAGAATAGACTTATCCTCCAAGCTTTCTGTTTGCCCTTATTCTTTGAGACTTCCAAAGACAAATAGCTGAAAGACTTACTAGAATATTCTGCCTGTTGTTAAATTCCCTGAACTACGTGGGAATGAAAGTGGTGATCTCCAAGACTGGAATAGCATGCAAGAAGCAGTCTGGGAGTTAGAGACCAGATCCCTGAGTGGAGCAGGTTGCATCTGTCTCTGGAGGAAAGAAGGAAGCTAGTACATTGGCAGAACAGGGACTGGTAAGCAGTGGGCCCCAGGCGGGAGAGCACACCCGGATAAATGAGGGCAAGGTGTCTTATATTTTTTTATACTGGTCTCTACCAGTAAGTAGGACATGATGGAACAGGGAATATTTGACATTTTACATTCTTGGCATCAGAGAAACAGTTAAATGGCCTAGTCCCTAGTCCTAGTTCACAACTCTTTGGCCAGACCAATCACTTGGCCCTATCCAACCACAAGGAGGCCAGGAAGCACATGTGCCCAGAAGGGGGAGCTGGACATATTTAGCAAACAGCAGCAATGACTTCTGCTTGTCAAAATGCAGACTCCCTCCCCAACAGACTCTGATGCAGGAGATCCTTGGAATCTGCATTTTAAATGGGTTTCCTCAGGTGAGTCTGATGCAAGGGAGAAGAGTGGAGTCTCTGGAACACTGACTTAGAACTTTGCCTCAGGATAGCCAGGTGATCAAGAGGATGGGGGCAAATCTGACATCCAGTTCTTAGAGCTCAGGTATAGGGCCAAGCCTGGGAGACTTCACCTTGTTATCAAAGGGGGCCATGGATGCCTGGATGCTGCAGTCCAGGGGGCTGGACAGAAGATCCCAAAGTGCCCAGGCATGAAGGTAAGTGTTGGAACCATGCCTGAGACAGAGCAGACCCTCAGGTGTGTATCAAGCTTCTCAGAGATAGGGAGAGGAAGGGGGATGTGGGGTCAACTCCAACAGTGACTCTCAGTTGTAACCTAAGGTTGATACTTCTGTCCAAGGTTGATACTTAGACCCACAGAAGTCATGGGCCAATGTCACATCTCATTATGTAATTACTTCTTTCTTTCCTCTGTCCTTTTCTGGCGTCATCTACCCTTCCTCTACTACCCGTTCTTTCTGCCTTCCTCCCATTATTTTCTCTTTTCTTCCTTCTTCATTTTTCTTCTTAGTCCCCTCTCTGATTTTCCTCTCCCAATATCTCCTCTTCTTATACCCCTTCTCCTCTCTACTCCTTCTCCACTGTTCTTTCTCCTGAATCATTCTTCCCTCCTTCTCCCTCTCATTTCTTCTTTCCCGTGGTACCCACGCTTTCTATTCTCTCTCCAGGTATTATGCCATCTGCTGCCAGCCTCTGGTCTACAGGAACAAGATGACCCCTCTGCGCATTGCATTAATGCTGGGAGGCTGCTGGGTCATCCCTATGTTTATCTCTTTTCTCCCCATAATGCAAGGCTGGAATAATATTGGCATCATTGATCTGGTGAGTACCTGTGCAGACCGGGCTGGTTTACTCTTTGATGAACTTTATTTGCTTGGGGTTATGAATAAACAAACAATATCAGTTTGGGTGGATAGTCTAAGAAAGATCCTGACAGTGGTCTGAGTGACGACAGTAACTACTGAAAAATGCAAGCTAACATTGTGGAATGTTTGCTGTATGCCAGAAAGTATGCTCAGACTCTACATAGGATCCTGACAACATCCTTCTCTCATCTCATGTAGATGAGAAAAGTCAGGCTCAGAAAGGTGAAGTAACATGCCCAGTAAAGAGCAGAACAGGTACCCAAAGCTTAGCATTCAGACTACAGAGCCTGATACACGTGAGGTGCCCCAAGAGGCCTTCATCCCATTTCATGGCTTCCAGTGATCCGCAGAAAACATGCCACATGGGTGCAGGCTTCCAGAGAATGAGGAGAGCTCTGGGCCAGGAGTCGAGAGAACTGGACCCTGAGCCCAGCTCTGTCCTGACCCTGAAGGACTACAGTGGGAAGGTACATTGGTGCTCAGTGAAGGAGCGTGTCTTGCAGGGGTGTAGAAGAACAGCACGGGACGTGCGTGCCGGGCATTTGCCAGCCCCCGGCCCTGATGATCTTCAAGAGTTTTCCAGCTGTAACTCACTGTGTTGATAGTGCCAAACTTGCAGTGAAGATCAAAAGTTACGGTGGGGGTTCCCTGGCGGTGATATATCCCTAAGGAAGCTGTTGAGTAGTCATTTTGTGATGGGGACCATGTTGAGGTAGGAAGAAGCCTAGAGATGAGAGATTGAGAGCAGGCTCCCGCCCAGCAAGACTAGTTAGTGTAGGAGCTGCCTGTTCTTCTCTCCACCACATTGCCAGCCCCTAATCTTGCCTTGTTCTTTGTCCAGGAAAGGATATCCAAGCCAAGGCTGGGCCAGGATTTGCATGTGGTATGTCAGAACAAGAGTTCCTTGGGCTTCTGAAAGAAATGCTGGGGACAAAGGAGTGGAGAAGTAAAAGGGGATTCATACCAGGGAGACTGTATGGATATTTTCTTGAATCCTATCCTTCTTCTTTCAAACTTCCAGTTTCACCATTTTCAAGGGAAATGAAATTCAAGTTTCCAATGACCAGTAGAGTAATAATTATGGCCGTCCCATGGCGAACACTTACTATTGGCCAAGTCCATGTTCACTTAATCATCACTTCTGTAAAACTCACTCAGGCCTCACAACCACACCCTGAGGTTGATCCTATCATTGCCCTCGGGAAACGGAGCATCAGAGAGGTTAAGTTATGAGCTAAAGTCAGATTGGCAGGGAGCGGCCATGACTCTAGCGAAGTCGAGGCTTACTGCAGTCCAGAGTCTAGGCTCTTAATCTCTGTGCTAAACTTACTCCCTAATGAAGAAGACATTTGGAAGCATAAGCTTTTGTGCATCAGAACTTTCAGAAAGAGTGCAACACTCTTACCTTGGGATATAGAATTTCTAAGGGAAATAATTTAGAGAATCGTCCATTTTGACAGTGAGATAGAGGCATCCCCAATTCATTTCATGCAGCTGGGGAACGGGACATCTTCTTGCTGTGAACATGCCTAGTGTCTGCACTATGATGCTGTGATTGCGTTGCATATCTTTCCATTCATCTGCACGCTGAACTGGCCTACAGAGAAGCTAGCACGACCCGTACATTCACAATACAGATACAGTTGATTCTCACCATTCGCAATTAAGTAGGTTCCATAAAGTTGCCACAAGTACTGAATTAGCAAATACTGACTCTGCTCCTTGGAGAAATACAGGGTTAGGTTCCTATAGGTTCTGGTCACAGTATTTTCACCAACTAGTCAATACATAATATACGCCGCTTATGAGAGAGGCCCAAGAAATGTATGGTGACAGTAAGGTTGATACAAAATAATGGAAAATATAATCTGCAAACACTAATCAGTAGAAAGCTGGTGTAGCTTTACTATTATCAGTGATATAATATATTTAAGGCAAGTCATACTGCTTGAGGTAAAGAGAAATATTTCCTTATGAGAAAAAGGTCAGTTCAATAGGAAGGTATACTAAATTTTATAATCTGCTGTGAGACAAGATGCTAGATAATACACAAATAAAATAATCTTTGTGTGTATCATATATGTTTTTCATGCGTTTGCTTATGTTTGTGTTCACATTGGATGCTGGCTGGCCTGAGACAGCTCTCATCAGCCAAGGGCTCTTCCTAGACAAGGCTGATAACACAGAGCTGTCAATAGACAGAGTTTATGGTAGGGAGAAGAGCCTTTCAATCTTTAAGAGAGATCCAGTGTATCACAATATCTAATACTAGTGAGGTTTATTCCAGGAGTGTAACACAATCACTGTAATTCACTGTACTAATAAATACACCAAAAAATCCACACGATTATCTCTTTACTGCCAAAACTCATTAACAAAATTCAGTATCTATTCATGATTTTTAAAAAATCTCATCAAATTAAAAACAGAAGAGAGCATCCATAAAAAACTTCCAGCGAGTATCATACTAATTGTAAAATATTGAAACTCCCCTCCTGAAACAGAATGTAAAATGGTGTACACTATTACCTCTTCTATTCAGGATTTCACTGGAAGTCTTATGGAATTCAATAATGCAAGAAAAATGACATTAAGACTGGGAAGGAAGAAGTGAAATTTTTATTATTTGCAGAACAAATGGGTACTTATGGAGAAAATTCTTAAGATCTAGAAACGAGATAGTACTAACAAACTTAACAAAGTTGCTGAATGCATTGCCATACAAAAAATTTTCACCAGATTCTACATACCAGCAACAAACAATTAGGATTAAGGACTTTAAGGTGGTATAATTTGTAATAGGATAACAAAGTCATATACGTAGGAATAAATCTGACAAAAGATATGCAAGATATTTGCCCCCCCCAATTGCAAGATATTACTGAAATACATTTTGAAAGAATTAAGTAAAGGAAAGAATCACCATGTTTGTGAATTGGAAGGCTTACCATAGGAAAGAAGTCCATTTTCCTCAATCATGCTACTCTATTTCCAATCAAAATCCCCAAAGATCTGTACAGAAATTGATAAGTTAATTCTAAATTTTATATAGGAAATGCTGAGATGTAAGAACAGTCTTGAAGGAGATGGGCCACAGTTTAAAGACTTTTACTACCAGACATATTATGTGCAGGCAGAGGGCAAGGGAGGAGACACAAACGCCACTCTCGGTTGGGTAGAGAGATTGAAGGATGATTTTGTCCCTATCTTATTTCTTCTTTTTCCTGGGGCCTTCAGCCCCTTGTGCAGAGACAGTCCCTCTGTGCCCTGGGATGCAATCATACTCTTTTCTACCTTTGCAGTTCTATGTCCTATAGGCTTATTAAGAAAAGAGAACTTGGCTGATAAACCTTCTTCTCTCTTTCCTCCTCTTTTTCCTCTTGTGTTTTTCCCTTCCTTTCTTGCCTGTCCCTGTTTTCCTCCTTTTCTCTCTCCCTTCCAATCCCTCCTTTGCTTTTTCACCTTTTCTTCTTTTCTCACAATTTTCCTCCTTCCCCTCTGGCTTCTTTCTCTTCACTTTTTCCTTCCCATTCTCCCTTCTTTCCTCACTTCTTCTCTCCCTCCAACTCTCAGATAGAAAAAAGGAAGTTTAACCAGAACTCTAACTCTACGTACTGTATCTTCATGGTCAACAAGCCCTACGCCATCACCTGCTCTGTGGTGGCCTTCTACATCCCATTTCTCCTCATGGTGCTGGCCTATTACCGCATCTACGTCACAGCGAAGGAGCATGCCCACCAGATCCAGATGTTACAACGGGCAGGGGCCTCCTCAGAAGGCAGGCCCCAGCCGGCCGACCAGCACAGCACTCATCGCATGAGGACAGAGACCAAAGCAGCCAAGACTCTGTGCATCATCATGGGTTGCTTCTGCCTCTGCTGGGCTCCATTCTTTGTCACCAATATCGTGGATCCTTTCATAGACTATACCGTTCCTGGGCAGGTGTGGACCGCTTTCCTCTGGCTTGGCTACATCAACTCTGGGTTGAACCCCTTTCTCTACGCCTTCTTGAATAAGTCTTTTAGACGTGCCTTCCTCATCATCCTCTGCTGTGACGATGAGCGCTACCGAAGACCCTCCATCTTGGGCCAGACTGTCCCCTGTTCCACCACAACCATTAATGGATCCACACACGTGCTA
Organism: Nasua narica; assembly: GCA_028533885.1. NCBI lineage: Eukaryota > Metazoa > Chordata > Mammalia > Carnivora > Procyonidae > Nasua > Nasua narica. The sequence continues at coordinate 102,565,833 of CM052809.1, forward strand.
AGGTGAGTGCTGAGGGGTTTGATAGAGATTGCGTATTTGCATGACTCAGAGCCAGTACCTCTCCAGTTTTTTTGTTTCCAGAGGGGTTGTTCTTGACAAGCTGGGCAGCGTTTACAAAGATTAAAGAAAATTTACTATCTGGTCATGAAGTAGAAGAGTGGATGAGGAGGATTTGGGCTCTAGCCTGTATTCAAATCCAGCCTCCGCCGTTCTGTGACCTTGGGCAAGTCATTTAACCACCCTGAACTTCAATTTCAATTTTTTTTTTAATTGAGATCCTAGTCACAGTATCTACATCACAGAGTTTTTCTGAGTGTAAAATTAGCTAATGTGTGTCGAGTGCATAGTACAAATCCCAACACCTAGTAAGCACTTAGCAAATATCTACTATAATTTACAGGTAGTGTTTTGCGGTAGTGGTTAAAAGCATGGGTTTTAAGGTAAAATAGACTTTATTTTGACTCTTAGTCAAAGTACTGACCAAACTTACTAACCATTTGTATAATCTCTTTTGATTTTATTTTACTCAACTGTAAAAAAAAAAAAAAAAAAGGCAATAACATCCATCTCGTCGGGCTTTTGTGGCAGCTAGAGATAATGTATTCAGTTAGGGCCTAACACAGAGTAAGCACTCATAATACTCCTAACAATGTTACTAATAAGATTAGTGGGAGCAGTAGTAATAACATATGACCCGATACCCTAAGATGGCCACAAAATAATGTGATAAATGAAATAAATAGAAGGATGAATGTGCAACAGTAATACCATGTGATAAAGGATATCATGGCGGTATGGATGATCGAGAAAGGGAATTTGAGGAGGAAAGAAGCTGATATGGCTTAAGAAAATCAGGAAAGGCTTCAGAGAACAGCATTTTTTAAGAATTTGAGACTTGGAGGAGGGATTATGGAAGCCATCCTAGGAAATTGAACAGCATGAAGCAAGAAATGGAATGTGAAAGAACATGGGAAGGTCAAGTGGTTTACCCAAGGTCACCTGGGTTGATGGAGGTAGGAGTGACTTTGGAGCTGGATATTCAGTCTGCAGTCACGATGCCTCTCTCTAAACCCTGAGAACTTTCTGGTTCCCCTGGGCTAGAGTCGTTCTCAGCCATGAAAACCCATGTGTTAAATAAGTACATTCATCCTGTAGCAAAGATAAATTTTCAACGTCGTTTTCTTTTTTTGACACAAGCATTTAATGGTGGTATTCAGTTGTCCTGGCAGTTGAAAATTGGGGGATTTTCATTTGCGTGTATAAGAAAAGAAAAAGAGAAAATAGGGTTTGCAGTGAAATAGAAACACTTTGCTTCAGAGACTGCTCAGAAGTCTGAACTCGATTTACTGCTACTAGTATGGGCAGACTTGTAGTTAAAGGCTAGTCTGGTGTTGAGATTCCAGCAGGTGGAAAGGCCTCCGAGACTACTCCTCTAGGCCAGCATTCTCTCCTGATTAGTGTGCCTTAAGCGAGAGTCATAGGAAGAATTCAACCATGAAGTGTGTGTGCAAGAACATTTTTTGCATTTGGGAACATGCAGTAGGTTATGAAAGCAAAGGTGGCAGTTTTGAGGTGGTTTGTGGATGTAGTCTCCAAACTTTGGTTTTCATATTTCTGCGTAAGGTAGTGAAAAGTGCAGGAAGTTGATCTGAGATACTTTTCTGGGGAAGGTGAAGAATCTTTTAAGAGTGGGGGAGCCGACCCAGAGAAGACTGTTTGAAGCCTGAATCCGCTACGGTGTAAGCTTTGCGAGGATGGGAATCCTGCCTGTTTCGTTCACTGCTTCATACCAAATACCCAGTGTGTTGCCTGATGGACAACAGGAACTTAAACTTTTTTTTTAATTTATTATTTTTTTGGAACTTTAACTCTTGATGAATGAGTTAATAAAGTTAATAATTCTCTAGATCAATTGTATGAGCACTGCCTAAGAACAATGTGTGTTTTTCTTAAAAATTCTGTAAGCAGGACGTCAACAAATGCAGACGGATTCAAGAAATATAAAACCTAAACAATCAAAAGCAGAATCAGCTTTTTTCCTGTTGATCCTACCCTTCACCTCAGAGACAATTAAAACTAGTCTAGTGATTTTTTAAATGCATTTATGAACATGCATAAAAACATACACATTCATAGATTTCTCTGCCTTTGTTCATTTTATTTATTTTTCATCATCGTAAGTGCATTCCTTAGTCCCCCATTCCCTATTTCACCCATTGCCCCCCCATCCTCTCTGGTGACCATCAATCTGCTCTCTAGAGTTACAAGTCTGTTTCTTGGTTTGTCTCTCTCTTTTTTTTCCCTTTGCTTGTTTGCTTTGTTCCTTGAAACCCATATATGAGTGAAATCTTATGGTATTTGTCTTTCTCTGACTGACTTATTTGCTTAGTGCTCTCTAGCTCCATCCATGTTGTTGCAAATGGCAAGATTTCACTCTTTTTATGGCTGAATAATATACCACTTCTTCTTTATCCATTCATCTATCAACGGACACTTGGATTGCTTCCATAGTTTGGCTGTTGTAAATAATGCTGCAATAAACATCAGGATGCATGGGTACCTTTGATTTCGTGTTTTTGTATTTTTTGGGTAAATACTCAGTGGTGAAATTTCTGGCTCATAGGATAGTTCTGTTTTTAATTTATGGAGTGACCTCTAGACTGTTTTCCATAGTGGCCGTACCAGTTTGCATTTCCACCAACCGTACATGAAGGTTCCTTTTTCTCCACATCCTTGCCAAGACCTGTTGTTTCTTGTGCTTTTGATTTTAGCCATTCTGACAGATGTGAAGTGACAGATCATTTTAGTTTTGATTTGTATTTCCCTGATGGTCAGTGATGTTTGAGCATCTTTTCATGTGTCTGTTAATTATCTAGATGTCTTAGAGAAATGTCTGTTCATGTCTTCTCCCCATTTTTTAATTGGAATGTTTGTTTTTTGGTTGTTGATTTGTATAAGTTCTTTGTATATCTTGGATACTAACCCTTTATTGGATATTTCATTTGCAAATATCTTCTCCCATTTAGTAGATTGTGTTTTAGTTTTGTTGTTTCCTTTGCTGTGCAGAAACTTTTTGTTTTGATGTAAATCCAGTAGTTTATTTTTGCTGTTTGTTTTTTTTTTTTAAGATTTTATTTATTTATTTGTCAGAGAGAGAGTGCACAAGCAGGGAGAGTCGCAGGCAGAGGGAGAAGCAGGCTCCTCACTGAGCAAGGAGCCTGATGGTGGGACTCAAACCCAGGACCCTGGGATCATGACCTGAGCGGAAGGCAACGGTTAACTAACTGAGCCACCCAAGCATCCCTATTTTTACTTTTATTTCCCTTTCCTCCAGAGACATATTTAGAAAAAGGTTGCTATTGTCAGTGTCAGAGAAATTACTGCCTGTGCTCTTCTTCTGAAACCTTTATGGTTTCAGGTCTCACATTTAGGTTTTTCCTCCATTTTCAGTTTAGTTATCTTTGACAAAGGAGGAATGACTGACAATGGGAAGAAGACAGTCTCTTCAACAAATGGTATTGGGAAAATTGTACAGCCACATCCAAAAGTATGAAACTGGACTACTCCCTTATTCCCTTTATTTTGTATAAATGAGGTCATTTTATATGTACTTTTTTACACCTTGCTTTTTGTCCCTTAAGAATGTATTTTAGAGATCATTGCACCTCAGATCATTTAGATTTAACTCATTTTTTTTAACTGTTCCCTAAGCATGTTAAAATTTATTAATTTCCCGTCAGTGGATATGTAGGTGTTACTAATCTTTTGCTGTATCTAACTGGATTGTTTTTAATGCCCTTGAACACTTTTCTTTGTGTATATGTATTTCTTTTAGAGAGCTCCCCAAAGTGAAATCGTTCCATTTAAAAATATTAGGTTTACTGTAAGATCGAGCTCCGAGAATACGGTAGTGATTTGCATTCCCATCAGCAGGCTGTGAGAGTAGCCTCTTCTTCCTTTCACCAATACAGTACATAATTTTTCTTTTACTCTTTTGCTAATTATGGAAATGCTGTGTCATTTAATTTGCATTTTCCAGATGATTTGGTAGGTTGAGCCTCTTTTAAGTTAATTATTGACTGATTTAAAAGTTGTTGACATATATTTATCCTTCTATAAACTGCATCTTCACATATTTGGTGCTTTGTGTGACAATTTTGTTGTATTTTTCTTACTAAGTTCTGAATATTATATTCTAAATATTAATCCTTTGTTATGTAATTTTCAAATACATTTCCTTCTCTTCTGCTTACTTTTGAACTTTGGTTAACTTAAAAAAGTATTTGAATTTTGAAATTTCGAAATTCAAAATTATTGATTTGACCTCCTACAGTTAACCCATCTTCCTTCTTTTTTTTTTTTTTTTTGTGTCCCATCTTCCTTCTTGAAATATTTTTCACATTGCTTTTCCTTTTAATTGTGTTTTGTTAGTTACCATGCAGAACGCCATTAGTTTTTGATGTAGTATTCCGTGATTTGTTGTTTGCGTATAACATCCAGTGCTCCATACAATCTGTGCCCTCCTTCATACCCACCATCAGGCTTACCCATCCCTGGGCTTCCCTACCTTCTAAAACTCTCTATTTGTTTCCTGGAGTCCATACGCTCTCATGGTTCATCTTAGAAGGGAAAAATGAAGGGGAAGAAATCGGAGTGGGAGACGAATCACATTAATTTGTTTGCCTCCTGACTCACCTTAGTTCTTAGTATCTTTTATAGGTTCTTCCTTCTCTGTCTGGCCTCTAAATCTTAGAGCTCTTCAAGGCTCAGTTCTTCATACTCTTCTCAAATGACATTCTCACTTAATGTGATTTGATCATCCATAGTTTTTGTATCATCAATCTCTCTTTAATTAATAGCTCTAGATCATGGCTGTCCTCTAAGTTCCAGACCACAAAATCCAATTTGCTTTCTTGACAGCCTCACATAGGTGCTCCTTAAGAATCTCACATTTCATGTACTTTTAACAGAATTTTCTTGTGTACCCCACCCACCCACCTACTCCAAGCTTCCAGAGTCTCCTCTATCTCCATAAGTGGAACTGTCATCTACCACAATACTAAATCTGGACATTTTCTGTCACTCTCAGGGAGAACTACCATATTAAACTGCAGACTTAAAGCTTTAAAAAAGAAAAACCAATCAGCTGATATTGAAAATATGGAATTCAATCTAAATAAATGTGAAATCCAAACACAGAGACAAAATGTAAATCACAAAAGTGTTGGATGATGTCTGAATGTCCTGCTGCATGTTTAAAATTTGGAATTTGAGGGCATCTGGCTGGCTTGGTCAGTAGAGCGTGTGACTCTTGATTTTAAGATCATGAGTTTGAGCCCCACGTTGAGGGTAGAGATTACTTTAAAAAAATAAAAATAGAGCAATTGCAGGGTCATAGGGTAGCTCTATTTTTAATTTCCTGAGGAATCTCCATACTGTTTTCCAAAGTGGCTGCACCAACTTGCATCCCCACCAACAGTGGAGGAGGGTTCCCCTTTCTCCATATCCTCTCCAGCATTTGTTGTTAACTATCTTGTTGATTTTGGGCATTCTAACTGGTGTAAGGTGGTATCTCAGTGTGGTTTTGATTTGAATCTCTCTGATGGCTAAAGATGATGAACATTTTTTCATGTGTCCGTTAGCCATTTGTATGTCTTCTTTGGAGAAGTGTCT
>CM052809.1:102572005-102620441 GCA_028533885.1 Nasua narica
GGGCGAGCCTGGTGGTGGGTATTGAGAAGGGCACATATTGTATGGAGCACTGGGTGTGGTGCATGAACAATCAATATTGTAACACTGAAAAATTAAAATAAACATATTTGGGGAGAAAAAAACAAAACAAAACAAAAAACAAAAAAAACAAAAAAAATTAAAAAAATAAAAAATAGAATAGAGTAGAATAGAATAGAATTTGGAATTTGATACGTGTAACTTCATTTTCCTCATGCAAAGCATTCATTGACAAATTTCTATCATTCTATGTTATTAATAATGATTATGATGCCTAGCATAATTCCAGAAAAATGGGCCAGTTACTGTATTTAAGAACTTTGAATGCATTATTGCATTTAATTTTTACAACAGCCAAATAGGTTGCTCTTATAATTACCATGACTTTAACAATGAGAAAACCAAGGTTTAAAGAGGGTATAGAACTGGCCCAAGGTCACACAAAATCTTCATGATTGTCTTCAGCTTAATGAAAGATTAAAACACTCAATAAAGTTGAAGATTATCTTGCTTTTTTAAAAAAAATCTTCCCTGAGAATCTATAATGTATAGAGGACTTAAGCTGCAACCCAAGAATCACACTGGGGAGAGCCATGTCATGGCAACCCTCCAAAACTGTGAGATCTTTTTTTTTTTAAAGTCTCTTTGAGAGAATAGAATTTTACTTTTCCAGGTTGAACTAAAAACAGGCCAGTCTGCCTCAGTGGTTTGGAGTAGTAGGCCTTCCAGTCTTGGTCCTATTCTAATAGTCCTTTGACTTATGCAACATATTTATTTGTTAGTTTATTTTTTATTTAGATTTATTTATCTGTTTGAGAGAGAGAGAGTGCATGAGCAGGGGGAGGGACAGAGGCAGAGGGAAAGAGAGAATCCACAAGAAGACTCTCCTCTGAGCTTGGAGCTCCCATGAGGGTCTCTATCCTAGGACCCTGAGATCATGACCTGAGCCAAAACGAAGAGTTGGCTACTGAATTGATTGAGCCACCTGGGCACCTCTGCCTTTCTTTTTCTTTCTTTTTTTTTTAAGATTTATTTGCAACATCTTATTATTGAACAAACATATGGGCAACCGATGAAATAAAATATGTTTTTGCCAGACAGTCTTAGTGGACTTCGAGCACTCAAATTGAAGGAACTAATGTAGAATGTAGCAGAGATGTCTGCAGTCATGTTTGGTTTTCTGTGAGATAAGCATCTTTTTTAGAATACCCAGCTCATGATCAGAATAGGAGTGAACATCCCATTTGTTTGGCTGATGAAGTATTTTATCTAGATATGTAGGTTACATAGCCTTTTAAAAAGAGTTTCCAAATATGATTATTATGATATATATGTTTCTTGGGCAGTTTTAGCTTATATGCCCCCATATATTAGGAAGAGGCATAATGCCATCATGTGGGCAATGGATTCTAAGAGGTTCATCCTGGGTGTGAACTGATTCTTAGCAAATTTGGAGCCAGCTTCTCTCTCCTTGTCACATCTTTAACCTGGCTCTATAATTGTTTTCCCCATCCACCAATCTCTCTCTTAGTCTGATAGAAGTCACCTTTCCCACTCTAGGAAACTCCCATCAGACATAATGGTAGAGAAGGGAAGAAATAACCTAGTGAGAAGACATTGGCCTCATTCCCACTCAAGTCTGAGACAAGACAAGGTTGCCTTGTCACCTCTGCTGTTTAGCATTGCATACAAAATCCACATGACAGAAAGAAGAACTATGAAATATAAAAATTAGAGAAAAAAAGAACAAAACTATGACTATTTATAAACAATATAATTTTTTGACCAAGAAAATCCACTATAAACCATGAAAACTAAGACATTTCATAAGGATGTCTAGATACTGAATAACTAACCCAACATTCAGTTACTCCTACACCCTAGAAATCACCAGTTGGAAAGTGGATTAGGAAAACTACCATCATCCACAGAAGCAGTAACTAAAGGTACTATAAAAAGTATAAAATGAAAATATAAGACAGATATTGAAGGGAACTTTAAAACTTTACTGAAGGAGAAAGCCGAGATCTTTCTAAGGGTTCACTGTGGACAGCAGAGGAGGGTACTAAGACATCCAAATTTTTCCTTAGAAGTTATAGGAAACTCATCAGAAATGAGGTTTGCAGATTCTGGAACTTGATTTATTATGTTCCAAAGTTTGATTCACTGTAACTGTGTCCTGAGCACCTAATGTGTCAGGCACTGGGTATGAGGTGGTAGATAGAAAGATAAATGAGAGTCGGAATCTCTCTGAGCTCACAGCCTAAGTGGGGAAAGAGACACATAAGTACATAATTACAGTACAGTGGACATTGCTAGAGTTTGCACAAGGTTTAATGGGACTGAAGGGATTGCTACCTAACCAAGGGTTTCCTCATCATCACTGATGGGGGTCACCCAATCTCTGCTTGAATTCCTGCAGTGAGAAAATCGTACTATTCAATGAGCCTACTCAATGGTTGGGCAACTCTAGAGTTTAGAAGGCCTTCCTTATATTGAGTTGAAATCTTCGTCCCTGTGACTTCTGCCTGTTGGCCCTAGTTCTGCCTTAAGCAAGAGAAAACAAGGCTACATCTTTCTGTATGTTTTAGCTCTATGTCCCTTCCAAGGCTTTTCTAAATTATTCCACTACTCTCCATGCAATCTTGTTAAAGGTTTGAGAACGTAATCATGTCCCCCTATTTGTAACCTTTGTTATTATTTTTTTGATCATTTTTCCTTCAAACTATGGTCAGTAGACCACTCCCATTAAAATAACCTGGGAGCTGAGTAAAAACACAGATTCCCAGACCCCATTCCCAGAATTGGGGCAAGTTAGGGAACATAACATGTTTGCCAAGATGATTCTTACGTGTGTTCAACTTGGAGAACCACAGACTCTGACCCTGGTGGATCAGAATGGTCCAGTGTGTGCTGGCATTGACTGTGCTTCCGGCTTATGGCACATACTATAACTCTTAGGTCCTTTTAGAGTCTCTTAAAGGGTAATAATTTTGTATGATTGAACTAGTAAGATTCCTTTGGAAGTGGCCTCAGCTCAGCCGTTCTTCAAGCCAAGTGATTCTAGCCACTTGGGAGGTAAAGTGTGATCACATACGTGGTGATCACATGGTGTGGCGGGAGATAGGAGAAAACCATCCTGATGTGATTTGGACTTCATTGGGGGTTTGATTCTGGAGTTCTTTGTTTGTTATCCTTGGATAAATGTCAAGGATCTTGCCGACGCTGTTCTCTGCTGAGTCTTCAGAGCCTAGTAAAGTGCCTGACACATTGTAAGACTTGACAAGGAGTAAAGCAATGCTTCTGTCCCTTTTCCCTCATCTCGCTTCTCTTCTATTTAACTGTCTTTCTGAAAATTAGCCCCGATGATCCAAGGCAGAGCAAAGATTTGTGGTGCTGACAGTAACCTTAGAAGAGAGATTTTTCTCTACATGAAATCCACTGAGGATTCCAATTTTGGCTTCTTGGGTAAATAATCCCTGCCCTGCCCGTCTCACTACCTCATTGTGAAAATCAAACGAGGTAATGGAGGTGAAATTGCTTTGCTAACTGCAAAGCTCCATCCTCAGGGGAGAGATAATTATGTTATGAGAACAGACTATTTATAAGTTAGGTAAATAGCTAAGATTGCATGCTTAGCAATGCAGAGATGGCACACAGAGTTTAGCTTTGGGAATGGATTTCTCTGCTCTCAGACCAGGCTGAGATATCTCCTGTGGTTCTCCAAGTTTAGATCTTGCCCAAACCTAGGACACTCACCCAGTTCCTCAGAAGGCTGAGAACTTCTGCAAGCACTTCCCAAAGAACTTCTTGTCTACCTAACTAGGCTCTTGGCTACTATCCTCCATTACCCGCCCTCAATCCTCCCTGATAAACAGCTTTTTTGTTGACTTGGGGATCTCTAGAACTGTGCTATCCAATAGGGTAACCATTGACCACACTCCAAGGATTTAATAGCCACACATTATAAGTAGGACATTTTCATTATTATAAAAAGTTCTATTAGACAAAATAGCTCTAGAGCCTTCTCTCTGGAATGAGGTAGTATATGCTTTTCCTCAGACTTACTCTTACCAACCAAGGCTCAATAAATAAGCCAATTCTAATGGATGTGCTATAGAAGTCTTTGACATTTCCATGCACAAAATTAGTACGCTCGGGTTTAAATATGGAATCAATATAGGTGGAAAATATGAGGATAGAGAAAAATTGAAAGTGAGAAAGAGGCAAAGAGAATGAGGGTTCAACTAAAAACAGTAGGAGAAAAAATTCCTCTAGGCTATTGCTTTTTGTTGGTTCCTTTATAAATGACAGTTATCAGAATTTATCGTTGTATTACTTTTTGTTGACTTGTTTATTATCCATCTCCTAACCAGACTGTCCATACATGAGGCCAGGTAACAGGTCTGTTTTATTCCCAGAAGTTCCCCCAGGGGAGAGCACATGGCTCAATTCGAATACTCAAATAAGTTTTCGCCACTTTAAATAAATATGTATTAATCCCATAACCAGAATCATTGTCTTTTTCACTGTGACATCACTTGCCAATTTTCAATGTCAACACACCAGAATTTCCCTTTTAAACAGAGATTTTCACCCTGAGGGTTGGAAGATTACCCATGGATGAGACAATAATTTAGGTTTGATTTTACTTTGGATGCTTAGAAGTTTCTGCTAATGGTGGAAAGTTATTTGACATTTAAAGGCTATTTCGTGACCTTTGCCTTGAACTTCGGAGGTTACAATTGGATTCAACATTTACCTCATTGTGTTGAGCCAATGCAAGACTTAATCTGGGTGAATCAAAGATGGGCGAGGATGACCTTGCCTTATCTCCCCCAGCCCCCTGGGGGATGGCTGCACAACTGGCAAGCCCAACTCAAAATGCAAATCAAGGGCCCCTTGATCAAAGTGCAGGTAAAAACTTCCATTGAAAGTATTAAAATGTAAAGCCTTTTTCTTTCATCTGCTGTTTTTCTCTCAACTTGTCATGGCGTATTTTCTTTTCTATTCACCTGTTCTCCAGAAGAAAAATAAAATATAATTTAAATTATTAGCAAATATTTACCAGTCATCTGTATTATTAGGCAGTGCCAGTTTTCAGTGCAAATACGACGGCATTTTGCTTATGTGGAATCACCAGTGTGACACAAGTCACACAAATCGTATTTCACAATTCAAGTGTGCGTATGTATTTTGTTTTTACCAGCCCGCGCGCAAAACTAATGCAACTGTTTGTACTTCATCTCGCCTCTTGATAACACACACATCCTACTAACATTCTGCCTCCTTCAGCTTCCTGCTCAGCAAGGAAGCACTGAAAGGGGAAAGAGCCATGGTGGGCCATATCTTATCCATTCTTCCTGTGCTAATATTTTCAACAGAAGGGATTGGCTAATACAGGGGAGGAACATGAGTGAGAAAAGACGTGATAGGGTTTTTTTGTTGGTTCCTCCTCCTTAGCACAGCCCTGCCTTCCTCCTGCATTGGACAAGTTCTGGTCAAATAGAATCCATGACCTCTCAGGGCTGTCTGCCTTCCAGTCATTCAGTCATAGACGTGTTGATAAGAAGCATAGGGCGCAGGATTCTGGAGAACCCATGATCTGTGGGAATTCAGTAAGACTCAGTGGTAAGCATGCTGTAGAAGTTGCTGATAGAGAGACCATGGAGAAAAGGAAAGTGCTTTCTCTATATAACGTGTTCACCATGTACTTGCTTGGAGTCTTAGTAAACTCTTTATGCATGGTGAATCTACCAGAAGTCTGTGCTCATGGGGCATCATTAACGTTTTGAGGCAGCAAGGAGCCATAGTATACACACACATACATGCACACGTAGCCTGTGCCCCCTGGGGCCCCCCCGTCACTGCTGCATGTTCCATTTTCCCTTCAGACCTCACAGGTTCAAAGATAAACTTCTTAAGAATTTCAAGATGGCGACAAGCAGAGCATTAAAACCAAGGTCTGGGTTTCTGTCTGGCTGCGCTGGCCACACGACCATGAAGCTGGCCTGTCCCCGGTCCTTCCCAGTCACAACCTAAAGCAATGTCTCGGGAAACATCGTGCTTTTTGGAATCACATCAGGAACACGGGCAAAATAACAGCATTGGAAGAGCTCCCCTTGCCTTGAGTTTAGTAATCAAGTGGCCTAAGCTACCTTCCAGAATGCCCTCTTCTGTGCCGAAATGCTGAGGCCGAAGCGTTATTCCCTCCACTGAGACATTTTTCAAGGAAAAGTTCCCGCCCCTGACCTAGAAGAAGGCGGGCTAAGGAGCTGGAGCTTGGCTCATCTGGCTTTTAGTCCCAAGACTTGTCATTCACTATTGATACACATTTCCGGGGCCCTGTTCCTTCATCTGTAAGATGGGAATACTATTAGAACTCATCTCTTGATGTACTATATGCTGGCTAACAACATTAAAAAAAATAGTCATCTCAGGCTTTTAGGAAGACGAAATCTCTGTGCAGAGTTGAGTCCAGCTCTTGCTGTCACCCCCAAAGGGCTCCCTGAACGGAAGCAGGTGCAATTGCTGTTATTATAATTGTCTATATAACATCTTTTATATCTTGGTTAAACAAACTTCTCCAGTTATTTTCTCAGCTTCCTGATAAGCATTTCTTAAGAAATGAGTCAGGAGAAATCTCTGTGTTCTAAACAGTGCCCTCAGACAAGGAATGCAGAGCTCCCTCTGCCAGAAGAAAAACCCCGAGATGAGTTAAATTAATCACGCTGTTTAGAAATAATTGTTTAAGCAACACGAGACGAGCCTTGTTTCCTGGGTACACCGTGCCCCGTGCTGAACAGTTGGGGCTGTTATGTTGAATATGCCTCTGGCTTTTGAATCACCTGCAGGCATGTCTCAGATCCAAACTAAAACACGGTAACCGTGTCGAAGGCGGTGGGTGCGTTCCGTGTGTATTTGTTTTTCCCCTTTGGCTCTGCGGGCGCGCTCGTTGCTACGGTGCTAGGGTTCTGAGTACCGGCGCCCACAGCACACAGGGATGGTGTGCAGTGCTCCACGGGGCAGACTCCCGAGCCACACCCGGCTCCAGAGATGCCTGACGTGGTCCGAGGTCATGGTCGCAGGCAGTGTGGTGTGCCGTTCTGACCCTCGACCTTGTATCGCACCAGAGGCATTAGGAGGTTTTATTAGCTGAGCCTGGGCTCCAGTTGTAGAGAGTCTATTTAATGGGTCCGCTTGGGAACCAGAAATGCACGTGTCTTAGGAGCTCTGATGTGCAGCAGTACTGAGACCCACTGGTATAGCGGGAAGAGCAGGAAGCCCGTGTCCATCACCAAGCAGCCCATTATCTCTTTCAGCACAAATAAAACAAGGAAGTTGTAGGGGTGCCTGGGTGGCTCCGTTGGTTGGGGGTCTGCCTTCGGCTCAGGTCATGATCCCGGAGTCCCAGGATCGAGTCCCATATCAGGCTCCCTACTCAGTGGGGCGTCTGCTTCTCCCTCCGCCCCCCACCCGGCTGTCTTGCTCTCTCTCTCACTCCTTCTCAGGTGGATGAATAGAGTCTTTAAAACAACAACAACAACAACAGGGAGTTGGAGGTAATGCTTCAAGTTTAGGGCTTGTTCCACGTCTTAAACTGCTGAGGTGGTGTGGGTCTAACCCATTGGTTCTCAGCCGGGGACCATTTTGTCTCCAGGGGTTATTTGGCAACATCTAAAAGTATCTTTGGTTCCACCACCGGTGGGAGCTACGGACACCTAGTAGACGTAGGCCGTGACCCTCCCCCCCCCCCCAGCAAAGAATGGTCGGGCCCCAAATTTCAAAAGGATGTCAAGGTTGAGGAACCCTGCTTTAAACGAGTCCAACACAGAATCTCCTTACCACGGCCAGGGGCCCCGCAAGAGGGGTCTTTCCTCCGCGCCGGGAGGGGCGTGTGCTTTCCCTGCCCACCTCCTCGTGGCCCCGGCCCCTGTGGCTCCTCTTAATTCACACCCGTTACCAAGACAAGACAGGTTCAAATAAATAAATAAACAAACCACCCTGTAGCTTTGTTTGTAGAAGGCGGTTGGTGTTGTTGCTGCGAAGAAGGGCCCTGAAATCCTGAGGGTGGCCTGCCAGCAGTCACCTTGCAGACAAGCCCTTTCCAGCAGGCAGGCTCTCCGAGCGTGTTCCCTTACAGCATGTACTTGGCAGGGACACAGCCCTCCCGATTTAGTCAGAGCAGCTGTTCAGGAAGGAATCGCCTCCAGAGCACGCAAGAGACCCACCGGAAAACCATACTCCTTGTAAACGCGTGTCCGGTCCGCAGCGTCCGGAGGCGGGTCCCCAGCCCACGGAGGCGGTAAAGCTCTCTTGTACTAGGTATCAGCAAACAAGAGTGTGTCCAGAAGAAGGCAAACACCGCCATCTTCCTTGCAGAGTTAATGACCTGGGAGCAACCCTGTCAAGAACAAGGGATGCTAAGCTTAGAGCATAAAGAAGATTCGGGGCATAAGCATTGATTTTGTTTATCTAAGGACTGTTACAGGAGAAAGGAGTCTGGCTTGTTCTGCAAGGTCCCAGGGAGGAGAAGTGGGGCCAGAAGATCAAAGTTTTAAGAGTGTGTATTTCAGCACAGAATGGAATGGACTGCCGCGCTAGGGTGTTCCTAATAAGGAGAATCAAGTAGAGAATCAAGTAGAATAAACCAGAAGGAGAAAAATGGATGACCACCAGCCACAACAAAGCGGTGATGGACATCGGTCACTGGAAGCTTTGGCTGAACTCGTCAGCGTGGCCACGGAGGTGGTGGGTTGTCTGAGGAGACGACCTTCCTTTGTGGTTGTGGGAGCTACAGAACCACACGAAGTCCTCCCTCGGTACCTTTAAACTCAAGACGGAGCGACACCTACCTCAACCAGAGTACTATTTCCTTTGGTTGAAGCTGGAGATCTTCTGGAAAGATTGCCAGTGGAAAGACATGTACCAGAGGTCGTACTGTTCTTTTCAGGGGCCATTTTGTTTTGGTTTATGATTCCTCTAGCAGTCTGTGAACGGTAGGTAATTTAGACTTCTCTAAGGAAGAAAACTCCTGCCCAGGCTCTGTCGATGCTCAGTGCTACATGATTCGGTGCCTGAGACTCCATTTGAAGAAAACATTGTCATCCATCCATCAGGATAAATTTCTATTGTTTGAGCCCTTCATATGAACACAATTACTATCTAAATATATTTATGGAGAAGGACCCTAAGGCTGGGTATAAAGAGACACCGCCCTCAAAGTGGTCTTCATGTTCTTCCTTTTTCACATAGAGACGTCAGGGCCGTGACTTCAGGCTCTGGAAATAACAAGGTGGGATCCCAACCTAGAGGGAACCAGAGTCCTGGTAGAGCAGCTTAGTGTCATGGCTAAAAGCAGAGGACATGGTATTTCATGGACCTCAGTTTGACTTCAGGTCCGGCCGCCTTGAAACTGTGTGACCCTGGGCAAGTTGCTTGGCCTCTCTGTGCCTCCGTTTCTTCCGGGGCAAAATGCTTCTTGCCTCATAAGACAGTGGTGAGGCTTGTGTGAGATCTTGTGCAAATGGATAGGTAGGTTATTGATAAGTTGTGTTCTCGTTGTCATGATCATCATCTTTTGAGGCAAAAAGTCAGGACACAGGTTCATGGAGTAAGATTCCGGTTGCTGGAACACTGCTCCGTTGTTAGAACAAGTGGTGGAGGGAAACGGTTTGCTGCCACCGTAATACCCTTCTGATAAGGGGAGGGATAGTTTCTGAGCAGTGGGGTCAGAAGTACTTTGCCTGCAGGGACAGGGAAACTGTGGAGAAAGGAGGCAGGAGAGAGTTCTAGCTGCTGCTAGAACTGAAAATGCTGTGAAATCGTCTGCAGGCCCTGAGTGAGGAAGCCCAGTGAACAGCTTCTCGTTGTAGAAAAAATCGGGTGCACTCTGGGTGACAGTCAAGCAAAGAGCCAAGAACCCACTTTTCATCAAATGATTTCTGAATGTCTTTTCTTGTTTCCCTATTTCAGGTTATTTTTAACAAGGTTCTTAGAAATATTTCACAGTTAGAATTGTTCTTGGAGAGCCTTTTATTCTCTAAGAAATGAGCGAATCTATATTTTGATAAACCTGACAAACAAATATATTTGGTGCCTGCTCCTATTCCTTTATTTTTTCCAGACTTTTATTTCCTTTGCTGGCTGGTTTAATGTCATTTGTTCTCCTCTTTGTGAATGGACATTGGCTGCTTTTAAGTCTCTGGCTTTGGGGAAAGGAGTGTGTGTGTGTGTATGTTTGTATGTGTGCATATAGGGATATACACACATATACATATATGTGATTGTCATGTATGATAATTAGATGCTTCGGGAATAATTTGGTTTCCTGGTCCAGACATCCCCTCCTTCTCCCCATCTCCCTCCTCCTTCTCCCTCCTTCCTCCCCTCTCCTCTTCCTCCTCTTTCTATATCATCATCACTGTAGCATATACCATTTATTGAACATCGCTTTTTAAATTATTATTATTATGATGATGATGTTCAGTTAGCCAACATATAGTACATTGCTTTAAATGCTAGGTATTGAGCTAAGTGTCTTACATGGACAATCTTCTTGAATCCTTAATATCCTCTTTGGAGCAGATATTATTATTATTCCCATTTTACTGATGAAGAAACTGAGGCTCAGAGAAAATAATTTGGCCAGTGTCTTACAGCTGGTGAGGGTTAGGACCAGGGTTCTCGCACCGTGTTCATCTGATTTCAAAACCCTTGCTGAAAACCGCTAAGCTATGCTCCATACTAGTTAACTGAAAACTCTGGAAAGAATATGGAACTTCTGGCTCTTAGACACGAGAAAGGCTTCAGAGGTGGTCTGGTCACATCCTCCAGCCAGGGCAGTGGTCCCTTCTGTCACTGATCTGACAGCTGTCTATCTCCCCTTCCGAGGAGAGATTCAGCTCCTTAAGACCCAAAGCAAGACATTCTATTTTTTGAACAGCCCTCCTGTTGTAGATTTTGGTCAAATTTTACTTGTCTGTATCATGACATTATAAAAACTTGCGGTTTTATAACTGGAAGCAGTAACAGAGCTCGAGTAGTCCAGCAGTTTTTCAACACTTTTTCAGGTGTGGAAATCTTTTGTTCACGTGGAATCCTACTTGGCAGTGTGAACGGTGAAACTGCTTTGTTAGAACAGATGCTCATCTGTGCATGTGTGCGCACACGGCCATCAAGCCCCTCCCTTCGTGTCTCCTGTGGCCACGCCATGGGCTTATTTGTTAGCCTTATTAAGAGAATAACCCGAAAATAGACTGATGAACCCAGTGGTTTTACAGACAAGAACATTGAGGCTCAAAGACTTAAGATGTTTGCTTAAGAGAATGCTGCTCTATCTGCTGAAGTAAGATCTGAATCTGAGTCTCAGAACTCTTAGCTCATTCTCACTTATTCATACATGAGTGGCCTCTGTTTACACGTCTCATATGGACCAGGCACTGTTTTAGGCAGTGGGAACATGGCGGAGATCTAGCCATCCTGGACAACTCCCTCTGCATTCAGTCCAGTTTGCCCATGACTTTCCAAAAGAATGGGCTCTAGGATTCAACTCAAGGCTATGCACATATTTGGTAAATTTAGGGTGACCTTTTCTTGACGGTATGGCAAATTATAATTTATTTTTTTCTACTTCTGATTTTCTTTTGGTATATGTGTGGAATATACCCGTAGCTAGACAACCTATTTCATGTGTATCATTCAAGAGGATGGAAAGGCCATTCGGGCATATGGGATTTTAAACTATAAATGCCCGCTGGATTGAGTTGTAATAGAATAACCTTGAGCAACAGAGTGGGACTTGGGGTGGATGGACAGAGAGTGAAGGATATATAAAGCCTTTCTTGCTGGACCCAATCTGGTTGTCCAGCTCATGTCCCCCAACTCTTTCCCAACCTAACTCCCTGTGCAATGTGCATATAAGACTGATCAGTTTTCCCCAAATAAATAGAGTTCTCCTGCCTCTGGATTATTTCTGCTGTCTTAAATGCTCTTTCTCAATTTCCTGCCTGGCACACGCCCATTCATCCTTCAAGGCGCAGTTCCAACACGAGCTCTCTAAACTTCCCTGATCCCCGCCCCCTCAATCTCTGAGCAATAACCAGTCACTTCCCCCTCTGAAGTCCCTTACCACCTGCTTCTCCTTCTCTTGGAAGCCTAGTTCATTGTGAGGGATCTTGCACCTCCTCTTATGTACCTGACGCACTCTCTCTTCACCTGGGAATCTTCTCAAGACCCGACCATTTTCTCACCTGAAGTGGTTGGGAGCCAAGGGTACCCACCCAGGGAAGGCACACATTTGGAGGCGCAGGCTGGAGTAGTGAGACTCTCGTTGGATTGCCCAGTTCGGATCCAGGCTCCCCTCGTGACACGTGTTTGACTTCAGGCTTCATGGCATTCAACCAGAACCCGCAAATAATAAAACCTCGGTCAAGGGATTGTCGTGAAAATTATATCCAGTAATTCGATGATTTGTTTCTGTGAATGGCCGTGAATGGCACATAATAAACGGGGGCTGTTTTTCTTATGGGTTCATACTTTTAAGGCATTTTCTCCTAGATATGTTTAGGTTCAGTCATATTGAAACAGTTCAGCAGAAAAAACGGGCAGTCAGTCTGATTCTCCAAAGACTCACAGTTCCAACCCTTTTATTTGTCCTTTAGGAATTATGGTAGACAATGGGAAAATAAATCTCGCAGGAGAGCAGTTTGACCTTAGTTGTATGTGCCTATCGAGACGTAGGGTAAGAGGTACACTAGGATTGGAAAGAGCCGTGCCCACCGATTTGATCTTGCCCTTTGGCAAGCTGAAGCATGGCCGTGTCTGAAGTCGGTGATGGAATTAAAAAGCTCTGGGAACACATTTTGTCCAGAGGCCAGAGGGCAGGCATCTCAAACTGTGCAGACTCAGCTCTTCGGGTCTTTTCTGCAAGTAGCACAAAATTGCAGAACGCGTCCCAACTGTGATTCTAGAGATTCCACCCCGTGGACATGCTGCTTTCTGCCCTTCCTAGGACTCTGTCTTCCCTGCAAGTCAGTTTTCTCATCTGTCTGATAGGACATCTTGTCACTTGCCGCGACCCTCACAACTTTTACCCTATCAGCATTCTATACGTGCTATTATTTATTTACTATTTACCTTTCAATACATTTTTGTCTTCCCTTTAAACATTGCTTTTTTTTTTTTAGTAGACAGGAACAGGGGAAGAGAAGCTTTTTTATTGATTTGTTTGTTTATTTTTAAGAGGGGGGAGGAGCAGAGGCAGAGGGAGAGAGAGAGAGAGAATCTTAAGGAGGCTCCATGCCCATTGCAGAGCCAGAAGTGGGGCTTGATCTCACAACCCTGAGGTCATGACCTGAACCGAAATTAAGAGTCGGACATTGAACCGACTGAGCCACCCAGGTGCCCCTAAATACGTTTTTACTCTAAATAAGTGTATTTTTAAAGGAAACTGTATAATGACCTTGAATGCAAAATCTTATATGGAAGATTACTTTAAATATAAATGCAGCTAAAGCAAAACAAATTGCTCTTTGTATAAATTATTATTACCAAAATATAATTTGATCCTATTGCCTGCCACAGGCTCTGAACCTAAGACCTGCTCTCCATTTGTTAGGTATCAGAAACTTGCAAAAGCCAGAGTAGGGGGCAACTGAGTCCTCCCCTTTAAAATAAGCAGAATGGAAGAATCCAATTACTGAATCCAGTCATTGAATGCTGTGCCCACTGCTTGACATTTCACCTGTGGAACACATGCCACATTTGGGAAATACTGGAACTTTCAGAGTCCATATTCTATTCTGGTGGACAGTGAATCTAAGGAAATGAAGAAATCGACCTAGGACATTGCCTTTTGAGTGATTGAACTTACTGATAACTTAGTACAAGTCTATGTGCTTACTGTTTCTAGACAATTCAATTAATTTTTATCAGCTCTTTGTACCCATTCTATTTTTTCAGCACATAAAGAACACCTACCAAAAATCGCTTTGTGTATCTCTTTACATTTTTAAATTCTCATATTTATGAGTCCCCATCCAGTCTTATTTCATCATCAGTGTCATAAAAACCAGTAACTATCTCCCTGTCCACTTGGCTAAAATGCACTGTTTGTGTGTGTCTCCATGCTGACCCTCTGATCCCCCGTGGAGCCCCTCCGAGTGCCTCATACTATAGCTCTGGCCCCTCCCTCTCACCTGTGCTTCCTCTTTGCAGCCCCCTGAGTCTCTGGCCCAAAGCACTGCCTCAGGTGTGAGTACAGTAAGTGGATACCCCCCTGCTCGGGGGAATCTTTACTCCTCTGTGCACGGGAATTACCTGAGAGCTTTTTTTTTTAATGCAAATGTCGGGGTGCCTGGGGGGCTCAGTCGGTTAAGCATCTGCCTTAGGCTCAGGTCATGGTCCTGGGGTCCTGAGCCCCACATCTGGTTCCCTGCTCAGCGGGGAGCCTGCTTCTCCCTCTCCCTCTGCCTCTCCCCCATTCTCTATCAAATAAATAAATAAAATCTTTTTAAAAAATGCAGATGTCTGCTGTCCCTACCTGACCCCTGCCCTCTCACCCCCACTGACAGAGGTCAGGTGCGGATCTTGGGAATCTGAATTTATTGTAGCTTCCCAAGATAATTCTGACACACATAACCTCTAGACCACGTTGTGAAGGATGACTTAGTTTGTGTTTTTTCTTCTCTTTCCCTTCTCCTCTTCCTTCTCATCCTCCTCCTTCTGGAACACAGGTAATTTTAAGTTTATTTCATGAACTGTTAATATTAAACCTCACCACAGAATTCTTGCCTCCACACAGATGACTTCCACACTCCCCAGTGGACAGAATTCCTGGTTGGGGAGACAGGCCTGATTTATAGCATTGGCCCCACCACTTCCCATCTGTCAATCCTGCTCCTACATTGACCTTCTTCCTCTTCTGAAATTGAAGAGAGACTCTGTACCCTCCTTCCTTGGGGATTTGGGTTTAAGATTAAATGTGGGAAAAGATATAAAAATACTTTGAAAATTGTAGAAGATTTTACTAACATCATTAAAACAAGAAACTGCACTTGAAGAACTCATGTGTTAAAATGTCAGAGGTTCTTTCTCAATGCTGCGTGGCGTGGGGATTTCGAGCAGCCCTGCCAATGTTTCTGCTCGAGCATATGTCTGAGGAGAGACAGTTGTGCTCTCGCTGCATTTTAAGTTGTGGCATCTCGGCTACCCTAGCCTATCCCACCCAGATCCAGTTAACAGCTTTGCAGTGTAATTTCACAGATTCAGAAATTGAGGTCTTTCAGATTCTTTAATACAAATCCAAAAATTACCCTCTCTGTGTTTCCAGCGAAACCTCTACCCTCCCTACAGAATATAAAGTATCAGATACTAACAATAGAATATTAAAAGCCAAATTCAAGCAATTACCCGCAGCTTTGGAGAACAGTCCCACACACAGCTGGTGCCCAATCAGAAAGTCTGTATCTGTCACCCACCATCCCTGCTCCCCTTGGAATCAGATTGTCAGAGCTGCAGAGGATCTTCGAGATAATCCTCCTCCTCGTTTAGCAGTTGCGGAAAGTGAGGCCCACCAAAGGGAGTAAGTCATCAGAGACACCTGTGGATGAAAGCCAAAAAGGCCTTCGTTCCCGGGTCCCTGGGTGCTGGCTTACCGCTCCTGTCGTTACTTGCTGCACGTTCACGCAGCCTGAATTGGGAGTGGCGCAGACATGCGGCAGCAATTCTGTGGTCGTCTCAATCTCAGTTTGACTCCCTGGCAGGACAGTGTGAGAGAGCCAATGGAGCCTTTGGAAACACTTCTCAAAGAGCCTCCTTCATTCTCCCCAACTGCTCTGGAGCCTCCCACATAGCCGACCCCATGGCTCTCCCCAGCCCTGATCTCCTGCCCCATCGCCCATCCTCTGTCCTCACTCTTGGCTGTGTTTTCACCCACCCACTCTCTCTGACTCTATCCTCCCGACTTTCCTCCTGCCTTTCCTTCCTTCCTTCCTTCCTTCCTTCCTTCCCTCCTTCCCTTCCTCCCTCCCTCCCTCCTTCCTTCCTTCCTGTTCTTTATTTTTTTTTCTTTTAATATATTCAGTGATTGAGAAATACAAATGGGAGGAGGTATGCAAAGACTCGAGGCCGCATCTTGAGTTATCTAGGGAACTTATACTTGAAAATAGCATGGAAGAAGGAATATATAGCCAAGGATGAATCAAAACCTATGTTCAGAGCAAGTAGCAAACCCAGAAATAGTTAGATCTCAATATTTAGGGAAGAAATCTTGCATATTCTATTGCAATAAGAATAGTCTTCCAACTGGAAAGATGAGAATATTATAGGGAGAAGGTTACTGTCCAAGATTCATGAAAAGTATTTAACTGTCTCTGAGCCAAGTTGTATTATCTCAGGGGATTAAAGGAACTGGTTGATAAGATCTCTGACTGGTACTCTTTCGAGGGTGGGGGAAATGACGGCAGCCTGGAGACCAGTAAATATTGCCCCAGTCCTTAAAAAAGACTAAAGCTAGACTCCAGAAACTATAGACTCATAGCTACAAATAGACCTTACCAAAATTCCAAGATAGCTATTACACAAAGGATTTGTGAGGCAAGAGTCAATGTTGTTTCATTAAAAAAAACAAAACAAAACAATTCATGCCTTGTGCCAACTAATTTCATTATCAGGACAGATTTACTGCGTGGCAGAGACATTTCAGCAAGGCATTGGCTCAAGCCTTCCATGGTGGGTTTATTCCCGGGACACTGAATGATGGCTCTTTGCTGGGAAGGCAGTCTGTGCCTAAAACAATTCTCGGTTTTAGCCTTGTCCTAAGCAATGGGTTTTGTTGCTGTTGTTGTTTTGTTTGTTTTTATCTTGACTGTAGCCTGAAGACCTAGCAGGCAGATGACACCAAGCTGAAAGATCTAGGTAGCAATAAATTATCTGATCTTCTGTATGCTCGTGAAACCCTTGAAGTCTGGTTTGAATGGGTGCTAAGTAATCATATCTTGAATGTAGCAGGTGCTATGATTTAGAATGATCCCAATTGACTAAAACCTATAAAATGAAATTTATCTGAGACTAATGTAAGGGGTTATATTTTGGCATAAATAAATAAATAAAATAAAATAGGCTGTACCCATGTAATAAAGAACCGCAGGAATGGACAGCTGTTTCTGTCAAGAAGATACAAATTGGCAACAAACTCAGTATAAGCCAAGAACATGTTGCCATTAACAGGAATGAATTTGGTGTTGACCACATTCATAGAAGCAAGAGAGATCATCAATTGATGATGAAAAGTACATGATATATACATGTCAGGCTCACCGTGTAGATTTGTGCTCTTTCCAGGTGGTGTGTTTCCAGAGATAATCATAATAAGGATTGTTTTCAGAGGACAGTGATCATTATGGGCAGTAATCCGGAAACTGTAATATATAATGACCCATTAAAGAAAATGAGAATGTGTAGCCTAGAGAAGAGAAAACTTGGAGGATATAATTAGCAGAGGGAAGAATTTTGAGTGGGCCCAGAGGGCACAGTAGTTCCATTGGGTTGAAATCATAGTAGGAAGATTTTGGCTGAACATTACTAAGTTCTTCTAATAACTAAAGTTGCTCAAAAATAATAAAGGCCTGGCGGGTCACTGGAGATTCCCAAGTAGGGTCTAAATGACCACCTATCTGCATGGCAGGAGGGGCTTCTCTGCACTGGGTGGGCCCTTTGCTGAGATCATGGGGGAGGTCGGTTCAAAATCTAAGGTGCTATGATCTCCCCTCTCCAGGGATGCGGTGGAGTGTGGTGGCCAATGGGAGAGTCACTGCCATCCTCCAGCAACTTCTTCCTTGGTGGCTGCTCAGCCCGGTGACCCTTAGGCCCTGGGGCGGTGACTCAGAAGACAGCCATCCCTCCGAGAGAGGGCAGGTTCTAAGCTGCTGCTAGTGTGGGACCGCTCCTGCCATTGTCTCCAGCAGGCCTTCCGCCATGCAGCCACGCCCAGCGGGGATTTTCTCTGGGTCTCCAGCAGGTGGCGCTGGGGGGTACTCAGGGGACCGGAGGCCTCCTTGTTCCCTGGGATTTCTCCTCCAGAGATCCCCTGCAGAAGGGATTTTTTTCATTTTCCAGCACTCCTTCTTCCTGGCGTCTCGCCCTTGCGTCACACTCTCTGTTGTCCCCAATATGTCCCCTTACTGTTCCTGGTTTGTCTCTCTCATGTTCCAAACACGGTCGCTCACTGTGTCCTATCTCAGTCATAGATGTCTCCAAACATGCCTTCTTTGCTGTGTCTACTCACAGACATTGTCAAAACACATCCTCCTGGCGCCTGTCTTGGTCCAAGCCATGTTCCAAAAGCACGCCTTTCTTGCTCGTGCGCGCCTGTCACGGCCGTGTTCAAACTCCTCGCTCTCTCGTCTCTGTCCTGTTTGGGCCATACCCTGATGCGCTTCCTTCCCGCTGATTGGGCCCAAACCTGCGTCCTCCCAGCCAGCTCCCGTGCCAGTGCAGACTTCTACTCACTCTTCCTTGAGGCCAGTTCCAGTCCTCTTCAGGACATTCTCCGTTTATTTGCTGTGGAAGAAACGGGAGCCGAGACCTCTCCGAGGAGAACAGTCTCCGCGGCGCCCTTGGAGCTTGGCCGAAGCCAGCTCCGCCCAGTGCCGTGGCCTGGGGCCCTGCTTCTCCGACGTGCTCGCTTCCTTTGTGGACTAGAACCACTTCTGCCGCTGAAGAGCCTTGGGCAGGGCCAACAACATCCAGTGTTTTTTAAAGACTTTGGAATCTTTCCCTTGAACTTGTGGCAAAGCCCACAGTAGCGGCTTAAAAGCCTTGAATCTGGCCTTGTTGCTCCCGGAGGAGAGAACTGTGGGCAGCTCCCGCTGGGGAGACGGGAGCCTCACCGCAGGTGGAGGAGGGCCGGACTAGGCAGTGCCTGGGTGGGAAACCAATGCTTGACTTGAAATCAGGGACCCCGATTCCAGCCGTGGCTCTGCTCCTAACGTGCTGTGAGAACTTGGCCCACGACCTTTCATTCCTGGACCTCACTTTCTACAGCCGTGAACTGAAGTTTGGACTCGGGGATCTCCAAGATCCCTTTCTGTTTCTAGGACCAAGGATCCCTCAGCTACCTCGAAAAGCCATGGCCTGCCTGCCTTCTGACTTTGTTTCAAAGGAACCACCCTCCTCATTTGGGCCTTCTAGACTCTCAATCTTGCCACCTTTGCCCTTCAAATGAACCGGGAGGTCTTTTATTCAAAGCTGAGGTCCTTGGCTCTTACCAACTGGCCCAGAGTAAAAGCCCCAGGGAGGTAGACACCACCGTGTCCCAGAGCCATGTAAGGTTCGAACGGTGATCTTTGCTTTGATTTCATAGCATCTCAGGACTATCGTTGTTCTCGCAGCTTAAGAGGCGTCAGTTACCATTTCCACTGATGTTGACTTTAGTTCTGGAATTGAACCGGATAGGAAAATGACTGGAATAAGGAAGAAAAGATTTCCCCCAAACCATTTAAATGCCAAAAAAAACAAAAAACAAAACAAAACCAAAAAACCTAAAACAAAACAGAAAAAAAACTGTCCTGTAAAGGCTTAATTTTACTGAGGAGAAAGTCATGCCTTAGGGAGGGGAAAGAGCTTCTGAAGAGAAATGTTGTTTAGTACTCCTGAACGCTGTTGAGACCAACGGCACTAGGCTGAAACGTTCCCTGTCTAGGCTGGAACTCTCGCCGATCAGTGGAGATGAGATTGAACAGGGGATCTAGTCTCATCCAGGATGAAGACAGTTTATGTGAGTCCTGACGTGCACCTTGACTCTGGCTGGACCAATCTCCTTTGCTTTTTCAAGTCCCTGTTCTCTGCCGACTACATTCAGGCTTAGGGGACAACCATCGTCTCGAGGATGGTCTTTTCTTCATACAAAGCAGGGAGCAGCAAGCAAAGAACGAACCCAAACTCTGTGCTCGGCTTGACGTGCTACCCATCGCCTCTGTGAGCACAAGGGAAAGTCGGATGTGGTAGAGAAGTGCCAGGGACGGGAAAGCATTGTGACCCGCTGTGTGACCCTCAACCTCTCCGGCCTCGAAAGAATCCCTCTTGCCTACTTCGCAAAGTTGTTATGGAGATAAGACAATTTTTGTGAAAACATCCTGTAAATCATAAAAAGCCGTTTTGTATGTTTATTATTATTACTTTGGATGCTTCTGGGATCCCAAGGACAAAGAATTTCCTCACCAAGATGTGAACCACTTTAGAGACTGAGCTTCCCGTCTTGAAAAGCAATTCCAAGGGAGCACCTTTCAGGGCTTCTTTCTTCCAAATCCACCCCTCCCATTTGGTTACCTCACACACCCACACTGCAAATTTATACAGCGGAAACAATCTCATTTGAAGGGATATTATTGTTCTTAAAGGAGCCGGTGGAGGGAGATGGTGACCACAGGCTAATTTGGGTAAGAATGAGCCTCAATTTCATGAAACGTCAAAGTCACATGACAAAAATTCAAATGCCCTTTTGCCATGAAAACATTTATTTGGAGAGAAAAGACCTGGGTCATCGAAATGATCCTCACGCTGTAAATGTTATATATACATATATATAAATTCTGTGAAAATATAAACCTCAAACATGGATTCATTATGAACGAGCAGCTGACAAGACTGTTACATAAAGAATCTACGGAGCTACTGGACCAGATAATTTTTAAAATTTTTTTCTAATCTGATAGCCAATGTAAATTATTGTTAATTATGGTTTAATGCTATTTAGCCACCACCTAAATTTTGTTTACATTTTCAATAAAGTAGAATTAGAGTGGGGCCACTCCTACACTTTATAATGCACTGAGGGTCCTGTGTAATCAACTCTGTGCCCGTTATAGAGAACATGGAAATTAATTATATAACTTCAAAGGATTGCAAATTTTAGCGCTGGCTGTATCTTTGGTTTTATGAACTTATTAGTTACATCTGTGATTTATTTGAGGCTAAAGCTTTGAAGGTACTGGGATCCCTCAATCTAATTTGAGTCTCTCTGGAAAACACTCTTGACTTTATGATGATCTGCTTTTGATACAGTCCCCAGGAATGCATTCTGGGAAAAACAGGAACTGACATAGACTTGTTTTTGTTATAGATAAATTCTATTTACTGATAAATGATAAATATTAATGAATCACACATCTGTTTATATTGATGCATTCTGTACATGTTTATATAAATTATATATTGAGGGAAATCTTAAGTCTCAAAATTAATAACTGAACCTTGAATACACAATAAAATGCCAAAGTCAATCCCATGCCTCAGTTTTGTGGAGCTTCTCTGTAACTTTGGCAGCCCAGCCCATCTCTTAGAAGCTTTGGTGTTTGAAGCTGGAGAATTTTCTGTTTTCAGCATCATGTTTTCTGAAAGGTAAAGCCAGGGGACCAGGACCCTTAACTATTGTGCTTCTACCTGTCTACCTGCCTGCCACCTTCGTTAGGGCCTCATGCCCTGGGACAGACGCCTCTGAGATGGTCAGCCCAAGAGCAGAGGTGAGAGAAGGTTCCGGCCCAGCCCCTCTCAGGGCACACACTGTAGGAGCCATTCAAGGCATCTGGACAGTTGTATATCCAGAGGTCTTGAATTGAGGTCATTAAGCGTGTGCTTCCTGACTGAAACCTTTTTTTGGTGTCCTGAATCATCCAAGAGTCTGGAGTCCAACTCCCTTCCCCTGGAGCCCCTGGGAGGTTAGGCCTAGAGTAGGTGTTTGTGAAATCCAGGCTCAGTCTCTTCTGAGTGTGGGACACCGGAAAGATGCCGTCAGCATTTAGGGCATGGTACTCAGCTCAACCCTTCTGTTTCGTCCGTGGAGCCTCCATCATCTCACATACAAAATACAGGGGCTGGATAAGAATTAGGTTTTCAAATCAAAATTCTTCATACATGAATTTCCTGGGAACACCATTGCACATAAGTCAAAGTAGGATGGGGAACAGGTAGATTTGGATCCCCCATCTCTGCCCATTAATATTATGATATAATGATGACTATATAATGAGTATAATATACCATATTATAATGTTATGGTATAATATATTATTCATTCTAATAT
Source organism: Nasua narica (assembly GCA_028533885.1). Lineage (NCBI taxonomy): Eukaryota > Metazoa > Chordata > Mammalia > Carnivora > Procyonidae > Nasua > Nasua narica. The sequence continues at coordinate 102,594,105 of CM052809.1, forward strand.
AATAATTACATCTCCAGAAGGAGCCTTCTTTATAGCCTAAAACCCTAAGCAGCTGGGCCAGGCTTTTTCTTCCTTCCTCCTTCCCTCCCTCCTTCCCTTCCTTCTTTCCTTCCTTCCTTTCTTTCTGTTTTTAAGATTTTATTTATTTGTTTCAGAGAGAGAGCGAGTACACAAGCATGAGGCAGGGGTGAGGGAGGCAGAGGGAGAAGCAAACTCCCCGCTGAGTAGGGATCCCGAGAAGGGGCTCGATCCCAGGACCCTGGGATCATGACCTGAGCAGAAGACAGACGTTTGACCAACTGAGCCACCCAGGCGCCCCTGCACGGAGCTTTTTCTTCTAAAATCTGTGATGGTGCTTGGTTCCCCCCCTCCTTAGTTTTTATAAAGCTTCATAAGACTCCTGTGAACTGTTCCTCCAGATGATTTGCCTCAGAATCACGCCTGTCCATTTACTTTCAAAACTTCTTCCTCCGTACAGAAAATGCCCCATTGCCTGAAACTTCTATCCTAAAAGGAAAATCCGAGACTCCACCCCCCTGTGAAGCATCCACTGTGTCCAAGCAAAGAACGAACCTCAGAAACCTGAGGTTCTGACTTAGGCTTGGACCCCTGTCCCCTTCCTTGCTTTCCTTCCAGATTGTCTTTCTTCACTTTGGAGCCAGCCATTCCCTGGACCCACGCAAGGAAGGGGAACTGCCACGGATTAAGTACTCACTGTGTTTTACGTGGTTTCTCTGTGTTCTACGGCACTACAATCTTTAGAGAAACAGAAAATTCTCAAAAACCTTACTATGTGCCCCTGGTCTCTTGCCAGAGGCCGGTTAATAAATACCACTGACGATGTGTCTGCTCTCCCTTCGGGGACCTGAAAATAAACAAGGGGACAAAAGTACACAAATTGGACAAGTTCAGATACTCACCAGTGCCATAAGGAACATAAAAAGTACAGATGGGGCATGGTGTGTACCTTATCTGGAGGAGTCAGGGAAAGCTTCAAGGAGGTCAGCCCTGTGACGTGGGACAAGAATGCCAATGAAGAATCAGGCATGGGTTGATCTGGGGGAATATGATGTCAGGCAAAGGGAACGGTGCTTGCAAAGACTCTCAGACAGAAATGAGCTTGGCATGTGTGACTGGTGCTCAGTGAACGTGGGGAACGTGGTAGGAGATGGGGTCAGATGAGGAAGTGAAGGCTGATAGCGATTCAGTAGATTTAGATGTTATCCATCAGTTACTTACTAAGTACTGGCGTGGTGGGAAGCATTTTATAGGAGACCCCGGGGGTAAATGTCATTTTCCCACTGCATTGATGAAGAAGCAGAGCTGAGGGGCTACCCTGAAATTTCCCAAAGAACGCGAAGATTACCGGGAGCTGGAAATGGGACCCTGTCCCTGCCCAGGCTAGCCTTTCTCCCCCACATCCCTTGCTGAGGGAGCCCGACCCATTGGAGGCCTATTCTCTTCTGCGGCAAGAACCATCCCTGAAATGGAAGAGTCCTTCTCCTGTGCACTTTTTCCCTTTTGCCTCCCATCTTTCTCCATGGATTGTTTGCTGTCCAAACAAATAAAGATGCATGTATACGGTGGTTCCTCATTGATTTTAGATAAGCTAATTCCAAATACCATCTAATTAGAAGTAAAAACCAATTCCCGGCCACCCAAAAAGTGGTTTCCTATGAAAACTATTCATTGTATCAGAAATGAGAGGAAATTCGATCTGGTTATATAATCAGAATTTTTTTCTCCTGCATTTCCTTATCTCCATCATTCCTGACATCATCCTCCTACAACTGATGCTGTCTTCCTCTGGACCGGGTGTTCGGCTTTGAAACGCAAGCATGCCGCTTCCCCGGTCGGAACCCCACGAGGATTCTCCACCGCCTATCAGACGCTGGCTCCGCGTTGTGTTTCTAAGCGTCCTGTCTAGTTTTACCTCCAGTCATTCCTCTGCGTCCCTGCAAAGCAGACAGTATGTTGTGTGCTGATCTTGGCATCTCACGGTCCGGCTGTCAGTCCCACTCTTCTTTGCTCTGGGCACGCAGCCCCCAGACTCCCTTACACGGCCCCTCCCAGAGGACACCTTCTCCTGGAAGGCTTTTCCAGCCTCTGGAGCAGCACGGGGTTTTTGACCTACTCCAACCCCCAAAGCAATTGATTTGTTCTTTCCTGTGCTTTTTCCCTGTGGTTCATTAATTGTGTACATTCTGAGCTTCTCTACCAGATCTTAAGCTCCTAGAGGACAGTGGCCATTCCTTGTGGGTCATTCTTTTTGTTCTCCCACCCATCATAGGTTTTTATGCCCTGTCTGATAAGTTCATTGCATTTGCTCCTTTGGGAGAATTTGGAGCTTTTCACCATCTGCAGAGCCCCCCTGTGCTCTCCAAATCTCTGCCGTGTCTCCACCCACGGCAAAGGCTGCAGCCTTCTGATAAGAGAATTTTCCGGTGACCGTCTTGAATAAAATCAAGATGCTTATCATATTTCTTGCAAGGAGCAAAAGGATTATGGCTTTAAAATATCATTATTTCCCTGATTGGTGGCAAGGTTTCCTTTTTCTTTTTTGGTTCCTGTCTGTCTCTTGTAAAAAGAAGTCAAGCTTAAAGTTTTGTGTTTGCAAAATGCAGTGGGGAATCAGACTGAGGTTGCTCCAGGTGTGTGACCTACTAGAGAACACTGGCCACCATTTCAGCAAGAGTGACGTTTCTTGAGACAGCACAGAGCACAGAGTGACTGATGGCTGGGCAGGACCGCGAGTGTGGGATGGCCACAGCGAGATTGCTCAGGCTAAGGTGTGGTGCGGCGAGCTCAAGAGATGTGTCCTCCGCTCTCAGTTTTCTAACTAGCTTGCACTGGCTGGCGCGGGTCCCTGCTCCTTCTGGCTTACGTTTTGAGAAGCATTGGGCTTTGTCATTAGGTAGACATCGGTGTAGATTCAGGCTTTCCCACTGCTGACTCGTGTGTGACTTCGGTCACACACCAGTTCCTCACTATCTGAGCTTCTCTTTCTTCTCTTTCTTCCTCGCACAGAGAAAATGATGGTACCTCCCCCAGTGTTGTCGTGAGCTCCCGAGCCCCAGGAGGGTGCAGGCGCATAAACAGTGGAGCATAGGTATGCAGGAAGCGCTCATTAAGGGGGAGCTGTTACCATTATTACTCTGGATCCCATGAAATCTGAAATTCCGAAGCCACAGGGAGAGTCCTAGAGAAAGCGTGTTGAGACCCAAGGGGCAGGGCAGTGCTGAGAGCGGCGGGGTCTGGTTGTGCCTGGTCAGTTGTGCGGCAAGAGTCATGCCCTATCTGGCAAGAGGTAAAGCGACTCAACTTTGCTGAGCATCTACGATATGGCAGTGCTTCCATGGCCCTTTATGTGTCTTAGTTAACCTTCAAAAAAAAAAAAGGGATTGGCTGGATTGAATCTCCGTTTTCCAACTTGCCAGCTTGTTTGGGCAAATTAATTCACTTCCCTGAGCTTCAGTTTCTTCAGGAGTCAAAGAGAGGCGTTAATGTTACCTAACTTATGAGGTCGCATAATTTAAATCAAACTACGTATATGCTGGCAATTAGAACACCCCCAGGCAGATAATGGGTAGTTTTTATTATTATTATGTTCATGGTTATTTTATATGCTAAGCCCCATTTTGTGGATAAATAAAATGAAGCCCAAAGACACTGAGCTCCTGAACCAAGGTTCTACAAATGCTAAGGAGCCGAGCCCGGACACCAACCTAGATTTGCCTGGCTTGAGGATCGTTACTCTATTTTCCTGCCTGTGTAGAAGATAAGAGACAGAGGCAAGGTCATCAGATTTGAAGAGACGCCCCCTCCGAAATTAGAAGACATTTTATAACATGTGTGAGTGACATGTGGCCTGGATGGATAGTCCTTTAAATTGGCCTGGAGCCTTGGATGAAAGGTCAGTTGTTATCTGTGTCCTGAAAAAAACTTGGTTGAGACCAGATAACTTAATTGAGTCCTTCTCTGGATTGATTGACATTAGGGGATTGCTTCATTTCATTCCGGCCTCGGTCCCCTTCATTAGCCTGGTAATCATTCGTATATGGTCTTCTGGTCAACAGGGTCCAATTGGGGGCCCCTATGCCATTGTTCAATGATGAAGTTCTTGGCCAGAATACAGACGTTCCCTCTTCACCCCACATTCTTCCTCTAAAGCCTATAGAAATGTGTCTTTATCATCCTCAGGAACTTGCCTTGGAAGAGCCCGTGAGCATCCATTATTGAGGCTTTGTGGAAGGGAAGTTGAGCGAGGGCTGTCTAATTTCAAGTGGAAAGCCTCTGGCTGGTTGAGCCAAGGCACCATTTCTGGTGGGACTTCTTGTCCCAGCCAGCCAGGGAGTGGGCAGTTGGTTAAGGGGATGTGAGTCAATGGAAGGGACCAGGAAAGAATATTCTTATCGGGGTCACCCTTATTACTGCATCTCCTCTCCTCAACACAGAGCCTTCCGGAAACATTGAGTGTATAAAAGTAAAAGGCCAAAGTCATTCCAGAATTCTGTCTCATCTAATAGTAGCCCTCTCAGTGGAGAGTAGTCTCTATTTATTTTCTAATTTCCTGGCATTTATTTGCTATTCAAACCTTGCTATTGCGGCTGATGGTTTCATTTCTGGTAGGCTGTGTGATGGAAAAAAAAAAACATGGACTTTTTGATTCCCCTTGAATTCTGCCACCAGCTGAGTGGCTTCTGGCAAGCCATTCCCCGCCCCCCCAACCCCAGCCTCAAATCTCTCACAAAATAAGTGCCCTAGCCTATTTCCCAGATACCAAATATTGTTTATTCACTTGACAGAGATTTTTGTGCTTCCAGAGGAGAGAGAAATAAATTCATGGTGTTCACTGGCCTTTGATGGCTTCCATGTTAATAGGTGGGAAAGGGTACAGTCCCCAAAACTAGAAAGCCAGGCGAAAAGTGCTAAGTCCAGTGAGGTTAAGAAACCATATGCTAAAATGAATAGGATTGGGCGACAGATGCCAAGTATCATCGTCCTTTTCATCACCGTCATCATCATCATTATTCCAGTACTCTCGGTGAGAAGTCATTCCTGATTTCTCCCCCATCTCTGCCTCCTACATTCAGTTTCCAAATTCTCTTCCTTTGAAAGGTCTTTTATCTCATCTTTCCTTTTTTGTTTCATTGCCAGCTGTCGCGGCTCCTTCCCCATTCCCTCATACCAGGGACTGAACTCCACTGTTTTCTAATTCTTTTCCCTTTACATCTGTCTAGGTTAATGTATTTTTTAAACTATACACATGCACATAATAACTAACAAAAATGAAAAATTAAGTAACGTCACCCCCCAATTTTCCATATGCTGAAAATTTTCCATATTCAACGATGCTCCTGATAAACTTCAAGTGGTTCCCAGTCATGGGATGATGGTTCTCATCAATATGTCGTCCGTGCCCAAAACACAATCCCACCTCTAACCGTCAGGTCCTGCTGTGGCTGTTCCCTGCTCTGGTGCAACCCACTGTGTTTTTCTCCCACCACATGCTAGTTAAAGCCAAGGCCTGGTTCATGGGCAACCCTGTCTGTGAAGTCTAATCCAGCCCACCCCAGTCTCAGTCCATAGGACCTAATGCCCTGGGGCTGCAGCCACAGTCCCCGAGGAAGGATGCTTTCAGGCTCGCACACAAAACAAAAACTCCAGACCAGGCATCTCAGCATAAAAACACCCTCTAATTGACAGATACCGTGGGTATAGACGGTGTACTTGAGATAGTATCTTAAGATATACAAAAGGAAACAACCTTATTAATCATCTAGGAATGTAAGAAGTAATTGTTATCAGTTTCCTTAGTATCATGAACTTCATTCAGATAGACTTATAAAACACCTGCTGTTTAATAAAATTCTGCTAGGTGCTAATAATGGGGAGAAAAGTCTCAGGGGCTTGTTATGGTGGCCTCGGGGGGCCCCATCTTGGGGCAAAATAGAAAGCATAGGAGACTCTCTTGGTGGGTGGTGGGCCTGCTTTACCCTGAGTGCCTCTCACTGCAGCCAGCCTGGACTGGTGGTTAACCCTCCCGCTGGATGTGCAGACCCACATACCAGGGCCAGAGGGGAACCGGTGAGTTGCTTGGGGGAGGACCCTAAGTGCGTATCTCAAGGGCTTAACAAAGCATCGTACTGACAAGGACATCTGCAAAACCCAGAACTGCTCACTACACATCAGAAAGTTTCATCTTTCCCTTCTCTTCATCACATGGAAGCTACACTGCAAAAAAATGTATTACAGTTCTAACATTTAGGGCACAATAAAACTCTTTGAGAGCCAGATAAGATCTCTGGCCTTTCCCCTAAAGATCTGGACATGGGCAAAGATTGTCAGATACATTTCCAAGAAGCTCATTTATTCTCTATAAACTAGAAACCCAAGGTCAAGATGGAAATCCATGCCTAATGGGAGGCTGCGTTGGTGGATACGGTGATATTTGATGTGATGACGTCACAGAGTCTTTTCTCCTGTCCGGCCTCTGGTTGGTGAGATACTTATTTCAAAGCCATAAATACGGCCTCCAGTGGCACTGTTGTCTGTCGAGTGATTTGTCGTAAAGAACATATTTCTTCTCATAACATCTTTCTTTCCCCCAAGTAGCTCTGTGGCAGTTTTCTCATAAACTGCTGCAGATTCCCCCTGAGCTAGATGGTGGAACGTTTCATTGCCTTCATTTGCCAACTCCAACGCAAGGTCTGAGCAAATGGCTGAGACCTTGGCGAATCACTGAATCCACTCCGGGTTATTTCACTCAGTGGAGATTTGTGTGTCGGGCACGGTCCTTGGCTCTGGGTCTGCCAAATCTCAGACATCTGGCTTGTTCCTAAGTCTGTTCCAAGAGGAAAAAGGCTGTTCTCCTTGGAAATTGACTGGGAAGAGTCCAGCGTCCCTAACTCAATGAAAATACCTGACATTTAAAAAGTGCCCACGAAAGCCGTTGACAGTTTCTGGAAGCAGACGAACTGGATTCGAACCCTAATGTCAGGAACTTAACCACTTGAGGTTTAGTGGTTGTTTTTTTTTTTTTTGTAAAATTAAAATTATTTCTAAAGCAAGCATCAACAAACTACTATGGGCCACAGCTAACCATTGGCCTATTTCTTATCACCCTTGAGCTAAGAGTGCTTTTTGCATTTGCAAAGGGTATGAAAACAAGCAAAAATCAACAGCATAAAACTAAACAGAGAAACAACGAAACAAAAAAGAAGGAGAAGAGGGGTATGCAATAGAGACTGTATGAGGGTGATAGGACCTCCCTGCCCGAGGACGTAAGCACTGTAATAGTACAATGACCTAAAATACGTACATCCAGCCCTGTTTGGGAAAAGTTTACAACCCCTGTTCCAGCACCAGGATGCCTGTCTTGATTCCTTGTGGCCTCTTCCCAGCAGCGCGATCTTGAGCAGATTAGCCAACCTCTGTCTCTAACTTTCCTCCCATGTCAGGAAGGAGTGATAATAACACTTATTGCTCATGGTGAAGGGATTACATACGAAGCTGAGACTGGAGGCTGGTCTAGGGTAAACACCGAAGAAATGTTAGCTATTGCTATTAAAATCATTAAGGCCATCATCACCAACTCTTTCCAAGGGGTTTGCGGGTATTAAATGAGACAGCATCTCTTGAACACCTGGCACCATGCCCATCTCACGGAAGGTGCTAGTAAATGTCAGCTACCCTTGTTACTACAATCCCCATCACTATTATCATTTTCAATGCCCTTTTGCATACATCACCTTACCAGAAGCTCCCAACAACCCAGAGGTTGGCGTTACCATTCCCCGCTAATAAATGAGAAACTGATGCTCCGGGAGGCGAAGGGCTAGACGCCGAGCCAGGAAGAGGGAGAATAAGGGCGAGTGTAGATTTTGCATTCTGGACCAGCCTGTCCTCTCTCCACACCATGCTGCCTCTCCCATAAAACAGCTGAGGATCTGTTGTTTGTTAGTTTTCTCCAAATGATATACTTTGAGTCCTGGGAGTCTGACAAGACAGGCAAACATGACTGTGTTCTTCCCTGGCAAGGCTCTGCAGACAGGAAGCTGGGATAATTGGATTCTGGCCATTTGATCTCAGGACTGTGTATGTAACCAGCCAACCGCTGATGACCAAACCTAATGGAAAAAGCCCGGAGCAAACAAACACAACCCCCCTTTAGGACCTCATTGCTTATGCTGCCAAGAGTGAAATTCACCAACAGCCACCAGCACCCATCCTCCCAGTAGTTCCATTCGGGACAGAGATGGCTTCCGAATGTGCCAGACTTCAGTCTGCCACTAGGGACCAGCCGAGCTACCTGGCGTGGGGAAGCGTGAGAGGAGGAACCAGCACGTTTTTGACACCAGAGCTGGTGTGGTCAGATGCGTACCATATTGTATTTGGCCCGGGCCAAAAGCCAAAACACATCTGAGCAGAGCGCGCCCTCGGAGTGTTGTGTAAAGCAGGTTCTTAAGATCGTGGTGGGAGATAGCGGGAGAGTGAGCTCATGACTAAAAATAGGGAACATTTCAAAGTTCGCTCATGGAAAGAGTCCCTGTCATTTCCGACCAACGAGAGCTGTAATTTGGCGTTGGCTCAAGTTCTCGTTCTGGCCGTAGATGCAAATAGACTCTGCTGTTGGACCGTGTGGAAAGTCGTGCCCCCTGCGGCTGTCCTTGCAGAAGTCGGGAAAATGACCCTTAAGGAGCTTTGGCATTGCCCCTGATGCGTCGGGAAGAATTGGAAGGTACTTTGTAGAAGGGGGCGTAGCCCCGCGAGGGAGAGCTAATGACCTTCCTCTGCTGGGGGCGGTCAGCTTTGCCTCAGAAACAGCTGTGTGATTTGTTCCCCACCATTGTCTGGAAGACACAGAACCGTCAGTCTGAGGAGGACGACAACACGACCTCCCTGCCCAGGGAAGGCAGCCCTGTGAGTCTCTGTGTTGAGCCCGATGGAGTCTTCTCATGTGAGCCTATGGCAATGATGTCGGGATATTAACCCACTATTTGTGTATAAGACCCTTTTAAGTAAGCGTTCCTCTAAGAGTGATAGGAGTGGAGCTGATCAGAGAAGCCAGGGCCCTCAGAATGTCCAACCGGGTTGCAGGAGCTCCCTGGGGTGTTTTGAAGCACTCTGAGCCATTATTCCAGGATCCCAGCTCCCGGCCAGGACCCCCTCTCTCTGTCTGCCACCGAGCCTTGTCTGCTTGGCTTTGAGCTTCGTTACCACCTGCTGCCAGGCGGCTGGCTAACCGCCAGCAGTCCCTGGTGGGTCATATCACCATCCCAACAGCAGCCAAGGCAGCTCGCCTCGTGTGTCTTGCTGGGTCTGTCCCGAGCTCCAGGCTGAGGCCATGTCTGGACTGAACATGCTTGAACTTAAGAAAGGTTAGCCTGGCCAGGGAGCGTGGTCTAGTGTGACCATTTACAGTCTCCCCCACTGTCTGGGCAGAGGAGGGGATGGGGGACCTATTTCTCATTCAGATCTCACACCACCTCCTGGGCGTGTGGTGAGTATAAAAGTAATGGGGTAACGTCAAAAGGGTTTTGTCAGATCACGGTCTGCAGTGCAAATGTAAGGAACAATCTCTGTGAATAAAAAGAGAGATCAGATTGGACGTGGTTTTATGTGATGGCTCTGGCCGGTGAGAAGTCCCACGAAGACTGTCCTGTCAGTCCAGCAAGGTCGACATGGACAGGGGACAGTCGGTAAGGTCTTTAAATACAAACGATAAAATCTCTGGTAATTTAAATTTTTATTTCCTATTAATATTTTAAATTTCATCTTGACCTTACTTCAGGGTGTAAAATTAGTCACATCTCCCATTTTTAAGGATCAGGCAGTGCGAAAAAGTGTTAAGAATTACATTCTAGTCTAAGATTTTCTCGAGAAAAATTTTTTGGTTTTTGGCCAGCATCTGCTATGTTTAGACATGTCTATAAACTTCCCCACACATTGCCCTTTCAAAAATTCACTCACCGGACTCGTTAAGGGTTATAGCCAAGAAAAACTGTATTGCGGCTTGCATTTAAAAAGAAAAAATTATACATAAATATGTAAGAGTAGTTAAAATTGTAATTAAATAATCGAGATCATATACACCCCCAGGTATTAGTTATTTGTAATAGTTTACAGTTCTATTATCCTGTGAGTAATTCCAGCCCTGCGCCAATACTTGGAAGCACAGAATTGGGGATGAAGACCCAGAGAGAAGGAGTGATTTCTGCTCCTCTTGCATAAAACACACCATGGCCTCTGGTATTCGAATGGCTGGGTTCCGATAGTCTGACTTCCAGGGAGGCAGGTCAGGCAAAGAGATACCCAGACATTTAAGTCTTCAACTGATCATTTATGGCCTAATGAAAGTTTCCAGGTTTCCCAAATTTTCACGCCAGCCTGTGTATTATTGAAATTAAAGAATTTCATAGAATATTCAGGATGCTCCGACGGTAAGCCTTAGAGAGCTTTGTTGGTGAAGAATTGGGAGGCACATCATGGCGCTATTGAAGGGCTAGAGAGAACCAGTTGAAGGAAGCAAAAGTTGAGGGTCCAGGTTGCCATTTAATCACATCATTAACTGAAAGTTTGCTGAGAGTAGCATCAGGTCGTATTTACTAAGCCCTGTGCACATGATGAACGTGCTTTGTTTCAGTTAACGCTCACTATGCTTTATTCGGTGATTTCTGGGTTACAGATGAGGAACTTGAGGCATGAGGTGGGGGTCTAAGGTTGAGGGGCTACTGAGTAGTGGGGATGGGATTAGAATTCTGGACTTTTGACTCTCAACCAGCATTGCCTAGCGAATAACGATCAGTAAGGCGAATAAGCTATGGTTCCTTTCCCGGAGAGGCTTGTAATTTATCAGGAAACATACCATGTAAATGCAAGTAAAGGTTGCACTTCATTAAGCTACATCAAGGGCTGTCACAGGGCAGCTTATATTGTCAAATAAATTATAGAAGCAGGAAGTGTGATGTTTGTTTACAAGAAGGAAAGGGATTATCATGTTGAGATGGTCAGAGATGCTAGCTGAATGGAGGAAGCGGCCATATCTCCCGAAGGATATTTTCAAAGATTCTTCGATGAGACATATCACAGGAGATGAGCTAAAGAAGAGAGAGGAGAGCTGGAGAGGGTATGTCCTGTGCTTTTTAACCTTACAGTGACTTATTTTAATCAGACTGCCCTTAGGAATCCTAAGTGTGGGATCCCGGCGTTCTGCTTGCCGTCTTGTCTCATCTGAAGTGGAACTTGATGTTTGCTAGGGGAGGACGTGGACAGGGTTAAGAGAACCTTTTGGAGCCTAGAGCCCTGAAGGGAATAGGTATTTGGGTGGGGTTTCCTAGTCCAGGGCTTGGAGGTGTCTCTGGGAAGCAGGAGGGAGCCCGGACGCCTCTTCCTTCTTGGAATGGGACCCAGAGCTCAATAAAAAAAGAAACGAAAAAAAAAAAAAAGAGCCTCATTGTTTTCCTGGCCCAGAATCTGACTGGGGGTGAGGACACAGGAAGTCTAGGATTTTAGAATCGAGGCTCAGAGATTCATGATGCTCGCAGTTTAAAGGTGTGTGCTTCGGAGTCAGAGGGCCTGGGGGTTGAGTCACGTTTTCCCTCCTGCTCACCAGACTAGCTTGGTCACATTGCCTCGAAGCCTCAGTTCCTCATCAGAAAATGGGGGCAGGACGCCCTGCCTCACAGGTGGTGGTGAACATGACGTGGGCTCACTCTTCGTTCACGTAAGGAATGCGGGATTCCGGGACCCGGCAGCCACAAGGACTCAGGAAATGGCAGCTAGTGATGAGGAAGAGGAAAGGGAGGCAGGGTTGTGGCTGTCTGCGCATTCCAGAGCCACATCACCGGGCAAGGTACTCAGAATGTGTGGCTTTCAGCCGTGTTCACTGCTGGGTCCCTGTGGACGGGAGACTGCACTCCCTAGGCCTGTGTCCTTCCGAGGTAAATTCTGGGGTCACCTTCACAGGCACCCTCCCAGGCTGCTGTGAGACCCTCGTGAGATGCCAGCTAGTAAAGTGCTTTCTAGACAGTGTGACGTAAACATGTTGTGCAATAATTATGCTCCCCACTTTATCCTCCCTAAAGGCACTTTGAGCCTGCTGGAATAGTCCTTTAGGCTAAGATCACCTGTCCACTAACTTCTGTGTTTTCTTTCTTTTTCCCTTCTCAACTTCTGCTTGGCTCCCCCTCATCTGTGGCTGTTTTCTGTTTCAACTACAAGTGGCTGCTCCCCCGTCTCCGGCTTCCTCCTGCTCTTCTGCAATAGACCAGTTCCTGTGTGACCCTGTAAGTCTGTCGCTGTCCGTGCTGGGCGTCTGTCTGTGTCTGTGTTGTCACTTCTCCCTGCACCGTGTCCTCGGTCTCTGCCTGTTCTTCTGTCTTCGCTGGACCCGCTTGTGCCATGGATGCGCCCCTGACAGGGAAACATCACAGTTGGTGGCGGATGCCCACCACGCCCGGAGTTCCTTCTGGACCTTGATCCCTGTTGATCTGAAGGCCAGAGATATATATGGTTTGGGGGCTTTATTTCATTTTACATTCTTTAATTTTTAGATTTTGTGGGGGGCTTCTTCTCCCTTCTGGGAGCACAGCCTTCCCAAAGCCTCTGGGAGATGAGCCCCCACCGGAGCTGGATTCACCCCGTGAAATCACGGTCCTCAGAGCTTCCATCATCTGGGTGGTCCCAGGTCTCCATTCATCCTGTCTCGCCGTGGCTCTAAGTGGTGAACTCTTTCATCTTTCCTTTTTTTCAAAGATTTATCTATTTATTAGAGAGAGAGAGCATGAGCGCAAGTCGGGGAAGGGGTAGAAGGAGAGGGAGGGAGGATCTCAAGCAGACTCCTCACTGAGTGTGAGCCCAACACAGGACTTGATCCCACAACCCCGAGATCACGACCTTTGCCAGAATCAAGAGTCAGCTGCTTAACCGACTGTGCCTCCCAGGTGCCCCACCCTTCATCTTTCTTAAACAGGTGACTGTGACCGAATCAGGATGAGGGGGATTTTTTTGGAAGTATTTTATTAGCGTCTTCTTTGGAAACACATTTATATCTGTGGAAGAACAGTCCAGAGATAGTACAGAATGTTCCCGTATACCTTTCACACAGCTTTCCCTAATGCTAACATTTTACACAACCATGGGATGGTTGATCAAAGCTGGAAAATTAGCATCTTCCCAATACTAGCAGCGGAACTACAGACTTTGTTTGGATTCCCCAGTATCACATGAGATTTTGAGCCACTTTCTTCAAAGCCGTGATTTTGATTTTCCTGTAATAAACCATCTTAGTACAGTCATGGCCTAGAGAGACGAGTGAAACATTTTCGTCTTCACCAAGTGGCTGCTGTTGGCTTCACTGGGTCAATTTCTGTCGCCTTTCTTACGTTTCTTTGCTCTTTGCACACATCCACTGTCCTATTGTCCTGCAGTCAGTCTGTCCAGTGCCAGCAAGCTCTGCTCTGCTGTGTGTGGAAGAGGCACCAAGCTTTCTGGAGTTATCTACAAACCAAGGGTAAATATTCTCTCAGTGAAGAACCAAGGAAGGCTAAGGAAAGCCAACACCTTTGTGACAATTACTCTGATGATTCAGAGGCCTTAAAAAAGAACAAACAAATAAAAACCTCTCAGTCAGGTTTCTGGATAGCTAAGGTCACTGGATGCTTGACCTCTAGATAAATGAAGTGTTGTTAGTAAAAGATTCACAGAAGCACCCACTAACTCATACCCCTCTGGTCATTTATTTTCTCTTGATGCCTCAGGTTTTTCTGAATTAATGACTTAAAGACAAAAAGTCCTATCTGTCCAACATATCCTGTTGTTTCCTTCTTTCTCCCATTTTTGCTTTGGCTCCTTAAGATCCCCAGTATTAGTCTACTTGAGTGGCTGTAACAAGCTATCATAGATTGGGTGGCTTATACAAGATTTATTCTTCACAGTTTGGGGGTTGGGAAGTTCTAGATCAAGGAGCCAGCAGATTCGTTTCCCAGTGAGAATCCTCTTCCTATCTTGCAGACAGATACCTTCTTACTGAGTCTTCACATGGCAGAGAGAACCAGGAAGGGAGAAAGAGAGAGAAATGGTGCTCTGGTCTCTCTTAAGGGCACTAATCCTATCATGGCGGCTCCACTCTCATGACCTCATCCAAACCTAATTATCTCCCAAAGACCCCACCTCCAAATACTATCCTATTGGGACTTACGGACATATTTGGGGTGGGATGCATTTAGTCCATAGTACCTTCAATCCTCTACCAGCTGGAAAATATGCCTTTCTTCATCTTCATACTCCCAGCTTCTCTGGGTGTTTCCATGGGAATGACCCCAGCCCATGATGTGATTTTCAGGCTAAGGTAGCTTTCTCAGTCTCCTTCCCATGGAGAGATTGAGAACCAAAACTACCCACAAGCACAAGCAGGGCCGTTTCTAAATGTGGAGGGGACACCCCCCCCCCAGAAGCTATGGTATGGAACATAAAAGAATGGAAAGCACATCACAGATGCAGAGATTATCTGAGCAGGGCAACACACAGAGCTGTGTGAGGACCGGGGACAGAAGACTTGCCAACATCCTTTGTGATCAGTATAAGCCAGGCAGTGTTGGGGGGGAGTGTCTCATTCTGTAATGTGTTCAGTGCATTCCATTTCTATAGATTCCATGATGTTCTGCACTCTGTGTGAGGTGTCGTGAGCTCTATAGCAAGGATTAAGAAGGAGTAAGGTTGGGAATTACTAAGAGCAAACAGGACTTGGGATTCTAACACGTGTGGATTTGAATCCTGGCTTTGCCCATTGCTGGCTGACTGACCTCTGGCAAGTCTAAAGCTCTTTGAGTTTCAGTTTCTTCATCTGTGAAATGGAGATATATAAAATAATAACACTGACATCATAGAGTCATTGTAAGCACTAAATGCAATAATATTTTCCAAGCACGTAGTTCAGAGTCTGGTATAGAGGGCTGAAAGATTGTTGCCTCTTATAAGACATGGACCTTGCCTTTTTGGAGTTAGGAGGCCAGAGATATATCCAATTAAACACCTGACATTAACAGATAATTTATATTTCTACAGACACTACATGCTGATGGATAGTTTAGAAGGCTTCTGGAAGGCCTTCTGGTGGGCATTGAACTGGGTCTTTAAGGATAGGTAGGATTTGAATGTGGCAGAATTTGGGAAGTGACTGTAGACATGGAAGACAGGGAGCATGGGCATTACATCATTCAGAACACTTTGGCCTGCAAGGACAATCTACAGCACCTAACTAAAATTAACTTAAACAAGGAGGTCATTTATACAAGATAGAAAGTCCAGAGTTGGGTAGTTTTGGGGTTGGCTAATCCACTGAGTCAACAGCAGCATGGAGGACCTAGATGTTTGTATCCTTTTTATCTTTCCACTCTGCCATTCTCAACCTGTTAGTTTTCATCCTGGGATGATGCTCTCATGGTCACAAAATAGCTGCAACAGCTCCCAACACTGCATCCTCCTCAAAAACCATAGCCACAAACAAATGCTCGAAGATAAGACGGACTCTTCTTGCACTTGTCTTTTATTCAGGAGGAAAACATTTTTCAGCAGACTCCTCTAGCAGACCATCAGGTCCTAGCCACCAGGAGAAGGTCACTGGCCAAGCCCTTAGCTGCAATGCATCGAGCATCTTTGCCTCTGCTAAGAGACATGCTCTGTCAGAAAGAAAGAAGAGAGTATGGGCACTGGATTTAAAGGACATAATTCATAGTATCTACCACAGGCTATAAATCCATTCGTGCTTCCTGAAGAAAAACAAACATCTATTGGAGAGATACAGAGATATCTCGTGAATCTCCAGAGCAGGAAGTTTACTGGTCTTCCTTAGAGCTAAAATAAGGAATGGGGTGCTCTCAGGGATTAACATTCCTCTTTCCATCTCTCTGAGGCCATACTCTCTGGCCTGCTTTGTACTACACATCAACTTCAGTCTTTTCTCTTTCTGGACCATCTTTCTCTGCTTCTGTGACCACATGGGCCAAACCCGGCTCCCTCAGGCAGCCCCACCCATTCTCCGTCCAAGCAGTTAAACATCTGATAACAGTGTCCTGACGTCCCCAGTCACGTCTTCTCTGGAGATGGAAGAGGAATGTTCTAGCTTTGGCCTCCACGGTGACCAGGGAGAGCCTGCCGCAGGGGTGGGGATCATTCCTCAGACTGTGGGAGACAGGGGCTGGTGCCACAGCCGCATCCTATGGTGAAGAAGCACATTTAGGAGATCATGTACCCCTGAAAGTATGGGGTGTGAGGGGAACATTTAGGAGATCATGCGCCCCTGAAAGTATGGGGTGTGAGGGGAACATTTAGGAGATCATGCGCCCCTGAAAGTATGGGGTATGAGGGGAACACACTTTATAGGAAACACTCCCTGTTTCAGAATAGTTATAAATACCTATATAAAAATGGACACCTGGACCATAAATGTGGATTTTGATCCTGACCCCACTGATAAACAAGGGGAGGGCCTGAGGCTGAGGTCCCTTAGCCACCTGCAATATCTGTTTTCAAGTGACAAAGGTAAGCTAGTCCGGAGAGGAACAACCAAGAAGCTGAGGAGAGTAGAAACTCCGATCTGTGAGGAATGTTGAGGAACCGGAGGTGTCTCTACTGAAGAAGAGAAGGCTCAGGGTGGTCGGGGCCCCCTCATGAATGGCATCCACTTAGTTGCCCCGTCTAAACTCAGGCTCATGGGGACAACCTTCATAGTGGGTCCCCACGTGCAAATCCATGATGGCGTCCTTCCCATCACTCTCTGCAATGTCCTCTTTCTCCTTTCACTGCTACTAACCTTGCTCATGACCTCATCTTTTTCAGAGGAAGGAGCCCCCATGCTGCTCTCAGTGCCCTGGCCATCCCTCCCACTTCCCACAGTGCAGCCAGTGTTCGTCTCAGTCTCCGTCACCTAAGGATTCAGCCCAACCTCCTTAGCCCAGCTTTTAAGACCCCCAATAATGCCACCTCACCCTCCTTTAAGCCTCACTTCCCAGCACCCTCACCTCACCGTGGAGGCTATATTTTTAGAACATCCGCCCTTCCTCGAACAAAGCACGCCACTCAGTGCTCAGTCCTGCCTCCGCACCTTTGCCTCGCTCATGCTGAGCCTCCAACGCCAAACGCTCCCGTCACCCTCACGGCTGAGGCAGCAGTGGACCCTTCAAGATAGATATGTCCTGAATCTGACTTCTCAACATCCCCACTGGCCCCTTCCAACATCTCTGAGCCACCTCTGCATACCTTGAGAATCATCTGTGGCGTGTCACGTAATGGCTGTCCTAAGGGGACCACATCCTAACCCCCAAATCCTGAAAATCTATTACCTTATGCGGCCAAAAGGACTTTGTAGATGTGATTGAGCTACGCATTTGAGATGGGGAGATCATCCTGGATTGCCTGCTAGGCCCCCTGTACTCACAAGCACTCTTACGTCGTCGAGAGGCAGGAAGGTCGTCAGGGGAGGGGGTGCCGATGCCAGCAGAGGGCGGGGCAGGACGGGGCGGGGCGGCCATACACCAAGGCTTGGAGGCAGCCTTCGCAAGAGGCAAGGGATGGGCTTCTCCTCTAGAGCCTCCAGAAAGAATGCAGCTCGACCCCATCCTTTGACTGTAGCCCAGCGAAACCCATTTTGGACTTCTGATCACCAGAACTGTAAGGTAATTAATTTGTGTTCCTTTAAGTCAATGAATTTGTGGCTATTTGTACGAAAGCAACAGGAAGCTAATTTATACCTCCTAATTTACCTCTGGGTTCCCGCTCCAACCTCATTCCAGTCCATTCTACTACACACACAGCTAGAATGTTCTTCCAAACATAAAGTCCTTGTGCACCTGCTCTGCTCACAGCCATGGCCAGCTTTCCTTGGCTTTCCGCTGAGTGAAGCCCTCCACGGTGTGCCGAGCCTCCCTGAGTCTTCGTGCTCGTCTTAGACTGACCTGCAGCCTGTTGTATTCGCAGGTGCCCACCCGCCCCTGTGGCAGTGGTCCTTCTGCCAGCCTCCCCCTCCCCTGGCCTGCTTAACACCTTCCTACCCTTCAGTTCCCAAATACCTCCTGTCCCAACACCTCTTGCGGCTGTGACTTTGCACCTGACTATGGTTCTCCAGTGTCACGCTGCGGGCTCCAGAAAGACAGAGACTGTGCGGATTTTCCTTACCACCCTCGTGTCTCTGGGGCGGGGCACATTCCTAGACTGTGGTAGACACCGAAAACATGTTTTTAAATAAATAAGTGGCTGAATGAATAACGACCGAGGAGCTGAAAGTCTCATTGCTCCCAACATCAAGAAAACGCCCCATGCGAGGTCTCTGTTCCCAGGTGATGGGACTCCAGCTTCAGGAAACTCTGCTCCAGGGTTGAATCCCTTTAAACCCATGCACATTCTATTTTAATAATTAAAACCTCTTGCAGGCATCCCATATGAGCACTGCCGTGCCGGGGAGCGCTGGGGTGACATGGAATAAAGTCTAATCATTTCCTTAAAATGCCAGGCTGGTCAGGCAGAGGGAGCTATTATTATGCGACTAATTATTGCATCCAAGCTGCTCTAAGTGCGATGCTAATTGCTCAGTGAATGAATTGTAGACTCAGGTAATTACCAAACCTAATGTGGCTCCCTTCATGTTTGAGCAAATTAATGCTAAGGGGGGAAGCAACCCAGCTTGAAGGGAGCTCCCTCCTGCCTCGCCGTTGCTTGGGAAACAGCAGTGAGTTTTTCATCTGGACTTGAAACTGCCCAGGTTGACCCCCACGCATCTGGGGTCTGCGTTCCACTGGCACAGCTGCAAAAGGCCAGCTAAGATCTTACATCAAACCGAACCGAGAGGCTTTTGCCACTCCTCAGACAGACGACAGGTTGTCTCTGGGGCTTTCTTTATCTGTAAACCCATCATGAAGGTATCTTTCGGCTCTGTGATCAATTGCTAGGTGAACAAATGTCTGCTCAATTACTAAAGAATGGATTTCCGCACCGAATCAGCAACCAAGTACTGACTTCACGTTTTATGTCCAATGTCAAGTCACAACAGTGCGCGTTAACATTTATGGAGTGCTTACTACTTGGCCGTCACTATCCTAATCAGCATTTTGGGTGCATTATCTCATCTAACGCTCACAGCAACCCAGAACATTAGTAGTAATTCACAGAGTTAGTGAGTGTCAGAGCCAGGATTTACCCAGGCCTTAAGAGTCCGTATTCTTAACCATCCCATGCGTAACTACTTCTCAGACCCTGGAAGGTCACATTTTTCTGAATCTTGGTTTCCTTAACAATGAAGATACCGGGGTGCCTGGGTAGCTCAGGTGGTTGAAGCCTCTGCCTTCAGCTCGGGTCATGATCTTGGGGTCCTGGGATCGAGCCCCATGTCGGGCTCTCTGCTCGGCGGGGAGCCTGCTTCCCCCTCTCTCTGCCTGCTTCTCTGCCTGCTTGTGATCTCTCTCTCTGTCAAATGAATGAAATCTTTAAAAAAAAAAAACAAAAAACAATGAAGATACCAGTATCTACTATGTGTCCAGCCCTTTGCTAAGCCCTTCAGGGATGGTAACTTTATCATCACAAAGAAGCTGTGAAGTAGGTAGAACTGGTTACAGTTGACCAGGTTACACAACCAGTGGATGGTTGAGTCAGGGTTTGAAGGCTGTTTTGTTGTCTACAGTATCGTGTGCCTTCTTTTCCCCACTGGTCCTCAAACTGGGGATATATAGATCCCCGTGGATATACTTATAGACTGCTGGAGGTTCATGCGTCCTACTTGGAGAGACACAGAATAAAGTTGGGCACCGTCAGTGTGAAATCAGGGTGGACCTCACGCAAATGTGGGATCCGAAATCACAGGGCGGTGTAGGTCCATAAGGTGGCCATCCTGATGCCCCCGGATTTGCTCAAATGCCTGTCATAGACTATGAAAGTGAAAACAAGTTGAAGATCTGCATCTCGTGGAGACCTGGCAATGCCTACCCCAGCCCAGGGAGTACCTCTGCAGACCAGACCCCATTGCAGACATACCGCTTCTTGTGCGGTCCCGCCGGGGAAGTCTCAGACTGGTTCCTCCGTCCTGTGCATACCACCCACCGCACCATGATGAGGACCCCCCCACACACGTGTTGTAACTAGAAAGCATGCCCTTCTGCCTACCCCCACCTCTCAAAAAGCTGCTGCCCTTCAGCTATGCTCTGGGTAAAGGGAACCTCCACTTGTAATATCCACTCCAGTTCCACGCCTCTTCTCTAGTCATTCCCTAACAATCTGCTCATGGGCACATGAGAAGCAGACGCTTAGGAGAGATGGAGGAGAGGCTGCCAGGGAAGCGTGCCAAGACTCCGTGAAAGCACATTTTCTAACATGATCACATGTATCAGTTTGCCTTTTTAAGTGGGACGCCCTCTTCAGGTGAACTTGGTGTAGGACGAGGTGCCCTGGATGGCCGGGGAAAGTTACTTACTGGTCACAAACAGGGTAAAAGGTTAAGTGTTTTGAGGTCAAGAGTGTGGGCATCGTGGACACTGTGGCCTTCTATCAATCGCTTCACTTCTCTGAGTCTCAGTTTTCTCATCTATAAAATGGGTTTAAGTACAGTAGGTACCGCTTAGAGTCCTGAAGAATAAATGGTACGAATGAAACAGTGTATGTAATTATAGAAAACGGTGCCTGGAGCTGGTCTTACTTCCTCAGTCAGGAGAGCTGGGTCTGAAGCAGCTACTGCTTCCAGGGTTGAAAGGATAAGACAACAAACGAAACAGAAACTTAGAGGAGGGACCCCACGGAGCGGAGACAGAGACCCCTGAAGGGGCACTGGCCAGCTGGCGCTGCCGTCCTTGAGGGGCGGCCGTGAAGCTGCCCACGCAAGAGTTAGACTGCCACCTGGACTCAGCGGCTGGGCTGAAGAAGCCTGGCTGGGACCGTGCCTGGACCGTGCCTGCTGGAGGAGCCAGACCCTCTGCCTTCTCCCGGGCTTCCATCCTCCTGCAGTGCCCCCTGCTGGAGAAGCCCGATTGGAGCCCCATACAAAGCTGATGCTCGGTTTGCAGCCTCCTTACAAAGCCAAGGGTGAGAGAGTGGTTTTGGGGCTGAGCGTTAATGACTCAGTAGCTGGAACACTGACTTCCCTGAGGTCTTCTGTCACATACCTCCCCAGGACACCTTCCCTGGTCACCATCACTAGTATGATCTTCCTTTTCAGAGCCATTTCCACTCTAGTCTTCTCAACGCCCATCTAGCAGGTGCTAGCAGGTGGTTTTCCAAGTCCCATCCCCCTTGCTAGCCTCAAGCCCAGCAGCAGCTGCAGTGGACGGGTCTGTTAGAGCTCAGACTCACGCCCTTCACCTTGTCTCTGTTCCTCAGCTAACATCTGTTCTCAGCCGGCTCAGAGGACTTTTTATTCTAGATCAGGGTTTCTCAGCATTGGCACTATGGGCATTTGGAACCAGGTAACCCTCTGTTGCGGGACCCTGTGCTGTGTATTGCACGATGTCCAGCAGCACCTTGGTCTCTACCCACTAGATGCCTCTGCCGTGATAATCAAAGACGTCTCACCGTTGTCCCTGTTGTGACCCGCTGTTCTAAGTTCATACCTGGTCCGTGGGTTGGGTGAGAACATGGGTATTGGCATCAGATAGAGTTTGATTGACTTTATCTCCACATATTACCTTCATTCTCTTGGGAAAGTCACTGAAGCTCTGTGTCATTTTGCCCAAGTGCAAAATATAATACTGTATTCTGTTGTGAAGATTAAATAAGGTAACGGTGGAGAAGGTTTAGAACAGTACCTGGTAAATACCAATCAGTCAATACAAGTCAGCAACCATTCATTATAATTCAAACCAAAGCATTAATGTAATTCATGAGAAGCCACCGCCAAGTTGATTGTCAGCATATGATGCCAAATAAATGGCATGTGTTTATTGGTTCTACTGAATGGGCTTGACATTGGACTGAGGGAAGTGAGCGGTGGTAGTACTCCGAAACTCTGTAGAAATTTCGTAAGAATAACTGCCAGATGCCGGAATCTGGGTTGCTGATGAAAGACCCACTTGCAATTGAGATTGATTTAAAGGCAATTAACATAGGAGTGCAACTGTGTGATACTGCAGACGAATAATAAACACTTGTCAAGTAGTGAATTTCATGGCGATGCTTAGAGTGAACAGGCTGTTTGATTCATCTAATTGATTTACCATCCCAAATGTCACCAAAAGGAATCAAAGAAACAAATACAGTTACTGTGTCTTTCAGTCTCTGAGTACTTTCTGAATCTCAGCACTTTGATATTACTGGATCCAGAACCCTCCCTGGTAGAGGAAACTTAGCTTGTACCTGAATAAGGACAGGGATAAGTACCTAGAGTCCATTGTGACAATTATAAAAGAGGCTCAGGCTTTGTTGGGAGGGAAGAAGAAATCTAGGTTCTAGTCCAAACTCTGCCACTAACTCTTTGTGTAATTCGGGGCCTGTCACTTTCCCCTGGAGCCTTTAGTTCCCTACTTTTAAAATGAGCAACTTGGACTCAGTTCTTGGGACTTCCCTCTTGATGTCCCCCCACGCCCAGCCCCACCTCACCACGCTCTCAGAAGCATACAGTAGAAAGGAAGTCAACAGTAGTGGGAACACTCTCTTGGGGCATTTGAAGGACGCCTGTTGAATTCTCATGCTTTCTTGCCTTCCTCCCCAGGTACACAGTTCTGCACAGTGGACATCACCAGGAACTTGAGAAACTGCCCATACACAATGACCCAGAATCCTTGGAATCATGCTTCTGATTGAGAACATGGCTCATGGTTAAGTCATTCATTCCCATTCATGTCTGCATGAACAGGATCCCCTGGCATCTCTTCTGACCCTCATCACCACCCGTGAGGCATGAGGCAGTGGGGCCGAGGGCCCAGGGAAAATACATGGGCACGGTGTTGGACAGCACCCAAGGCCAGAATATGGAGGATCTCAGAGTTGAGAAGGGACTTCAGGCATCCCCAGATCCAGCCTCCCACCCAATGCAGGAGTAGCCTCATCTTCCATAGCATCCCTGGAAATCTGGTCAGTCTCTGCTTACACACCTCCAGGGAGATAGGAGCTCACTACCTCCTAATGCAATTCCTTCTATTGTAGGGAAGCTTTAATTATGAGAAAGTTTTTCCCTTTGTTGGAACACAGTCCTGTCTCTGTTCCATCTTCTATTGGGGGCCATGCAGTTAGCTTCCTATTCCCTTTGCGAGCCCTTAGATATTGGGAGACCACTGATCTGCCAACCACCCACCCTTTTAAGTCTTCTCTCCATTCTGGCCATCTCCTGGACCTGCTTTGGTGGGTGAATTAATCAAGGCTTTTGTGATGAAGTCAAGTTGATACCAATGCCACGATGTCTGTCCAGAAGTACTAAAGAGCTGACGAGTGAAACATCAATATTTTCTGGTTGATAGATTCGAACATTTCTCTTTTTTCTTGGGGGTAGACCTGAAAACTGCTCAGGCTTTGATTTTGGATCCATTACCCAAAAGCATCTTTACTGTTGGTCTAATTTGTGTGTGTGTTTAAGGATGACCTTCTTCTCATTGGCATACTGGCTCTGAGGTCACGTGGAATGAATCTCGATCCACTTTCCTTCCATAACAATGGGAAAAGGAACCGCACCTTTGCCGAGAATGCTGCTGAAGGACGGTCTTGCAACTCAGATTTGGCGAGGAATTGCACTTGCTCCAATAAGATACATTTCAGGGGCTTTCTGGGCTCTGTGCTGAGCCGGTGCTTGGTCTCGGGCCATGCACTTTGCTCGTTGGGGCAAAGACATAATCACAGACCAGCTTACTTTCTGGGGAAAATTCACTGGCCCCCTGCCTGCGAAGCTGCTGGGGCCCCATTTTTCTGCATCTTTTTTAGCATCTCACTTCTTCTAAGCTCCTCAGGAGATGGTCCCTTGATCTCAAAGCTACCAGCAAATCATTTTTGTCTTGGGGTGAATTATCCCCCCAGGTTGAGACTCTTTTGAGGCAATTTTTTTTTTCCCAGTTGCCTTTCTTTTGAAAGGCATTTTGATAAAAATGCTATTGTGAAGATGGATTGGTGGTCCTTAGGGACCCAGCCCAGGGAATAGGCAATGTGGGGGGTGGGGGGTGAGGGAGGTTACAAGATAAAGGTGTGCCCAAAGTTTCTAGCCTCACAAGTTCTCCTTGCCCTTGTGCTTCATCTGTTGACCCCACTGTCCTTCCTAAGTCATCCCAGAAGCGACAATTGCCTCCGTGTCACCAACTTTATCTGTGGAAGGAGAACCCACCAGCTCTCCCTCTTCTCTCTGTCCCCAGAAATGGTGGGAGGGATGTTCAGATACCCTGGCTTTTGCACTGCAAGTCCTACATCCCAGGAAACCCCTCAGTTCCAGGAAAAGGACGCTGGCTGGTCACCCCACGTAGGGGAACCTTGCAGAGAAGATTAACGGGCCTCCTTACAGTTGCGTTTTCTTTCTACACTATTTCATGGAAAAGGCAGAGCTGAGTGAATTCGGGGGTCCAGTTCTTCCCATGCTGTCTGAATGGGGTCTCTGATCTCAAAGCACAAAGAACTTCTTAGGGAACGACTAAAGAGATCATGAGAACCAGATCATCGTGAGGAGGAATAGGTTTAGTGTTTTGAGGCGACTGGTAAGCTTTGCGGAATGAGCCCCAAGTTGAGAGTATCTGCTATTAAATGTGTAGACACACACACACCAGCGTACATTAGTAGAATTTGTTCCCTATGAAACGCTTCTTTTCCCAGGAGGTTGGCAAGCTTATCTGGTGATGTAAAGTATGATTTCTAAGTGCTAGGTCGACCATATTCAGTGGTAACTTGGATTCAACAGGGACCCACAGATGACTGCATGTGTGGAAAAATGAGATCTTCCCATTTCCTCAGACCATCATCTTCTGGACTCTCGGGACACGCTTCTGGGGGCCAGCCCCTGATGGGCATCTGCAGAGGTCACAAGCACCCTGGACCAGTGACAGAGCAGCGATTGAGGAAATGGAAGCCCTTGCTGTTGTCCAGAAGATGGTCTCCTTTGCAGAGAAGGCCTCACCAGCAAACTTCGCTGTGACTTTGGACTGAGGCTGGGACGGTGTGGGCGATGCACCCAGCAGCCACACTGGAAGTTTCCAGGACAGGACCAGAGAGGTGCTCTGTCTAGACAGCTTCCAGCTGGGCATTTCTTAGAGGTCTGGCTCCCAGGAGTCCTGGGAATAGAGTACGTGTATGGACGACTGAGAAGGAGGAGACATAGAGTTGTCCAAGGAACGAGGACACTCACTCTGCTGTCTCCTCTGAGAAGACAGAGTCCCGCTTTGCTGTCTTCTCCTCCTCTTCTAGGAAGCCCCAGGTGTCAAGAAGCGATGCTTCTAGGGAGGGGACGTACGCCTCGAGCCACAGCTGCCACATCAGCGTGGACAATCACGAGGGGACGGGCGCTGCCACCAGGCGGCCCCACACCTGGGATCGAGGGGCTCAGCTGTGCTTCTTCTCAACTTGAGGCTCCAGCTCACAGAACCGGACGGGTGGAAGCCCCCAACTCCCCGTCCAGCTCCTGGTCGGCAGCTGGAACGCGAAAGAGATCCCCAGACCAGCTTCTTCGGCTGACCCCCAAGCGTGTGTGTAGACAAGCCCATTCCTCCCGGGATTTCGCCTTCTCATCTCACCACCATTTCCACTCCGCGCTGCTCGCTCTGTCCTGAAACGAGCTGCTGTCCACCTGGGAAATGGGGGGCGGGCGCAGGGCGGGTGAGGGAGGGGGGCGGGGAGGGGCTGTGACTAAACTGCCTTCGATATTGTCTTCAAGGAAGAACAAAGTAATGTTTTCTCGGTGCTGTGCTGTCTGCCCGTTTTTCTCTTTGGCGTTGCATCTCTGGGGGGAGAGGTCAGTGCTGCTTCTGTCTTTCTATTACCCCGCTGTGCTCTGGTTAATGTCCTTCCTTGTAACAGCTCGTCTTGTGGGTGGAAAAGATTAATACATTTACCTTTTCTAGCTGCGATCTGCAATCTCTTTTTCATTCAGTCTTGAACACTGAGGCCATGTGTTTGGCTTAAATTTTAACAAATCAGGGAAGCTCTTGAGGGCCTGGGTTTGGGATGGCGTGCTGCTCTGGACCTTAGCCAGCCCGTGCCTTGCTTGTCTCATCCACAAAACGAAGAAACTCTCTGAGCTGGTAGGACCGGTGGGAGTGTTCCAACGGGCATCCAAGGGCCATCGTTAGGATTGGCCCCCAATATATTTCCTGTCTGTACTGCAATTGACTTAATCTTTTCGTTTAAGTCCATTCAAGTTTTCACTTAGATAAACGCTTTAGAGGGGAAACATTATAT